>CM074724.1:190454385-191054385 GCA_037306005.1 Rhinophrynus dorsalis
TAATGCAACTCTTGCAACACTTCGAGAGATGGGAGCACAGAAGGGCCGAGACGTGGAAGGGCTGAGGAGAAGGGATTTAATTTAGCTGCTTCAGGAGATGGACAAGGATGATGCGGAACTGGCTCAACACACACCGCTACCGATGGATTCCAGTCCCGTTCGACGTTGACTGGTCGACACCCGACATTCGAAGGAAGCCGAAGGATCGAGTCGACAGGAGGTCATGGATGATGATCCGGTGGCAACCATGGTAGTCCGTCATCTACTGCTCTACGGCCCTAACCCCTCAATTGAACTGATCTACCAACTAATGGAACGGGCCCGGGAGGACCATCTACAGGTGCTGGCTATACGACATCAGGGCACGAGGCTGCCCCCTCCTGCGGTTGTCGAGAAAAGTAGCACCGGATTACCCCTGACGCATCAGTCCTTTCCCATGTTCGATCACACAAAAGGGGACATCGATGGGTTCTTACAGGACTTCGAAAGATTATGCGGACTGTTCAAAGTCAGCAGCACTGGATGGGCATCCTTGCCGGAAAACTAACCGGAAAGGCCAGCGAGGCTTACTGCACGGTACCAAATCAGGACATCAACAACTATTCCGCTGTCAAGAAGAGACTGTTGGCTAGGTATGCCATTACACCTGATACCTATCGCCGGAAGTTCATGGACACTTTCAGAATGGGTACATACATTTGAGCGTGCTGCTAGGAACTGGCTACAAGGTTGTGGAGCTACCACTTTTGAGGAGTGCTGTCAGCAACTGCTGCTGGAACACTTTTTTCTAAACATTCCTGACCCAGTGCGGGATTGGGTGCAGGACCAAAACCCCACCACCCTCAGCCAAGCTGCCTTGCTGGCCGATCAATATGAGGACAACCGGAGCATGGGCAACAAAGTACAGTCCATTCCAGGGGGAGGGGGGTCCTGGGTCACTACCCCTGCCCCTAATTCCTACCGTTCGGGACCAGGACCCCAACAGGGCTCCTACAACTAACCACGCCATGCCAACCCCCCTTCGGTGTGTTTCACGTGCCACCAACCAGGCCAACTCCAAGCTAATTGCCCCAGGAACAGGGGGCCCACCATCAGGTACCAACCTACCCCTCGGGTCAATCAGAACCCCCTGACAGCTAGAAGCCCCCCACATCAGGCCCATTGCGTAGGGGGGGAGGACACATGGAATGCCTACCCTAACCACCATGACTTGGACTGGCCCCGTCCTGTGGATATGGGTGAGGCTACAGGAGACCAGTATGAATGGGGTTATTTTCAAGAAGTTACCCTGGCCAGGGGGACTCATCCGATAACAGGCATCAGCACATTCAGACCGTGTGTCTCAACGGACACACCACCCAAGTGATGCGAGACTCTGGGGCCATCCTTACATTGGTGTGGCCTCACTGCCTACCCCCCAGACTCAGAGTGTCCCGAATGGTGGAGATCCGGGTACCTGGGGGCAGAGTGTAGAAGCTTCCCATGGCCAAGGTCCAACTGGATTGGAGGGCTGGAGCCCAAGAAAGAATTGTGGGGATCATGCCAGGATTTCCCACAGATGTGCTACTAGGAAATGACTTGGGTAATCTGGAAAGCCACAGCTGGAGACCAGGAGGACTGCAATGCTATCACACGATCCGCGGCACGCCAACAGAGGGTAAGCTCAACACCATCTCCCGCCCCTCCAGCAGTAGCCAATAATGAACCCAGTATAGCCTGGCTGCTGCCCCCAGCTTTCAGGTCTGCCCTACAAACAGATCCCACCTTAGCAGGGTACAGACGACAGGCAGACACCAGGGCCATTGGGAAGGAGGGAGAACAGTTTGTGTGTGAGAACGGGTTGCTGTACAGGACCACTCAGTCCCCCTGTCAAGGCCCCAACACAGTCACCCGCACCCAGTTGGTCCTGCCCCTACAACATATAGATGCCCTTATTGCCCTTGCCCATGATATCCCCTTAGCCGGACATTCGGGAATCCGGCGCACCGAAAAATGCCTAACCCGATCTTATATGGATATTTTATGATGCGTTAGCGCTGCAAGCTTCTTTTTTTCTGTTTTTTTTACACATATCTCCTTCAGCTCACTATAGCAGCTTCTCATTTTATCCAATTCAATCACTAAAAAAACACATTATTACTTTACTTAATTTCACCATTCCTTTCCTTTTCTATCCCACTTGACCTTTAAGAACAAGGCTTTTTGGCCTGTTCCAGTGTGCATACCCCCTGTCTGTTTGGTATCAACCATTCCTCACATGACTTGTGAGGAAGGATATAAATGGAACATAGTTCTCTATGTAATCACTTCATTAATGCAGGCCCACATGAGCCCTGCACCAGGTAAGTCTTTCATCTATACCCTTTTTTATTTTATTGTATGTCTGTTGTTTTTAATTGCACTACACTGGGACCCACAAATAATAATAAAAACATCAACATATAATTCAAAGGGTACCCTCCGACACGTTTCAAAATAACATCTTTCTTCAGGGATTTTTAATTTAGATAAGATTTGTAGGTGTAATAGAGTAGGACTTACCATAAAGTGAGATACCTTGGAGTGGTTGGTAAGCTTACACACGGATTGGCCAATTTGTGGGACGAAATTCTCGCTTATTTCACTTAGATGTACTAAGGATTATTATACATGCCCATTACAGGGCACACATTATTCACAGCATATAGAGGAGCGCAGATCTGTTTTGTTTGTATGTGTTTTCACTTTTGGGTCTAGGCCTAATGTCAGGGGGACTGGAGAACCCTCTAATTTCTTGCTGCTATCTATATCTTTCATCTTCATCTTCAAACTTATATTTAATTTATATTTATTATATAGATATTTTATGATGAGTTAGCGCTGCAAGCTTCTTTTTTTTCTGTTTTTATATTTGCCTATATATATATATATACTGGACCCATGTGGGTACTGATTACCGTAACCTGACCTGTGTCGATATTATATTGTATATATATTACTGGACCCGCGAGGGTTATTCTATTTCTGTGTTTTTTCAATAAAACTGTGTTTTACCTAAACCTTCTGCGTCTGAGTGTCCATAAAACCGTTACAATTAGTCTCCACCACTGAAAAAGCTCTTGTTTAATAGAGGCCCAGGGGCCCTTCAGATTTACACTACGCAGGTCTCCCAAATTTTTTGTTAATTGTGCCCGAGATAGGAAATATTGACAGTCCTGCACTCAAACAGATAGGACAAGTGGAGGTGAGAGTGTACAAGTTTATCTAAATTCTGGGGTAAGGCTTGAGTCTTAGGCTGATGAATATTATGGTAAGACACCTTACTGTACTCATCAAGAGCATACATCAGATAGGGAAGAGAAGCCCCAGGTTCGCTCAAAGCAATCAAAATATCATCTGCTAACAGACCAAGTTTCACTTCCATATTCCAAAACTTATAACCATGTATCAGAGGGTGTTGTCTGACCAGTTCTGCCAAGGGTTCAAGTGCAAGCAAGTACAGAAGTGGAGACTATGGACAGCCCTGCCTACACCATTATTGATTAAAAAGGTGTCAGACAAGAAACCTGCATAAGAGACTCTGGCTGATGGGGAGGAGTAAAGAGAAAATACAGATTGAATAAAAGGAGGGGGAAAATTCAATTTCTCGAGCGCAGTGCATAGATAACCCCAGTGATGCTGATCAAATGCCTTCTCAGCATCAATCGCTAGGAGAAGACACTACCTTCAAAAAAATTTGCGATGGCATTCAAGCACTATTGAATCAAATAATGGATTGTACTCACCCTTAAATCAAAGGGCCGGCGGACCCGGTGCTACTCCCGTCAATCGCAGCAACCGATTTCCACATACAAGAAGACCACCGTACGGGAGCGCTCACGGGACCACCCAAGCTCAATATCACCACATCGAATAAAAAACTATCAAGTTTTATTGAATTGTAGATAAAAACATCCAATACATGAACCCTGTTCCCCTCACGGGGATACAAAGGCACAACGCATATGCCTAACGCGTTTCGTGTGAAGCCTATGATTAAGTGTCTTCACACGAAACGCGTTAGGCGTATGCGTTGTGCCTTTGTATCCCCGTGAGGGGAACAGGGTTCATGTATTGGATGTTTTTATCTACAATTCAATAAAACTTGATAGTTTTTTATTCGATGTGGTGATATTGAGCTTGGGTGGTCCCGTGAGCGCTCTCGTACGGTGGTCTTCTTGCTAGGAGAAGACACTTGGTGCCCGAAGCATTGGCTGCGCCAATCACATTGGCCATCTTCCTCGTATTATCAGAAGCCTATCTACCTCTCTTAAAACTCAGTAGCATGGAACTAAGCATCTGCTCCTGATGCCTCTTGTTCTGTTGGCTAGACATCTTGGTCTAACAGTTATGGGTTACATCGGACAAATCCACCTGGTTAGAAGCTGAAAATTCCCCGGCCCACTTGGGAGCTCTCCTAGTGTGCTGCCATCTTCGTTGCATGCTTAGACACGCCCCCCAAGATATCTTTTTGAAATAGACACACAGTAAATCAATAACCAATATCATGAAATACTGTTACCCAGGATTAAACTTTGCATAGGTTGCAGAGGTATTTGTTAACAATATTTGAACACTGCAGCATAGAGAGGGATAATAGTTCCTTACAATTAATTATAATACAATTAGCAGCAGTATATATGAATACCTGCCCCAGAAACTGTATAAACTATGCTAATTAAGGTCTATGGAATGTTATTTGAGTTGCTTTTAATGAAAAACAAAAACAGGTCTCATAACAATTTCCTTGTACCATATAAAAATATATCAAAAATTTTTCAAAATTATCTGGGATATGAAAAGTCCCAGATTTGGATAAATAGAAATGTAACTATTTATCTGTTTTCAATATTACATACCTCCTGTATAAAATATATAAATTGCATTTATTATTGTCAACAATAGATTAAACCAAGAATATACTCAGAAATAAAGCTAATAATATATGTCTAGAAAGCAAACTAAACATTTTATGCAACATATACTATATAAATGACAATAGCAATCTATTTACAACACGTTACAGGACTACTATGTTAACCCCTTCTCGTCCGATGAAGTACCTGGACCGCCACGCTGGTCCAGCACTTAAGTACCAGTGATGTTCCTGGCGCATCATGGAGTTCAGGGCTCCCGGCGCGGCTGCACTCCGCTCCAGAAGCCCTGAACCGGAAGTAATAATAATTTAAAAAAAGCCCTGTAGCATGCACACGCCGGTCGTTAAGGGGTTAATCCACAGATTACAAGGTATATGGTTGCTCCACCTAAAATTGCATCTTCTTTTG
Source organism: Rhinophrynus dorsalis (assembly GCA_037306005.1). Taxonomy (NCBI): domain Eukaryota; kingdom Metazoa; phylum Chordata; class Amphibia; order Anura; family Rhinophrynidae; genus Rhinophrynus; species Rhinophrynus dorsalis. Next base: position 190,459,689 of record CM074724.1, read on the forward strand.
TCTAGGGAGAGGTCTAAAAAAAAAGATATCAGTGGATTCACCAGATTACATATATGCTCAATAACCTATTCAGAAACACAACCACATGATTCTATAGGTATCAATAATTAGATTTAACTAATATATAATGCTGATATCATCTGATAGGATGAGTAGCCATATCATTATAGTATGATGTCAGACTAAATTTTCTGGACTCTCTGATCAAACCTAAAAATTAAAGTATTTAGATTTTTGACGTTCTTATAGCAATAATTCTATTATTCATGAAGATGGAGAACCAGTAGCATATACAAAACTGTACATATTGACATATGAAGTCTGGGATTTGTAAAACCTAAGGTATTTGGGGAGGTGACCATATGTATAACAAGCTGTCACTTCTAATCCTATGTCTGAGATCTACACATAAGATTGTAAGTATCTCCTAGACTAGTCATCTAGAAACCAGCTGTATATTCCCATAAACGTCATTTAGATATTTCCACCTCTCCACTGAGGCAAAGAGGCCGTTGTTTCTAAAATGAGATTGGCCGGCACTTAAGGACCACAGACCTTTTTTTTTTTTCCTCCTTCCAGTTCCAGGCTCCACACACTTTCTAAATACTGTACCATAAAATGTATAACATTTTTCGTTGCTATCACCTAATGCCATATGTGCTTTCTAACTACCTGTTACTTCTGCTACATTGAGGTAGTAAGGTGAATGGGTTGCGCATCTTCAGCACATCCCAAAGCATTCTTTATACACTAAATAGGGAAAAGGTTGAAGCCCTTCAAAGGTCTCTGGATGCAACTATTAAGAGATTAACTCTTTCTTTACACTGTAGTTTCTAAGAGGAAATAGATTCCTGTGTGTTTGTAAGTCAGATGGGTCCTGCAGCTGATGGCTGTCACAGGTCCAAGCACTTCACCACCTCCAGAAAATGGAATGTATAGATTGTGAGCCTAGCACTGAGCTCTCTTCATTATTAGGCCACCTTTTAAAGTGTTGATAGGGAATACCGTAATACGAATGTGTTTGCGTCCTGTTTACCTTTCTGGTGAAGTAGAGCTTGCATTGCTGCAGACTGCAGCCATGGGTGCAATATAGTTAAAGATAGATTTGTGCCCCTGAGGGAAACATGAGCATCATGAACAATGGCTGTAAGGAGAGTAGGAGAAAGGAGAAGCAGAAGTAGTACCTGTTACTTACAATAGACATCACTATTACAGGGCACAACCACCTTCCAAGATGGTTTGGAGTTGTACTCTAAGCAGGAAACACACCATAATCATGTTAAGTGAAGTGGTGGTTGCATTTATAACATTTATTTACCCGTTAGGATTGAAGCACTACTGTGTGTTTTCTGATCACTTATGTATGATATTTTGGCTTTTGATCACTCAGCAAATACCCTGTCGGATTTCTGCTCTGTTGCCTCTGACAATTACACATATTTATATCAGTAATATATTTAGATGACCTGATATTATGATATTGTGTTTTTTTCTCTATGAGTGTGTGGTATAGGTAGTCTTCACAGCAAAACCGAACTGAGTTGCCCAACTATCTTCTCCACCAGAAGAAGGATTCAGTCTGCTTAACATTGTAAGTATGATTTCACTCTGATACAATTTATCAGGTGAAATGTCTTGTAAAAAGCCTCCGTGGTGTATGTAACGGACTTCACACAGCCAGAGATGACTGATATTGGATGACAGTATTGCTTCTTGTCCTGACCATGTGATGTATAATGAGTTGATGAGTGATGAATTGCTCCAATGTAGTGGCCAATATTAAATGGGCCGACTGACTGAATCTATAAGCTAAGAATGGTTCAGCACGCATACCACCGCATCTCGCAGCAGTAAGATTGATGCTTGGTCATCAAAGTTATTGTAACATTAATGATCTACAGAGATCCCCATCATTATATAAATGGGAAATATGAATAGAATAATTGAAGGTTTAACATGATCCACTGAAACCCTCTTTATTGTGGCAGAGTGGCTGTATTTACAGCTACTGGTTGTGTCAGTACAGGAGAATGCGGCGTGGAGAACCATTTCTGTTTTTACTCATTTAACCCTTTGAGCGGCAGAGGGGGGCCAAGAGGAAGATAGTGAGGAGGCAAAGGATGGTTGTCCAAGAGCACATAGTGAGCAGGTGAATGTTCCTACCAGTGTAAGTTTGTGGCAGTGTATGTCGGCCATGTTTTTTGTTTCAAGACGTGAAACTGAAGAGGGGCTAAGTGATGGCCCTGTATCTGTCGGCCTCAGGCAGTGTGGAGGAGATCTGCATATTTCCTCTTAGCTGCCCCGGGGTGTGAGCAATACTTAGTCAGTGTGGATGTCAGCCTGAGGCAGTGTGGAGGAGATAGAGATATGCAAATCTCCTCCTAGTTGCCACCCCAGGGTGTGGGAGGCATGGATGTAGAATTTGTGGTCATGTGACCACGTTCTCTTTTATAGTATAGATTTTCTTTTCTTTTTTTTTAAAGTATTTTTTATACATCACACTGGGGGGCATCAGGACCCCTCCTGATGCCCTATCAACAAGGTCTGAATAAAAAATAACTAAGACAACCTGCATGCGTCATGGGGGGCCCAAAGTATTGCAAGTCCACATATTCCAGTTGCAGTCAATCTCTCCATAAGCTCAATGTGATTTGATTTTAAGGCATATATGGCTAAGGGAGGGGACTGCAGGAGATTTTCATAGGTGAGCAATTAACCAACCATGCTGGCCACATCCCCTCCAACAATGAACAGAGATTGAAGGATTATAGGTAATAGAGTAACATAGGTCATTAGGTTGAAAAAAGACAAAAGTTCAACCTTTGCCTTATAACTGCTGCCAAATGAGTTAGTTTTTATTTGAACTTCTCGTTTGCCTACTGTAACACAGTATAACCCTATATGTTTCCTCTTAGAGAAATGTATCTAATCTTCATTTAAATGTATGTAAAGGTATATAATTTGGCTGGGGTATAGTCCCTCCTATAGATAGAAAATTTGGAAGCTACCCGCCAGATATCTGACCAGGTTTCATCATCTAGATCCAGGCCCAGGTCCATCTCCCAAAGTCTAATATATTTGTGTTTGTAAGGTGCAGAAGGGGTGTGTAACAGAAAATGTAGTTTCGTTATGTAGCCACATTGCATGGGAGAATGTAAACAGGTCTTTTTAAATAACAAAAGGTGTAGAAATGTTAATGTGGGGGAGAGGATAAAGAGGAAGGGCCGGGCCTGTAGGTATTGAAAGCAGTCAATTGAGTTGATGGGGAACTTGTTTCCCAAGGTCGTGACTTCTAGCAGTTTCCCCTGTCCATCAGATCATGGATGAGGTGCAGCCCTACTGATTTCCAATTAAGTAAAGCCCTATTGGTTAAACCCAGTGGGAATTGAGGGTTACCAAAAATTGGGGTGAGAAGGGATAGTGTGGCTAACAGAGAGAGATCTAGTTTCCTCACCAAATCCAAAATGCCTTTTTGAAATGTTATAGTGGGCATGGCTGTCCAGAGAGATGAACCCTTGCCTAAGGGCAAACACAAAAATTTGATAATTTATGGGGTGTGATAGATTGCTGTTCCAGATCTACCCAACTCTTTTGACCAGAGGGAAGAAACCATGCCTGTGTCTGTTTTAAATGTGAGACTAAGAAGTAGTTATAAATGTCAGGGACTGCCTGTCCACCTCTTAATTTAGGGAGGGTCAAACCTTGTCTAATAATCCTCCATTTTTTCCTGTTCATGAAGGGCATTATTGATTGCTGATTAGTTCACAGAGCTGGCCTGGGGACTTTCACTGGTAAAGTCTGGATGTGGTAAAGTCATTTTGGGAGGATATTTATTTTAACTGACGCAAAGTGACCAACCCAAGATATATTTTAAGCTGATCAGTTTAGGAGGTGTTGTCGGCGTGTAGCAAATAGGGAAGGGTAAGTAGCCTGGTATCGAGTTGTATGTAGGAGTCATGTTGACACCCAGGCATCTGATATGAGAGGTTTGCCATTTAGCAACATAGTAACATAGTAAATTAGGTTTAAAAAAGACACAAGTCCATCAAGTTCAACCTTAGCCTCATACCTCAGTAACTGAGAATTTTATAGCTTTCCTGCTACCAATTAAATTAGTCTTTATCAGACCTTCCTGATCATCCTACTGATAAACAGTATAACTCTGTATGTTCCCTTTTGAAAGAAACATATCTAATCTTCTCTTAAATGTATCCATTGTATCTGCCATAACTACCTCCCTGGGCAATGAATTCCACAATTTGACAGACCTTACCGTAAAAAAACCCTTCCTCTGCTGAAGTTTAAACCTCCTTTCCTCTAATCTCAAGGGGTGCCCCCTGGTCACCTGATCAGGCCTTGGAATAAATAGCTCACCGCAGAGATCCTTGTATTGACCTCTCATATACTTGTACAATGTGATAAGGTCTCCTCTTAGTCGTCTTTTCTCTAGAGTAAATAAACCAAGTTTGTTTAGTCGTTCCTCATATGTCAAGTCCTCCATTCCCTTAATTAATTTTGTTGCTCTCTGCTGTACCCTCTCTAGTTCTAGTATATCCTTTTTCAGAACCAGTGCCCAAAATTGCACTGCATACTCAAGGTGAGGTCTTACCAATGATTTGTATAATGGCAAAATAATGTTATCCACTCTTGCTTCGATACCTCTTTTTATGCAAGACAGGACTTTGTTTGCCTTTGCTACTGCTGTTTGACACTGGTCACTGTTTCCAAGTTTGTAGTTGACAAGGATACCCAAGTCTTTTTCTAGCAATGAGTCACCTAAAATTATTCCATTAAGTTTATAAGTAGCCTTGGGATTGTTTCCTCCCAAATGCATGACTTTACACTTCCCCACATTAAACTTCATATTCCACATGTTTGCCCAATCTGACATTGTATGTAAGTCCCTCTGTAGAGAGAAAATATCCTGTTATGAATTAATGACTTTGCATAATTTAGTATCATCTGCAAATATTGATATTTTGCTTTCTATTTCTATTTCCAGGTCATTTATAAACATGTTAAAAAGCAGCGGACCCAATACTGAACCCTGAGGTACTCCACTCTCCACTTTAACTGTACTGGAGAATTTTCCATTTACAACCACACACTGTTCCCTATCCTTCAGCCAGTTTTGTATCCAATTGCAAAGGTTATCTCCTACCCCCAATTTCCTTATTTTATACACCAGCCTTCTGTGTGGCACTGTATCAAATGCCTTTGCAAAGTCTAGATATACTACATCTACTGCCTTGCCATTGTCAAGGTTGCTGCTTACCTCCTCATAGAAGCTGAAAAGATTAGTTTGGCATGATCTATTCTTCAAAAAAACATGTTGATTCGTGCTAATGATTTTATTTTTTGTGTTGTAATCCTGAATATAGTCCCTTGTTATCCCTTCTAACAGTTTTCCCACTACAGAGGTCAAACTCACTGGTCTATAATTCCCAGGTTCTGTTTTAGTTCCCTTCTTAAATAGAGGCACTATGTTAGCTCTTCGCCAATCCTGTGGCACTGAGCCTGTGGTAATAGAATCTTTAAAGAGTAAATATAGGGGTTTTGCTAACACTGCACTGAGTTCCTGAAGAACCCTTGGATGTATACCATCAGGACCCGGTGCTTTGTCGGTCTTAATTTTATTCAGTCTTCCCATGACATCTCCTTGAGTTAACCTAATATCTATTAATTGTATTGTTTTATTTGTTACTTGCGGAGGCTCTTCTACCATTCCTTGCTCCCTTGTATATACTGATGCAAAGAAAGTGTTTAAAACATCTGTCTTTTCCTTATCCTCACTAACCAACTCACCCATCTCATTTTTGAATGGTCCAATGCACTCTCTCTTAAGTTTTTTGCTATTTATATATTTGAAAAACTTTTTTGGATTAGTCTTGCTTTCCCTTGCAATTCGAGTTTCATTATCTATTTTTGCTACCCTAATTGCCTTTTTGCAATCTTTGTTGCACTCCCTGTATTTTAAGAAAGATTGTTCAGTTCCTTCAGACTTAAATAATTTGAATGCATTTTTTTCCTTGCCATTTCCTTCTTTACATGTGCAGTTAACCACATTGGCTGTGACTTACTTCTTTTGCATTTGTTCCCCATTGGTATATACTGTTGGGTACATTTCTGCAACCTAAATTTGAATTCTGACCATTTTTCCTCAGTATTTTTGCCTTTAAATAAAATATCCCAGTCTATGTGTTGCATTGAAGCCCTTAACAATTTGAAGTTAGCTTTTTTAAAATTAAGAGTTAGTTGAACCCATACATTTTTGCTTTGCCAGACTGATCTCAAATGTAACCATGTTGTGATCACTGTTTCCCAAATGTTCTCTTACCTTAATACTGGATACCATTTCTGTGTTATTAGTGATCACTAGGTCCAATACATTGTTATTTCTTGTCGGAGCTTCCACCATTTGTGACATGTAGCTTTCACGAAGTGTGTTCAAAAACCTGCTACCCTTAGCACTCTGACAGGTCTCATTTTTCCAGTTGATATCTGGATAATTAAAATCTCCCATAATTATAGTATGCCCAAACTGGGCAGCTTTCCTCATTTGCAGTAGCAGTTGGGCCTCACCATTGTCATCGATATTTGGTGGTTTGTAGCATATGCCCACCAACAACTTTTTTTTACCTTTCACACCACATTTAGTCTCGATTTCTACCCACATGGACTCCACAGTTTGGCCAGTTTCCTCACTAATATCACCCCGCAAAACTGGATTTAGCTCTGTTTTCAAATATAAGCACACACCACCCCCTTTTCTATTAATTCTGTCTATTCTAAACAGGGAATAGCCCTCTATATTTACAGCCCAGTCATGTGCATCGTTCCACCATGTTTCTGTTATTCCAATTATGTCCAATTGCTCATTAACCGCCAGCAATTCTAGTTCTCCTATTTTATCTACCATACTTCTTGCGTTTGCTAGCATACAATTAATTTTGAAGTCTTTACATATATTAATCCCTACATGCCTTTTTTCTACACCTTCATATACTAGGAGTTCCTCCCTAATGATTAAATTTTTCCCCACCCTTTCTCCACCCCCCTGGTCATTTACTTGGACCCAGTTCCTATCTGCTGTATCTACCCCATTTTTGCTATCTATACCCACCCCCCTTTCCTAGTTTAAAAGCTCCTCCAAGCTTCCTAGCATTCTCTCCCCTAACACAGAGGCTCCTCTACCATTTAGATGCAATCCATCTCTTCCATATAGATTGTACCCAAGAGCAAAGTCTGCCCAGTGTTCTAAAAACCCAAAACCCTCCTTCCTACACCATTGCTTGAGCCATGCATTAAGCTCCCTTAGCTCCCTCTGCCTACCTGCACTGGCGCATGGCACAGGTAGTATTTCAGAAAATACTACCTTAGAGGTCCTTGCCTTGAGCTTGCACCCTAAATCCCTGAAATCATTCTTTAGGGACCTCCATCTTCCTCCTGTTTTGTCATTGGTTCCAATATGTACCAAGACAGCTGGATCACTTCCAGTCCCTCCCAATAATCTGTCAGCCCTGTCCGCAACATGCCGAACCCGAGCACCCTGGAGACAGCATACTGTTCGGCATTCACGTTCCTGGAGGCAGATTACCCTATTTCCTATTTAAAAGGAAAGTTAGATTTTAGTAGTTGAAGATCTTCCTCTGAAAGGCCAATGGTGAAAGCTTTTGATTTTCAAGTATTGATCTTGTATACTGAAAGTGATTTAAACTTCCTGAAGGACTGCGAAGAGTTGGGTAGAGAAATATGAGGATAATTTTATAATAATCGTGCTGCATTTGCTGGTGATGTCTAGGTGATTTCTTATTTTTTATAGCTAAGGCAAACTAAACAAGCTAATAAGCATATTAGCAAGGCTGGTGAGATAGCTCAGTGGTAAATGCCCTGATTGCAGAGTCTGTTCAAACCACAAGGTTGCAGGTTCAAATCCCGGCAGGGTCAACTCAGTCCTTCTGAGGTTGATAAAATGAGTACCATCGACTGGATAATAATAACATCTATTATTCAGCTGCCCATTTGGTTAATTCCAAGAGCGTGCGTTGAAAGCGCTTTGAGTCCCACTGAGAGAATAGCGTTATATATTATTTAATAAACTATTATATATTATTATTATAATAACGTGGTAGCGTTTGATAAACGTATGGAGGGATGACAGTGTCACCACCTTAAACAACTGATTAGCAGAGATCTGATTCTTCAGCTGCCTGCCAATCCATCGTCATAACCAAGAGAAAGACTTCAGTGTCAAGAAAGGCAGGGAAACAAGACAAGGTCTTAAAAGGAGCCTGTAGCAATTCCAGAACCAGGTCCAAATCCCACAGAAGAGTAAGATCCCAAAAGACAGAGTAGGCATTAGCCACTCACTGGACAATTCGCTGCTTGAAAAGAAAAAAAAAAAGCTGAAATCTGAGCTTTAGCTAGTTTATATTCAGGCATAGTTAGATGAAGAGCAGCTTTCCCTACCCCCGCCATACCCTTCTCCCACATGTATAGGACCAATACTTACCAAGCAGACAGCGGCCTTGATCATTATCACCCGGGGGCCAATCTGATCCTTTGCAGCTTCCATCTCTCCCGGTGGTGTGGTACTCCAGTCAGCGACCTTGCAGCACGTATGCCTCTCTCCTGAGCAGGCGGCACAATGGACTGTGTTCTATTTGACCGTTCAGTTGGAGACATAATAATCTTGCGTTGTCATACAAGATTCTCATGTTGCCAAATTGTGGAGTGGGGGTGGTGGACACTAGCAACGCAGGATTGCAGGGAAAGGTCAGCATTTTAATACAGAATACAGGGCTTCAGTTTCTACTCGCCCTCACTCAATTTTTCCTTGCCAAATTAGAGGAGGCGAGTGGAAATTTTTAGCCCTGTACTATACTTCTTCTAAACCATACCTACCTCCTTGCCCAACACTTATCTAAAATCCTTACAGCATGTTTTTAACGCTTTCATTTGGGGAGGTAAACCGGCGAGGATTTGTTTTTCGCTCATAGCTCAACCGCGCAAGAAGGGAGGCCTGGGGGCCCCTGATCTTATCCGTTATCATCAGAGTGTTCTGTTAAGTATTATTCCCCATTGGTTTCGCTCTGACTCTCTGAAGTCATGGGTTACAGTGCAGGAAGTCTTGTGTTCTCCTTCCCTTATCAAGGCCCTGCCATGGATTCTGCCTGAGTTTCGTCCCCTGGTGATATGACGCAATCTTATATTATTCCCTATTTTTCGGGTCCAGGATTCGGTCGTTACATCTTTATCTAGCGTTCCTTCTCCTATGTTCTCCCTCTTGAACTCTGTAGACTTCCTGCCTGGGAGATCTGAACTAGCATTTTCGGCTTGTCGGATCCGTCCTGGTGGTGGCAAACCTGCTGAGGAATGAGGATTTAGCACCCTTCGGGGTTCTGAATACTGAATGGGATCTCCACTCTAACTAATACTGGCATTATCGCCAGGTTCATAGTTTTGTTATATCCCATCCTAGGCGTTCTGACTTTTGTAGACGTCTTACCCCTTTGAACTCCTGTCGGCCGACTGATCCTGTGGGACGACCCCTAAGGAGGGTGATTGCGGCAATCTATTCTTTTCTCTCACACCCAGTCCCTGAGTTTAGCTCCTTTCGTGAACACTGGGAAAGTGACGAACTGTGAACTTACCCATGAGGAGTTGGAGGCTGTGGCTCAGAGTTCACTACGCTCTGCCCGAAATGTTACTGCTATGGAAACTTACCTATAAACTATTGTTACAATGGTACAGATCCCCGTAACTCTTACATTCTTACATTCTCTCTATCCCTCTGTGCCGGAGACTTGTTGGAGATGCGGGGATGGCTGTGGATGTCTAGGACATATCTGGTGGTCGTACCCCTTATCACCCCCTTCTGGACGGAGGTTGTCTGCTCCTTCTCACCAACTGTTTCTTCATTTGCTGCTGTGTCCAGGATGTGTGTGCCTCAGTGTTGGAAATCGTTGACACCTCCCTCCTTGTCATTATGGCATAGGAGGCTGATTGACATATCTGCTTTGGAGAAACTTACATCCCTTGTCTCTGGAACTGGACACACCTATGACTCTATATGATCTCCCTGGATCGGGTACTTTGGAACTCTGAGTTTGACTCCAGTGACCTATTGCCTTCACTGGTCCTGTAGGACTCTCTGGGATTATCTGTTTTGCATTTCCTTGCAATTCACTTTCTGCATAGGATTATACTCTATCGATTGTGGATTTGGGCCTTCTGGTTCTGAAGTATGAGCCCGGATCTTGTGTCCACCAGTCCTTTCTCCCCTCTTTCCCTTCTCTCCCTCACCCCTAACCCCCCTATTTTCTTTTTCGCTATTGCTTTTCCCCCTTTTTTTTCTCTACTCTATGTCCGCCCTTTGTTTTCTCTGATTTTATCTTTGCTTCTCTTTTCCTTTCTTATCCTCCATTACATTTGGCCTGTGCAGCAGACCTATGCTCCTCATTGGTCTTATCATTTGTTAATCTTCGTTGGAACTTGGAAATTATCTTACTTCTTTTGGACTTTGCTGACGTGTGCTACCATGTAATATGTTTGCTTGGCCTCTGCATAGGTTATTTCTACGTCAGGTGCTTATGTACTTATGTTGATTTGTCCTACTGTCTTTCTTTTACGCAATAGAAAATATAAAAAAAAAAAACAAAAACATTATTGTGGCGTGAATATGCCTCCATGATTCTGTGAATATACCTCTATTTAATGTCCAACTAGTTAAAAATGCCATAAATAAATTCCATAAATAAATAAATACTTGGCTTCTATTTTTCATGTCTCCGCCGCTGTGTGCGGTGGTGGCAGTAGAGACACTGATAAGCCACACAGTACCCACTCCTTTCCTTCACGGGCCAATGCCCGTTGCACACTGAGCGAATTGGTACTGAGACTGCCTTTATATATGGGCAGTATCACTTCCAATTCCCTCAATGCTACATATCCTATTCTATTGTTCTGTAAATGAATTCTCCTACTTACTTTGTGGCAACAGTGCCATGAGATGCTGATTGATACACTAAAATTTGTGATAATCTAGCCTCTTTACAGCACTTATCTGCTCAAAGATATTAAGAGTAATAGGGCATAAGATAGCCCAAATGTAGGTAGATCAGACTACACTTCACAAGGGTAAGCATTGAGCTACCCCCGGCCAGGTGTGCCTGTGTGATTTCTGCACAACACACATATCACATCAGGTAAAAGGCACTAGCATGGACGCCTGTTTATGGGCCTATTCTGGGTGGACTAATTGGGTCCCGCCTCCTTCTGCTCCTTTATAAACCGCCCTGGGCCTAGGAGTCATTGCCCTTACGTGGTGTTTCTGCTATTGTGTTTTGTGCTCCGTTGTGACCCGTGCCTTATCTGAGAATCCACTCCGTGTATGACCCCGGCTTGTCCGATTACCCATATCGGTTCTGATCTGTGGCTGTGGCTGACTACTCGCTCTGTGTATGACCAGGCTTGTCTGACTATCTACATCGGTTCTGACCTGTGGCTCTGGCTGACTATTCTCTCTGTGTATGACCCCGGCTTGCCTGACCAGTGGCCCTGGCTACTACCCGCTCAGTATAGCCTCTGGTTGCCTTCCCTGTGGGCCTGGTTACTCCTTGTAGTCCTCGGTTTGACTAACCAGTGGCCCTGGCTCCTACTCACTCAGCATAGTGTCCGGTTGTCTGACCTGTGACTCTGGCTGCCTACTCGCTCCCTGCACTACCTGCTTGCTTGACCTGTAGTCTCGTGCCTCCTGGCTCTGGTCTGCTTTCGCTCTCTGTTGCCTCAGTTCACAGACCAAGTGGTGACTTACTCATATTCTACCAGTCTCTGTCGTCCCACTTCAGTAGTGCAGTGCACAGCACAGTGTGCAGCTCCGGAGGGACCTTGGGTCCTATTTGCTTTTCTGGGGTTTTGTGGGCTATATTATTATTACTGTACATTATAAATAAAGGTGGATATATTTCATACAGTTGTGTCTGTCCTTCTTTTGCCTGCACACCGTGACAACACACTAGACTGTGTGACACAATGACATGCTAAGTCTGATAAACTCAACGCACCATTGAGACTTTATCAATCTTATACTTTCATATTGAACCTTAAATCGGTACTCTGTATGGGAATCTACACTTAAGTCTACTTGTATATTGAACCTTCAAAGGGAATTATCTATGGAAATGTAGACTGAAGTTGTACTTATACTTAAGTTGCACTTAATACAATCAGTACATTTGGGCATTGTAGAGAACTATAACTCAGTCTGATAGATTACTTCAGTCATGTTCTCTAATTTGTACCCATTGCTAGCAATAACCAATGAGGAACTGGGTTTGTCATTTTCCGTCAGAGAGTCCTTTGATTGTTTTAAATCCTCTAGGTTTTTAATAATTTGTCATAATAAAAGTTATATTTTATTTTAGGTGCAATTTGCACTGGGGGTACCTGTGGAACTCACAATAGCTATTATCCCATCTAGTATTTCTCATAGGTCAGGTTACGATATTTTCTTCTCTCTCTTTTTTGGTGTATATCCAATTTTTATCATACCACATTCCTAAGCTACACTCAAGCACCCCACAAACACTATATGGTGGTGCACCACACTCCTTCTATGCATTTTACTCACAGGTGAAGTAATCCCCCATGAGCCTGCTTTGTATCTGCTCTCCTCTCAAAGTATCCTCATTGGACCTCCATGGGCTGTTGTGGCTCCACATCCTTGACTAGAAGTCAGTCTATTGCAATGTTGTTGAGTATTGCACATGCCAGGAACATGTCACTTTCCTTTCCAAGTGTATATTGTAAACTTCCCCGTGAGTGATTCTGGCAACAGAATCCAGATTTGGATGAAGGTGTGCTCTATGGCATTTCTGGTCCTGATGTGTGCCTCATTATAGCGCTCCTGTCAGGTGTGTGTGGATTGGCTATTGGTGTGAGCAGCACCCATAGCCGGCATCACCTTGGACAGAGAGTGACATGGTGTGACAAGATTTATAATAACATAGTTATTTAGGTTGAAAAACGACTTGCGTCCATCTAGTTCAACCCTTTTCCTGTTCCTGTTTATCATCATTTAGCCAAAAGAAGGCAAAAATACAGCAATTTCAAATTCTGCCTTGAATGGGGGGGGGGAGTACTCCTTGATTCCAAATGGCAATCAGATTTCTCCTTGGATCAACAAGCCCTAACTAAATATTAATACCAATACTAACAGACATAGCCCTCTATGGTCTGCTCTTTTAAAAAGTATCCAGGCCCTTTTTAAAGGCATCTAATGTATTCCATAGCACCACCTCCTCAGACAGTGAATTCCATACCTATATTGTCCTTACCGTAAAGAATCCCTTCCACTGTTGTAGACTAAATATCTTTTCCTCAAGTCTAAGCGGGTGACCCCTTGTCGTTTGTACTGTTCTGTTAATGAACAGGTCTTTGGAGAGCCCTTTGTATGGGCCCTGAAAATATTTATATAATGTTATCATATCCCCTCTAAGATGACATTTCTCTAGTGTGTACAATATTAACTTTTCTAGCCTTTCTTCATAACTAAATCTTTCCATTCCCCTGATTAGTTTTGTAGCCCTCCTCTGCACTTTCTCTAGTTCCATAATGTCCTTTTTCAGAAAGGGCACCCATAATTGAACACAATATTCTAGGTGGGGTCTTACCATGGACCTGTAAAGAGGCATAATAATATCTTCCTCCCTTGAGTCAATACCTCTTTTAATACATACCAATATCTTATTGGCCTTTGCAGCTGGCACTGCACGCTGCTGCTAAGTCTATTGTTTACCATTACTCCTAAATCCTTTTCATTAGTAGATTTCCCCAGAGAAACACTATTTAAACTATATGTTGCATTTTTATTATTATAACCAAAATGCATAACTTTACACTTGTCTATATTGAATCTCATTTGCCGTTTGCCTGCCCAGTTACCCAATTTGTCCAAATCCTCTTGTAATGAAGACACATCCAGTTCAGACTTTACCACCCTACTTAATTTTGTGTCATCAGGAAAATACTGAAACATGGCTCCCTATGCCCTATGGGAGATTATTATCATTAATTAACAAAATAAATAGAAGAGGACCCAGGACAGATCCCTGAGGTACTCCACTTATCACATTTGTCCAATTGGAGAACTTCCCACTTACTACCACGCTTTGCATTCTATCTTTCAGTCAATTTCCAATCCATGCACAAACATTTGACCCAAAGCCTATTTCATTCAATTTGTACAATAACCTCTTGTGTGGAAACGTATCAAATGCCTTGGCAAAATCTAAATAGATCACATCAACCGCTACTCCCTAATCTATTTTTTTAATCACTTTTGCATAAAGTGCAATCAAATTAGTTTGACAAGACCTGTCTTTCACAAAGCCATGTTGGCTCCTGCTAATGATATTCCTGTTCAAGATGAATTCTTGAATATACTTCCTTAGCAACCCTTCAAACAGTTTCCTTACCACAGATGTCAAGCTTACAGGTCTGTAATTTCCCAGCTGGGATTTTGATCCCTTTTTAAATATGGGCACCACATCTGCTTTACGCCAATCCATGGGCACCATACCTGAAATAAAAGAATCCCTGAAAATAAAATATAACGGTCTGGCCAGGGCCTGGCTTAGCTCTTTAAGAACCTGTGGGTGTATACCATCCGGCTCCGGGCCTTTGTCTACCTTAACACCATTCAATTGTTTTAACACTTTTTCTTCTGTTATCCAATCCCATGCTTGATATGACTGTTCTGTAAAAGTAGTTTGCAGGTTCTTGTCCATCGAGTCTTTCTTGGTAAAAACAGAAGAAAAGAAATTATTTAGAATATCTGCTTTCTCTCTGTCTCCACTGACCATCTCACACATTTCAGATAACAAAGACCCAACATTATCAGACTTTCATTTTTTGCCCTTAACCCCTTCAGTGCCAGAGGCTTGGGCCATTTCCTGTACCCTGCAGGCCAGACACTTTTTCAGCATTTTTGCTATCCTTCCGTTTAGACTTGATTTACTCTGGTGATTTTTAGTTACATATGGAAAACTAAATATTGTTTTTTTCAGAACTAATTGAGCTTTCTTGTGGTACCTTACATGAAGAGAATTTTACATAGTGCAAAAAGCTATGATGTCTTAATGACAAAAAAAGTGAACATTTACTCATTTCGCTAAAATCACATACTATGTATCAAAAACATTTACCTTGGTTGAAAAAGTTTCAATTATTTGAAAAAGAGTCCCCCGAGTAAAAAAATACCAAATTTGTATAGTTTTACCTACGTCCATGACTAGCATAGAGCCCTAATCACCAGCAGCGCAAAATGACATTTTCAACTTTATAAACTAATATGCGCATTCTAGGGTTTTGTGCTAAAGCTACCCTAAACCAGTGGAATAACTATATAAAACTATATATTTCTGGAAAGTAGACAACCTGCTGCATCCAAGGAGGGGTGACTTGCCTTGTTACCCTAAGCCTGGTGTGCACAAATGCCTCCAGAATGGGGCGCTAATGAAAAAAAAAGTAATTTTCTTACATTTCTGCCCCTTCAAATGTACTGAAATCTGTGGAAACCATGGCATTTCCAACTGTATTCATTAGCTAGGGCTCTTAGGAGAAAAATGACACCTCATTGGTATGACTTCACCTACCTTAGGGGGCGCTACAAGTACAAAACTACACCTATTGCAACCTCAAATTTTTCTAACTTTTTCTCAAACATTACTTGTCTGTACAAGGAGAAAAATGACACCCCATTGGTATGAGTTTACCTGCCTCAGGGGGCGCTAGAAGTGCAAAATAACACTTACTACAACCTCAAAATTTTCGAACATTTTCTCAAACATTACTTGTCTGTACAAAAATGGTTATAACAACTACAGAAGTGAAGAAAGGCTACACAAACCATACCATTTTGAAAAGAAGACACCCTGCCGCATCTAATGATGGGTGACTTGCCTTGTTACCCCAAGCCTGGTGTGCACAAATGCCTCCAGAAGATGGCGCTAATGAAAAAAAAGGCATTTTCTTACATTTCTGCCCCTTCAAGTGTACTGAAATCTATGAAAACCATGGCATTTCCAACTGTATTCATTAGCTAGTGCTCTTAGGAGAAAAATGACACCCCATTGGTATGAGTTTACCTGCCTCAGGGGGAGCTAGAAGTGCAAAATGACACTTACTACAACCTCAAAATTTTCGAACATTTTCTCAAACATTACTTGTCTGTACAAAAATGGTTATAACAACTACAGAAGTGAAGAAAGGTTACACAAACCATACCATTTTGGAAAGAAGACACCCTGCCGCATCTAATGATGGGTGACTTGCCTTGTTACCCCAAGCCTGGTGTGCACAAATGCCTCCAGAAGATGGCGCTAATGAAAAAACAGGCATTTTCTTACATTTCTGCGCCTTCAAGTGTACTGAAATCTATGAAAACCATGGCATTTCCAACTGTATTCATTAGCTAGTGCTCTTAGGAGAAAAATGACACCCCATTGGTATGACTTCACCTACCTTAGGGGGCGCTACAAGTACAAAACTACACCTATTGCAACCTCAAATTTTTCTAACATTTTCTCAAACATTACTTGTCTGTACAAAAATGGTTATAACAACTACAGAAGTGAAGAAAGGCTACACAAACCATACCATTTTGAAAAGAAGACACCCTGCCGCATCTAATGATGGGTGACTTGCCTTGTTACCCCAAGCCTGGTGTGCACAAATGCCTCCAGAAGATGGCACTAATGAAAAAACAGGCATTTTCTTACATTTCTGCCCCTTCAAGTGTACTGAAATCTATGAAAACCATGGCATTTCCAACTGTATTCATTAGCTATGGCTCTTAGGAGAAAAATGACACCTCACTGGTATGAGTTCACCTACCTCAGGGGGCGCTACAAGTACAAAACTACACCTATTGCAACCTCTAATTTTTCTAACATTTTCTCAAACATTACTTGTCTGTACAAAAATGGTTATAACAACTACAGAAGTGAAGAAAAGCTACACAAACCATACCATTTTGGAAAGAAGACACCCTGCCGCATAAAATGATGGGTGACTTGCCTTGTTACCCCAAACCTGGTGTGCACAAATGCCTCCAGAAGATGGCGCTAATTAAAACAAAAGGCATTTTCTTACATTTCTGCCCCTTCAAGTGTACTGAAATCTATGAAAACCATGGCATTTCCAAATGTATTCATTAGCTAGTGCACTTAGGAGAAAAATGGCACCCCATTAGTATAAGCTGACATACCATAGGGGTGCCAGAAGCACATAACAACACCTACCTGTTTTCTTCTTTGGAAATGGCTGCTTGTACTGAAATGTTCATAACTTTTAGATACGTGAAGGAAAGGTATAAAATGTATACCATTTTGGAAAGTAGACATTCACCCGTATCACATGACAGGTCACTTACCTTTTTACCCCCTGGCTGAAGTGCTCAATTATTTCCAAAAGGTGGCGCTATAGGAATAAATACATGTTTTTTTATATTTCCACCACTTCAAACATACTAAAATCTTTGAAAATCATAACATTTCCTACTGTATTTAGTACCTGCTACCAACATGAGAAAAATGTTACCCCATTTGTGTGGGATAACATGTAATATGTGGGTGGTAGGAACACTTACCTAAACCTGACACTTTTGTTTTTGAAATTATCTGCCTGCACGAAAAGTGTCATAACCGTTATAGATATGCAGGAAAGGTAGAGAAACCATACCATTTTGAAAAGAGGATAACCTGCCGCATCAAATGAGTGGTAACTTGCTTTCTTACCCGAAGGCTGGTGTGCACAAATGCTTCCAGGAGGTGGCGCTAATGAAAAAAAAGGCATTTTCTTACATTTCTGCCCCTTCAAATGTATGGAACTCTGTGAAAACCATGGAATTTTCAACTACATTCATTAGCTAGTGCTCTTAGGAGTCAAAGACACCCCATTGGTATGAGTTGACCTACCTTAGGGGGTGCTAGAAGTAGAAAACTATCCCTACTACAACCGCTGATGTTTCTAACATTTTCTCAAACGTAACTTGCCTGTACGAAATGGCTATAACACCTTCAGAAGTGAAGAAAAGGTAGATAAACCATACCATTTTGGAAAGAAGACAACATGCCACATTGAATGAGGGATCACTTGCCTTTTTACCCCTAAGTTAGTGTGCACAACTATTTCCAGAATGTGGTGCTACAGGAAAAAAAAACAAACATTTTTTTACACATCAGTCACTTCAAAGATACTAAAATGGTTCAATGGCGTGGGATTTCCTAGGAGGACTTCTTGCCAGCTTAAGAAAAATGGTACCCCACTGTTGTGGGTTGACATACCAATTTGGATGACAGGAGCTTAGCTACCAGTGAAACAGGGATGGGAAAGCAAGCAGTGTATGTGTGATTTTATGGCTAACAGATGAAAGAAGCTAGGGCGTCAGCCGGTGTACGTGCGGGCCTGTGACTACCAGTGTAACAAAGTGTGTGTTAGGCAGTGTGTGTGGGTATGAACAGAGGAGCAAGGATGGTGGTGGTGGTGGGGGGGGCAGTGTCTGATAGTGTATATGGGGATCTGTGACTACCAGTGTGCACTGTATGTCCCCCTCATACAAAGTTTGATTCCCAGCCTGAATCTAGTGCATACTGGTACTTTTAGTCTACCAGTAGGCAGTGGAAACAGGCTGGGGGTCAGGCTGGGGAATAGGACTGCCAGTTGGCTGTGGAACCAGGCAGGGGGATACGGTACGTGGGGGGGGGGATTGGAGGCATTTTGTGTGTATGCCAAAGGGGGTGCCCAATGCACTGCAAAGCAATGCGTTGGACCCCCTGTAGCACACAAAGAGGTTTTTTTTAATTATTATTTTGTATTCATACATCGTTGGGAGGCGGTATCAGGAACACTCCTGGTGCCCCCATCAAGGTCTAAAAACAGAATAATGAAAAAAAAAAGTGTGTGTGTCACAGGGGTCCAACGCATTGCAAAGCACTTCGTTGGACCCCTCCCGTGGCACGTGCATTTTTTAGGGATTCCCCCCCCCCAATATTTTTGTGTAGACCTCGTTGGGGGCATCAGAACCCATACAATGAGGTCTGAATAAAAAATATAAAGGGAAAAAAAAAAATCCTTTGTGTGCCACAGAGGTGTCCAGTGAATTGCAAAGCAATGCATTGGGCCCCTGTGGCACACAAAGGGTTATTTTTTTTTTTATTGTTACTTTGTATTCAGTTGGCCACCAAACAAGTAATGATAAAAAGTCTGCATTGAACCCCCCCTCCCGTGTCACACACAGGGTTAAATTTTGTTTTACTTTTATTATAGACCTCATTGAGGGGCATCAGGACCCCCCTGAACCCCCCCAATGAGGTCTTAGAAAAAAAATAATATATGTCCACAAAAGAAGTGACCCTGTGAGTGCCACAGGGGGCTCCAGCACATTGCAAAGCAATGCATTGGATCTTTGTGGCACTCAGAGGGTTAATTTTTTTTTAATCATTAGTTTGTAATCAGAGCTTGTTGGGGGGCCATCAGAACCACTCCTGATGGGCCCCCCAACAATCTCTATTTACAATGTAATGATAAAAGCCCTGTGTGTGCCACATGAGGGGGGCTGCATTGACCCCCCAGTGGCACTCACAGGGTTAATTATTTCTTTTTTATTATAAACCTCATTGAGGGGTATCAGGACCCCTGCTGATCCCCCCCAATGAGGTCTTAGGAAAAAAAAAAATTGTCCACAAAATTAGTGTCCCTGTGAGTGCCACAGGGGTCTCCAGCGCATTGCAAAGCAATGCATTGGACCCTTGTGGCACTCAAAGGGTTAAAAAAAATTATCATTACTTTGTTATCAGAGCTTATAGGGGGGCCATCAGGACCAATCCTGATGGCCCCCCAACAACCTCTGGTAACAAAGTAATGATAAAAGCCCTGTGTGTGCCACAGGAGGGGGGGCATTGGACCCCCCTGTGGCACACACAGGGTTAATTTTTTTTGTTTAATTTTTTTTTTAATTATAGACCTCATTGAGGGGCATCAGAACCCCCCCTGATCCCCCCAATGACGTCTTTGAAAAAAAAAAAGTACCCCCAAAGGACGTGACCCTGTGAGTGCCACAGGGATCTCTAGCACATTACAAAGCAATGTGCTGGGGACCCCTGCGGCACTCACAGGGGTACTTTTATTTTTTAATTTTTTATTTTTTTAACTCTTCAGACCTCGTGGGGGACATCCCCTCAGCCGATAGGCTGGGAGATCAATGAGGCGACCGCAGGAGAGCAAAAGCTCTCCTGCCCTTCTCTCCTACCACCGGTAGGAGTGAACGGGACCAGGGAAACTTCCCTAACGTCATCAGTGACCATGTCACCGATGTCATTGGGAGGCTTCCCCCAGTCCCGCCCAGCGCGATCGGCTGGGAGATCAATACCTGGGAGAACATGAGGAGTAATCCTCATGTCCTCCCAAGAGTGCCAGGCTGCATTTCAGCTGAAATGCGGCCACTGCAAGACGGTTATACCGGCTTATGCAGTGACCGCATTTTAGCTGTACAATGTACGAGCGTGGCACAGCAGGTACAGCTGTGTCCACTCGTGTACTGTACCCACCTGGCACTCTAGGGATTAATGTATTTAAATACATTTTTTTGGTTGTTCTTGCTCTCCTTAGTAGTGATGAGCGAGCACCCCAATGCTCGGGTGTTCGGGTGCTCTGACCGAGCACCCCCTGAGGCTCGAGTGCTCGGCCGAGCACCCGAGCCCCATTGAAGTCAATGGGAGGACTCGAGCATTACACCAGGCACCCCCTGCTCTGATGAGGGGAGGGTGCCTGGTCCATAGGAAAAGGGCAGAAAAAGATGGAAACACTACAGAAATGGTTCAGGGACAGCATAGGGAGGATGTCTGGATGCATCTTGGACTCCAACATCGCTGCTGGGAACGATCTTTCGCCCGTAGTACGCCATTTTTACAGACTGACCGTAAAACACACAAAAAGGAAAATAAAAACGACTTTAGGCGAAAAATTGTTACCAAACAATATTTGCTGTATATTTACTTGTATATCATCTGCAAATTATCCCAAAAATTTCCTTGATTTTCGGAAGTGAGGCCATGATTAAGAGGGAAACGTGCGCAGAGGCAAATTCTCCCAAAAATTTCCTTGATTTTCAGAACTGAGGCCATGATTAAGAGGGAAACGTGCACAGAGGCAAATTCTCCCAAAAATTTCCTTGATTTTATTGAACTGAGGCCATGATTAAGAGGGAAACGTGCGCTGAGCTGACCATCTAAAACATTATGGGTGAGGGTCTGCTGCAGAGCTGACCATCCTAAACATTATATGCGAAGGCCCGCTAGTGAGCTGACGCTATAAAACATTATATGAGAGGGCCCGCTAGAGAGCTGACCCAATAAAACATTATATGAGAAGGCCCGCTGGTGAGCTGACCTATATAAAAATTGGCAAACAGGGCCCGCTGGTGAGCTGACCCTATATAAAAATTATATCACAGGGCCCGCTGGTGAGCTGGCCCTATATAAAAATTATATCACAGGGCCCGCTGGTGAGCTGGCCCTATATAAAAATTATATCCCAGGGCATATGGAAGAGGAGGAGGAGGATGAGAAGATTAAGAGTCAACAATATACCCGTTTTTTGGGTGGAAGGGGTGAATGGGAATACAGAGTATTCCCATCATTGTAAATAACATATATAAAGTGAGATTATGTTCCCCCGGGGCTTTCCTCCAGTGGAGTGGAGAAGTCAGGGGAAATCCAGGCCTTGTTCATTTTTATAAGTGTCAACCTATCAGCATTGTCGGTGGAAAGGCGGATACGCTTATCTGTTATGATGCCACCAGCAGCACTAAATACCCGCTCAGACAGAACGCTGGCGGCAGGGCAGGCCAGCACCTCCAAGGCGTAGAGTGCCAGTTCATACCACGTGTCCAGCTTGGACACCCAGTAGTTGTAAGGCACAGAGGGATCATTGAGGACGCTGACACGGTCTGCTACGTACTCCTTCACCATCTTCCAAAACTTTTCCCTCCTTGTGACACTAGGCTGCGCATCAGGGTGAGGGTGCTGGCGGGGTGTCATGAAGGTGTCCCACGCCTTGGAGAGTGTTGCCCTGCCTTTCTCGGAACTGCTGTGTGCTCCCCTTTTCTCCCCTTCTCGGTTGGCCAAGGTAGCACGTACTCTGCCGCCAGTGTTGTCAGATGGAAAATTTTGGAGCAATTTTTCGACAAGAACCTTCTGGTATTGCACCATTTTGCTTGTCCTCTCCACCGGAGGAATGAGAGATGAGAAATTCTCTTTGTAGCGGGGGTCCAGAAGGGTGAACACCCAGTAATCCGTGTTGTTTAAAATGCGTATAACGCGTGGGTCACGGGAAAGGCAGCCTAACATAAAGTCAGCCATGTGTGCCAGAGTACCAACAGTCAAGATTTCGCTGTCCTCACCAGGAGGATGACTCTCAATCTCCTCATCCTCTTCCTCCTCTTCTGCCCACCCACGCTGAAGAGATGGAACTAAAGTTCCATGGCTACCCTCTGTAGCGGAGGCAACCGTGTCTTCCTCCTCCTCCTCCTCCTCCTCCTCCGCCTCCTCCAATTGTCGCTGAGAAGACGAAGTGAGGGTGCTCTGGCTATCACCTTGTGTAAGCTCTTCCTCCCCCATTTCCACCTCTTCCACATGCAAAGCGTCGGTTTTAATTGTGAGCAGCGAGCGTTTCAGTAGACACAGAAGTGGGATGGTTACACTGATAATAGCGTTATCGCCGCTCACCATCTGTGTCGATTCCTCAAAATTGCGTAAAACCTCGCAGAGGTCTGACATCCATTCCCACTCCTCACTTCTGATTACAGGAAGTTGAACGGAGAGGCGACGACCATGTAACAGCTGGTACTCCACTACTGCCCTCTGCTGCTCACAAAGCCGGGCCAACATGTGGAAGGTGGAGTTCCAGTGCGTGCTCACGTCACACAGCAGCCGGTGAGCTGGCAATTGTAAGCGCTGCTGCAGCTTCAACAGGCCGGCCGAAGCTGTAGATGACTTACGGAAATGTGCACACACGCGGCGCACCTTGGTCAAGAGATCATGCACATTGGGGTAGGTTTTTAGAAATCGCTGCACCACTAAATTAAATACATGCGCTAGGCATGGTACGTGTGTGAGCTTGCCGAGCTCCAAAGCCGCCACCAAGTTACGCCCATTATCACACACAACCATGCCTGGTTGCAGGTTGAGTGGCGAGAGCCACTGCTCGGTCTGGTGACTAATCCCCTGCAACAGCTCTGAGGCCGTGTGCTGTTTGTCCCCAAGGCAGATCAGCTTCAGCACGGCCTGTTGACGCTTCCCCACTGCAGTGCTACACTGCTTCCAGCTACTGGCTGATGGGGGAGTGGCGCTGCGTGTAGAGAATTCGGAGGTGGAAACGGAGGAGGAGGAGCCAATAACGTAGGTGCTGGTGGAAACCCTGATGGAGGTAGGGCCCGCAATCCTCGGCGTGGGTAGCACCCGTGCCATCCCAGGGTCCGAGTCGCTCCCAGCCTCCACGACATTCACCCAGTGTGCCGTCAGGGAAATGTAGCGTCCCTGGCCACAAGCACTTGTCCATGTGTCAGTCGTTAAGTGGACCTTCCCAGTAACTGCGTTGGTCAGGGCACGGGTGATGTTTCGGGACACATGGTGGTGTAATGCGGGGATGGCACACCGGGAAAAGTAGTGGCGGCTGGGGACCGCGTACCGAGGGACAGCTGCTGCCATCAGGCTGCGGAAGGACTCAGTGTCCACAAGCCTAAATGGCAGCATTTCGATGGCCAGTAATTTTGAAAGGTGTGAGGTTAGTGCTATGGCCTGTGGGTGGGTGGCTGGGTACTTTCTCTTGCGCTCAAATGCCTGGGGTAACGACATTTGGACGCTGTGCTGGGACAGGGAAGTGGATGTGGTCGCTGATGGTGCTTCAGATGGTACAGGTGCAGGGCGGGAGGTATGCGGGCCTGCGCCTTCGACAGGCGATTGGCCGGCACCGAAAACAGGGGAAGAGGAGGCAGTGGTGTGGCCTGCAGACACAGATGGGCGATCCAGGCATTCCTCCCACTTACTACGGTGCTTGGATGCCATGTGTCGGATCATGCTGGTGGTGGTGAGGTTTCTAGTGTTCATGCCTCGGCTCATTCTGGTGTGGCACAGGTTGCAAACTACAATTCTTTTGTCGTCCGCACTTTCCTTAAAAAAACGCCATACCGCGGAACACCTACCCCTTGGCAAGGTAGATTTACGCAAGGGGGTGCTCCGTGGAACATTTGCGGGCCGGTTTGGTGCGGTCCGCCTTCTTTCTGTAGCCACACCACTGCCTCTTCCAGCCTGTTGCGGTGCTGCAGATGGCTCACCCTCAGGACTGCTGACATCGCTCGGCTCTACACCTTCCCAGGTGGGGTCAGTCACCTCATCGTCCACCAAGTCCTCCTCCACTTCCTCACTCTGATCATCCTCCTCAAGTCTTGATCCCACCACATACTCAGTCATTGACAACTGTATAACATTCTCCTCAACAAGGTCTTGAGACGGAAATAGTGGTTGATTTAATGGCAACTGTGTCTCATCATCATCATCATCATCATCATCCACTACTTCCTTTGACCTTAAATGCCGTTCACATCTGTCATCTTCTTGTGATTGGGTAGCCTCTAGAGGTTGTGAATCAGGGCACAAGATGTCATGTTCCTCTGCAAGCGTGCTTGGAGAGAGGGTCAAATGAAGGATTGGTGATGAGACGAGCTCCTCACTATATCCCAGTGTGGGATCACTTCTTTGACCAGACCGTGTATGGTGGGAGGAAGGATGATCAGAGTGAGGATTATTTTGACCAGACTCTTGGCTACTGAGAGTGGACTTGGTGGAAGACAGGGTGGTGCTTAACCGACTGGAAGCAGTATCAGCTGTCATCCAACCGACCACCTGTTCGCAGTGGTCGGACCTCGAGAGTGATGTCCTGCGACGCCCTGTAAAATTACACATGAAGCTAGGTATGGTGGATGTCTTTCTTTCTTGTGCTCTGGCACCAGGCACAGTTTCTCCGCGTCCTGACCCGCGCCCTGAACTTTCAGGATCACGTCCACTTCCCCGTCCCTTTTTACCCGCCTTCTTCATCTTACACAGAATATGTGACTTTAATATTTGAGTTTGAAAACTTAACAGTATTTCTTACTATTCTGCAACTCTGCAGAGTACACAGAATAGGCTGCTAAACGGCGGTGAAACACACTGAATGGAATATGTGACTTTAATATTTGAGTTTGAAAACTTAACAGTATTTCTTACTATTCTGCAACTCTGCAGAGTACACAGAATAGGCTGCTAAACGGCGGTGAAACACACTGAATGGAATATGTGACTTTAATATTTGAGTTTGAAAACTTAACAGTATTTCTTACTATTCTGCAACTCTGCAGAGTACACAGAATAGGCTGCTAAACGGCGGTGAAACACACTGAATGGAATATGTGACTTTAATATTTGAGTTTGAAAACTTAACAGTATTTCTTACTATTCTGCAACTCTGCAGAGTACACAGAATAGGCTGCTAAACGGCGATGAAACACACTGAATGGAATATGTGACTTTAATATTTGAGTTTGAAAACTTAACAGTATTTCTTACTATTCTGCAACTGTTCAGAGTACACAGAATAGGCTGCTAAACTGCGGTGACACACACTGAATGGAATATGTGACTTTAATATTTGAGTTTGAAAACTTAACAGTATTTCTTACTATTCTGCAACTGTTCAGAGTACACAGAATAGGCTGCTAAACTGCGGTGACACACACTGAATGGAATATGTGACTTTAATATTTGAGTTTGAAAACTTAACAGTATTTCTTACTATTCTGCAACTGTTCAGAGTACACAGAATAGGCTGCTAAACTGCGGTGACACACACTGAATGGAATATGTGACTTTGATATTTGAGTTTGAAAACTTAACAGTATTTCTTACTATTCTGCAACTCTGCAGAGTACACAGAATAGGCTGCTAAACGGCGGTGAAACACACTGAATGGAATATGTGACTTTAATATTTGAGTTTGAAAACTTAACAGTATTTCTTACTATTCTGCAACTCTGCAGAGTACACAGAATAGGCTGCTAAACGGCGGTGAAACACACTGAATGGAATATGTGACTTTAATATTTGAGTTTGAAAACTTAACAGTATTTCTTACTATTCTGCAACTCTGCAGAGTACACAGAATAGGCTGCTAAACGGCGGTGAAACACACTGAATGGAATATGTGACTTTAATATTTGAGTTTGAAAACTTAACAGTATTTCTTACTATTCTGCAACTGTTCAGAGTACACAGAATAGGCTGCTAAACTGCGGTGACACACACTGAATGGAATATGTGACTTTAATATTTGAGTTTGAAAACTTAACAGTATTTCTTACTATTCTGCAACTCTGCAGAGTACACAGAATAGGCTGCTAAACGGCGGTGAAACACACTGAATGGAATATGTGACTTTAATATTTGAGTTTGAAAACTTAACAGTATTTCTTACTATTCTGCAACTCTGCAGAGTACACAGAATAGGCTGCTAAACGGCGGTGATACACACTGAATGGAATATGTGACTTTGATATTTGAGTTTGAAAACTTAACAGTATTTCTTACTATTCTGCAACTCTGCAGAGTACACAGAATAGGCTGCTAAACGGCGGTGATACACACTGAATGGAATATGTGACTTTAATATTTGAGTTTGAAAACTTAACAGTATTTCTTACTATTCTGCAACTGTTCAGAGTACACAGAATAGGCTGCTAAACTGCGGTGACACACACTGAATGGAATATGTGACTTTAATATTTGAGTTTGAAAACTTAACAGTATTTCTTACTATTCTGCAACTCTGCAGAGTACACAGAATAGGCTGCTAAACGGCGGTGAAACACACTGAATGGAATATGTGACTTTAATATTTGAGTTTGAAAACTTAACAGTATTTCTTACTATTCTGCAACTCTGCAGAGTACACAGAATAGGCTGCTAAACGGCGGTGATACACACTGAATGGAATATGTGACTTTGATATTTGAGTTTGAAAACTTAACAGTATTTCTTACTATTCTGCAACTGTTCAGAGTACACAGAATAGGCTGCTAAACTGCGGTGACACACACTGAATGGAATATGTGACTTTAATATTTGAGTTTGAAAACTTAACAGTATTTCTTCCTATTCTGCAACTGTGCAGAGTACACAGAATAGGCTGCTAAACGGCGGTGATACACACTGAATGGAATATGTGACTTTGATATTTGAGTTTGAAAACTTAACACTATTTCTTACTATTCTGCAACTCTGCAGAGTACACAGAATGTGCTGCTAAACTGCGGCGAAGCACACTGAATGGAATATGTGACTTTAATATTTGAGTTTGAAAACTTAACAGTATTTCTTCCTATTCTGCAACTCTGCACAGTACACAGAATGTGCTGCTAAACTGCGGCGAAGCACACTGAATGGAATATGTGACTTTAATATTTGAGTTTGAAAACTTAACAGTATTTCTTCCTATTCTGCAACTCTTCACAGTACACAGAATGTGCTGCTAAACTGCGGCGAAGCACACTGAATGGAATATGTGACTTTGATATTTTAGTTTGAAGACTTAACAGTATTTCTTCCTATTCTGCAACTCTGCACAGTACACAGAATGTGCTGCTAAACTACGGCGACGCACACTGAATGGAATATGTGACTTTGATATTTTAGTTTGAAGACTTAACAGAATGTGCTCTAATCTGCAACTTTGCACACTAAACAGAATGTGCTCTAATCTGCAACTTTGCACACTAAACAGAATGTGCTCTAATCTGCAACTTTGCACACTAAACAGAATGTGCTCTAATCTGCAACTGTGCACACTAAACAGAATGTGCTCTAATCTGCAACTTTTCACACTAAACAGAATATTTTTTTTTTTTTTTTTTTTTTTTTCCCCCCCACACAAAATAACCTGCTGCCCCCACACACAGTAGTCCTAAAAAGGACTTTTGGTTCTTTTTTTTCACCATTTTTTTTTTTCCTCCCTACACTGCCTTTCCCTTCCTATCCTCAGCTCTCCCTGGCTCAGACTGAGCCGAACTCGATGGTCAGGTGCTATACAGCACCCGACCACGGGTTCTGGCCAGCCAATCAGTGTAATGCCAGCAGCCAACATGGCTGCTGGCATTACACCGATGTCAGAGCCTCCCTGCACGTTTATTGGCTGTGCAGCAGCCGCAAAACGTGCGGGGAGGAGACCCGAACATGGCGGGCGAGCACATGCGGTACTCGTACGAGTACCGCCATGTGCCGAGCAGAGCGATGCTCGAGCCGATCCGAGCATCGGCCGAGCATGCTCGCTCAACACTACTCCTTAGCAATAATTTTTTCTTTCTCCAGTCTAGCTAATTTAATCGCCTTTTTACAGGTTTTGTTGGAGTTTTTACATAGTAACATAGTAAATTAGGTTGAATAAAGAGACAAGTCCATCAAGTTCAACCTTCTCCTCATACCTGATAATAACTGAGAATTTTATGGCTTTCCTGCTACCAATTAAGTTAGTCTTTATCAGATCTTCCTGATCTGCCTACTGATAAACAGTATAACTCTGTATGTTCCCGTTTGAAAGAAATGTGTCTAATCTTCTCTTTAATGTATCCATTGTATCTGTCATAACCACTTACTTGGGCAATGAATTCCACAATTTAACAGACCTTACTGTATTTATTTGATGAGTTATTTTACTGGTTAGCCACATTGGTTTTAATTTGCTTCTTAATATTTGTTTCCAAAGGGGATACATTTATATATATATATTTTTTTTTGCAATGTTATTTTGAAGGAATTCCACTTACCACCTTTGTTTTTTCCAGAAAATATTCCATCCCAGTTACCGAGACCAAGGGATAAATTAAACCTGCTAAAATTGGCCTTTTTAAAATTCAGTGTTTTGGTGGAACCCATACCAAATTACTTTTTTGAATTAATCTCAAACAATACCATGTTATGGTCACTATTCTCCAAGTGCTCTCTTACTTGGATGTTAGAGATAAGTTCTTCATATTTAGTTATTACCATATCCAGACACGCATCCCCTCTGGTCGGGATCTGCACTATTGAGACAAAAATTGTCATTCAATAAGTTCAGAAACTTACTGCATTTTTCCAATCTATTTCTGGATAGTTAACCCCTAGAGTGCCAGGTGGGTACATTGTACGAGTTTGGACAGCTGTACCCGCTGTGCCAAGCTTGTACAATGTACCCACTAAAATGCGGTCACTGCATAAGCCGGTAAAACCGGCATGCAGTGGCCGCATTTAAAAAAAAAAAAATAGCCTGGCACTTGTGGGGGGACATGAGGATCACTCCTCATGTCCCCCTGTTATTGATCTCCCAGCCGATCGCACTGGGAGATCAATAACGCAAGAGGAGAAGCGCAGCTTCTCCTCTCCCGTCTCTCCTACCCGAACTTCCGGGTAGGAGTGGGCGGGACCGGGGGAAGCCTCCCAACGTCATCGGTGACATGGTCACCGATGACGTTAGGGAAGTTTCCCCGGTCCCGTTCACTCCTACCGGTGGTAGGAGAGAAGGGCAGGAGAGCTTTTGCTCTCCTGCAGTCGCCTTATTGATCTCCCAGCCGATCGGCTGGGAGATCAATAACTGGGGGGACACCAGGAGGGGTCCTGATGTCCCCCATGAGGTCTGAAATTAAAAAAATAAAAATATAATAAAATTAAAAAAAAAAAAAAAGGCTAAGTAACCCTGTGAGTGCCGCAGGGGTCCCCAGCACATTGCTTTGCAATGTGCTGGAGACCCCTGCGGCACTCACAGGGTCACTTATTTTGGGGGGATTTTTTTTCCCAAGTCCTCATTGGGGGGATCAGGGGGGGGGGTCCTGATGCCCCTCAATGAGGTCTATAATTAAAAAAAAAAAAAAAAAATTAACCCTGTGTGTGCCACAGGGAGGTCCAATGCACCCCTCTCCTGTGGCACACACAGGGCTTTTATCATTCCTTTGTTAACAGAGATTGTTGGGGGGCCATCAGGATTGTTCCTAATGGCCCCCCAACAAGCTCTGATTACAAAGTAACAATATTTAAAAAAATTAACCCTATGAGTGCCACAAGGGTCCAATGCATTGCTTTGCAATACGCTGGAGACCCCTGTGGCACTCACAGGGACATTTATTTTTACTCCTTTTTTTTTTTGTAAGACCTCATTGGGGGGAATCAGACGGGTCCTGATACCCCCCAATGAGGTGTATAATACAAAAAAAGTAAAAAAATTAACCCTGTGTGTGCCACGGGGGGGCCAATGCAGCCCCCCATCTGTGGCACACACAGGGCTTTTATCATTCCTTTGTTACCAGAGATTGTTGGGGGGCCATCAGGATTGGCCCTGATGGCCCCCCAACAAGCTCTGATTAAAAAGTAATAATAAAAAAACAAATTAACCCTATGAGTGCCACAAGGGTCCAATGCATTGCTTTGCAATGCGCTGGAGACCCCTGTGGCACTCACAGGGACATTTATGTTTATTCCTTTTTTTTTTTTTGTAAGACCTCATTGGGGGGGGATCAGAGGGGTCCTGATACCCCCCAATGAGGTCTATAATAAAAAAAAAGTAAATAAAAAAAAATTAACCTTGTGTGTGCCACAGGGGGGGCCAATGCAGCCCCCCTTCTGCGGCACACACAGGGCTTTTATCATTACTTTGTTACCAGAGATTGTTGGGGGGCCATCAGGATTGGTCCTGATGGCCCCCCAACAAGCTCTGATTACAAAGTAATGATAAAAAAATTAACCCTTTGAGTGCCACAAGGATCCAGTGCATTGCTTTGCAATGCGCTGGAGACCCCTGTGGCACTCACAGGGTCACTCCGTTTGTGGAAATAATTTTTTTTTTTTTACTAAGACCTCATTGGGGAGGGATCAGGGGGTCCTGATGCCCCTCAATGAGGTATATAATAAAAAAAAAAATTAAAACAAAAATTAACCCTGTGTGTGCCACTGGGAGCTGGGGTTCAATGCAGACCCCCTTCCTGTGGCACACACAGGACATTTTATCATTACTTTGTGATCAGAGCTTGTTTAGTGGCCATCTGAATACAAAGTAATGATAAAAAAATTAACCCTTTGTGTGCCACAGGGGCCCAAATGCATTGCTTTGCAATCCACTGGACACCCCTGTGGCACAGAAAGGATTTTTTTTCCCCCTTTATTTTTATTTAGACCTCATTGTATGGGTTCTGATGCCCCCCACGAGGTCTACACAAAAATATTGGGGGAAAATGCACCAAAAAATGCACGTGCCACAGGAGGGGGGGTCCAAAGCAGTGCTTTGTATGAGGGGACATACAGTGCACACTGGTAGTCACAGATCTCCCATACACACTATCAGACACTACCCCACTATCACCACCATCCTTGCTCCTCTGCTCATACCCACACAAACTGCCTAATCCCTCACCCTCCCACACACTTTGTTACACTTGTAGTCACAGGTCCGCACGTACACCGGCTGACGCCCTAGCTTCTTTCATCTGTTAGCCATAAAATCACACATACACCGTTTGCTTTCCCATTCCTGTTTCACTGGTAGCTACGCTCCAGTAGCGTAAATTGGTATGTCAACCCACAGCAGTGGGGTACCATTTTTCTTAGGCTGGCAAGAAGTCCTCCTTGAAAATCCCACGCCATTGAACCATTTTAGTATTTTTGAAGTGACTGATGTGTAAAACAAATGTTTGTTTGTTTTTTCCTGTAGCACCACATTATGGAAATAGTTGTGCCAACTATCTTAGGGGTAAAAAGGCAAGTGACCCTTCATTAGATGCGGCAGGTTGTCTTCTTTCCAAAATGGTATGGTTTATCTACCTTTTCTTCAATTCTGAAGGTGTTATAGCTATTTTTGTACAGGCAAGTCAGGTTTGAGAAAATGTTAGAAACATCAGAGTTTGTAGTAGGTGTAGTTTTCTACTTCTAACACCCCCTAAGGTAGTTCAACTCATACCAATGGGGTGTCGTTTGACTCCTAAGAGCACTAGCAAACAAATGCAGTTGAAAATTCCATGGTTTTTACAGAGCTCCATACATTTGAAGGGGCAGAAATGTAAGAAAATGCCTTTTTTTTCATTAGCGCCACCTCCTGGAAGCATTTGTGCGTACCAGCCTTTGGGTAAGAAGGCAAGTGACCCCTCATTAGATGCAGCAGGTTGTTTTCTTTTCAAAATTGCATTGTTTCTCTACCTTTCCTGCATATCTATTATAGTTATAACCATTTTAGTGCAAGCAGATAATTTAAAAAAAAAAAGTGTTAGCTTTACGTACGTGTTCCTAGCACCCACATATTGTATGTTAACCCACACAAACGGGCTACCATTTTTCTCATATTGGTAGCAAGTACTGAATACAGCAGGAAATGCTATGGTTTTCAAAGATTTTCGTATCTTTGAAGTTGTGGAAATGTAAAAAAACATGTATTTATTCCCATAGCGCCACATTTTGGAAATATTTGTGCACTTCAGCCCAGGGGGTAGAAAGGCAAGTGACCCCTCATTTGATGCGGGAGAATGTCTACTTTCCAAAATGGTATACCTTTTATACCTTTCCTTCATGTCTCTAACAGTTACGGACATTTTAGTACAAGCAGCCATTTTCGAAGAAGCAAACAGGTAGGTGTAGTTATGTGCTTCTCCTAAGAGCACTAGCTAATGAATACAGTTGGAAATTCCATGTTTTTCACAGATTTCCATACAGATGAAGGGGCAGAAATGTAAGAAAATGCAATTTTTTTCCTATAGTGCCACCTTCTGGAAGCATTTGGGCACAACAGGCTTGGGGTAAGAAGGCAATTCACCCCTCATTTGATGCGGCAGGTTGTCTTCTTTCCAAAATGGTATGGTTTGTGTACCCTTTCTTCACTTCTGTAGTTGTTATAACCATTTGTGTACAGACAAGTAATGTTTGAGAAAATGTTAGAAAAATTAGAGGTTGTAGTAGGTGTCGTTTTGCACTTCTAGCGCCCCCTGAGGTAGTTAAACTCATACCAATGGGGTGTCGTTTTTCTCCTAAGAGCACTAGCTAATGAATACTGTTGGAAATGCCATGGTTTGCACAAATTTCAGTACATTTGAAGGGGCAGAAATGAAAGAAAATGCCTTTTTTTTCATTAGTGCCACCTTCTGGAGGCATTTGTGCACTCCAGGCTTGGGATAACAAGGAAAGTCACCCATTATTAGATGCGGCAGGGTGTCTTCTTTTCAAAATGGTATGGTTTGTGTAGCGTTTCTTCACTTCTGTAATTGTTATAACCATTTTTGTACAGACAAGTAATGTTTGAGAAAATGTTAGAAAAATTAGAGGTTGTAATAGGTGTAGTTTTGTACTTGTAGCGCCCCCTGAGGTAGGTGAACTCATACCAATAGAGTGTCATTTTTCTCCTAAGAGCACTAGCTAATGAATACAGTTGGAAATTCCATGGTTTTCACACATTTTAGTACATTTGAAGGGGCAGAAATGTAAGAAAATGCCTTTTTTTTCATTAGTGCCATCTTCTGGAGGCATTTGTGCACACCAGGCTTGGGGTAACAAGGCAAGTCACCCCTCATTAGATGCAGCAGGTTGTCTACTTTCCAGAAATATATAGTTTTATATAGTTGTTCCACTGTTTTAGGGTAGATTTACCACAAAAACACTAGAAAGCACATATTAGGTCATAAAGTTGAAAATGTCATTTTGCGCTGCTGGTGATTAGGGCTCTACGCTAGCCATGGACGTAGGTAAAACTATACAAATTTGGTATTTTTTTACTCGGGGGACTCGAGGCTTTTTCAAATAATTGAAACTTTTTCAATCAAGGTAAATGTTTTTGATACATAGTATGTGATTTTAGCAAAGTGAGTAAATTTTCACTTTTTTTTGTCATTATGACATCATAGCTTTTTGTACGATGTAAAATTCTCTTCATGTAAGGTACCACGAGAAAGCTCAATTCGTTCTGAAAAAAACAGTATATAGTTTTCCATGTGTAACTAAAAATCCCCAGAGGAAATCAAGCCTAAACGGAAGGATAGCAAAAATGTTGAATAAGTGTCTGGCCTGCAGGGTACAGGAAATGGCCCAAGACTCTGGAACTGAAGGGGTTAAAATCCCCTATTTGAGAAGAGTTTTCTATTTGCATTAATAGCTGTGATTCTTCAAGGTCACCAATGTTTGGTGGTTTATAACAAATGCCCCCTAATATTTTCTGGGCAGTTTTACCCCCATTGACTATTTCAACCTGCAGGGAGTCCATATGTTCAGTACTGTCATCACATATATCTTCCAGCAAATGAGGCAATGATGCTGGTTTGACATACAGACAGAACCCACCACCTCTTTTGTTTGACCTATCTTTTCTAAACAACATGTAGCCCTCCAAATTGATTGACCAATCATGTGTGTCATCCCACCATGTTTTTGTTATGCCAATTAAGTCATAGTTTTCTATTTCAGCTACCAGCTCCAATTCTCCATATTTTACCAGTTAAACTTCTGGCATTTGCAAGCATACAATTTATGCCACTGACATGTTACATTTGTGATTTAATTTTGATGTGGTTTATAGGCTTCTCCCTTTCATCTGTCTAGCCCAGTATTTATTGGCCCCTCCCACCCCTTTCCTAGTTTAAAATCTTCTCCAGCTGTCTAGCCATCCTCTCCCCAAGCACTTGAGACCCTCTTGCATTCAGGAGGAATCCATCTCTACTATAGAGATTGTACCCCAAAGCAAAATCAGCCCAGTGCTCTAAAAAACACAAAACCCTCCTTCTTCAGCCATGCATTGAGCTCCCTAATCTCCTGCTGTCTCTCTGGTGTAGCGCATGGCACAGGTAGTATCTCTGACACTGCTGCCTTGGAGGTCTAGTTCCCAATCTTACTTCCTGTCCTGGTAATCAGGCAAAGAAGGACAGACACAAAGATAAAATATAACCACCTTTATTTATTATAACAGCAATAATGGTAGAGTTCATACAGGAGCCCAGACATATGCAAATAGGACCCAAGGTCCCTCCGAAGCTTCACACTGTGCTGTGCACTGCACTACTCAATATTGCGAGACCAGGGAGGCGGCTCAAGTTGGACAACAGAAGAATGGTAGAATATGTGTCTTGGTCAGCGAACGGAGAGCGAGAGCAGATCAGAGCCAGGAGACACAGAGACTACAGGTCAGGCAAGCAGGTAGTGTAGGGAGGAGTAGGAAGCCAAAGTCACAGGTCAGACAAGCTGGGGACTACATGGAGCAAGAGTAACCAGGCCACTGATCAGGCAACCGGATACTATGCTGAGCGAGAGGGCCACTGGTCAGGCAAACAAAGGACTACAAGGAGCTAAGTAACTAGGCCCACAGGAAAGGCAATCGAAGGCTACACTGAGTGGGTAGTAGCCAGGGTCACTGGTCAGGCAAGCCAGGGTCATACACAGAACGAGTAGTCAGCCAGAGCCACAGGTCAAAACCGATGTGGGTAGTCAGACAAGCCGGGGTCATACACGGATCGAGTAGTCAGCCAGAGCCACAGGTCAGAACCAATGTGGGTAGTCAGACAAGCTGGGGTCATACACAAACCAATATTCTTAGGCATACATGGGTCATAACGGAGAGCAAGAGTAACAAACAGGAACACCACGTAAGGGCAATGTCTCCCAGGCCCAAGGAGCTTTATAAAGAAGCAGAAGGAGGATGGACCCAATTAGGCCACCCAGAATAGGCCCATAAACAGGCATCCATGCTAGTGCCTGTTACCTGATGTCATCAATGAGGAAGCGGCCGGAGGCCATGCTGCCCGGCGGCCATACAGAGGTAGGAAGCAGAGGAAAACTTAGCCTCTAAAGGAGACTGTGATACTCCCTAAATCCCTAAAATTATCTTTTAGTACTCTCCACCTTCCTCTTACTTTATCATTGGTACTAATATGCACCAAGACAGCTGGATCCTCTCCAGCCTCTCCCAATAATCTGTCCACCCTGTCTGCAAGATGCCGAACCCAGGCACCCCGGAGACAGCAAACCATTCAGTTGCTGCGATCAGAGCCACAGATTATCCTATCTGTTCTCCTAATAATAGAGTCCCCTACCACCACAAACTGCCTAGGCTTCACTTTTCTCTGGATCCCCTCTGTGCTAGAGGAGTTGTTATCCCGGCTATTAGGGAGAACAGTCTTCTCCAGCAATTCCACTTCTGAATCTGCCTCCCCAACATCTTCACTTAAATGAGCAAATTTGTTGGGATGGAAAAACTCAGGACTGGCTGCCCTTTTCCTCTTCCCTCCCCCACCACAACCACTTCTGTCACCCAGCTATGTGCCTGGTTCCCTTCTATCTGATCTCCTCCCTCTTTGCTAGGTGACCCAGCTAGACTCTGCTCAGTTAGCAAGAGACTCCTCTTAAGGTTGTCAATATCGCTCAGTGTTGCAATCTGACTCTCCAGCGCTCCAATCTGAGCTTCCAGAAAGGCCACTTGCTCACACTTGCCACAGCAGTATGGACCCTGGAACTGCGGTTCCAAGCATGCATACAAATGGTAAGATGTGCAATGAGTGAGATCTCCAAGCTTGCTCATCATGTATGGTGCGAATGTGAGTTCTTAAAAATTGAAACAATGAATTTACCTTTGTTTCTCTAACTCCTATGTTGCACAAACTAAGGTGATGCACCAACTGTTCACTTATTCAAAAGCACATAGCAAAAAGCACAATCTATTTGAGAGCAAGCTCTGTGAATCCTGTCCCTAGCTTTTGACTGAGGTTGTAGGAGAGAGGTTGTGTGTTAGGAAGCTCTCTGAAAAAGGCCTCTTTGAGGGGAGTTTTTCTTTTCTTTTGTTTTCTTTCTTAGTTTAGTTGAATAAGAGTTTAGTTAGGTTTTATTTCTTTTTGGGGAAAATTGGGTGATTTTTTAGTTGATTTTTGCACTTTTAAGTTGAGCCCCAGGAAGCAGCAGCTTCTTGCCCAACAAGGCTCACTTCCTGTGGGCTCCTTTCTCCAGAGCACACCCCTGACCCATCCCCTGCTGCTGGGTCTTTTTTCTACTTTGATTTAACCCCTTAAGGACTGGGAAAATCTGATGTCGTTTTCCCTTAAGGACCGGAGCAATTCTGACTTTTTTGACTATGTCTTTGTTCAACCATATTTTCTCTTTAATTCCTTTTGTACACCCACACAAATTATATACTGTTTTTTTAAGCACAAGTAGGGCTTTCTTTTGATACCACATTTATATGAATTCCTCATTGTTTAATTTGATTAAAATAGAAAAAAAGAGGAAAAAAATTAAAAAAAAACATTTTGCTTACATTTTTCTGTCAGGATTTGCATACTATTAGTTAATGACAAAAAATACCCCTAAAAATATTCATTTGCTTCTCCTGAATATAAGAATACCCCATATGCCTAGTATTTCAATCACTTCCTCACATTTACAAGGTAAATATTACAAGATGGATGCCATTATTTCCAACTTGTAATTTCTCAACAATTGGCATGTGAGCATCATAGCTTAGTTGATGGTGCCAGTACCAAAAATGTCCCAAAAAGGTATATCTTTCTGAAAACTAGACAACATAAGGTAAATAATCAGGAGAATTTTGAAGTTTTTTATGCAGCTATTTTTCCAGAAAAAAATTTCAAAATTGTAGAAAAATTTTGTTTTTTTGCAGCTTTCACACTTACATTTCAATATTACTGTTGATTTCAAGCACGAGATAGTTGAAAATTTAAAAATATCCATTGTTTAGTGTTCAGCAATACCCCATATTCATAGGTTTCTCAAGATTTGGGAGAGCTACGGGGCCCAAATTGGAACATGCGCGTTTCCAGTTTCACACTTTGAATTTTCACAGCTTGCATCACTGGTGCCATGTCTCATTTGGGGCGGTGTAAAGTGCTCCACTCTAAGATTTCCCCCCAAAAGTGTATATTTTTGGAAAGTAGACACCCCAGGATTTCATTTTATGTAAGTTTTCAAATTTTTTACGCAGCCATTTTACCACCAATCGCTCGTAAATCTTGATGTAAGTAAAAAATTCAGTGTTTTTCACACTTAAGTTTCAATGTTGGTGTGAATTTCAAGCACAGGATAGGTGACGATTTTTAAAAATGCATTGTTTAGTGTTCAGCTCCTTCTTCTGAGTACGGCAATACCCCATATGCATAGGTTTCTCAAGGTTTGGGAGAGCTACGGGGCCCAAATTGGAACATGCGCGTTTCCAGTTTCACACTTTGAATTTTCACAGCTTGCATCACTGGTGCCATGTCTCATTTGGGGCTGTGTAACAGTGCTCCACTCTAAGATTTCCCCCCAAAAGTATGTATTTTTGGAATGTAGACACCCCAGGCTTTCATTTTATGTATGTTTTCAATTTTTTTACGCAGCCATTTTACCACCAATCGCTTGTAAATCTTGACGTAAGTTAAAAAAAAAACAGCTTTTTTCACACTTGCACTTCAATGTTGATGTGAATTTCAAGCACATGATAGGTGAAGATTTTTAAAAATGCATTGTTTAGTGTTCAGCTCCTTCTTCTGAGTACGGCAATACCCCATATGCATAGGTTTCTCTAAGGTTTGGGAGAGCTACGGGGCCCAAATTGGAACATGCGCGTTTCCAGTTTCACACTTTGAATTTTCACAGCTTGCATCACTGGTGCCATGTCTCATTTGGGGCTGTGTAACAGTGTTCCACTCTAAGATTTCCCCCCAAAAGTGTATATGTTTGGAAAGTAGACACCCCAGGCTTTCATTTTATGTATGTTTTCAAATTTTTTACACAGCCATTTTACCACCAATCCCTCGTACATCTTGATGCAAGTTAAAAAAACAGCGTTTTTCACACTTTGACTTCGATGTTGATGTGAATTTCAAGCACATGATAGGTGAAGATTTTAAAAACTGCATTGTTTAGTGTTCAGCTTCTTCTTCTGAGTATGGCAATACCCGATATGTATAGGTTTCTCAAGGTTTAGGGGAGATACGGGACCCAAATTGGAAAAAACATTGAATTTTCATATCTTTCTTATCTGGTGCCATTTCTCATTTGGGGCTATGTTCCAGTGCTCCACTTTATGATTTTCCCCCAAAAGTGTATATTTTTTGGAAAGTAGACACCCCAGGCTTTCACTGTATGTATGCTTTCAAATTTTTTACATAGCCATTTTACCACCAATCCCTCGTAAATCCTGACGCAAGTTAAAAGAATAGCTTTTTTCACACTTTGACTTCGATGTTGATGTGAATTTCAAGCACATGATAGGTGAAGATTTTTAAAACTGCATTGTTTAGTGTTCAGCTTCTTCTTCTGAGTACGGCAATACCCCATATGTATAGGTTTCTCAAGGTTTAGGGGAGATACGGAACCCAAATTGGAACAAATATTGAATTTTCATATCTTTCTTATCTGGTGCCATTTCTCATTTGGGGCTATATTCCAGTGCTCCACTTTAAGATTTTCCCCCAAAAGTGTATATTTTTGAAAAGTAGACACCCCCAGCTTTCATTTTAGGTGTGTTTTCAATTTTTTTACACGGCCATTTTACCACCACTCTCTTGTAAATGTGACATAAGTAAAAAAATCTGCGTTTTTCACACTGAGACTTCAATGTTGATGTGAATTTCAATTACAAAATAGGTGAAGATTTTAGAAACTGCATTGTTTAGTGTTCGGCTTCTTCTTCTGAGTACGGCAATACCCCATATGCATAGGTTTCTCAAGGTTTGGGGGAGATACGGGACCCAAATTGGAACATGTGTATTTCCAGGTTCACACTTTGAATTTTCACAGCTTGTGTTACTGGTGCCATGTCTCATTTGTCCTATGTAACAGTGCTCTTTTTTAAGATTTTCCCCCAAAAGTGTATATTTTTGGAAAGTAGATACCCCAAGCTTTCGTTTCAGGTGCGATTTCAAATTTTGTACACAGCCATTTTACCACTAATCCTGTGTAAACTTGACGTAAGTAAAAAAAAAAATCAGCGTTTTTCACACTTAGACTTCAATGTTGATGTGAATTTAAATTACAGAATAGGTGAAGATTTTATAAACTGGATTGATTACTGTTCGGCTCCTTCTTCTGAGTACAGCAATGCCCCATATGCAACGGTTTGTCAGGGTTTGGGGGAGATACTGGGCCCAGTTAGAACATGTGAGTTTCCTTTTACAGACATGCCATTTTTACAGCTGGTGCCTTGTCTCATTTCGGACTGTTTGGCAATATTGCAATGAATTTTACCCCCAAAAGTATATGTTGTACAAGAGTAGACAACCCTGGCTTTCATTCTATTTGCATTCTTTCAATTTTTTCGCTGCCACTGTATCAGCAATCCCTCCCAAAAACCTGCAGTAAGGCAGAGAAACACCATTTTTTCACACTTATATTTTAGTGTTGCTCTGGATTTCAATCAGATGATATTTGCAGATTTTTTAAGTGCTTTACTTTAGTGGTGAGTTACATCGTCTAAGTACGTCAATGCCCCATATGCATAGGTTTGTCAGGGTTTGAAGGAACTACTGGACCCAGTAGGGAACATGTGTGTTTCCATTATCAGAGATGGAAAAAACATAGGGTGCTTTGCTTCCCATTATATTTTGATAGTGTTAGATCTAAGGAGGGACGTGTTTTGAAAAATAAAAAAACAGGATATTTCAGGGGGGAAAAAGTGGCCAAATAATAAAATAAACTTCACAGCACTACTGCATTGTGCCTTCATGGTATTGCTTGAAGCAGTCACCCATGCAGAGGCCAGGTTTGGAAGGGCAGTCAGGACAGTAAGTGGAGGTTTCTCTCCGTACTCCCTTGCTGTAGCAAACCCTGCAGCGCTTTTGTGGATTTTTCTTTTGGGGGGTTGGGGGGATTTTATAAATAAAATGTACTACTCCAGGTTTTGGGGGAATTATTTCTGTTGCTCCTTGAAGCAAAAATTGGGAGATAAGATGGAGCTGATACTGCAGAAAAGTAAGTTTTAGGGTGGGGTTTGCCAATTTAAAAATCAAAAATGAATTGTATGCTGCAGTCTGCATCATGTAAATGGCAACTTTGTACCATGCCCTACACTTTCGCATGGTGAGGTACGGCTGCATGAGTTGATCACACAGATCAACTCCCCCCATGTTCTTGTTGTAGTCTTTGATGCAGACTGGCTTTCT
This sequence comes from Rhinophrynus dorsalis, assembly GCA_037306005.1. NCBI lineage: Eukaryota > Metazoa > Chordata > Amphibia > Anura > Rhinophrynidae > Rhinophrynus > Rhinophrynus dorsalis. Next base: position 190,500,919 of record CM074724.1, read on the forward strand.
TAGTACCCCCCTCCTGCCACGAACAGACACTGCCACAGTTTTGTCCTCATGCATGGTGGACAGCATGTAGACATCTTTTCTGTCCTTGAATTTAACTGCCAGCAGCTCTTGTTGGCATAAAGCTGAGGACATCCCGATTTTAAGTTTTTTTTCTATCAGTTCTTTGGGCATCTCCCTGCAATTGCGCCTGACAGTGCCACAGGCCACGGTGTCAAAATAAAAAAGTGACTTAAATAAAAGGGGGCTGGTGTAATAAATGTCAACATATAAATGATATCCTTTATTTAACAAGGGGTAAATCAGATCCCAAACTATCTTCCCATTTATTCCCAGAGATTCGGGGCACCCAGGAGGATCAAGTTGGCTGTCCTTGCCCTCATAAATTCTAAAAGCCTGGGTGTAGTCTGTGGCACTTTCACACAATTTATAAAATTTTACACCAAATTTGGAACACTTTGAGGGGATGTACTGTTTGAACCCTAACCTGCCTTTGTATTTCATTAGGGATTCATCTACACTAATTTCTTTTTGGGGAATATACACTTGGGCAAATGTTTTCTGTAAATGGGTTATTAGGGGCCGAATTTTGAACAGTCTGTCATACTGGGGGTGTTCTTTTGGAAGGCACAGGGTATTATCACTAAAGTGCATAAATCGGAAAATCATTTCGTATCTAGTCCTGGTCATTGTTTTGGCGAATATAGGGGTATCATATATGGGGATTTTACTCCAGTATGATCTAATACTTGGTTTTTTAACTATTCCCATTGTCATTGTAAGGGCCCAGAATTTCTTAAATTCTAAAATGTCTGTGGGATGCCATATTTCTTGCTTGGAAATGAATGCTGATGGGTTGGCGGCAATATATTGGTCTACGTATAAATTTGTTTGCGACACAATTTCCCCCAAAATTTCTTCCCCCAAAAATAAATTAAAAAAACTGAACATGGGTAAATCCTGCCACATCCACTTGAATTCCTGGGTTGCCTGTGAATTCAGGAATTCGTGGGCATAAATTGGCTGGTGATACCCATTCATCAGCAGGAGTGGCAGTACTTGTGGCAGGTCTTCAGGCAGTACTTGTGGCAGGTCTTGGGGCAGCTCTTGGGGCATTACTTAGGGCAGCTCTTGGGGCTTTTCTTAGGGTAGCTCTTGGTGCAGGTGCTGGGGCAGCTCTTGGGGCAGTTGTTGGGGCAGCTCTTGGGGCAGTTGTTGGGGCAGTGCGTCTTTTTTTCACAGAAGGCCCTGCGTCATCACTACTAGAGCTCTCACTCGCAGAAAACTGAGTGACGTCAAAGTCTGATGCTGTGTCTGTGGCTTCAGAGTCAGACGCCAAATAGGAATACGCCTCTTCTAACGAATACCTCCTCTGCATCTTATACACCTACTCTAAACTAACTTCTATAACTAACTATACTTAAACTTAAATCTATCCCTAAGCCTTACCCTAACACGCGTAGTCCCTGAACCTACCCATGGGTTGGGTAGGTTCAGGGACTACGCGTGTTAGGGTAAGGCTTAGGGATAGATTTAAGTTTAAGTATAGTTAGTTATAGGTAGTTGGGTACTACCTATCTAAACTAGCTTATAATATAGAATAAAGTTTTTAATAAAAGTTTTTTTTTTTTTTTTTTTCCCTACACTACTCCTAAAATTAAATCTATCCCTAAGCCTTACCCTAACACACGTAGTCCCTGAACCTACCCAACCCAACTACCTATCTAAACTAGCTTATAATATAGAATAAAGTTTTTAACAAAAGTTTTTTTTTATTTTTTTTTCCCTAACCTACTCCTAAACTTAAATCTATCCCTAAGCCTTACCCTAACACATGTAGTCCCTGAACCTACCCAACCCAACTACCTATCTAAACTAACTTATAATATAGAACAATTTTTTAAATAAAATAAACTTTTTTTTTTTATTTTTTTTTATTTTTTTCCCTAACCTACCCCTAAATCTAAATCTAAACCTTACCCCAACACACGTATACCCTGAACCTACCTAACCCAAGTGCACTACCTATCTAAACTATATATATATTTTTTTTTTTGTTTTTGTTTTTTTTTTTCCCTAAACCTAAATCTAACCCTAAACCTTTCCCTAAAACACGCCTACACTAAACCTACCCACCTACCCACCTACCTACCTAAACTATAGCTCTAAATCAATTTTTATTAAAAAAGAAATAAAAAAAAATTCAAAAAAAATTCAAAAAAATTTCAAAAAATACAAGGGGGATGGGGGGTGTCCCACAGATCAGCAAACGCTGATCTGCAGCAAATTGATCACTCCAAGAGTGATCAGATGGGGGGGAACGTATTGATCACTGCAAACCAGTGATCAAATGGTTAATTTTATCTTTTTTTTAACTTTTTCACACAGGAACGATCTTGCTCACTGGAACACGATCTGGCACTATGTCTCTCTGTCTCTCTCCACCTCAGCAGTGTGCAAGATGGAGGGAGGCAGAGATATATGACAGGGACAGTATTTACAAATACTGTCCCTGTCATTCAGCACTTGCAACATGGGATTCGCTCATCAAGCGAATCGCATGTTGCAACAAAGTTTCCATTGGTTGTTACTAAGTGTCCCGGTACCGGGACACTTGGTAACAAGCAGCCCGCGCTCTCCCATCGCTCCGTGAGGCCGTGATGGGAGAGTTTAACCCATGACGGTGCAGGACCGTCATGGGTCCTTAACGGGTGTGGAACCCATGACGGTCCTGCACCGTCATGGGTCCTTAAGGTGTTAATTTGATTCTTTTATTTATTTTGAAAACTTTTGTTTGGTGGGTGGTGGGGACGATTATTTTCTGTTAGTTTAAGTCTATTTTTGAATTTAAATTTTATTTTGAGGGAGAGAAGCAAGCAGCTGGGAGGGAAAGAATTTAAACATCTTTCATTACTGTTAACCCTCCCAGTGCCAGTGCATAGCACTGCAGCTCTCCCTCTTTCTTTTTGTTTAATAAGAAAACTTGTTTTGGTTTATTTCCTTTGATTTGTTTTATTAATTTCATAGCCTCAAAGGGACGAATTGCACAAGGCGACGCCAGGCAGCTGGGCACAATGCCAACGCGAGAGGAGAGGTATTGGAGGAAGCGGGCAGTAAATACAAGCCTACCACCCGCTTCCTCCAATGTCTCTGTCCCCTCCTCCCGCTTTCTCCAATACCTCACTAGTCACCAGGGTTTTATTATGCTGCGGGCTTCACAGCCGCCCACAGCAATGGAATGAATAATAAATACAGAATTTATAAATAAAGCTGAGGGTAGCGCTGCAGTCACAGTGCAGCCTGCTCCCTCAGTTGTATGTTAACTTAGATCTCAACCATTCATGATGCCCTACTTACTGTGTCCCTTTGCTTTTAGTACTTTTGCTCCACTCTCAGTTTGAAGAAGAGTGGAGCAAAAGTACTAATAGCAATGGGACACAGGAGGTAGGGGGTTAGCAATGAATGAGATCTAAGTTAAACTGTCTAATCATAGTATTTTAATAAAACAAAAGTTTAAAACACACACAAACACACACATATATATATAGGCAAGGTATGTAGTCCATACGTTGCCTATTAACCCTTTGGGTACCAGAGGGGTAGGAAACATGCTAAGCAATGCTTTCCTACCTCTCTGGTACTCAAAGGGTTAATTGTGGAATAAAAGACAGATTTGTCCACTACATGGAAGTCCATGAGGTGGATGTGGATGGGGTTAGTATGTCACATATATGCAATATATGTGACATACTAAGGGGGGGGGGATGTGGAAGGGGGCATTGTGTAGTGCTTGGTGTGCTAGTTTTATTGATTTTAACCCTTTGAATGCCACAGGGGTGAGCAGTGCACATCCCTATGGCATTCAAAGCTGTCCATGGTGCTGAAAGCCTTCTCTGTGTTCCCCTAGTGGCTGGGTAGGGAAGCACAGAGAAAGCTATTCAGAACTGGAGACGTGGGTTTTGGATTTTCTGACTGAACTTGATACTTTGCAGTGCTGTGATTGGCTGTGGTGCTAGGTAACATTTTTATTGTGTGTTTTTAGGTAAGATTTTCTATGCGACGCAGGTTTAAGATTAACGTGTATTTTGTTGGTTATCGCTCGTTAGGCTTTCTAGGTAAGGAAGATTTGAATCTCACGTTACCTGGTCTTGCTTAACGAGCGAAGGCAGTTTTTTCTTCACGTTGGTTTTAACGCCAACATTTGAATCGAGCCCTTATTTGTTTGTTTAAGTTTCTTTTATTTAAGTGTCTCTGAGGGAGAGATTAAAGCAGCTGGGAGGGACAGAGATTTAAAACACCTATTTTTCTGTTAACCCTCCCAGTGCCAGGTGCATAGCCCTGCATCTCTCCCTCTCCCTCTCTCTCACCTCTCTCTTTAAAAAACAAAACAAAAAATATAAATAAAAATTCCTTCCTTTTATTTTATTTCTTTCTTTGATTTAAAATGGGGAAGGGCATAAAGAGGCCTCAGGATCCCAAAGATGGAATAAGGGATCCTGGAAATACTAGCTGTAGCCCTGCTTTGTCCCAAGCAGCAAGCCCCAGACCTCAGGCTCCCTCTGCCTCTACTCAGGCTGCTCCTACTGGCACTGCCCCTGTAGCACCTACTATTACTAGATCTTTTGCACAGGTGGTTAGTGCCAGCCCCAGTCATGCCAACTCTGGGGGAGAGCAGCTATCTAGGAGGCATGGAGTCAGATGTATCATGTCTGGGGTTCACAGCATAGGGGCATATGTTAAGCATACCTGGGAACTTTCAGTTGAGGGCTACCCGGAGGGTAGTCCTCTGTTTAGCAGGGGGTAACAAAAATGACGCTAATCGCGCCAAAAATGGGCGGGGCTTAACTCGAGTGTTGGGGGATTTAACCCTTTGAGTGCCAGAGTGGTACGGAATGCATTGCAAAGCAATGCATTCCGTACCACTCTGGTACTCAGAGGGTTAAATGTGTCACACAGAAGGCTGGGGACGGAGGCACAACGGGAGAAAAAGCAGATGTGGCAGAGTTTCAATAGAAACTCTCCACATCCGGAGGAATCTGCCTCTGCACCAGAGACCCGGTAAAGCTCTGTCAGAACCGGAGTCTCCGGGGCAAATCCGGAGAGTTCCCAGGTATGATGTTAAGGCTGCAGCTGATGTTGTGAGCCCCTCTGCAGTTGTAGCAGCCAGCAAAATGTACAGCAAAGCTGTTCTATTCCTACGTACACTGGCTGCTGCACATACTTTGGTGCAGAGGGGGCTCACACTGGGGGGGACTTATATCCCTGTAGAACCCCTGGAAGGGATGGGCACATGACTTGTACTATCTAATGTGACCCCCTTCCTACCGGACCCTTTGCTGCGCCCCCACTTGCAAGCCCTGGGGGAGTTAAAATGAAATATCACTAAGATTCCCCTGGGCTGTAAAGAGAGAGCACTCAAACATGCTCTCTCTTTTAAGAGGCAGGCACAAGTCCTCCTGCCTCGGGGTGCAGAAAGTATTGAGGGGTCCTTTGGGGTTCATTTTGAGGGGGTGCTGTACCGTATATTTTACAGCACAGAAGAAGTGAGGTGCTTTGCTTGTAAGGAGCTGGGGCATACACGCCAGAGCCGCCCCAAGGGGCAGCGTTCTAAAACATCAGCCCCAGCTCCAGTGCCAGTCGCAAGCACCTCACGTACAGCACCCAGCCCTGCTAAGACCACCGTGGCAGGGCCCTCAAAAGGGAAAGCCCCCCCTTCAGAGAGCTATAAGGAGGCTGTTCCAAAGCCCACCACCGCAGCCTCCATGCCTCCTTCCTCCCCAGCAAAAACATCATTAGCTGCAGCTACTTCTGAGGCTGCAGCAAAAGGGAGGAAGGAGAAGAGTGTCACCACTACCCCCTGTGTTGCCGCTGCCCCGGTGCCATCCCCCCCCTGCCCCAAGTATAAACACTTCAGCAAGTGTAGGGGATGAGGGGAGGGAGGAAAGATCTCAGCCCTCTAAAGAGGGCACGGGTAGTGGTGGCACCTCCTCTTCTAAGGATGACGCCCCAAGGAAGAGGAAATATAAGACCAATAGGGGGACACTGGAGAAATGGGAGGAGCTTATCTCCTATCCCTCCAAAGTAAAAAAGAGGAGCCATCCATCGCCTCCTCAAGTGGTGACATTGTCTGACCTGGCAATTAATCTCAGCCAGCCAGGTACGGACCACACACCTCTTCCCCCAGACCTGGCGGGGGATAATGTGGCCAAGGGTCTGGGGAATGTGCAGGGGAATAAGGGTCTCCCTGAGGAGACAGGGGCAGACAGTCAGCCAATAGCTATGCAGCTTGTCTTGCCCCTGATATATGAAGGGAAGCCCAATAAAGCCCCTGCAGAATGGGCAGTTAGTGTCCCTAAGGTGCTGAGCTTTGGGGACCACAGTCAGCCTCTCCCTCCAGGGTCACTCTCCAGTGGCGAAACTGGGGTAATACCAACTCCCCAGGATGTGCCACTCCTGGAGGCGATAGACTTAAGCATAACGCCCATTCAGGACCCTGTAGAGGGAAATCCAGGGGAAGGTGATGCAATAGGGGCAGTGGTAATGGAGGAGGGTGACCAAGCAGTCCCTCCTATTAATACCGTGGAGGTGACTGCTACAACCTCGGAGATCCCTCCTCCCACTTCAGCCACTGATCCCAACCTTAGCGTCATCCAAGCTGCGCAGGAGGCGGTGGAGAAGGCTGAGGAGGCATATAAGGCCTCCAAAGCTCCCCATGTCACCAAGCCATCTGCCGTCGTTCAGCCAGCTACCCCTCAGTGTGCCCCTAGTACTAGCAAGGGGGCACATGAATCCTCTCAGGGTTCGGTCGCAAAGGGTGTATTAGACCCCACTTCAATAACATCTAAAAGTGGAAGTGTTAAGATCAAGCTGAGAAGGCTTACCCCCTTAGAGGAGAAGGGGGTTTATAAAGTACTCAGCAAGGAGGAGCCCAGGGATGGCAGTGAGGCTTATGCAGCCTCAATACCTACACCTAGCCCTGTCATCCCTGCCAAGGAAATAACAGCTTTCCTTGAGAGCACCCTTCGCGGATAAAATAAAAAGAAGGTGCGCCTGGCCCTTGAGAGGTGGAATGATCTGCCGTTAATCATCCACTCTCTCAGAGAATATCTTAGGGCCAGCGATCGGGCCAAGAACTTCGGGTCTGCCGAACATATCCGCGCCCGCAAGTTCTTAAATTTGTGTCTGTCCCATCAGGCCTCGCTAGGAGATGGGACGAAAGCACTTCCTGACACACAGTAATGGCTCTGAGCATCAGCACCCTTAATACCAATGGCTGTAGGGAGGGGTTTCGCAGGTTCCAGGTACTCTCCTATCTACAGCAAGGGGGGTACTCTGTGAGCTTCCTGCAAGAGACCCATACCACTCCGGAGGCTGAAGCCAACTGGCATCTGAAGTGGCGAGGCAGGGTTTTCTTTAGCCACTTCACTTCGGCGTCATGTGGAGTGGTGACCCTGTTATCAGAGTCCTTTCAGCCTGAGGTGCTGAGTGTGAAGGCTGTTATCCCAGGCCATCTGCTGCATCTCCGGGTCCGAGAGCTAGGCTGCACGTTTAGTCTGCTGAACGTGTATGCACCCTCTGCAGGACCGGAAAGGGTGAGGTTCTCTGCTAGTTTGTCGACCTATCTGAAGTCGGTCGATGCAGATGAGTGTTTGATTATCGGGGGTGATTTCAACTGCACCCTCGAAGCTCTGGACCGTGTCGGGACAGAGCATTATCCACCATCCGCGTCGGCCTTGAGGGAGGTCATCACCCGCTACTCCCTGGTCGACATCTGGCGAGAACAGAACCCAGGGGCATCAGACACTTTCACCTACGTCAGGGTGAGAGATGGTAGGGTGTCCCACTCCCGGATCGATAGGCTTTATATATCTAGCCACTACATGTCGCGGGCCCAGTCCAGTGCCATTAGGTTGGCCCCGTTCACGGACCACAACTGTGTGTCCGTGAAGCTGTCGCCCACGTGATCGGCGACAGAAGCCGCCTATTGGCACTTCAACAATACCTTGTTGGAGAACGAGGGCTTTGCGGCATTGATCCGGGAGAGGTGGGCGGACTGGAGGGGTTTCAAGGGTGACTTTGCCACGCTGAGTCAGTGGTGGGACGTGGGCAAGGTTCTCTTGAGACTCTTGTGTCTGGAGTATACTAGGGGTGTGAGCAGTCAGCGCAATGCCGAGATTGAGGCACTCCGGGGGGAGGTGTTTGGCCTCTAGGGATCAAGCCTTGCAGTGCGAATACGTAGAGAGGAAGGAGGTTCTCTGTCACCTGGAACGGCACCAGGCTAAGGGAGCCTTCGTGCGAAGCCGCTTGCGATTCCTTTGGGAGATGGATCGCGGCTCGCGCCTCTTCTACGGACTGGAGAAGAGGGGGGTAACCGTAGACATATCACCTGCCTCCTCGCGGAGGACGGTGCCCCTCTTTTGGATCCGGAGAGCATCCGGGACAGGGCCCGGAGATTCTATGCCAACCTGTACTCTCCGGATCCCATCTCTCCAGATGCCTGCAAGGTGCTATGGGATGGGCTTCCAACGGTCAGCGAGGGTGGAAGAGAGAGGCTGGATCAGCCCATCTCTCTAACTGAACTCTCTGAAGCCCTTAGTCTAATGCCCCATGGCAAATCTCCGGGGCTGGACGGACTGACCGTAGAGTTCTTCCAATTCTTTTGGGAGACTCTAGGACCTGATTTCCAACTGGTCCTAACGGAAGCCCTCGAGACTGGTGAGATGCCCCTTTTCTGTCGACGTGCAGTAATGGCCTTGCTGCCCAAGAAGGGGGATCTCCTCCTTATTGAAAACTGGCGACCAGTCTCGCTGCTCAGCACGGATTATAAAATCGTAGCCAAAGCTGTCACCTTAAGGCTCAGGTCCGTGCTGGCAGAGGTGGTCCACTCAGACCAGTCCTATACAATCCCGGGCCGGACCATCTTTGATAATATCTTTCTGGTCCGGGATCTGCTCTGCTATGCCCGCAGGACTGGTCTGTCACTCGCCCTTCTCTCACTAGACCAGGAGAAGGCGTTTGATAGAGTGGATCACAGATATCTCATAGCTACTCTGCAAGCATACGGCTTTGGCCCACGCTTTGTGGGCTACCTTAAGACGCTGTATGCCTCTGCAGAGTGTTTAATTAAGATCAACTGGTCCCTAACGGCACCCCTGGTATTTGGACGAGGAGTACGGCAGGGATGCCACTTGTCTGGACACCTATATGCACTAGCCATCGAGCCCTTCCTATGTCTGTTAAGGAAGAGGCTCACAGGGCTGGTGCTGAAGGAGCCAGACATGAGGGTGGTCCTTTCAGCATATGCCGATGATGTACTCCTCGTAGCTAAAGAATGCCAAGAGGTTTATACAGCTGCCTCTTCTGCTCAGATCAACTGGTCCAAATGCACAGGCCTTTTAGAGGGTCCCATACAGGTAGACTCCCTGCCTCCCACCTTCCGTAACATCAAGTGGGAGGCTACAGCTTTGAAATACCTTGGAGTCTACCTGTCCGCTGCGAATCCCACAGTCCCTGCAAACTGGAAAGAACTAGAGGAACGAGTCCTCTCTCGGATGGGACTGTGGAGGGGTCTTGCGAAAGTGCTTTCCCTAAGGGGGAGGGCTTTGGTGATCAACCAGCTGGTGGCCTCACAGCTATGGCACCGGCTGATCTGCCTTAGCCCGACCCCCGAGTTCATCAGCAAAATCCAGAGAATGCTGCTGGACTTTCTCTGGATGGGGAAGCACTGGGTCTCTGCGGGTGTGGCATGCCTCCCACTGGGAGTGGGCGGTCAAGGAGTGGTGTGCATACGCACTCAAGTGCACACCTTCCGCCTCCAGTACCTGCAGAGATACCTGTACGCAGACCCTTCACCGCAGTGGTGCGCACTGGCCTCCAGCTTCTATCGCCATTTGCGCAATATGGGGTATGACCGGCAACTATTCATCATCAAGCCTGAGGGGTTTGGGAGCGACCTCTCAGTGCTGCCGGCATACTACCGGGAAACCCTCAAGGCCTGGAGCATGGTCTCCGTGTCAAGGCAGGGCACAGCACAGGGGGCAGACATTCTAGCGGAGCCCCTGCTATATAATACAGCTGTGGGGGCTCGGATGTTGGAAGCCCCTAGCATATGTTGTCGCCTTTGCCAAGCACGGATGACCCGAGTCTAGGATCTCCTGGACTATGAACGGGCGGACTGGGTGGAGCCCGATGTGCTTATGCACCGTATGGGTTTCCAAAGTCCCAGAGTTCCGTACCGCTTGCTCCAGGAGATCAAGCTTGCCATCCACCCCGACTCGCGCACCTTCATTGACGGGGCCTTACAGGCCGGAGAGCCACATCTACCTGTGGAACCCTCACCTCCGGCTGTAAGCATACAACCAAAGCCTCGTCAGTCCCCCTTGGCTTCTCCAGACCCCAACTTAGCCGGTTGGGGGTGATACCCTCGGCATGTTTCCGTGGCATGCCGAGGAAGAGGCTGTATTGCCTCGTGCTCCACACAGTGCATTTCCTCACCCTCGTCGGTCGCCCAGACACCATCTGGAGGCGAGTGGTTGACGTGGGCGAAACCCCGGTGGAGGGCACTCTATTCCACCTTGGTGCCCAGACCCATCGGGGATTTGAGTTGGAGAGTGCTCCATGGTGCACTGAGAACGGCGGAGTACCTGGCCCGTTTCACGGACTCCCCTGCCACCTGTCCTTTCTGTGGCAGGGGCGAGTCTGTCTATCACATTTAATTTTCATGCAGCCGACTGCAGCCCCTCTTGTCATTCCTGAGGGGACTCCTCCTGCAGTTCTGGTTGCACTTCTCTCCACACCTTTTCATTTTTGGGCGCACATTGTCCCGGCACAGTAGGGCTGAGGACCTCCTCGTAAACCTGCTCCTGGCACAGGCTAAGATAGCCATCTATGTGTCAGGGGAGGTTCCAATGACGACTGAAGCTTTATTCCGGGCATTTGTGCGCTCCCGTATCCGAGCAGAGTACACCCAAGCCCTTGCCACTGGGAGTATGTCATCTTTTACCTCCCAGTGGGCCTTAAATGGTGTGCTCTGCTCGGTGTCCCCCCATCAGGATTCATTTCAGCTCATACTTCATCTTGAAGTTATTTTTATGTTACAGTTAGTTTTCTCCGGTTTCTTCTATGTCCCTTTGGGTGCTGGGGGTGCTCGGCGTGTTAATTAATGGCACACTGCTTGCTCCTCTGGCACTCAGGGGGTTAATGTTTATGTTCAACGGTGCGCGGCGTGTTGAATGATGGCGCACTGCTTGCTCCTCTGGCACTCAGGGGGTTTATTTAAAAAAAAAAAAAAAAATACTGTCTACTGATTGGCTGCCTTGCCTATAAGGCAGGCAAGTTTCTTTACTTCCATAATATCCTGTACCTTGATTTATACAGACCTACACAGGTGATTGCTTACAAACACCACCCTTAATTAATTACACACACTTCTCAAAGCAATCAACCTTTTAAACTTTAACCCTTTAACCTTCTTACTGCAGGTTAGGATGTAAACCCAAAATCAGTATATTAAAACACTTTTCAAATGCTAAGATGTACCAACTGTTCACTTATTCAAAAGCACTTAAAAGCACAGTTTGTGAGTCACGTTATGTGGATGATGTACTACTTGTGTGTCATGACCATACTAAGCTGTCGTGTGAGAGCATCTGGGGATGTGGTATGTTTGTTTTGTTGACTCACCCAAAACCATTCTCTTGTATAGGTCCCATACCCTTGTGCAGTATATCCTGGGCCTTGGTGGTTGTCTGTCATCCCTGTGCTGCTCCAAATGTCCCTGCAGCAGCTGTGAGAGCTGCTGAACATCCTGTTGTGGCAACTGGGGTGCTGCTGGCAAGTGTTGTCCTCCAGGTGGGCATGGGCTTCTGACCGGCTCTTCAGCTGGAGCATCATCACTTACAATAGGTAAAGGCTGTTGAACAGGTGTGCTTGGGGGATGCTTGATTCCTAGTCCATGCACACCTTTGTTTCCTCTGTCTTCACAGATATAAGTATGTAATCATAGTAATCTCACTCTGTCTGAGTGGTCTCTCTGTAAACATGCCCCTTCTGAGGAGCGTGATCCGTCCCTTTAAGACAGTGGTGGGGTTTTGACCAGACGCAGTCATGAGGTTGGGAGTGACAAATAGGAGTGTGTGTTGTCCAGGTAAGTGTTTAACGGTGTGTCTGTGGTTGGAGGTGTGATTTGGTGTAGTTGCTATGTACCTGTCAGGTACATGTGATGTTGTGAGTTGGATGTTGTGTATCCATTGGCTGTTGATGTTGTATATGTGAGCTTGGTTTGCTTTGGGATTGACAGGTGTTCATGTTGTGCTGTGTGTTAACTCCTGTTGTTCCATGTTTTGATGGCTTATGTTGTGAAGCCCTCTTGTACCTGTGGGGTTGCTGGGTTATTGATATTTGTCTGTTTCTTGTTTGTAGGGCATGGGCAGTGTTTGCTTGGATTTGCAAAGGTTAATTTTGCCGTTGGTGTGCTTGTGTTATGTACTGTGTGTTGTATGAACTGCTGTTTCTCTGTTTTCTTTTGTCAGACGGTGGTTTTTAGTATCAGTTGTGTGGTGAATAGCCAGAAAAACTGGGTCTTAAATTTTTGCCATTAAATGTTTCAATTTATCGTCCTGTGACATTACTACACACAATCAATGGCTCTGGGGATAGCTGTTGCATTGTCCTCAATGGGTGATGTTTTATCGTCCATTGTGTTTTTAAATCTGCCATTAGCTGTTGTTAAGACGTAGAATTCAATGGCTTATAGTGCTTATGAAACTGCCATCGGCTATTTTTTTTGGGGGGGTTGCCGTTGGACCCAATTGAATCAAGGACTAGGTCCAGTAAGGTCTCTTTTCTCGTTCACTTGTCTACTAGTTGGGACAAAAGATTGTCATTAATCATACAGAATTTCCCTTTTGTTATGCTTGAAGTCATATTTCTCAGGTCAATTCTAGGGTAAATGAAATATCCCATCATGATTGCATGTTATAACTGAAAAAGAAAACACAGAAAAGGGCGCCCAATAGTGCCTGTTAACTTATAACAACGGGTCTTTTTCGCAAACCAAATTATACTCACAAGAGTGATTGTTATGAAAGGACATATGTCCAAACACAACACTACGAGCTCACAGAGAAATTCTCCTGTCTCTGCTCAGGTGTTCTGTTCAATAAATCCACACCATGCTGCTTTTCAGTCTTCTTAAAAAAAATTAATTTCTCAAATTGACCAAAATAATAAAATATCTAATATCTTAAAATTATAATATATTATCAACCAAAGGCAAGTTATATTTAGATAACGTTTTGTAGTTTATCAACTACTTCCTCAGAATTAGCTATCAGCCTCAAACAAAGACACAAAACAAAGCAGCATGGGAAATACAATTTTTAAAAAATCACTCTCAGCTACTTCCTCAGTGTTTTTTTCACCTGGCATGTAGGTGCTCAGTTGAACACTTCACTCTGTGAGTATAATTCTAATACAGGTGTTGAGATGGTGATTAGTGATGAGCGAGCACCCCAATGCTCGGGTGTTCGGGTGCTCTGACCGAGCACCCCCTGAGGCTCGAGTGCTCGGCCGAGCACCCGAGCCCCATTGAAGTCAATGGGAGGACTCGAGCATTACACCAGGCACCCCCTGCTCTGATGAGGGGAGGGTGCCTGGTCCATAGGAAAAGGGCAGAAAAAGATGGAAACACTACAGAAATGGTTCAGGGACAGCATAGGGAGGATGTCTGGATGCATCTTGGACTCCAACATCGCTGCTGGGAACGATCTTTCGCCCGTAGTACGCCATTTTTACAGACTGACCGTAAAACACACAAAAAGGAAAATAAAAACGACTTTAGGCGAAAAATTGTTACCAAACAATATTTGCTGTATATTTACTTGTATATCATCTGCAAATTATCCCAAAAATTTCCTTGATTTTCGGAAGTGAGGCCATGATTAAGAGGGAAACGTGCGCAGAGGCAAATTCTCCCAAAAATTTCCTTGATTTTCAGAACTGAGGCCATGATTAAGAGGGAAACGTGCACAGAGGCAAATTCTCCCAAAAATTTCCTTGATTTTATTGAACTGAGGCCATGATTAAGAGGGAAACGTGCGCTGAGCTGACCATCTAAAACATTATGGGTGAGGGTCTGCTGCAGAGCTGACCATCCTAAACATTATATGCGAAGGCCCGCTAGTGAGCTGACGCTATAAAACATTATATGAGAGGGCCCGCTAGAGAGCTGACCCAATAAAACATTATATGAGAAGGCCCGCTGGTGAGCTGACCTATATAAAAATTGGCAAACAGGGCCCGCTGGTGAGCTGACCCTATATAAAAATTATATCACAGGGCCCGCTGGTGAGCTGGCCCTATATAAAAATTATATCACAGGGCCCGCTGGTGAGCTGGCCCTATATAAAAATTATATCCCAGGGCATATGGAAGAGGAGGAGGAGGATGAGAAGATTAAGAGTCAACAATATACCCGTTTTTTGGGTGGAAGGGGTGAATGGGAATACAGAGTATTCCCATCATTGTAAATAACATATATAAAGTGAGATTATGTTCCCCCGGGGCTTTCCTCCAGTGGAGTGGAGAAGTCAGGGGAAATCCAGGCCTTGTTCATTTTTATAAGTGTCAACCTATCAGCATTGTCGGTGGAAAGGCGGATACGCTTATCTGTTATGATGCCACCAGCAGCACTAAATACCCGCTCAGACAGAACGCTGGCAGCAGGGCAGGCCAGCACCTCCAAGGCGTAGAGTGCCAGTTCATACCACGTGTCCAGCTTGGACACCCAGTAGTTGTAAGGCACAGAGGGATCATTGAGGACGCTGACACGGTCTGCTACGTACTCCTTCACCATCTTCCAAAACTTTTCCCTCCTTGTGACACTAGGCTGCGCATCAGGGTGAGGGTGCTGGCGGGGTGTCATGAAGGTGTCCCACGCCTTGGAGAGTGTTGCCCTGCCTTTCTCGGAACTGCTGTGTGCTCCCCTTTTCTCCCCTTCTCGGTTGGCCAAGGTAGCACGTACTCTGCCGCCAGTGTTGTCAGATGGAAAATTTTGGAGCAATTTTTCGACAAGAACCTTCTGGTATTGCACCATTTTGCTTGTCCTCTCCACCGGAGGAATGAGAGATGAGAAATTCTCTTTGTAGCGGGGGTCCAGAAGGGTGAACACCCAGTAATCCGTGTTGTTTAAAATGCGTATAACGCGTGGGTCACGGGAAAGGCAGCCTAACATAAAGTCAGCCATGTGTGCCAGAGTACCAACAGTCAAGATTTCGCTGTCCTCACCAGGAGGATGACTCTCAATCTCCTCATCCTCTTCCTCCTCTTCTGCCCACCCACGCTGAAGAGATGGAACTAAAGTTCTGTAGCGGAGGCAACCGTGTCTTCCTTCCTCCTCCTCCTCCTCCTCCTCCGCCTCCTCCAATTGTCGCTGAGAAGACGAAGTGAGGGTGCTCTGGCTATCACCTTGTGTAAGCTCTTCCTCCCCCATTTCCACCTCTTCCACATGCAAAGCGTCGGTTTTAATTGTGAGCAGCGAGCGTTTCAGTAGACACAGAAGTGGGATGGTTACACTGATAATAGCGTTATCGCCGCTCACCATCTGTGTCGATTCCTCAAAATTGCGTAAAACCTCGCAGAGGTCTGACATCCATTCCCACTCCTCACTTCTGATTACAGGAAGTTGAACGGAGAGGCGACGACCGTGTAACAGCTGGTACTCCACTACTGCCCTCTGCTGCTCACAAAGCCGGGCCAACATGTGGAAGGTGGAGTTCCAGCGCGTGCTCACGTCACACAGCAGCCGGTGAGCTGGCAATTGTAAGCGCTGCTGCAGCTTCAACAGGCTGGCCGAAGCTGTAGATGACTTACGGAAATGTGCACACACGCGGCGCACCTTGGTCAAGAGATCATGCACATTGGGGTAGGTTTTTAGAAATCGCTGCACCACTAAATTAAATACATGCGCTAGGCATGCTACGTGTGTGAGCTTGCCGAGCTCCAAAGCCGCCACCAAGTTACGCCCATTATCACACACAACCATGCCTGGTTGCAGGTTGAGTGGCGAGAGCCACTGCTCGGTCTGGTGACTAATCCCCTGCAACAGCTCTGAGGCCGTGTGCTGTTTGTCCCCAAGGCAGATCAGCTTCAGCACGGCCTGTTGACGCTTCCCCACTGCAGTGCTACACTGCTTCCAGCTACTGGCTGATGGGGGAGTGGCGCTGCGTGTAGAGAATTCGGAGGTGGAAACGGAGGAGGAGGAGCCAATAACGTAGGTGCTGGTGGAAACCCTGATGGAGGTAGGGCCCGCAATCCTCGGCGTGGGTAGCACCCGTGCCATCCCAGGGTCCGAGTCGCTCCCAGCCTCCACGACATTCACCCAGTGTGCCGTCAGGGAAATGTAGCGTCCCTGGCCACAAGCACTTGTCCATGTGTCAGTCGTTAAGTGGACCTTCCCAGTAACTGCGTTGGTCAGGGCACGGGTGATGTTTCGGGACACATGGTGGTGTAATGCGGGGATGGCACACCGGGAAAAGTAGTGGCGGCTGGGGACCGCGTACCGAGGGACAGCTGCTGCCATCAGGCTGCGGAAGGACTCAGTGTCCACAAGCCTAAATGGCAGCATTTCGATGGCCAGTAATTTTGAAAGGTGTGAGGTTAGTGCTATGGCCTGTGGGTGGGTGGCTGGGTACTTTCTCTTGCGCTCAAATGCCTGGGGTAACGACATTTGGACGCTGTGCTGGGACAGGGAAGTGGATGTGGTCGCTGATGGTGCTTCAGATGGTACAGGTGCAGGGCGGGAGGTATGCGGGCCTGCGCCTTCGACAGGCGATTGGCCGGCACCGAAAACAGGGGAAGAGGAGGCAGTGGTGTGGCCTGCAGACACAGATGGGCGATCCAGGCGTTCCTCCCACTTACTACGGTGCTTGGATGCCATGTGTCGGATCATGCTGGTGGTGGTGAGGTTTCTAGTGTTCATGCCTCGGCTCATTCTGGTGTGGCACAGGTTGCAAACTACAATTCTTTTGTCGTCCGCACTTTCCTTAAAAAAACGCCATACCGCGGAACACCTACCCCTTGGCAAGGTAGATTTACGCAAGGGGGTGCTCCGTGGAACATTTGCGGGCCGGTTTGGTGCGGTCCGCCTTCTTTCTGTAGCCACACCACTGCCTCTTCCAGCCTGTTGCGGTGCTGCAGATGGCTCACCCTCAGGACTGCTGACATCGCTCGGCTCTACACCTTCCCAGGTGGGGTCAGTCACCTCATCGTCCACCAAGTCCTCCTCCACTTCCTCACTCTGATCATCCTCCTCAAGTCTTGATCCCACCACATACTCAGTCATTGACAACTGTATAACATTCTCCTCAACAAGGTCTTGAGACGGAAATAGTGGTTGATTTAATGGCAACTGTGTCTCATCATCATCATCATCATCATCCACTACTTCCTTTGACCTTAAATGCCGTTCACATCTGTCATCTTCTTGTGATTGGGTAGCCTCTAGAGGTTGTGAATCAGGGCACAAGATGTCATGTTCCTCTGCAAGCGTGCTTGGAGAGAGGGTCAAATGAAGGATTGGTGATGAGACGAGCTCCTCACTATATCCCAGTGTGGGATCACTTCTTTGACCAGACCGTGTATGGTGGGAGGAAGGATGATCAGAGTGAGGATTATTTTGACCAGACTCTTGGCTACTGAGAGTGGACTTGGTGGAAGACAGGGTGGTGCTTAACCGACTGGAAGCAGTATCAGCTGTCATCCAACCGACCACCTGTTCGCAGTGGTCGGACCTCGAGAGTGATGTCCTGCGACGCCCTGTAAAATTACACATGAAGCTAGGTATGGTGGATGTCTTTCTTTCTTGTGCTCTGGCACCAGGCACAGTTTCTCCGCGTCCTGACCCGCGCCCTGAACTTTCAGGATCACGTCCACTTCCCCGTCCCTTTTTACCCGCCTTCTTCATCTTACACAGAATATGTGACTTTAATATTTGAGTTTGAAAACTTAACAGTATTTCTTACTATTCTGCAACTCTGCAGAGTACACAGAATAGGCTGCTAAACGGCGGTGAAACACACTGAATGGAATATGTGACTTTAATATTTGAGTTTGAAAACTTAACAGTATTTCTTACTATTCTGCAACTCTGCAGAGTACACAGAATAGGCTGCTAAACGGCGGTGAAACACACTGAATGGAATATGTGACTTTAATATTTGAGTTTGAAAACTTAACAGTATTTCTTACTATTCTGCAACTCTGCAGAGTACACAGAATAGGCTGCTAAACGGCGGTGAAACACACTGAATGGAATATGTGACTTTAATATTTGAGTTTGAAAACTTAACAGTATTTCTTACTATTCTGCAACTGTTCAGAGTACACAGAATAGGCTGCTAAACTGCAGTGACACACACTGAATGGAATATGTGACTTTAATATTTGAGTTTGAAAACTTAACAGTATTTCTTACTATTCTGCAACTGTTCAGAGTACACAGAATAGGCTGCTAAACTGCGGTGACACACACTGAATGGAATATGTGACTTTAATATTTGAGTTTGAAAACTTAACAGTATTTCTTACTATTCTGCAACTGTTCAGAGTACACAGAATAGGCTGCTAAACTGCGGTGACACACACTGAATGGAATATGTGACTTTGATATTTGAGTTTGAAAACTTAACAGTATTTCTTACTATTCTGCAACTCTGCAGAGTACACAGAATAGGCTGCTAAACGGCGGTGAAACACACTGAATGGAATATGTGACTTTAATATTTGAGTTTGAAAACTTAACAGTATTTCTTACTATTCTGCAACTGTTCAGAGTACACAGAATAGGCTGCTAAACGGCGGTGAAACACACTGAATGGAATATGTGACTTTAATATTTGAGTTTGAAAACTTAACAGTATTTCTTACTATTCTGCAACTCTGCAGAGTACACAGAATAGGCTGCTAAACGGCGGTGAAACACACTGAATGGAATATGTGACTTTAATATTTGAGTTTGAAAACTTAACAGTATTTCTTACTATTCTGCAACTGTTCAGAGTACACAGAATAGGCTGCTAAACTGCGGTGACACACACTGAATGGAATATGTGACTTTAATATTTGAGTTTGAAAACTTAACAGTATTTCTTACTATTCTGCAACTGTGCAGAGTACACAGAATAGGCTGCTAAACGGCGGTGAAACACACTGAATGGAATGTGTGACTTTAATATTTGAGTTTGAAAACTTAACAGTATTTCTTACTATTCTGCAACTGTTCAGAGTACACAGAATAGGCTGCTAAACGGCGGTGATACACACTGAATGGAATATGTGACTTTGATATTTGAGTTTGAAAACTTAACAGTATTTCTTACTATTCTGCAACTCTGCAGAGTACACAGAATAGGCTGCTAAACGGCGGTGATACACACTGAATGGAATATGTGACTTTAATATTTGAGTTTGAAAACTTAACAGTATTTCTTACTATTCTGCAACTGTTCAGAGTACACAGAATAGGCTGCTAAACTGCGGTGACACACACTGAATGGAATATGTGACTTTAATATTTGAGTTTGAAAACTTAACAGTATTTCTTCCTATTCTGCAACTGTGCAGAGTACACAGAATAGGCTGCTAAACGGCGGTGATACACACTGAATGGAATATGTGACTTTGATATTTGAGTTTGAAAACTTAACACTATTTCTTACTATTCTGCAACTCTGCAGAGTACACAGAATGTGCTGCTAAACTGCGGCGAAGCACACTGAATGGAATATGTGACTTTAATATTTGAGTTTGAAAACTTAACAGTATTTCTTCCTATTCTGCAACTCTGCACAGTACACAGAATGTGCTGCTAAACTGCGGCGAAGCACACTGAATGGAATATGTGACTTTAATATTTGAGTTTGAAAACTTAACAGTATTTCTTCCTATTCTGCAACTCTGCACAGTACACAGAATGTGCTGCTAAACTGCGGCGAAGCACACTGAATGGAATATGTGACTTTGATATTTTAGTTTGAAGACTTAACAGTATTTCTTCCTATTCTGCAACTCTGCACAGTACACAGAATGTGCTGCTAAACTGCGGCGACGCACACTGAATGGAATATGTGACTTTGATATTTTAGTTTGAAGACTTAACAGAATGTGCTCTAATCTGCAACTTTGCACACTAAACAGAATGTGCTCTAATCTGCAACTTTGCACACTAAACAGAATGTGCTCTAATCTGCAACTTTGCACACTAAACAGAATGTGCTCTAATCTGCAACTGTGCACACTAAACAGAATGTGCTCTAATCTGCAACTTTTCACACTAAACAGAATTTTTTTTTTTTTTTTTTTTTTCCCCCCCCACACAAAATAACCTGCTGCCCCCACACACAGTAGTCCTAAAAAGGACTTTTGGTTCTTTTTTTTCACCATTTTTTTTTTTTTCCTCCCTACACTGCCTTTCCCTTCCTATCCTCAGCTCTCCCTGGCTCAGACTGAGCCGAACTCGATGGTCAGGTGCTATACAGCACCCGACCACGGGTTCTGGCCAGCCAATCAGTGTAATGCCAGCAGCCAACATGGCTGCTGGCATTACACCGATGTCAGAGCCTCCCTGCACGTTTATTGGCTGCGCAGCAGCTGCAAAACGTGCGGGGAGGAGACCCGAACATGGCGGATGAGCACATGCGGTACTCGTACTAGTACCGCCATGTGCCGAGCAGAGCGATGCTCGAGCCGATCCGAGCATCGGCCGAGCATGCTCGCTCAACACTAATGGTGATATAATCCTTTAAGATGTTATCGCACTAGGAGCGCCTTCTGTGTGTTCTTCTCTTCTAATGTTATAACCGAGAAGCCCTTTCCATTTGCAGTAACAATTGGACCTTCAAACTCAGCAATATCTGGTGGCTTGCAACAAATTCCTATTAACCTATTTTTATCATGTATGCTCTCACTGATTTTCAACCCACAGGGCCTGTACATTCATTAATATTTTCCCTTATACTTGGTTTTAAGGCATGCATTACATATAGGCATATCCCCACCTCTTATTATTAACTCTGTCACTCCAAAAAGAGAATATTGCTCCTGATTGACTTCCTATACATGTATTCAATTACACCAGTTAGGTTGTACTGCTTATTCACTGGCGTAAAGCCAATGTAGTGCCTCTATTTAAGAAGGGAACTAAAACAGAACCTGGGAATTATAGACCTGTGAGTTTGTCCTCTGTAGCGGGATAACTGCTTGAAGGGGTAATATGGGATTATATTCAGGATCACACTGCAAAAATAAGATTATTAGCAGGAATTAACATGGTTTTATAAGTAATAGATCATGCAAACTAATCTTTCGGCTTCTATGAAGAAGTATTAACCTAGATAATGGTAAGGTATTTGATACAGTTCCACACAGGAGGGTGGCGTATAAAATAAGGAAACTGAGGCCAGGGGATAACCATTGCAATTGGAAAGAAAACTGGTTGAAGGATAGGAAGCAGTGTGTGATTGTAAATGGACAATTTTCTATTCTCCAATACAGTTAAAGTTGATAGTGGAGTACCGCAGGGTTCAGTACTTGGTCTAATGCTGTTTAACATGACCTGGAAATAGATATAGAAAACAAAATATTAATATTTGCAGATTACACTAAATTATGAAGGGTAATACATTCAGAACAGGATATTTGTTCTCTAAAATAGCAGATTGGGCAAACAGTGAAGTTTAATGTGAGAAAGTCATGCATTTGGGAAGAAAAAAATCCCATTGCTAATTATGATCGAGAGAATCCTTGTAAACTACAAACTTGGAAACAGTGACCAGTGTTAAATAGCAGTAGCAAAAGCAAACAAAGTCCTGTCTTTCATAAAAAGGGGTATTTAAGCAAGAGTGGATAACATCATTTTGGCATTGTACAAATCATTGTTAAAACCTCACCTCGAACATGCAGTACAGTTTTGGGCACCAGGTCTGAAAAAGGATATTCTAGAACTGGTGAGAGTACAATGAAGAGGAACAAAATTAATTAACCTTTTGAGTGCCAGAGGGGTATGGAACACATTTCAAAGTAATGCGTTCCTTATCCCTCTAGCACTCAGAGGGTTAAAGGGATGGAGGACTTGATGTATGAGGAATGACTAGACAAACTTGGTTTATTTCCTCTAGAGAAACGAAGACTAAGAGGAGATCTTATCACAATGTACAAGTATATGAGAGGTCAATGCAAGGATCTCTCTGGTGAGCTATTCTTTCTAAGGACTGAGCAAATAACCATCCCTTGATGAAAGGCGGTTTTGACTTCAGCAGAGAAAAGGGTTTTTTACAGTGATGTCTGGTAAATTATGGAATTCCATGCTCAAGGATGTGGTTACGGCAGATACAATGGATACATTTAAGAGACGATTAGATACATTTCTTTCAAAGGGGACATACAGGGTTCAACTGTATGTGTAGGCAAAACAGAAAATTCTGATAGACTAAATTATTTGGCAGCAGGAAAGCTGTCTCTGGGTTATGAGGCAAAGGTTGACCTTGATGCACTTGTGTCTTTTTTCAACCTAATTTTCTATGTTACTATTGCAATCCGTTCCAATTTCCCCATCTTACCAGCCATACTACAAGCATTTACATGCATATATTTTATGCATTTTCTAAAATATGTATTTGCTTTTTTCAGCCTGTAACATAGCCACCTCCCTATTAGGCAAACTAGGCCATCTACCCCTAGTAACAGGAACCCAAGTCCTCGTCCTGACTTGGGCCGTCGTGCCGGGGTCCTCTCTCCTAAAACCGGCTACAGAAGGGTAGCGACTCCGGTGAAGCAGGATAAATGGCTGGATCTCTGGAAGCGCTGAAACTCCTGCAGTACTGGAAACACAAAGCAGAGCTGTGGAAACGTTCACTGGAAATCTGCAGCTGAAGAATTCACTAGAAATGCTGAAAAGGCTGGAACAGGAGACTCTTGAATGGGGAGCAAAGGGGTCCCTTTCTACCATTGAGAATAAGGACACAGGACTCCTTCTTAGCACCAAGTGACTAACTGTACTCTATTGCGCTCTTTGTATACAGTGGTAATGAAATAAGTGCTGGACAGGATACAATAAGGGACAATGGAGAACAATGATGGCTGGACACAATATACAAGGGAACAATGGGCTGTGGGAGGAGGGAGAGAGGATACAATGGACTCCCTGTGGTTATAGTAACTTGGGAACACAAAGGGTCAGCAGACATGGAGGCACCTTTAAGTAATTTAATCTTGCCGCTCCAATTCATAGCCAATAGGAAGGGTGAGTGACAAGCTACAATACACATACAATGTCAAATCTGCCTGCCTCAGGCTCCCCAACCAATGAGAGCCAGCATGCTGGCTTGGGAGGCGACCAATCCTTGAGCCGCCTACTTTTCCCATGAAAAGTCTATGGCGGCCCATTAAACCTGTCACCTGATGGTAGCAGCCAATTGGTGAGCCGCCTACTTTTCTCTATACAAAGTCAATTTGACTGTTTAAAAGCATCACCCTGCAATGGCAGCCAATCCAGGAGCTGCCGGATTTAAAAGATGTGGCGCCAGTACCCTGGTGCCCTGGGCCAAGGGGAAAACATAGTCCTGTTTCAGTAATTTCCAGTCTCTTGATCCTTGGATTTTCCAGGCCTGAAAAGGCCTCGTAGTACCGGCCTATGGCCCTTTAAAGTGAATACAGTCTTTTCAGGAGCTGGTTTCTCATAGTCTGGAAGAAACCCCAGTAACGGCCTACGGCCCATTACACCCCTCTCCACCCCATCCCCCTTCTCTAAGCCCATTTCCTCATTTACACTGCCTACCTCAAACTGTGTTTTATCTCCCTCTCCCTTTTCCAGTTTAAAGTACCCATAACAGAGTACCCCCCCTTTTGATACAATACATCTCTACTATACAGTTTCCCCCAGGGAAATGACAGCCCACTGCTTTAGAAACAAAAACCTCCTGTCTGTCTGGGGAAGGGAACTTTACCCCATGGTTTGTATGTTCTACATGAATAAAGAGAACATAAATTATCTGTAAGTACACTAAAATCTGCTTTTCGTCTATGTCTCTACCCTTGACACTGTAGTAGGTATTGTCTCCGACCTCCAGCTGTGTAGTACTAATGAAGAAACTTCAAAAGGAGTCTGCAAGTAGAATGTCCTCTGTTTGTTTTCATACCCAGCTGGAAGACTAGTTGTGCAGTCCTCTTACCAGGATCATCAGGATTTTATTTTTGTTTGATGCTTCTGTTTTGGCTGCCTATGGTGCTGCTTCTCCAGGGTTAGCCTCTCCGAAGCCCCTAAGAATCACTTTGCAGATTACCAGGGGTATTGCTAGATTTCCATTTACTAACATTGTACTGCCTTCCACTCCGATTCCCTGGTGGTCAGTGCAATTCCTTTAATTTTGCATGATCCGCTTGTTCGGATTTGGGTTTTGCATTCCAGCATGGAATGCATTTTCTACTCTTTTTATTTCTATGTCACAGTTTCAGCATCCAGTTACCAAGATGAAGTTCCAGTGGAATGCACATCTCTATTTATCCACTATCATCTCTGTGTCTACTTTTACTAGTGTTAGCTTATGTTACCACGTCTAACCCTCAGACTCCAATCCAAAGAGAATTCTGCTTCCTCTAACTCCTCTAAATTATGCATTGAATGCCTTAGAAAGTCTGCAGGAAACAAGATGCCTTCACAATTTCAAGAATTTCTCTCATGGATGCATGATTCCATGCAGGACACCTTTAAGGCAACAAGAGAATGTGAGAGTCCAGGAGAAAGGGCTACAATGGATGCAGGTGAATATACTTCAGTTAGACTAGAAGAAGAGGAATTTGAACCCAGCCTAAGGGAAATAGATTCTGAGGTTTCCTCAGAGGAAGAGGGAGAGATTCCTGAAGAAGTATGATCTTTTCATATGGGACGTATAGATCCTTTCATAAAGAATCTTCATAAGTCCCACAACTTTTCTTGACAGCAAAAAAACTTCCCCTTGATTCCAATACATTATTCTATCCAAGACTTAATTAAATCATAATTGCATATGGGAGACAAAAGATCCACTTTTTCCAAGACATACCAGAATGTGGGCTCGATCCAAATGTTGGTGTTAAAACCAGCGTGAAGAAAAAAACTGCCTTTGCGAGTTAATCAAGACTGGGTAACGTGAGATTCAAATCTTCCGTACCCAGAAGAGTTAAAGCGCGGCGTCCCACAAAACACATGAAAACTACAAAACTGGAGTTGCCTACAATTTGACCTCATCGTCGACGCAAAACACATGATAAATGCGAGAAACATCTCCAAGAAAAAAAAAAAAACAAGCGAAACGTCCAACGTTACCATGTGCCCCAGCCAATCACAGCACCCCAAATTATCAAGTTGAATCGAATAAACTATAAATAGACCCAAAATCACCTACGCACCTTTGTCTGTTATCGAGTTCAAAGAGCTAGATCTCAGGATCCAAGGAGTGGAGGTTAGTTATAGAGAGTGAGGTAGAGAGGAGCACAGCACACAGTTAGGAGTTGGAGAGTATTGGCACTACATAAAATATACACATAAAACACTTTTGCACATATCCATCATACACATCCAAACACAAACACACATAGCTCATTTTTATTTTGATAATACATCACACATTTATATTTTTTTTGACAGTGTGAGTCTGTGACTGCAAGTGAATGACAGAAAGTGAGTGAGTGTGTGAGGGCCTGAGTGAGTGCCTGGGTGTGAGTGGGTGAGAGCAATGGAGAGGAGAGGAGAGAGGGGTGGGGAGTGTAGGCGGAGAGGAGGAGGAGATGCAGGTGGGCATCCCTGGTCAGGGTAGAGGAGGGAGATCCCTGGGGCACAGGGGCAGCCACCTGAGAGCAGGCACATCCAGTGCAGGGGCAGAGAGAGTGGGACGAGGGGTAGTCCCCCTGGACCACACACAGCAAGGGCCAGTGCAGGCAGGGCTGGAGAGCCACAGCCAAGGCTCTCAACAAACCTTTGGTGGTGAGGAGGAGGAGAGGGCGAGAGAGCCCAGGTTCACAGAGGAGGAGAACCTTGTCCTCTGTGAGGCTGTGGTTGCCAGAGAGAGGGTCCTGTTCCCCAAGGGGCCCCTTGTTGGGATGGGTTCCAGGAGGAAGGCAGCCTGGAAGGAGGTTGTGGCTGCGGTAAATGTCGTATCCAGCCGCAACCGTTCACTGGAGTCTGTGAAGAAAAGATGGACAGACTGCAAGGCCAAGGTAAGATAGTAACATAGTAACATAGTAATCTATGTTGAGAAAAGACTTGTGTACATCTAGTTCAACCCTTTTCCCATTTCTGTCTACCATTGTGAAGGTGAAGAGGAAGATGGGCCAGCAGGCCTTGCACGCTGCTGGCACAGGGGGTGGTCCGCCCCTGCCCGTGGAATATAGCCAGTGGGAGGAGGCTGTGCGCAGGACAATATCCTCCGTCATGGTGTGTGGGATCCCGGGATGGAGCGACACTGGGGATGAAAGGAGCCTCAAGTCCACTGGTACGTGCATCAAGGCCCCCCCACACATCACACAAAACTGACACCTAACAGACAGAGGCCAACACAGTGACACCTAAACACATGGACAGCATTCCACACCACAATTCAACCACACAGCTTGGAGGGAAGTCAAACAAGGACAGAATACTTGACCAACCCAGCCAGAATGGTAATGGTCAAGTCCCTGTTGAACCCCCTTCATGCTGTCCAAAACAACATCATGCACAGCACAAATACAATGCACACTGTCATGTGTCAGTCACAGATCTAACTGTTATGTGTATCACAATGTCATACATAGAGTGACAAAGAGGTCAGCACACAACCCCTGGAGTGCCACAGGGATGAGTAATGCATTGTTCGACAGAACATTGGCTAGTCCCCTGGCACCCAAAGGGTTATCAGAGAATAGCAAGGAGGGGAATTGGTGTGTTTCCTATTGTATTGTTACTGCATGTCAGGGCTAGGAGTTGTACATGTAGGTAGTTAGTCCAAGTGGAAGGTTCAGCATTCTGCATCATATGTAGCCTGCAGAGTGTGGCTGGCCAGGGGACATTCTCCGCCATCACCACTCTGCAGGACATATATGGTTCACAAGGCTCAATCCTGATGGGGGGGCATACACTAGGGTGTCAGAAAGAGGTGACAATGTGTACATGACAACAACAGTGTCATCACACCTGCAATCCCTGTGTTATCCTGGGGAGCCAATGCACAACACGTGATACATCAGTGCTTAGGCTCCACAGCATGACATAGGAAAACGTAGAAGTAACCCCTAATGGTACAGCATAACCATGCACATGTTTGCTGTGTGTTATGATTATGGCTGTCCTGTGGTGTGTTTGTGTGTCCTCCAGCTGATTGGGATGTTGGGTTCAACAGATCATGTTGGTTGGTGTGCTTGGTGTGTCTGTTCATGTTGCTGACAGCATCGGTTGGACTCTGTAGTCATTGTTCATCACTGGTGCATTGTTGTGTTAAGAGGTCACAGTGTTTCCATCATTGAGGCCTAAGTGTATGACATGCAATGGGTTTGTGTCACTCAAGGTGTGATGTTTCAGTTTTGGTCACCACATGTATCCTGATGAATGGGGATAGCAAGGAGGTATATGCCTTTCCATCCCCACTGCTCAGGATACACATGATGACCAAATCTACACCACTGTAGGTTAGTAGAATCAATGTATGGGATCACGTCAAACTAAGCAATGTGTGTCAGGATGGTAACCAATGCATTGCAAAGCAATGCAATGGATACCATCTGGCCACTCAACAGTTCACATGTCATTGTAACAGTCTTGCAGCACTCCTGTCATGGCTCACATCACTAATTACATCATGTCATTTGCCCCCACAGCGTACCAGTCATCAAGAGCAGAGGAGTAAGGTAGTCCAGCACGTGGGCTAAGCCTCAGCCGCCCCCGAGGAGATCAGAAAGCCAGAAGGCATCCGTGATGTGGCCCCTGGTCTACCAACATATCGGGCTGATTGAGGAGCCACAGCAGCTACAGGGGCGCACAGATTTCACCCCCCACCCACGCCATCACCCCCAACCACACCAACAGATGTGCCCCGCCCTAGGGCTGCAGTAACAGAGGGTAGTGAGGGGTCCAGGGATCAGTTCTCCATATCCCCCCACAGCCTCCATGTTGCAGTATCTCCTGAGGCACCCCATGGTCGTCCGCTCACACCACCACCTCCTCCAGCCTCCATGCCTGTGTCACCCGCGCCCACAGCAGTCCTCGACGCGGCATGTGTGGCTGTCCAGGGGAGCAGCTCACGGTGATACAGAGGTGTGCCCGATCCCTGCGGAGGATCGAGCTGAACATAGTGCGGATCATGGGGTGCCTCCGGTCCATGGAGGCACAACAGGTAGTCGCCAGCACCCAGCAGGCGCAATTTAATAGTGGCATGATGGAGGTCCTCAGCCACATGCTGGTGGAGATGCGTGATGCAAACTGGCGGGAAAACCAGAGCCACAACATGGACCAGCCATCACGAGAGGGGTCCAGTAACGCATCGCCAGCCAGCAGTTATCCACCACCACCATCCACCAGACACCCTCGGGTAACCCGCCGCAGTCAGAGGGAATCCACCTCTGCAGCCCCCCCCCCCCGACCCTCCCAAGAAAAAGAAGTAGGGCCAACCTTCTTCAGGCCTGTTCAATAAAGGTTTGCACTTCTTGATAACATCTGTGTCCATGCATGTTTCTTATCCAAGATGTTGTTTGTTTGGCAGAGTTGTCTCCAATGCATTGCACAGCTATGCAGTGAACACAACTCATGCACATCGAACATGGGTGTCAGGTAATGAGTTGTCTCCAATGCATTGCACAGCTATGCAGTGAACACAACTCATGCACGATGAATGGCATCACAAGCTTTTACAGCAGGGGTGAACACACACATCACATACAGACATGTTTGTCCAAGTTCAACTCCAAGTTCAACTTACATACATTTGGAAGACAAACAACATCAGGGTGTTTGTTGTATGAACAAATATGTTTTATGGTTCATCCCCCTGGTACAACAAGGGAATTCCCACTGCTGAAGGATGTTTCATCCACAGGTTATTTCAGCTCACGGTTGTTTTTTAGATGGGCAAATCACAGTGGGCTGAAATTGTCAAGTGGCGCTCTTGCTACACCATCCTATGGAGATTCTTGGTGCTGTGACCAGAGCTGTCCATGGGATGGTGTAGCAACAGTGCACTGTACAATTTCAGGCCAATGTGAGATTTGATGTGTGACGTGCAACTTGGAGTTGAAATAACCGTGGAATGCAAAGCAGGGGGAGTTCCTTTGTTTTACTCAGGGGGTTGAACCCTACTAGATGCGTTACTGAAACATCTTCAGTATTACTATACCTTTAAACCCTGACAGGGGAGGGGTGATCAGTGACACAAGATAGTCATATGTGATCAGATTTGTAATTGACATGGACACCAACAGATGATCCTCATGGACGTGGATTCAACGTGTCACCGGAACAAACGTCTGGACCATGAGGGGTCATGCCATGGATGCCTGCAGGGGATGAAAACAAGACTGGAAGGTGCACTATGAACACCACAGTCATGCTATTGCTGACCCATCATCATACCCTTGAGTGCCAGAGGTATACACAACACATTGGTCAGCAATGCTTTGGAGACCTTACTTGCACTCCACAGGGACATCTTCGTTACCTGACACGGAGTGAACAATCCATTGCTTGTCAGGGTGTTGTCCAGCCATCATGATCTTATGGAGTTCAGATCATGGTATGGCAAGCAGACATATGTATATGTGAGTGGGCACACACATCAGTTTGTAAACCAAGACACATGAAACAGAGGAGCTATTTCAGGGATCTTGATCTACATACTGATGAGGTGTGTGCTCAGGGTCCGCGTGACACACATACATATGTCTGCTTGCCATCCCCTTGATGGACAACTCACATGGTCCTGACGCCTAGACAAGGCATTGACAAGCAATGGAGTGGCATGTTCACTGTGCTACACAC
Source organism: Rhinophrynus dorsalis (assembly GCA_037306005.1). Taxonomy (NCBI): domain Eukaryota; kingdom Metazoa; phylum Chordata; class Amphibia; order Anura; family Rhinophrynidae; genus Rhinophrynus; species Rhinophrynus dorsalis. Next base: position 190,530,950 of record CM074724.1, read on the forward strand.
AGGAACAAGTCAGCATGGCAGGCCTTCAGTCGGAGCATGAACAGTTGCAGCAGGTGACAGCTGTTGGACAGGAGTGCTTGGTGGAGGAGGAGGGGGATGAGCCCTAGCCCTCTCACACGTTCACCTCCACTGTCGTCTTAGTTACAAGCATGTGTGCATACCGTTGTTGTTCTTTCTCTCTCTGTCAGTGTCTCTCTCACACTACATTTGAGGAGGGTGGGCTATCATTGTTAAACAGCAGTAAGGTGTTGTTCATGTGGTCATGATGATGGGACCAAAACAAAGGGGAGGAATCACACTAGCTCTGTACATAACTCCTTACTCATGATAAAACTCTGATCAGCTGAGGTGCACTCATAGGGATATACAATGATACCGAAGGAAAGGAAGATAGGAAGGGGTTAACCAACCGGAGGAGAACCACCAGGCGGTGCCCCCCATCAATAAAACATGACTAACTGACAAAAGTATGCATACACATCATATACTTATCTCTATGACTCCACGAGTCACACACCTTGATCTCCCCTTGTGCTCTTACTTATATTCATAGAGATAAGTATATGATGTATATGCATACTTTTGGGATTATTATCACCTTACACTTTGTATGTATGATAATATTGCACATTGGTAATGGGCCACTTTGAATTGTTTGTTTGTGGATACATGGCATTGCACTTTTGCTTTACATATACTGGCTCTCAGTCTATAGAGGCATTATTCTATGTTGGAATGTCTTCATGACTCCATATTCCTGTGCTGGATGGTTTGTACTTGAATTGATGTATTCAAATGATTAATTATGTATTGTCTGATAAACCTTTGGTTTGGTATACTCCTGTAGTGTGCGGCAGTTATTCATGTTTTATTGATGGGGGGCACAGCCTGGTGGTTCTCCTCCGGTTGGTTAACCCCTTCCTATCTTCCTTTTTTCAGTTTGATGTGGTCATAATGGACTAATGGTGAGGTGTGTGTTATCCAGGTAATTGTTTTCTGGTGTGTCTGTGGTTTGTGGTGTGATAATTTATAATTGGTATGTACCTGTCAGGTGTGTGTTTTGTCTCCATGGACTGATGAGGTTAAATAGGTGAGCTTGATTTGTTGTTGGAGTGACAGGTGTGCATGTCGTGTTGTGTGTTAACCCATGTTAGTCCAAGGTGTTTTGGGATGGCTTATGTTGTGCTGCTTTGTGTTCCCCTTGTCCCTGTGGGGTTTCTGGATTCTTATTGTTTGTCTGTGTAGGCCAGTGGTTCCCAACCAGGGTGTCATGTGATATTGGTGCGCCATGTGCACCAGCTCAGGGTGCGTCACTTTTCCCATGTTGCTATGTTCTGCATTGGTGATTGATAACGTTGCTTTTACACATTTTTTGGGGAGATGTGTGTATGGGACATTTGAGGCACTATTTCTCCTCATTGCCATTGACACAGTGGGACCTGATGCTGGGCATATGTTATTTTTATTTGGGTATTCCCTTGTGCCCTCAGGGAATGCCCTGGAATATCCAGATTGCATGTTAGGGGGTGTCTTAGGTGGAGGGGTTGTGAAGCACTGTTGTAGGCCTTGTTGTTGTATGTGCTAGGCATTGCAGGGGTTAACATCTGACATCTGTATGCTTGACTTCTGTCCTTGAATGACCTGCTTCTCTGTTTTATTTTCAGTGACAGTGGTTTTCTACTCTGATTTTTGTGATGTTCTCCAAAAACAATAGGCGTTAGATTTCTGGAGTGAAATGTTGCAATTTAACTCGAGTTAGCCCTAACTCCAACATTTGAATGGCTTTTGGCGTCGCTTGTACATTATCCTCTATGGCTGAGATCTTGGTGTTCTGGCAACGGGCGACGTGTGTTTCAAAACTGACGTTATTTCTTACTACTGGGAACATTTGCATTGCTTACTGGCGGTACAAAGCTACTGTCGCCGTTTTTTTCTGTGGATGCCAACATTTGGATCGAGCCCTGTATCCCTTCAATGTAGACAAAGTTAAATCCTGGGTTTTCCCTCCCAAGATAGATGCACCTATAGCCTACAAATCAGAAAACAAACAAACAAAAAAAAAAAACCACACCTTACATTTGGAGGATGGAACATCACTTAAGGATGCCATGGAGTGGAAAATGGACAGTGTTCTTCGCAGGCAGTTCTTAGGACAGAACCTTAAAGCAGCCACGGCTATTGCCTGTGTTGCCCACACTACAAAGGTCTGGCTTTCAAAGCTGGAAGATAAAAAAAAAAAAGTCTTCAATTTCCTGCACTAAACTTATGAAGGAAGTAACAATTATTGTGTTGAGGATATACGCAAAGAAAGGGTTAACAGAAGATCCAATATATTTTGTATTCCTCAAATAAATAAATTAAAATGGCTGCTTAAATAATTTTTTTTACAAACTTTACAAAAACTAGGTATTAACATAGTAACATAGTAAACTAGGTTGTATAAAGACACAAGTCCATCAAGGTCAACCTTTTCCTTATACCCCAGTAACTGAGAATTTATCAGACCTTCCTGATCAGCCTACTGATAAACAGTATAACTCTGTATGTTCCCCTTTTGAAATAAATGAATCTAATCTTCTCTTAAATGTATCCACTGTATCTGCCATAACCACCTCCCTGGGTAATGAATTCCACAATTTAACAGACCTTACCATAAAAAACCCTTCCTCTGTTGAAGTTTAAACCTCCTTTTCTCTGTTCTCAAGGGGTGTCCCCTGGTCACCTGATCAGGCCTTGGAATAAATAGCTCACCGCAGAGATCCTTGTATTGACCTCTCATATACTTGTACAATGTGATAAGGTCTCCTCTTAGTCGTCTTTTCTCTAGAGTAAATAAACCAAGTTTGTTTAGTCGTTCCTCATATGTCAAGTCCTCCATTCCCTTAATTAATTTTGTTGCTCTTCGCTGTACCCTCTCTAATTCTAGTATATCCTTTTTTCAGAACTGGTGCCCAAACTGCACTGCATACTCAAGGTGAGGTCTTACCAATGATTTATTTGTACAATGGCAAAATAATGTTATCCACTCTTGCTTCAATAAGTCTTTTTATGCAAGACTGGATTTTGTTTGCCTTTGCTACTGCTGTTTGACACTGGTCTGTTTCCAAGTTTGTAGTTAACAAGGATACCCAGGTCTTTCTCTAGCAATGAGTCCCCTAAAATGATTCCATTAACTTTGTCAGATACCCCCGAGCTCTAGCTCTACCAGCTGAATGCTCCACTACCTGTGGAATAGACTTATCAGGGATACAGCGACTCCTCCAACAAGGGCTGGTGGAGTGAAGGCTTGAGTGCGTTGCTGGGGAGCGTGACTGGCGTTCGCAGGCCCCCTGTAGTGCGTTGTGCTGCGGCCAAGGCCCTGTAAAGGTGCTGGCCGCGAAGCCAGATGACCCCCTTCAGTTGAGCCGAAGGAGGCCCAGGAGAACGCACTACAGTGAGGACACCCACCACCAACCCCAGGGAAGGTCTGTTTCCAACACTAGGACAAGGAGGACTCACCCAAGGTAAGTCCAGAGGCAGGTAGGACAGAGACAAAGGATGGAATACCAGAGCAGGGGACCAGGGAACCAGGAGCAGATCCCAGGGAAGGAGAGGCGGGGAAAAACAGGACAAGAAATAACCTAGGAAGCAGGCAAGGACCCCAGGAAACAGACTAGGAGGAAGCCAGGAACAGGCCAGGAACTGCAACAGCAGGATTAAGGTCCCTACAGTCAGATGCAAGAGGGCCAGGCAATATAGGGTCAACAGAAAACAGGAGGGCAGGCTGGGAGGCACCAGGACCAGGAGACGCTAGAGGAACAGGCTGACTGCAGAGGGGACAGGCGGGGAGGTACTGGAGAACTGGAAGCTGGACTGGCTGGATGGCACCAGGACCAGGAGACACTGGAGAGCAGGCTGACTGCAGAGGGGACAGGCAGGGAGGTACTGGAGAACTGAAAGCTGGAAGCTGGACTGGCTGGAAGGCACTGGACACTGGGTCAGGAACGCTATAATTGCACGCCACACAGAAGCAGCGAGTGGCTATAACGGGCCCAAACCCAGAAGAACGGGTGACGGATGACGTCACCACGCTAGCGTGGTGACACTCAGACCGAAACCCGGAAGAGAGAGAGAGAGAGTGCAGAACCCACCAAGGGAACAACAGGAAAGGTAGGCATGACACTCCCCCCCTCCTAGGGCCGCCCCCGGAGGCCAGGACGGGGCTTAAGGGGAAAGCGAGCATGAAAGCGCCTAAGAAGGGCAGGAGCATGGACATCCAAAGACGGGACCCAGGAACGCTCTTTGGGTCCGTAGCCGCGCCAATTGACCAGATACTGGAACTGGCGACAAACCAGGCGGGAGTCTAGGATGGCATCAATGACATACTAATCCTGGCCCTCATGAACCACGGGCCTGGGAATCGGGGTCCTGGGATGTGAAGGGTGCGTCAGACACCATGGCTTCAAGAGAGAGACGTGGAATACCGGGTGCATACACAAAGAAGGAGGGAGAGCCAGGTGGTAAACCACCGGGGAGAGCCGATGGAGCACCCGAAATGGGCCCAAAAAACGGGGACCAAGTTTGGCAGAAGGCTGATGCAGGCGTACATTCCTGGTGGAAAGCCAGACCCTGTCACCAACAGCGAATCTGGGGGCCAAAGAGCGACGACGATCCGCCTGGACCTTGTGGCGCACCTGAGACCCCAACAAAGAGGAACGAATACGCCACCAATGGTCCACTAAGGACTGGACACGAACCTCAGCGGCGGGCGCCCAGGCAGCCCCGTAGAAACAAGCAAGACCCTAGGGTTGTAACCCAAGGCAGCAAAAAAAGACGAACAGCCCAAAGAGGAGTGGTAGTGAGAGTTTAAGGAAAACTCAGCCAAGGGAAGAAGGTGACACCAATTGTCCTGTTGGTGGTTGCAGAAACTACGCAGGTAGTGCTCCAAGGACTGGTTCAACCTCTCGGTTTGGGGATGGTAGCCAGACGAAAACTGCAGAGAGACACCCAAGCGAGCACAAAACGCGGAGATGAACTGAGGACCCTGGTCAGAGGTGATATGAAGGGGAACACTGTGGATGCGGACTATCTCTGAAATAAAAAGGTCAGCAAGGTCTGAGGTTGCGGGAAGTTTGGGTAGCGGAACCAGATGACATTGTTTAGAAAAACGGTTGACGACTACCCATATAACCGTCTTGCTAGAAGAGACCGGGAGGTCTACAATGAAATCCATCGCAATTTGGGACCAGGGAAGAGCAGGAACAGGCAAGGGGTGAAGAAACCCTGTATCACGATGCCCGTGATTGCTCTCTTGTTGTGTCAATTACCTATAGGGGGGTTCTCTATTGGCTATCTGTTTTCAGCCCGCCCAGCATTGCCTATTTAGACTGAGCCTGGGCACCCTTTGGTTGCCCTTTCGTGTTGTCTCTATGCTGCTCGTATCTACCTTATGTTCCTGAGCTTCCTGGGTCCTTTGCTGTATTCCTGCTACCAGTATTCGTCCAGTTCCTGTAGTTCCTGTCCGGTGGTTCCTGCTTCCGTTGATGATCCGGTTGGAGTCGCCGCTTGGTCATCGTTTCCTGCTGTCAGTCCCCGCTGCCGTTCCTGATCCGGTTGATCGTCTGCATGCTGATTCCAGATTTCCACCTGCTGGTGCCTTTCCAGTTCGCAGTAGTCAGCTGACGTTCCTGAGTCGCCTTGGCGACATTTCTACCTTCTGCCGGTTTATCCAGTACGCGGGTACTGGTTTGCTCCACAGCCATCCGGCTGTTATTGCAGTATACGATCAGCGTTCCACGTACAGGGTACTGGTTCGCTCCCTTAGCCATCCAGCTGCTATTGTCAAGATGCATAGCATTCCCAGTGTGTGGGCACAGGTTCGCTCCACAAGCCATCCGGCTGTTATCGCAGTATACGATTAGCGTTCCACTTACAGGGTACTGGTTTGCTCCCTTAGCCATCCGGCTGCTATTGTCAGACGCATAGCGTTCCCAGTGTGTGGGCACGGGTTCGCTCCACAAGCCATCCGGCTGTTATTGCAGTACACGATTAGCGTTCCACGTACAGGGTACTGGTTCGCTCCCTTAGCCATCCAGCTGCTATTGTCAAGACGCATAGCGTTCCCAGTGTGTGGGCACGGGTTCGCTCCACAAGCCATCCGGCTGTTATTGCAGTACACGATTAGCGTTCCACGTACAGGGTACTGGTTCGCTCCTTTAGCCATCTGGCTGCTATTGTCTAGACGCATAGCGTTCCCAGTGCATGGGCACGGGTTTGCTTCATAGCCATCCGGCTGTTATTACAGTACATGATTAGCGTTCCACGTACAGTGTACTGGTTCGCTCCTTGAGCCATCTGGCTGCTATTGTCAAGACGCATAGCGCTCCCAGTGTGTGGGCACGGGTTCGCTCTACTTGCCATCCGGCTGTTATTGCAGTATACAATTACGTCCCACGTACACGGTACTGATTCGCTCCTTAAGCCACCTGGCTGCTGTTGCCCGTGTTGATTTGCTTCCAGTACTAGGTACTGGTTCGCTCCACCGCCCTTGAGTCTGATTCATATTGGGCATTACTGTCTTCCCGGTGCGCAGGTACGGATGGTACCCAGGTATTCTTTGGCTTGCCACTTATGCTGACTTAGCTTCTTATGTCATCCCTGTGACTGCTGTTGCCACCTTTACAGTCACTGAGGCTTTAGTGGTTGCCATTCACCCCTGACCAGGCTGCCTTGCCCGGTATATTGGTAAGGCCATTAGAACCTATTATACTCTTGAGTTGCCTTACTCGGTATTGGCAAGGCCAGTAGAGCCTCTATTCCTAGTACCTACTTCCTGGCTGCCTTGCCTGGTATATTGGCAAGGCCGGTAGAGCCTATCTAGTCCTCGTACCTACTTCCTGGCTGCCTTGCCCGGTATATTGGCAAGGTCGGTAGAGCCTATCCATTCCTTGTACCAACTTTCTAGCTGCCTTGCCCGGTATATTGGCAGGGCCAGTAGAGCCTTTGCTGTTATTGCATTACTGCTTTCCTGTCAATAAAGATTATGTACGAATGTGTATGTTACCCTATGGGGTTGTCTTAAACGTTTCAACCCTATGGGGTTGTCTTAAACGTCTGAGAGTCTTACCAAACCGTGACACCCTGGTGGTCTGCAGCGGGGCGTCTTCATGCGGGCACAAATGGTGCAGGAGGAGACAAAAGAAGCCACCTCGGCTCGAACAGACGGCCACCAAAAATGACGAGACAATAGCTCATAGGTCCCTGTCACGCCAGCATGTCCCCCGACAGAAGAATGATGGGCCCAACGGAGGACCTCTGGCCTGAATTGCGAGGGAACAAATAGCGCCCCGGCTGCATGAGGAGTTCCAGTAGGAGCTGAGGATTGAGCATCTTGGATGCGCTGCAACGTCCCGGTAGCCAAGAAGGCTAAGAAACAAGAAGAGGATAGTACAGTATCTGGCACTGCAGAAACAACAGATGGATCTTGAAGACGCAACAAGGCATCAGCCTTGGTGTTCTTAACCCCCGGAACATAGGAGATAGAGAAATCAAAACGGGAGAAGAATAGGAACCAGCGAGCCTGTCGGGCGTTCAAGCGTTTGGCTGTAGCCAGATATGCCAGGTTCTGGTGATCTGTATATATGGATATCTTGTGGGGAGAACCCTCAAGGAGGTAGCGCCATTCAGCTAGTGCCAATTTAATTGCCAGTAGCTCGCGATTACCAGTGTCGTAGTTCCTTTCTGGTGCGGAGAAGCTCCGGGAAAAAAAAGAGCATGGATGAAGAAGTCCAGTGGAGGGGGACCGCTGAGAAAGGACCGCTCCCGCAGCTGATTCTGACACATCAACCTCTATGATGAACGGCTGAAGAGGGTCTGGATAGGACAGGATGGGCGCAGTACAGAATGCCTGTTTCAGGGCATTGAAGGCTGACACAGCCTCCGGGGACCAAGAGGAAGGGTCACCACCCTTACGAGTAAGGGCTACAATGGGCTGTATGACCTTGGAGAAGTCTTTGATGAAACACCGATAATAATTGGCGAATCCAATAAAGCGCTGTACAGCTTTGAGATTCTGAGGAAGAGGCCAATCCCAGACGGCAGAGACTTTGGCAGGATCCATGGCCAGACCCCTAAGTGAAACTATGTAACCCAAGAAGGAAAGACTGGTCTGATCGAAGAGGCATTTCTCCAGTTTGGCATAAAGGTGGTTGGCCCGCAACCGCTCTAGGACCTGTCGTACGTGGACACGGTGCTTAGAAAGGGTGTTGGAATATACCAGTATGTCGTCCAAATAAACGACAACAAATGAGGACAACATATCTCGGAAGATGTCATTAATGAGGGCTTGGAAGACCGCAGGGGCATTACGCAAGCCAAAGAGCATGACAAGGTATTCATAGTGCCCTGACCATGTATTGAATGCAGTCTTCCATTCATCCCATTCACGCATCCGGACTAAATTATATGCCCCACGGAAGTCCAGTTTGGTGAAGATGGTGGCTCCACTGAGACGGTCCAGGAGCTCCGAGACAAGCGGAAGTGCGCATAGTGCCAGGAAGCAGATCGATTGGGAAGTCATATGGGCGGTGAGGCGGAAGGGTCTCGGCCCGTTGTTTACTAAAGGCCTCAGCTAGATCACTGTAAGGTTCAGGAATCAATAGGTGGGAATCGGAAGTAAGGGTAGACAAAAGAGCGGTGGAACCAGCCACATTCATGGGGTAAGTGCCAGTAAAATCAAGAGGCCCGGAAGCCCAGTCGATGTTAGGGTTGGCGGAGCACAACCAAGGATACCCTAGGATGACCGGGGTATTTGGTGAGGTAATGATATCCAGAACAGCGGACTTGTCAAGATGACTGCCTACACGCAGCGTTAATGGTTGAGTAGAATGAGTGATCAATCCTTTCCCCACGGGCGTTCCGTCAATAGCCAGCACGTGTAGAGTCGGATGCTTTGGATGCAGAGGAACCCCATGCTGTGAGGCAAAGGTAGCATCGATGAAGAGGCCAGAAGCACCGGAGTCGATGAATGCCCGTGTGCCTAAGGTGTGACCATTCCAGGAAAGGGAGACTGGAACGCTAAGGAATTGTGTCAGGCTGTTGGGGATGGTAGCCGGACTTAGGGAGGCTCCCCTACCTCCTAAGCCCTGGAGTTTCCCTGTTTATTGGGACTTTCACGTGCTAAATGGCCAGGGGCTCCACAATAGAGACACAGACCAGACGCATGGCGTCGGGCCTTGTCTTCGTCTGACAGGCGGTAGATACGGCCGATCTCCATGGGTTCTGGATTGGGGTCGGGGATGGTGGGTGGATGCTGAAACTGGGCAGCCAGACGGATAGGAGGACGAGGAACAGGACGACGGTTGTGGTCTCGGTCTCTCTCGCTCCGTCTCTGACAACCGGTGTTCCAAAGATGAACATAGCGCCACCAATCCTTCCAACGTATCAGGTATTAACCTGGTGGTCAGCTCGTCCTTATGGCGGTTGTGAAGACCCTTGCGGAAGGCTGCTTTGAGGGCGCTGACACCCCAGTCTGTGTCATAGGCCAGCGTGCGGAACTCCACCGCGTACTGTGACAAAGAACGTTGTCCTTGTGTTATCTCCAACAAGAAGAAAAGAGAAGAAATAAACGGACATTTGATCTGTCCGCAAAGAGAGACCAGTTCAATACTTTTTCAATCGAGACTCTTTTAAGTCCTCATACTAGTACAAAAACGGACAACACTAACTATAAATCTTTATTTACAAATTCTAACAAATAAAATCACCCACATCACCCATCGTCTATTTGACTCAAACGGGCTCTAAAAAAAACCCCTTCATATAGAGGTTTGAGAGGATATAAACTATTTTGGGTCTAGATGGTTACATACTACCAATCACAGGAATTCAATTTCTTCCTTTATTTCTTTACTAGATTATTATGCCACGGATCAATATTATATTAACTCTTTATTCTTTCTGATGTTTCAAAAAATATATATCACCTCAACTGAAAGAGTGTTTCACTCTATTAGCATAAATTGGGAATATCCCAAATTTAAAACCGAGTGAAAGACCTACTAATTGTTATCTGTTAGCTAAAGTTATAACCTATCTAAGTCGTGTTTCACTCTCTTAGCATGAATTGGGTATTAGCCCACATTCAAAACCGAGTGAAAGACCGACTATGTAAGACGCTAACTACCAATGCACCTAAAGTGCAATAACTCAACAGAAAGTTCCGTGGATCTCAATAGCCTAAATGCTATAATCTAATATCCATCTTAAGCGACCCATATATATCCTCTGTTTGCTTATAAGCCCAATGCGTTTTGCTGGTCATGCCAGCTTCGTCAGGGGCATATAGATAGTCGCCGCCACTTTTGCTGTACTATATATAGTATCAATATAGGATGTGATGTAATAGCGCCCGTTTTTCAAACTTGTCAAGCTTCATTACAATTGGCTTAACATCTACCAATTGCAATACACATCCATTTTACGGCTTCCTCAGACTTAACCCTCTCCTTTCTTTTTAATAGTAGAATGTTATCGAGCTTTTGAACTTAATCACTTCTGCTTCAGCAATCTAAATTGTTACACTTACAAGTTCGCTTTTTTACCACCAGGAGTATGAATATATTGCGTCCTGTTTTTCTCTCCGGCGCATGCGCACAGAGGTGGTAGTTCCGAGCGACACACCTGTTGGGTGTTTTCCCTTTTACCATAGCAGAGTGGTGTCGTTTGGAGCGTCCACGGGTGAGCATTTTCTGGACGTGCAGGGTGGATTGAGACATCAATATTAAGTAAGAGGTTAGATATTAGTGATTTACATACCATCTATGTATATCGAGGAAAGTTAGGGTTTGATTTCTATACTTTCTCTGCTTGGTACGATATTGATAGTCACTAGTTAGTGGTTGCACTATAGTGTAGGCCAGTATTTGATTTGACAATACAAGTCTTTCCATTGACATTTTCCGTTTCCCTTGGCACTCATTCTAATTCATCTGTGTCTTTAATAATTTATTTAATAGTTTGGCGCTGAAATATTTTAGTATATTATAATTTTGTATAACACATAAAGTGGTGGTGTTAGATTATATTTCTTAGCAGCCTTGACTAACACATTTATTTTGGGTAATAGATTTAAATTTTGATACTTTTTTGTAGCGCAAATTGTTTCTACACAGGTTACACTAAAGTCATTGTATTGAGACCCCCTGCTGGGTGATAATTCATTCAAGTCCATCCAGTCTTTATGTCCATTGTGTGAGTTCAGCAACCCTTTTGTATTTGATATGTAATGAAGTCTGAGTCATTGTATTTGTTAGACCATTGACCTTTTGTCTACTGTGTGATTGAATTATGTTCCTAATGTATTTGCTTGGTCCATTTATTTGAATGTAAGGTTTGACTATAAATATGTGTGGTTTGTTTCAATAAAGAAGAGTTCTTGTCTTAACCTACACAAGTGTTGTCTGGTGAGGTTAAGCTGCTGGTATGCTGGGAGAGTTCTTGTTATCCTGACACTAGTCCTGCCTGGCGATTGGGATACCTTGGGAGAAGCTGGTGGAGTTTTCCTGTTCCAGAGCGAGGGAAGCGGCGACTAACGGAGTCACCCAAGGCTGGGTGGAAGCGGTATCCGTTACATGGCACTTTCACAAGCATACAGACACACTGTTTGAAAAATATATAAAAGTTCATCTAAGGGATAAACAAGAGGCTTCAGGTTACCCCGATTGGTGTACAGATGCGACAAAAAAACAAAAGTACATTGCTGATTATCATTCTAAAGAGGATGTTATGTTGCATGCAGAAAACATTTCTGTCAACCCAGCAAAAAGACAGATTGCCAAATTATTTCTAAATTCTTTGTGGGGTAAATTTGGCCAGAAATCTAATTTACAGAACACTAGTATTGTCACAGACCCTGATAAACTATTTGGCTATGCATTTTTACCTCAATATGAGGTGTCTTCCTTAGACTTCATAGATGATGAAACCACCATGGTCAGTTGGAAGTATGCAAAAGATTGTTATACTCTAGCACGTAACACCAACGTTTTTATTGCTTGTTTTACTACTGCCTATGCACGACTTGAGTTGTACAATATTATGGACCGTTTGAAAGAGAGATGTCCCTACCACAACACTGTTTCTGTTATTTTTGTCAGCAAAGAGGGTGATTGGATTCCGCCTTTGGGTGACTATCTAGGTGAACTGACGAGTGAGACACCAAACGGTACATACATTACAGAGTTTGTGTCTGCTGGACCCAAGACTTACGGCTACAAACTATCGACTGGTAAAACCGTTTTAAAAGTTAAGGGGATAACGCTGAATACCTGCAATACTCAGTTGATTAACTTTGACAGCTTAAAAGATCTGGTATTGGACTATCCATTACACTCTGATGCTGAGAACCAGAAAAAAATTGTTGTACGTCAAGCAGGTATTGTGAGAAATAAGCGTTGTTGGGATATAGAGACACGACAGTTACAGAAAACTCAGAAGTGTGTATACACTAAGCGGCAGCTGACAAGCGACTTTACAACCACACCATACGGCTACTGATTGTTTAGAATGGATATTAGATTTCAACACCCATTCTCATGTATATTAGCAGGGCCATCTAATTCCGGTAAAAGTTATTTTGTTAAGCAAATAATTCACAATGCTAACACATTATTGTCACAAAGGCCTGATAATATTGTTTGGTTTTATGCTTGCTGGCAGCCCCTTTATGATGATTTATTACGCACATTACCGCATATTCGTTTTATAGAGGGGCTACCAAACACTTTTAATGATGATGATTTGTTCCCCCCTAAAAAGGTTAATTTAACTATTGTTGATGATTTGATGGAGGCGGCAAGCGATAGCTCTGAAATTGAAAAAGCATTCACCAAGTATGTGCATCACAGAAATCTAAGCATTATGTATCTTGTACAAAATTTATTTTGTCAGGGTAAAATAAGCAGAACTATAAATTTAAATACTAAATATATGGTGCTTTTTAAGAACCCCCGGGATAAGTTACAAATTTCAACTCTAGCCCGTTAAATGTATCCTAGGGCAGCTCGCTTCTTTTTAGAGGCTTTTGAAGTTGCTACCCATAAATCTTATGGATATTTACTTGTAGATTTAAGATCAACAACCCCTGATGAGTACCGTTTAAGAACCGGTCTCTTCCCTCCTGATCTACCATCTGTGTATGTGTTCAAAAGACACCTCTATAAAAAGAGATAATTTAATTGTAAGCGGCCATTCCTACTCAACCCCACATACCAGTAATCATGTCCGCCAGGTTTTGATGTAATTGGCAAAGCTAAAGACCCTAATAAGGGCATCACCACAGCAACGAAAAGCTATTTTGTGTCTGGCCTCAAACGATTTAGTCACTGCTATCTGCGAGATTGCACTTAACACGCTGAAAGGTAAAATACCTTTAACAGGGCGACAAGTGGGGGTTCTTAAAAGGTGGCGCAAAATTATTAAAAAATTATGCGCTAAGAAAATTTCAATTGGAAAAAAGAGACTCTTGGTGAAACAGTCTGGTGGTTTTATTGGTTCCTTGCTGGGTTTTGCTATACCACTACTGACAGACCTCCTAACTAACCGCTAATGGAGTATGCTGAAAAAATGTACTTGGTCCCTAAACAAGACCTAGACAGGTTACAGCGAAACCCCCAGACCGTATCAGACCCATTTGAAACCAACACGCAGCGCCTTGATGCTGAGATATCTGATATCCTTCAGAGAAAAAATTTATCAGAGGATGAAAAGGTAAAAAGATATACAACTGTATTGCAGAAATACTTGGTGCATGCTAAACAGAATGAAAAACAAAAAATGAGCTTAACCCTATTTATGCCACCGGGTGAACCCAGCTCACAGGCGCAAACACCGCTATCACATAGCCTGCATGATGCCCCAACAGTTAGTGAAGACCCTGTACTGATTGAGGTTATGAGTAATGTAAATGCCCACTATAAGAAAAATGCTGATTTACTACTTAGTAAAATGATGACCGGTAAGCACATCACGGCCTGGAATGACAAGGGGGAGCTTATTTATAAAAACACTGTTGTCCCTGGTTCTAATATACTGGACTTGGTACGTGGTGTTACACAGAGTCATAATGTTGCCCGTAGCAAAATGCCTCAAGATTGGGAGCTTTGTCTACAAGCTATGGCTGAACTGAATGTTCCTTCTACAGTTGTTGGCAACTGAACGAATCTGCAACATCACCGAGACACGCAACACTCAGGAGTCTATCAAGCAATAGTCCCGTTTTAACTACATCACACAGTTATTTACTGCCAAAGAAACGTTCTGGGTCATTACTGCAACCTGTGGACTGGCTAAAACTGTAAAAACTATCATGACTTTCATATATTTAAATTTATTGTTATTTCTCCATTATGTAAGTGTGTGTTTAAAATTTATAAGATACCGTTTATTGTCTATATATACATATGTATATGTGTGTGTGTATATATATATATATATATATATATATATATATATATATATATATATATATATATATATATATATTATATATATATACTTTTTTCTACCAACAGTGCCTATTCTGTGTCTATTAATAAAAACTTTAACAGCTATTTGGACTTGTTCTTTTATTTCAGCGCATGCGCCGTTTGGCACCATAAGTCAGACATGTCCAACTTCAGAAATAAACATGTCCGGACTTGCCCTTGTGCACGGCTGGACATGTCCGCGTGTGTTTATACACACGCCCCTAGTGATTTCAACCCCCAAGGCGCATGCGCCATTTGGCGCCCTTAGTCAGACATGTCCAACTTCAGAAATAAACATGTCCAGACTTGCCCCTTGTGCAGGGCTGGACATGTCCGCGTGTGTTCATAAACACGCCCCCTAGCGATTCAACCCCCCACCAACACTTAATGTATGCATCAATCACAATAAAACACAATAAAACAATGTTTTATAAATAAATAAAGCGAGCGGGGGGGGCTATGAGCTCGATGTGGGCGGTATTATACGGCGCAGTAGGCTGGGCTAAAAATAGCACAATCAGCAGGGTTATAAGATCACGTGCCACGCGCAGTGGGCGTGGTTATGCTAAGCAGTGGCCGGAGACTCAAAAAAAAAATCACAGGGGTGTGGTTAGGGATGTAACCACACCCATAGTGGACATGGCCACACCCATAAAGGGGTGGGGCACCTGTCAAAATGAGTTTGACATGATACGGGTCTCCTATCTACTACCAGCATACTACATGCTGTCCCCCATCATCGTAGAGGCCCTTGATGCCACCAGAGGTCCCTTCAGCCACAAGCGGCAGTACCCACCCAGCAGCCTGCCACCCCGGAGTGCTCTTCTCAGGGTCAGTGTCATAGCCCAGCCCCATCCCGAGGCCTCAAGCATGCACTGGTGAAATGTAGAATAGGCCAACGGAACACACCACAAGTATAGTGAAAATGCAGGAATAGCATGGCATGAAGCAATGGATGCAATTACCCCCTATGTCCAAATGATCAGCCGCCAAGGTGGAGGCCTCAGTCCGCAGCAGAAGAAAGAAAACAGGTGGCCACTGGATTCATGTAATCCCATCTCCTCTGCAGGCACCCACCCGGTCAGAGACTGGACAAGCCTCCATAACATGTTGACACCACCCCAATGGGAGCTCTAGGCAAGCCCATTCCCGGTGAAATCAGCAGCAGCCTTGCCGGAGTAGCCAGAGCTAGTCAAGTGCAGGTGAAAGTGGGATCAAGCAACCGGAAAGGCCCAACCAGGTAAGCCACCTAGTAGGCCGCAGACCCTCCACACAACAGCTCCAGGTGATGACAGAGTGCCCAGGCCAGGCCACCATATAGCATCCATCATCCTCCAAATGCTGAGCAGCCTGCACTTTGCGTCCTGTAGACAGAACAGCAAGGAGGCAGTCCAAACCACATATCCTAGAGCAGAAGGGCGATGCCTCTCCTTGCCCTCTCTTCTGTTAACTGCAGTCCACTTCCTGTCACAGAACCTAATACACCATTTCCTCCTACCCACTTCCTGTCCAGGCCAACCCTCACATATGACATGTTTCCCCTCAGTGTACACTGCCTTTCCCATCCACGGAAGTCTGGGTTGAGGAGGAGCAAAAGGAAACCTGGCTAATCACAGGATACTGTAGTTTCTAATGAAGAGTCTGTATCCTGATAACAGAGAACACGCTGCCAGCATGAAGCTGGGGAAACACATCTGGCCCCTGATCCTAGCGCACTGCAACTTGAGGTCTGCAGTATGTTACACACACATGCATACATGGGTTTAATACATGCACTGGGTTACATACAGCTCTCTCTGTGTTACCGGGGGTTAATCCTTTGTAACACAGAGAGCTGTATGTAACAGTGCATGAATTAACCCCTTGTAACACAGCTGTATTTAACCCAATGTATGCATTAATTCTTTGTATTAAGGAGCTGTATGCAACCCAATGTATGGATTAAGCCAGAGCTGTATTTAACCAAAATATGGATTAACCCATTGTATGAAACAGCTCTATGTAATACAATGTATGGATTAACTAACCCCTTGTATGCCAAAGAGCAGTATGTAACCCAGTTTATGCATTACCCTCTTGTAAGAGTCTTACAAGGGGTTAATGCATAAATTAGGTTACTGCTCTTTGGCATACAAGGGGTTAGTTAAACCATACATCGGATTACATACAGCTCTTTCATACAAGGGGTTAATCCACACTTGGGTAAATACAGCTCTGCTGCCGCCTCTGTCACTACAAGGCCAAGCACTGACTGAGGTAGTCTACTCTCTGTCCGCGAACTGCACATGAAACTCCTCCCCCCAAGAACTCAGGTGGCACTGCTACGTAGTTCAGAGAGACAGAGTTCGTCAATTAAGCGACAGTCACTAAATTGTACCTACACACCAAACAATATTGTTAGCACCAGTAAATAAGAAACTAGGGGTATTCTAAACAAAATTGTCTGTTGCACTCTGAGATAAACCCTATTATTATTATTATTTTTTATTTATATAGCACCAACTAATTCCGCAGCGCTGTACAATTGGGAATAGACATACAGAGGTATTAAATAGTACAATCAGATGTGGAGAACAGGAGGATCAGAGGGCCCTGCTCGTGAGAGCTTACAGTCTAGGGGAAGGTAGGTTTGACACAGAAGGAGTAAGTGCTATTGCTTTCAAGTGCCTCCTGCCACATGAACTGCCAGTCAGTGGGTGGGAGTGAGACGTGCCGTTGAGTGCAGTAGTCCGTGCAAGGGGTGAATCTTGGTGATGATGTTTATGGAGGAAGTTGATAGGCTTCCCTGAAGAGGTGAGTCTTCAGGGAGTGTCTGAAGATTTGAAGGCTGGGGGAGAGTCTGATGGGGCGGGGGAGGGAATTCCACAGCTCAGGTGCAGCACAGGAGAAGTCCTGTAGGCGGGAGTGGGAGGATGTGATAAGAGCTGTGGAGAGGAGAAGGTCGTGTGCAGAGCGAAGATGGCGGGCGGGAGTATATTTGGAAATGAGATATGAAATATAGGGGGTGCAGTGTTAGTGAGGGCTCTATAAGTTAGCACCAGAATTTTGAATTTTACTCTGTATGCTAACGGGAGCCAGTGTAGGGACTGACAGAGGGGTGTGGTGTTAGAGAAGCGATGAGTGAGGTAGATTAGTCTTGCAGCAGAGTTCATTATGGACTGTAGCGGGGTTAGTTGGGTAAGAGGAAGGCCAATTAGTAAAGAGTTACAGTAGTCAAGACGGGACATGATAAGTGTTTGGATTAGAATTTTGGTAGTGTCTTCTGTGAGAAAGGGTCGGATTCTAGAGATGTTGCGGAGGTGGAGGCGGCATGAGTTGGAGATTGACTGGATGTGAGGAATGAAGGATAGGGCAGAGTCAAATGTGACCCCCAGGCAGCGTGCTGTAGGGGTTGGTGTGATGGAAGTGTTGTTAACGGTGAGGGTAATATTTGGGATAAGGCTGGTTGTAGATGGAGGGAAGAAAATTAGTTCAGTTTTGCCAAGGTTAAGTTTGAGTTGACGGGAGGACATCCAGGAAGACACAGCAGACAGACAGTCAGACACTCGGGACAGGAGGGAAGGGGAGAGGTCTGGGGAGGAAAGATATATTTGGGTGTCATCAGCATAGAGAAGGGAAGCAGTGTAGATTGAGAAGAGCAAGGGTCCCAGTACTGATCCTTGAGGCACTCCAACAGACAGTGGGAGGGGTGGGGAAGTGGAGCCGGAGTAAGAAACAATGATGGAGCAGTTGCAGAGATAAGATGAAAACCAGGAGAGTGCAGTGTCGCAGACACCTAGGGAGTGGAGGGCTTGGAGGAGGAGTGGGTGATCAACTGTGTCAAAGGCGGCTGACAGGTCCAAGAGAATGAGTAGGGAGTAGTGGCCTTTTGACTTGGCTGAGAGCAAGTCATTGGCCACTTTAATTAGGGCAGTCTCAGTGGAGTGATGTGGGCGGAATCCGGATTGCAAGGGATCTAGCAGGGAATGGGAACAGAGGAATTTAGTGAGCTGGTTATATGCAAGGCGCTCGAGGAGCTTGGAGGCGAACGGGAGTATGGAAATTGGCCGGTAATTTGACAGTGAGTTTGGGTCCAGGGAGGGTTTTTTCTAGGATGGGAGTGATTAGTGCATGTCTGAAAGAGGATGGGAAGGTGCCGGTTGACAAAGAGAGGTTGAATAAGTGAGTAAGGATTGGAGTTAGTAGAGGGGAGAGTTCTTGGGTGAGCTGAGATGGGATTGGGTCGAGAGGGCATGTGGTTAGGTTTGAGCGAGTGAGGAGAAGGGAGACTTCATCCTCAGTGACAAGTGGGAAGGAGTTAAGTGTGTATGTGGGAGAGGCAACAGGGCTGGGCTGGCTGGGTGGGGGTGGTAGTGATGAAATGTCATGTCTGATAGATTCAATCTTGTTCTTGAAGTTGTTGGCGAGATCTTGGGCAGAAAAGTTAGTGGAAGGTGTTTGTGTTGGTGGGTGTAGAAGAGATGTGAATGTTGAGAAAAGGCGTTTTGGGTTGGAGGAAAGATTAGAAATTAGAGAGGAGAAGTATGACTGTTTGGCCAGGAAGAGGGCAGAGCTATATGAACGGAGAATGAATTTGTAGTGTGTGAAGTCAGCTGTGGAGCGCAATTTCCTCCAGTGCCTTTCAGCAGTGCGTGAGCACCTTTGGAGGTATCGGGTTAGTCTTGTGTGCCAGGGTTGTAGTGGGGTTGTGCGTGGGTGGCGTGGAGTTGTAGGTGCAGCGATGTCAAACAAAAGGTGGGGAGGAGGTTAGGTGACGGGGTACGGTTATTAGCTTGTGAATGTTGCGAGTGTGAGTGGGTTCTGTGTACAAGAGAGAATGGAAGGGGGTCCTGGGTTAGGTGAGATGTCACCTGCAGCAAGTAGGAGGAGAAGGGACAGGGACATAAGGTGAGAGTGAGATTTGAAGCAGTGGGGCTTTTTTGCAGGGGTAGAAGGAGATGGTGGTGATAGGGAGCGGAGGAATGAAAAAAGTTCATGGGAGCAGAAGAGTGGTGAGGGAAGAATTGAGGGTGCAATGTGAACGGCATGACACTTAATGTGGACACAAGAGGAGGAGAGTCTTATGCAGGTGAGAATGGCGATGACAAAGCAAGGAGCTAATTTGCCCATAGTGGGGTTAATGAATGGGGCAGTAGAGATGTGCAACAGTCAGTAATCCAGGAGAGTACAGATGACTTGGCAATCAAGGGTCAATCCACGGAGCAGAGGGTATAGGTGCCAGGGATGGTGAGGAGAGTCAGTAGCAGAACTGCAGAGTACTTGGTGAGGGTAGGAATCAATGCAGGGTTAAATGAAGTAGTCCACTGATGATCAGGAGAGGTAGATGTTTTAATGGTTAATGGTGGTTGGAGAAGAAAACAAAGTCAGATTTGGTTTTCCCCAGTGGTTTAGTGGTTAAATAAGCAGTTTGTAGAATCAGACCTGGAAATCCTGGTTTCTTGCATCAGGTGGTCCATAGTTTCAGTAGAGGATGCAAATGTCAGTGCTTGGTGGAAATGACTGTTTCTTCACTCTGAATTCAGCCAGTTTACTTGCTTCTTGTCTTGAAGTGGTTGCAGCAGCTGTCTCTCTCTTGCCTAACTCTCAGTACTTAGATAAAGATGTACTTTGATAAAAGTGCCAACTAACACCCCAGGCAAATGCCACCCTTAACTGGGCCTGAATATATAATAACTGGAGTCCCTAAGAACACTGACTGACTGACTGAGGGATTTCCAAATTACAAATTGTTTTGGGCTGGGAGAGCTCTGAGTGCGTTCAGGTGTGACACACAGACACAGAGAGATATAGGAGAGGAATGGGGGAGGAATGCAATATGGAGACTGGAAAAGGGTGTTAAAATTGCTAATGCAGTTTACTACATACCACAAGGGGTTCAATTGTAGAGGGAGACTGGATAAGATTGGAGTTCCAGGTGAAGGGTAGATTATTATATACCAGGAGACTGTATAGTTAATAAACATTTGGGTTACAGCACAAGACTTCAAGCAGACTGGATGGGAAACACATACCAGGAGACTGTATAGTTAATAAACAGTTGGGTTACAGCACAAGACTTCAAGCAGACTGGATGGGAAACACATACCAGGAGACTGTATAGTTAATAAACAGTTGGGTTACAGCACAAGACTTCAACCCTTCAACAAATCTAAACAACTATTAACCATAAAGGGAAAGAATCCCCCAAAAATGAACTCATTAAGGAGACACAACAGTCCAAGTAAATCAATGCAAAGTAAGTTTATTAGTACAAAGAGGCATAAATTCATCAGTTAAAATTAAAAACAAAACATAGAATGAGGGAGATAGCTTTTTTTATTGCAGTAGTTATTATTTTGTGCAAACAGAGGGTGTACATAGAAAAGCATTTACATCATTCACATATAGCTATAATTCTCTACATAACACACATAACGTCACTTGTCTGATTAACAAGCGACATCTAAACAGCACCTAGTGCTCTCTCATCTACTTGTATCCTCAAATGAAAAATTTTGTGTGTGTGTGTTTAACCTTCATTGTTTTGCAATTAGATGCAAAGCCCCCTGGTCCTTAAAGGATTTCACAAACATTCAACAACCACCGCTTCAGTTTAAGCACTTACTCTTACAATTAAAATGTGACACACAATGCTAAAATTACCTAATATAAACAATACAAGGGCAAAACAATCTAATTAACCCATTGAGTGCCAGAGATATTATTAAACATTCCCCCTGACTCAAATAGTAACAAAACAAATCTTCATTTCATGAAGTGAGTCTAACTGCCCTGTTAATAAAGAGGTTAAAAAGGAGAGAAGCATACTTTTTCTCCAGAAGCAATGTTATAAGGCAAAGTGGCAACTCTGCCAATGAGTTTGATGGTTGGCAAAGCTTTCTAGACTACAATCACCAGCCAAATTTGCTTTCAAGTTAGTGCCAAGCTTGGCCTGTCATGTTCCCACACAGAATGTATGTGACTAGTTATATGACAAAAGTGCTCTTCCTCCTCAATCAGCACCGGCAATCATGCCTCCCCGCACCATAGTGATGATGGCGGGGGGTAGATCAATTCCTCACAGTACTATTGGTACACAAGAGAGCCAAACACATGTTTTGGGTGTTGCTTGATATAATAATGTACTGGCTGGAATGTCAGCTGACTGGATATTTGTGAAGTTGGTGCAATAGTGAAAGCTTTCAATGTTTTGTATCACTACTTGCTCTACTGGCAGAGCAAATTTATTTTTTTACTTAAGTAACAATGCTGCATTTAAACTTTTAAGTACCAGAGAGGCATCCAATGCATTGCAACGCAGTGCATCGGATACCATTCTGGCACTCAAAGGATTAAAGCATAAGACTGGATGAATAAGTTGTCTACTGGCTTGTGAGACTTAATGCTATTTTTACAGCCTTGCATATACAGTTTTACCTAGCCTTATGTACATAATCAGATGTATTCAAGCATTTAGGACTCTGAGCAGCTCCTGTGGTTTATTTTCACCTAATTGGACATAAGACACAGAAGTCAGAGTGAAATAGTTACTGGTCACTATTACATACATTTATTATTTTTCTTGCATTTTTTCTGGCTGCACTGACTGACTATTCATATGTAGGGATGGGTGAAAAATTCCACCTCAAACTGAAACTGGCGAAAAATGGCACTTTCCGCTTGTTGAAAAATTTCCCGTGAAAAGTGGCGATTTTCCTCTTTTTTTCGCCAAGCTCATTCCATTGAAATCAATGGGAACATAGAAGTTATACACAACACATAGCAAATATTATTCTATTTCCCAAAGGCATAGTATAAAAGGGCATGAGGGTGCCTGTGTTGGTGGGGTATGGGGAAAGAATCAGTTGAACACGGGATGATTTTTTGGGGGGTTGTTTACTGGGATTGGGGGGCAGTTAATAAAAAATAAATCCTAAATAGAATAAAATAAAATAGAAACCATAAGACATGCTATAAAAGGGTCTGAGGAGGTGCCTGTGTTGGTGAATGAATGAATCATTTGAACAGAGAATTTGTTTTGGGGGGGGTTTCTTGACTGCTATTGGGGGACAGTTAATAAAAAAATAAATCAATAAAATAAGAAATTTGTATGTAAAGTTATAGAGACAGGACCCCCCTGACATAAGCTGCCATTGGGTGGACTGATACTTGACTTGATAGAGTATTTTGTAGAGGATGTTTTGTTTGATTTGTTGTTAGAGGCCTTTGTAGGACTTAGACTTATTAGAGGCCCCAGCCCTGAAGAAACATTGATTAGTAGGACTTAGGCTTATTAAAAAAAAAAAAAAAAAAAAAAATTGTTTATTTTTTGTAGGAAGTCGTTTTTTTGTGTGTTTTTTTTTTTTTCAAAACACAAGCCCTAAAAAAAAAATAAAAAAATGCCCTACTGGCCTAATGCCAGCAGAAACAAAAAGCAAACAAAGGGTGCTCCAGTAGTGCCCGTTAAACTTTTAAACACCAATATAATGAATGATAAAATTGGTACTCACACTTTGAAATGGCTGGTAAAAGGCATACGTCAAAACCAGCAAAGACACATGCAGGGAAATTCTACCTGTCCCAGCTCAGGATTCATCACAGGAAATATCCACAAAATGAATGAAGATGGTACCACAAACAATCAAACAGCTGATCCAGGCTCAGTCTTCATAATTTATTTGTATATAAAATGCATATAGATTTAAAAACAACAAAGCCAATTATCAGGCTAAAATGACGTTTCACAGCACATAGACCGCTTTATCAAATGAATTGACTGAGCATCAAAATACAAAGACAGAGCAGCTTTCACAAACAAACATTTAAATTTCCCTCCCTTCAACCTGATTGGATGACCCCTGGAGGAAATTACCTCACAAGTTTATATTTTAAAATAACATTCGATTTTTGGAAAAAGTATTTAAAATATATATACTTATTTGTCTATTTGATTATTTATTCTTATAATATAACAAAAAAAATAATAATAATAACCATACAAGAATATAAATCATTTATTGAATTCAATCCTTATATAAAGTAATTTAACTATAACCTATTATAGTTCATATTGAAGGGCTTTAGTAGCAACAAAAGCACCCTTACAATATTTAAATAAGACTGATAAAGAAATAAAACCAAAACATCAAAAATGTTTCAAAAGTTTTTTAATTTTATTCCATTCAACACATTTATTATTAATATATTTATCTTTACTACATCTACTTTGTTTTTATTGACATTAACCCCTTAGGGACCCTTGACGTACCAGGACCGTCAAGGGTAAATTTGCTTGAAAGACCCTTGACGGTCCTGGTACGTCACGTACTTTTTACTTACAGCGCTCTACCGGGAGCGCTGTAAGTAAAAATAGGGCATGAAATAGACCGCTCCAAGATCGGAGCGATCTGTTTCAAGCCCCATAGTGACGCGCCGATACACGTGACAGGTCACGTGTACCGGCGCCTCAAAGTGCCCCTATGCGGTCGTTATGGGACGGAAATGTCCCATAACGTCCGGTCCTTAAGGGGTTAATGCATATTTGAATTACTCTTTACGAGTTTGAAACGTCATCTCCTTTTTTGAGAATGAGGCTTGGAGTCAGACATCCCGGATCGATAGAGATATTATATATATATATATATATTTTAAATACTTTTTCCAAAAATTGAATGTTATTTTAAAATGTAAACTTGTGAGGTCATTTCCTCTAGGGGTCATCCAATCAGGTTGAAGGGAGGGAAATTTAAATGTTTGTTTGTGAATGCTGCTCTGTCTTTGTATTTTGATGCTAAGTCAATTTATTTGATAAAGTGGTCTATGTGCCTCGAAATGTCATTTTAGCCTGATAATTGGCTTTGTTGTTTCTAAATCTATATGTATTTTATATACAAATACATTTTATGAAGACTGAGCCTGGAGCAGCTGTTTGATTGTTTGTGGTACCCTCTTGAATCGTTTTGTGGATATTTCCTGTGATGAATCCTGAGCTGGGGCAGGTAGAATTTCCCTGCATGTGTCTTTGCTGGTTTTGACGTATGCCATATACCAGCCACTTCAAAGTGTGAGTACCATTTTTATCGTTCATTATATTGGTGTCTAAAAGTTTAACGGACACTACTGGGGCGCCCTTTGTTTGCTTTTTGTTTCTTCTATATACTTCTGGGCTTTTGGCTGGATGATTAAAAGGATCAGCCCAATTCATCTCTAAAGACAAAGATCCTTGGTGTACTGTTGTGGGGGCAGTCGAGAAAAAATCCCACCAGCCTGATATTCCAGTGGGCACATTAGTGCTACACTGGGCATTATAAAGTGTGAGTACAACTGATTGAGATTCAAGGGAAGGGTGAAATTTCAACTGAAGATATTACACTAGGAGCGCCTTCTTTGTGTTCTTTTTTGCTAATGCCAGGAGGTCATGTTGGCTAGTGGCCACTGTCAAATTTCTTCCTGAGTTACAACTGCTGTTCGTACTGCTATTGCTGAGTTGTTTAAGCAGCAGGATGATTAGGCAGCTGAAAGGGAAAGGGATCAACAATAGCAGTAAGTTGGAAGATGGATGATGACTCCAGTGATGTGCCTGAGGCAGTAGCAGCAGAATAAGTAGCCCCCAGTATATGTGGCGAAAAGAAGAAGTTGGCCATTAAATCTTCTCCACCTGCCCCTCTTCCAAAATCATCATGGGTGTGTTGTTATTAGAATATATTTTTTCACTTGAGAGCAGGAACAGCGGGTCTCATCAGCAACTGAAATGTGCACAGTATATGTGTGGTAAATAACATTTGGGGCACAACTGTATCCAGTCACCATGACACCCGAAACCAAGTACTGCCACTGTCATTGTACCCCTTTTCCAGACCCACTAAGGACACATGACAACTTGCTGACAGTTTAATAGTAATGATGAACTATCCCTGCCACCATCTTACCATATTCTGCAGGATGGAATCTCCTCAGCTCAGTGGTTCTTTCCATTAGCATATGTAGGTCCACAGATAATGGAGGAATAGGAATTTTAAATTCTGGAATAGACCGTCTGATTTTCTCCTCATATCTTAATTGTACCTGAATTTGTGAAATATTATGGTAGACTGGGACTGGAAACACAGTGTAACCATTAATCTTTAAAATTTTATTTACTGTGAGGCAGAAATTTTGACTTTGGAATTGGCACTTCTTTCTGCCATATAAGAATCTGGATCCAGTAGTGACCACACAGAATTTGCTATCTCCCACATAAGCTATTTTTGTCATGCCATCACGCCATCTGGTCAGTCTTATTGAACATGTCCTGTTAGAGTTTTCATTATTGTCCTTGTTTCTACCATCCTCTGTTCTGGTTGTATTTCCTGGTATTAGTCCACAGGTAGGTTCAATGGTATCGAAAACATTACATCTGCAAATGTATTGTTTATTTTGTTTGGTGCAGCAGGACATATGTGGGGTTTTCCACTCACCAGATGAATGCAGGATCATGATTTGAGGTGGTTCCTGGAGTTCATTGAGGATGTGTCCTTCTAAATTGCCCAGGGAGTATACCTGAACCAAGTCCTTGTATATTTTATTGGTGGGTATAATAGGCAGAGAAAGGGTCAGCGGTACATAACTGAAGGAATTTGCACAGGTAGCAGCATGCTGTGTAATTTTACTCAGGTACCGAATGGTGCACATGGTCACTTTTGTCCCTGTATTACCATACCATTTCCCTACCTGTTCATCGGTAATGAAATCAAAAAGATGTTCCAGTTCAATGTCTCTTAGTATGTCTGTTAATTTGCTCAGCAAATAGTCCCCACAAGCTACACATGCAACTGCTTTACCTATTTTATTCTCCTGATCCTCAAGGTTATGTAGTGCAATAATCTTATTTATTTTGCTCTGAACTTGAGAAAATATAGAGGCAATTGTATGCATATTATAAATGGTAACCAACTCTTCATCTTCCAATCCTGATTGGAAACCAACCATAGGATGTAGAAGTTTCTGTTTTAAAGTGTTCCTGAGTTTCTCAGTATTGTCATATATTGCCTCTATATCTGCCCTGTTCCAGACAGACATTCCAGATCCAAACAGACCTGATATGGCACCAACCCATCCTTCTAGGCTTCTTTTAGAATGTTTCTTATTCTTAACCTTGGGTTCACGTCTACTCTGTCTATCATTTCTCTTCCAAAAAGAGAGTATCTTGTCTTTCATAAAGGTATTATACATATCTGTTATTTTGGAGTCACACAAATCTTTCGGTAGAGACCAATTAGTGAAATCCAAAATAACAGGTATGTGTATATACCTTATATTATTGTACAAAGTACCAGGGATTTGCTGAGCAACCAAACCACTAGGTGACATTGGCATCAATTGAGGACATTCTTCCAAATCCATTATAGCTAATTGAATACCATCACCCCAGTGCCCTTGGGCCAAGGTACTTTCAGGTACGCATGCTACCAGACCATTTTGGATAAGAGTGATATTTCTCTCAAGATGTACACGCAGTCTGGGTCCATCTGTGACATTAGCCCATTCTATGTCTGTGGTCTTATGCAGCGCACTTCCTCCTTGAAAGATCCACCTTAGAGATTTGTCAGTCATATTCATAAAAGGCACAATTACCTCACATATCACCACCACCCATTTGCCTTCTGGTCCACTCACTATATTTTTGGTTATGTTAACTTTGTTAGATTTTTCCCCAATGTCTAAATTAATTAGTGCCGTTATTTTTTCATTCACATTTCTTTTTACACTTTCCTCCTTGTGAATGGGCAATAAATGTGCACTAATATTAGGACTACTATATGACTGGGTGGCAATATTCACAAACCCTTGCCTTTGGTTCCCCAAAATGATCCAACCGGACAATAAGCTTATGATTATAAATGACAGAGGTATGATCCTTTTATGAAAATGATTTCCATCAAGACTTGCCAGGGTCTGCATGCTGCATCTTTTCTCAAAAATGTGGAGTTCCATTTCTGTAAAAGATGAAGCATTATCTCAGAGGGGTGATTTAGGTACCTTTTAGCTGGTTAATATGATACCATTTGTGAACTTTTTTCCCTTTGTTGTGTGTAATTTTAATTAAACAGCTGGACTGGCTTTGTCTACAATGTTGAATGGCCCCTTCCAAACTGGGCAGAAGGAATGTTCCTTTTTCCCAAAATCCCGGATCATGACTGAATCACCAACGTTATATTCAAAGAGTCTCACCTTTTTATCAAAATATTTTTTAATCTGTTTTTTTGACCTGCCTGAATTTTGGGCCACAAACACATTCACATCCTGTATGTAGCCGGCTACATTTTTCACCCAGTTCTCTGTAACCACCCCTTGCAGGATAGGGCTCATGTCAGGAAGTAGCGAATGACCTGGGGTTCTCATTAGCCTCTCAGTCATTGCTTGGTAAGGGCTAACTCCGGTTGTGGAATGAGGAGTAGACCTTATTGT
The DNA here is from genome assembly GCA_037306005.1 of Rhinophrynus dorsalis. Classification (NCBI taxonomy): domain Eukaryota; kingdom Metazoa; phylum Chordata; class Amphibia; order Anura; family Rhinophrynidae; genus Rhinophrynus; species Rhinophrynus dorsalis. The sequence goes on from CM074724.1 coordinate 190,558,879, forward strand.
CATCAGACACAACGGTAACATATCCTTCTAGGCTGTGGGTTTCCCTGAACAAAATTTTGTCAGCATTGTTTTAATAGTGCGATTTCCCCTTTCCACAGTTCCAGATGATTGCGGATGATAGGCAATATGAAGTTCATGCCTAATATCCAACAATTTCTGCAACTGAGTGAAAATTTGGCCTGTAAATGAAGTGCCTCTGTCACTAGCAACCACTTTTGGCAATCCCCACCTAGAAAATAATTCCAACAGCAAAATTTTAGCAGCAATTTGATTTTTGGTTGGGAACGCTTCAACCCATTTTGTAAAAACATCAATCACCACTAGGCAATAGGTATAACCACCTGGAGTTTTGGGAAGGGGCCCAATAAAATCAATCTGAATGTGGGTCCACGGCCCATCAGGAAGGGGTGCAGACTGCAAAAGTGATTTGTTAGTGAATGATGGGGGATTTACCTGTAGACAAGGTAGACATTTGGCACACTTGTTATAAATGTCCTCTTTAATTGATGGCCACCAAAATGACCTCAATACTTTCTGTAATGTGCGATCTGCAGAATAATAGCCACCAACTGGATGGGAGTGAAAAATCTGAAAAAAATCATCAGCACAATCTGGGGGAATACACACCACAGGGAAATCCACATCCTTCAGATACATCAACACGTTGTTCTGGCAAGTGTCTGGCATTAGTTTTGTATGTTCAGCCCAGCTCTGTGGGAGCAGGTGCAGGGTTTCCTGCAAGGTGCCACTCTTTCACTACCTCATAGGGCACATAGGAGTTCTGCAAGGAGAGTAGATCAGGTGGTGAAGTTACTTTAAGGGCAGCAACTTCAGGCACCCTTGGAGCACTTCACAAATCAGCCTGTTTTACTGCTCTCTTTGCAGATTGATCAGCCAAGCTATTTTTCTCTGAATGCACACTGCCTTTTGAATGACCTTTGACCTTTATCAGAGAACATGGGAGTTGCCTTTGTTGTAGCAAACCCCAAATATACATTAACAGAACGGAATGTGTCAAAGATTTTCCATGTGAAGATTTAAACCCATTGGAGACATACAAAGGTAACATTGCTAGAGTGTTTACCACATATGCACTGTCACTATAGATATTGATGGGTACCTCTGGACACTCCTCCAAGGTACAAGCGATTCCAGCAAGCTCTGCATACTGGGAAGAATGGGGAACACAAGAATGTGAAATTATGTGATCAGGTAAAACAATTGCAAACCCTGTACAAGGTGTACCTTGGTCATGGTAAGATGATCCACCACAATATACATCTATGCCCTGCACTGGGGTGTCAGAGAGAGGATTGGGAGGAAGGGTAAGATTAGGAGGGAAAGGGCAGTCATGTTGTTCACCTTGGTAGAGCATTAAAGCAGGTAGAAGAGTTGTTTGCTTTGGTGTAATGCTCAGATCTCTTTGCATTAGCATTAATGTCCAATGTGATAAATGGGCCAAAGAAATTGTTGTATCACCAGGCTTGAGCAGCAAGTTCACAGGTGTGTGAGGACTGTGCAGGGTCAGATTTTGTAGTCCAGTTATGTATGTGAAATGCTGTATGGCCCAGAAAGTTGCTAGCAAATGTCTTTCACATGCTGTGTATTTCTTTTCAACTGGAGTCAATACACGGGAAGCATAAGCAATTGGGCATAGTTTTCCATGTTTTTCTTGGCAAAGGACAGCAGCTAATGTAATGTCAGTGGCCGCCACTTCCAGATGGAATGCCTTAGTGGGATCAGGAGACATGAGGACTGTGGCTTCAATGACTGCTCTTTTTATGTTATTTACAGCTTGTGTATGCACCTCTGTCCATTCTCCAATGATGTTATCTTCTGGAACTTCCTTCTTAAAAAGGTCATACAGTGGTCTGGCAGTGTCAGCAAATTGTGGAATGAAGTCTCTTTGATACTGGACCAGGCCCAGAAATGACCTCAGGGCTGTCTTGGAAACAGGCAGATTAAGTCTCTGGATTATTTCTACCTTATGTTGGTCGGGCAGCTTTCCTTCAGGTGTTATGTTCAACCCCAAAAATGTGACAGATGTCTGCATAAGTTGGCACTTTTTAGGGTTTACCTTTAGTCCAGCAGCAGCAAGTAAGTCCAGGAGTTCTCTCAACAGGATAAGGTGTTCTTCTTCCGTCTCTGTCGCCAAGAGTATATCATCCACATACTGCAGGATAGCAGAAGGCTTGGAAAAAGATTTTAGTAATTTCGCCATTCTTTTATGGAATATAGTGAGTGAATTATGGGATCCCTGAGGCAAACAAGTCCAGGTGTACTGTTTATCCTTCCAGGTAAATGCAAACTTGTACTGTGACTCCATCTGCAGCTTGATGCTCCAAAAGCCATTAGAGATATCCAAGGTAGAATAAAAGTTAGCAGAGGGGGGTATGAGGGAGAGGATGGTAGGAGTTTCTCTGACAACTGGTGCACAGGCTGGTGTTACAGAATTTAGTTTCCTATAATCTATACAAAGTCTCCATGACCCATCTGGTTTTTGCACTGGCCAAATTGGTGAATTGGTTATTGAGTCACACTCTCTTATGACACCTTGTTCTAACAGGGAATCAATTGTTTGCTGAATGTGAGGTTCACTATCTTTTGGAAGGGAATATTGCTTTTGTGCATTATGCGCCCTGCCTGAGATAGTTTCCTCACCTTCCATTCTCCCTGTCGGGCTATTTATATGAAGGTATCCAAAGGGTTAAAACAGAGAACCACTCAGGTTGGATTTCTTCACTTAAATAGGCAATTGACAATAAAATAATTCGAGAACTTTATCTTTAATATGTATTGACACGATACTTCACAGTAACGAATTGATCACAAGAATCAATCCTTCATATTTGTGCAAAAATATATATTTTATTAAAATACAATATATACACAAGTATCAGTAACAATGAAATGTATAAGTGATTAGCAATTATAAAAGGTACATAGAAAACCAAACCACACTTATTACCATGAGGATTACCAGCGGTGCAAGGGTTAACCACACATAGGTATATTCAGAGGTATAATAACAATAATTGCATTCAGTAGCATAGAACAGGTAAATTGATTCTTACAATTAATATAATACAGTTGGCCGCAGTGTCTCTTAATACCTCTGCCCCAGAAACTGTATAGACTATGCCAATTATGATGTAAGGGGTATTGTGAGATGAATTAAATAATTCCTCTAACAATTCCTTGTATCATATATCAATAATAATCAAATTTAGGGAATAACTGGAATGGAATCCCAGATTTAAATCACTATAATTTAATTATATACTGAATTCAATATTGCTTACCTCTGAATAAAATATATAAATTGCAATTAATATATTCAATCCAAGATTATACAAATAATCTACCAGAATTAATCCAGTAACATATATCTAGTAATGCAACATATATCATAATTGGAGATTATGCTAACGTAGTGTACAGATAATCTTAATTTTAGTAATGACAGGAGGCGAGTATTTTGCTTTACTTCCTTTACTGAAACTCCAATAGCAGCACAGTAACTCACACAGTAACTACCAATCAGAACAAAGGAACCAGTTAATATAAACCTTGGAGTAGATAAGCCACTCCTCTTTCTTTAAGCGACAACAAGTGAACAGGAAACTTCAACATATATAGAACGAAAACATCCTTCACGCACACCGCCGTGTGTAGTACGCAGTCCTCTCCTGCCGTGTTCTCGGGCTACGATCATACTGAAAGAAAAGAAAATTGTTAAAGACAACTGTAATGGTCTTAGGTCTCTAACATTGTCAAAAAAGCATATTTTATAACTATAGAATACCACAAGAAACGTCAAAGAAACATCAGTATCAACATGAAAAACTCCCCAAATACTCACCCAGCCCCTATGATCATACCTAGGTGGGAAGGGAGGGAAAATACTCGCCTCCTGTCATTACTAAAATTAAGATTATCTGTACACTACGTTAGCATAATCTCCAATTTTACTACATGACAGGAGGCTTCATATTTTGCATTTTTAACGCTGAGACAGAAAACAATGGGCTGCATGAGCCACCGGGCGGAAATAAAAGACACGAAAAGTATCCTCCCTAGACCAATCCGCAGAGTGTAAAATGTCTGCAATAGATGCACCTGCTGCTGCCGCCTGGGATGCAGCCGCACCCCTTACCGAATGAGCCCCATACCCCGGCTCCACACCTGCTAAAGATAAAATCCAACATATCCACCTAGCTAAAGTGGTCGACAAAACCGGTCTGTGTGGCCTCACATAGGAGACCAGAAGTTGTCCTTTATGTGATGCACGCAAAGCAGACGTAACCTGCACGTAACGTAGCAAGGCGTCCACCACGCAGAGCTGTGGAACCTCCCTAAAAAAGGGGTAAAAAACTGAAGAAGAATCTGTCTTAGTACGCCGAGAAATCAAGAAAGACACTCCCTCAGGAAGGATAGTGAAACCATCCACATCAAAGGCCCTAACATCCGCAACTCTGCGAAAAGACACTAAACATAAAAGTAATGTCAACTTAGCCGAAATCTGACGAAGAGACAACCCTTCATTCTTCGGCCAATTCTTCAGGAAACATAAAACTGTATTGACATCCCAAAATTTTGAATATTTAGGTGCCGGAGGTCTGGCCATTTTAATGCCATGAAGCAGCCGACAGACCAAAGGATCACGACCCACCGGTATTCCTGCAACCGGGACATGTGCCGCTGAAATGGCTGACCGCATTACATTAATAGATCGGTAAGAAAGACCAAGTGAAAACCGAGAGGACAAGAAATTCAATATTGCAGCCACAGGCGCCGTAAAGGGATCGCAATCCCTCTCCACACACCAGCTAACCCAGGCGTTCCACGCGGAAAGATAGCATCGTCTTGTACCAGGAGCCCATGAGTCCCACAAAAGGTCCCTAGTCTCCTGCGATAGGCCTTCGACCGACCAGGAACCCCTGAAATCGCCCAAGCCACCAATGGTGTAAGGACAAGAGGATGCGGGCCCCCTTGTGGAAGGTGGAAGGACAAGAGGATGCGGGCCCCCTTGATGATCTGTGAGCAGAAGAGGCAAGAACGGAAGAAGAAGTGGATCCTTGAAGGATGACTCTAGCAGGTCCAGGAACCACGTTTGACTGGGCCACAATGGAGCAATCAGCAGAAGATCCACCTTTTGAACACGCACCTGATGAAGTACCCTCGCCAGCATCGCAAATGGGGGAAAAGTGTATGCCCCCCATATCGGCCAGGACTGAAGAAAAGCATCGAATGCCTTGCACTCCGGATCCGGAAGCCAGCTGAAGTACTCCATCAGTTGATGATTGGTCCTGGAAGCAAACAGATCCACCGTCAGTGGACCTCTGAGGAGACACAGCTGCCGGAACACCGTCACGTCCAGCTTCCAGTCGCTGCTGTCCCGCCAGTGTCGAGAAAACCAGTCTGCCGTGAAATTTGATGCTCCCGGTAGATACTCTGCCCGAAGAGAAATATTGTGATTGAAGCAAAACTTGTAAAGGTCCTTCGCCGCTTCGGTCATATCCCGAGATCGTGCACCTCCTAACTTGTTGACGTATTGGACCGCCGAAACGTTGTCCATCCGTAATAGAATGCAGCAGTTGGACTTGTCCTTGGCGAAGCTGCGAATCGCAAAGGATCCCACGATCAGCTCCAAGCAGTTGATATGAAGTCCTTCCTCAGTAGTCGACCACGGGCCGCCTGTGGACGATGTCGCGCAGTGGGCCCCCCAACCCCAAAGGCTGGCGTCGGACTCCACTACGAAATCTGGTGAAGAACCGAAAACTGCTCTTCCGTTCCATGCCTGCATATGTAAAAGCCACCAACGGAGTTCCGATCGAGCCTCCTGTGATAACTCCACCAGATGATCGTAGGACCGGCCGGCTCGCAGATGTAGCGCCTTCAATCTCTGTAGAGGCCGGTAGTGTAACGGACCTTGAAAGATTGCCTGGATAGACGAGGAAAGCAGACCCACAATGCGTGCCAGAAGCCGCAGAGGAACCCGCTCCTGACGTAGAACTCTCCGTATCGCTCTGCGAATAGCAATAATCTTGGTCAATGGAAGTCGAAGGAGACACTGAACGGAATCTATTTCGAATCCCAAAAACTGAACCACCTGAGATGGCTCCAGCCAAAGATTCCAGGAAACACACCACAAAGTGAGTCTGTAATCGAATCCTGCAGGCATCGTTGCAAAACAGTAACAAGTTGTCGAGGTAAATCAAGCAACGAATGCCCAGAGCCCGCAAACGAGTCACCACTGGCTTCAGCAGCTTTGTGAAGCACCACGGAGCCGAACTGAGGCCGAACGGTAGACAAGTAAACTGGCATGGACGACCGTGCCAACAAAAACGAAGGAAGCGGCGACAGTTGAGATCGATGGGGATGGAAAGATAAGCATCCTTGAGATCTAGACGGGTAAACCAATCCCCTTGCACTAAGAGATTGCGCAACAGATGAATGCCTTCCATCTTGAAATGCCGATAAACCCACGAAATAATTTAGGTCCCGCAAATTTATGACAGGACGAAAGTCTCCAGTCTTCTTCCGGACGAGAAAGATGTTGCTGAAAAACCCGGTCTCGTCCGGCGCGAACTGAACTGCGCCTTTGGAAAAAAGAGATTGAATCTCGGCATCTATAAGATCCTGATCTGCCACTGGAACCACCGGCACTGGAGGAGGAGATACGTGAAACGTAGGGGTATGAAACTAACATATAACATAACCTTGCACAGTCTGCAGGATCCAGGCGTCTGTTGAAATCGACTCCCAAACCTGAGAATGAAAAGCAATTTTCCCAGCAGTGAAAACATTGTTCAGAGGAAAATGCAAGAGAGGGATGCTTGCCTGCCGTGAAACGGGATTGTCCTCTGCCTCTCTGATTCCTGGCTCTGTCAACTCCTCGGTTGAATGAGGTAGTCCGGTAGGAAGTAGCGGGAAAGAAGTTGGCAGCTGGAGGATTGTATCTGGAGCCTGTTGACCAAAACCTGCTGGCGGCACAGCCCCTCTGCCGGCCAGCTCTTCCAAAAACACCCCTAGATGAGGGTGGACGGAATACTTGTTTCAGAGAGGACTGCGCCTTGTTCAAGGTGGTGAATAAGTTCACATGCCGTTTCAACTCTACAATAAACGGGTCCCCGAATAAGAGTCCGTTGGCAGATGGGCCCAATTCCTTTGAACCTAGGTCTGCCAGCTTAGCATCCATTCTCAATAAGGCAGCTTTTCGTCGTTCAGTAGAAATAGCAACGTTAGCGTTGCCCTGGAGACAAATGGCCCGTTGGGCCCATTCGCGAATAGCATTCGCATCCAGAGGCTCCCCTTGATCCAGGGCATGATCAGAAAAATACAACATCTTCGCCAAAGGTCCCAAGACGTCCAACAGCTTGTCCTGAGCAGATTTTAATCCTTTCTCAATCCCTTTTCTAGGATCACGACCGGACCGGGACATAAAGGTGAGTACCGTCTGATCAAATTCCGGTGTAAGGGCAACCTTGTCTGGAATCACAGGTCTTGGACACTCCGCCCGTATGCGATTCCTAACCTCCCGGTCAAGAGGCTGATGTAACCAGTGGTGAACATAACGGGAGAGGTGCTCTGGCAAATTCCATTCCGAAGATCTGGGATGGCGGAGAAAACGCGGGTCAAACAGCCGGTTACCCTTAGCATCATAAAAACTTTCATCTCCCTGAGCTGAAGACTCCTGAACCTCATGACCTGCCTCCAGATCCGTCACCACCGACTCTTTGACATAAGGAGAAGAAGAGGTATGGGGGAACTCCCAGTTACATTCATCCTCAGAAGCAGAGTCCCTTGCCTGCCACTCGTCCACGACAGCTAAAGGCGGAGGTGAAGATGAAGAATCGTCCTCCGGAAAATGAAGCGGAGGATTAGGTAGAGAATCCAAGGCATCCAACCGCCTAGACTTCTTCAATGGTGTCTTGCCCTTAGCACCGCCAGGAGCATCTTCCTTCCATGCTCGCTTAGTGGTCTGAACGGCCTCCGGTGTAGCAGAAGGTGTAAGTAGATCATCGTCCCTATGCGACATGGATGAAGGACGTCCCGCGGAGGACTCCGAAGGACACCGGGATAATACACGTGCTAAAGCTTTTTCAACAGACGCGGCCACGGTCGCGTCGATCAAAGCATGGAAGTCCTGAGACTCGGCCATCTGCAGATAAAGAAAATCGCAGGGTAAGGACTAAAGAAAAGAAAACAACCCCAAGGTAAAGGGTGAACACCTGCGAGACAACTGGGGCTCACCCAGAGCTATAGGAACCCGAAGGTTATATATATATATATATATATATATATATTTTTTTTTTTTTTTTTTTTTTATTTATTTATTTTTTTCCAGAAGTAACGCTGGAAAAACCCAAAAGTAATAAAGTAATAAAGGGGCTCACCCGGGGATTAAACAAACACCCCAAGAACCCATGCAAGCATGGAAAAGGGACTGCCGGATAGGCAGAAACAGGAGGCTAAGTACAGTAGCCAATGAGGGGCTCACCCGAATGAACAACCACCCTAGGGGCTCACCCTAGAATCCCTAGAAGGCACAGATATATGGAGAAAGGAGGCTAGCAAAAATCGCCAATAAGGGGCTCACCCTGACTATCTGCTCCCCATACAGAAAACAAGGAGGGGACCGAACGAGGGCTCACCCCAGTTGAACAGCAGGGGCTCACCCAAGGTACAGTGAAAGACAACACTTAATTAAAATATACTGTATGAACAAACCTCATTGAAATGTAAATGCATGGATTTTTCAAAGTTACATAAAAGCACAAAGCACACTGATGCCCAGTGTAATAGCAGCAGGGGATCACCCCACCACAGTTAAAGGTCCTGCCATGTTTAACGTATATGCAGGGTAATGGGCATAAAACATGGTTGGAGGAACTATAAGGAGTACCAGGGAAGCCTATAACCATCCAGAGAAAAAACCCGCTGCGACCGAGAACAACCGGACACAGCAGGCACGGAACGAAAAGGCCGCCGAGAATCTCACGAGACGCGAGATTCAAGATGGCCGCCGATAACAGGACACGGTCCGCGGACCGCAATGTAAAGGGAACAAAACTTGGATGAGGGAGAGCCTGCAAGAAAACCCCCCGCCAGGCCAAACGTAGTGAACGCCCGCGCCACCTCCACAACAGAAGTGGGCGCGCAGAACACCAGCAAAAAGCAAACAGGCCTTAGGCAAAAACCCCACAGCGCACAACAACGCCAGGGGAATAGGGTAATACGCAGGCAACTGAGCACATCCAAGCAAAGCAGGGCAAACTTAAAGGTTTTGAAACCCACAATACCCAACTACATGCAAAAGCAACTAGAAGGAATAACCCCCAACACAATAGAAAACCCTTAAGCAAACAAATTATGATAGTGTAATGTAAAAAGAGGAAAAACACTCTGACCTGTGCAGCTGAGTTGGAGCAGCAAAGAAAGAGGAGTGGCTTATCTACTCCAAGGTTTATATTAACTGGTTCCTTTGTTCTGATTGGTAGTTACTGTGTGAGTTACTGTGCTGCTATTGGAGTTTCAGTAAAGGAAGTAAAGCAAAATATGAAGCCTCCTGTCATGTAGTAAAATTTTGACTATAGCAACATATATATAAAACCTATAGGCACTCCAAGGGTTAATCCACTTGTTTAAAATAGGTGCCACACCCAGAAGTTATTTTGTCTATTAGAAATGAATACCTCTAATTTACAAAATATAAGTCTAGTACCCTCACAAAGAACTTTAGAATGCACACCACAAATAAATAGACAAACAGCAGTTAGAGAGTTAATAAATGAATTCCAAGAATTCCCTTGATTAAATATTAGCTATTATAATTTTACCAGAAACACAATATTCTAGACATGCCAAAATTATATTAACCAATATACACAAGGATAAATATATCTCACTGCTATCTCTATTTTATGATCTCTCTGGTAATTTATAACAATAAATAAATTAATTAATTCTGCGTAATTTCTTAATGACTATGCTAAATATAGCAGATTATAATATTTTCCATAAAACTGGCCAGGCTTCTATGGGCAAATATATATATATATCATTTTCCTCAAATATCGAGGAAATATACTTATTTTGAAATTAGGCAGAATTAGAATAAATAAAATATAATTACCAGGTAAATCAGTGTGGATTCTTGAAGTTATAAGGTGTGGTCAGGAATTTGATCATCAGCCAAGAGAGCCCAGGAACCCAGAGTTTTCTTTTTCAGGAAGTCAAGCCCTGAACTCAGAATATTTTGGCATTATATTAGCAATTTTTGCCTTATCAGTAATCCCCACCTCTTTCTAAAGATTGGACAAAGATCCATCTCATTATACCGTGACATCACCAGTCAGACCTGATTGGATACTCATATCTTATGCTAATCAAATACAAACATAAACATTATGAGTATTTTACAATATAAAGGCTGCAGATGGCGCATTACACTATATTAAAATTTTACAGGTGACAGATCACATGGCTTTCATCAGAATTAAGAAAGGCCAGAAGGTTATCAGAAACCCCATAAACCAGTCATTTTGCTATGTCTTTCACATAAAGGAGTCCGTCTCTCACAGACATCATGGCTACTGTTTAACATCCATCACCCATTAATGTCAGGCCCATGAATATTCCTTTGTCTTAAGGATGAGAGAATCTGAACACATTTTAAACAGAATTTCAGTTAATTTCTACTATTAGAGTTAACCCTCTATGCTCCCCCAGGACAAAGTCTCTGACATCCCACAGTCATGCTTGTGTTGTGCAAATGCATGTAAACACTCCTGTATTATCTCTGACACCCTGTGATCTGTGTGAGTTGGTGGAGCAATACTTTCTGGCTTCTTTATTGCAAAGACCGCATGAGAGTCAGAGATAACACAATGTTCACCTTTCCCTTCAAACCATATTTTACCATTTGCATAATCAATGACTGCACCATGATTCCTTAAGAAGTCAGATCTTATGATAGAGACAGAGTCAGGTAAAGTCATTAAGTATGCATGCAATTCAAAGGCAGTGTTTCTTATCCACAAAACAGTATTCTTAGCTTGGATGGCTTTCGTTTGTGACCCTTGAAAAGCTTCTAAGGCTAGTGTTTGGCCTGTGGAAAGTGGGTGTGTATGGGGATGTGATGTGTGGATTATAGATACAGATGCACCAGTATCAATTAACATATTTTGCTGTGGACATCCTTCCACAGCAGCAGTGATGATAGGCCTATTGCATCCGTCGCACCTGAACTCCACAACAGGCGAAAGGGATGCTACTGATCCCTATGCAGTTGTATTGGGACCAGCAATTTGATTTGTAATTTGAATGGCTTTTAGTTTTTCCATTTCCTTTTTCATTGTCTCCAATTCTTGCCTCAACTCTGCATAAGATGGTGCAACTGGCATGTCAGGTGCTTTAGCTTTTTGGAAATGGCAATTTTTAGAAATGTGGCCCACCTGACCGCAAGAAAAACAGGTAAAGGCTTCTCCCCTCATTGGGGGTCCTTGGGGTTTGAATGAGGGCTTGTAATTATTATTAAACTTTGTCTGGGGAGGGGGACCTTCTACTGCAAACACTCTCACTTTACTGTTTTTATATTGATCTTTACGTATTGCTTCAGCCCTCTTCAAGCAATTCAAAATTCGCAAGAACTGGTTCTGTACAGATACAGACAGACCCACCAATTTCAGGGAGTGTTCTATTAATTAAAGCCCTCTTATAGATCTCATCATTTTGATTACCTTGTATGCCAGTGGGAAGCGTCAGTTTATAGAAGGCGAAAAGTCTGTCAACAAATCCTTGTACAGACTCTCCCCTTCTTTGTGTACAATTCCCAAAAGCAAAATGGTGATCAGCCTCTTCTAAACCCAGTGCTTTCAGTATCTCTTCCAGTAGTTGCTGATTTGTTCTAGGATCAATGAATACTTCAGAGGACAGACTTGCTCTCAGAGATGAGTCTAGACTAGCCATAATTACATCAAATTTGTCTGCCTCATTTAAATTTCTGTGCATCTTTTCAAATTGGTCAGTTTTTATGGTTACTTCCACAGGATTATCACCAAAGTCTATACGGCCTAGCTCTTTACTCAAAGCAGCAACCTCTGTACTGGAAAGAGGTCTGGAAACATTGGTTTTAGATATCATTAAACCTTGTGAGTCCATCTTATGCTCAGTGGAGATAGGTGCCATCTTCATTGCATGTGCATCATATTCACTCTGTCTTTCATCCTTGCCAAGCATACCCCAATCCATTTCACACAATATGTTTTCATCATAACTTGGGATATTAAAGGCAGCAACCACAGCATTCATCTTACCTAACTGCTCTTTTAACCTGTTTATTTCTGATCTACAATGAGAATGATCAGCCTCTTTAGTGCTAGAGGATGCCAGAGCTCTAATGGAACCCTGGGCATCTCTCAGCCTCTCCAGACGCTGCTTATTTTCAGTGCGGAGAACCTGGTTTTCTGCCATTGTGTGCTGGTTATTTACACACAAGGCAGTAGCATTCTTAGCTGATATTTTTAGTGACTCTAGAACATTATTCAAGTCATGCAGTTTACCCTCCAAACTATCTTTCTGCGTCTGCAGTGATTTATACTGCTCTGCTAAAATCAGTGCAGTTTTACCTTTTGACTTTGATAATTTATTTTCCCTGATTGCCATGGCCACATAATTCTGAGCTTGGATCCAGGGGTCTGACGTGCCCTCCATGCATTTGACAATAAGCTCAGGGTTTGAAACCTTGGCAATCTTCTTCATTAAACCTTCCATTATACAGCGGAAGACTGTAGTTATTTTACCAAAATTAATACAAAGACAAAAGGTACTTAACAGTATTTTGAATCAGCACAAAATAGTATATATTATCCACTTATAAATGTATTTCTGTGTCACACCAAATCCCTCCTATCTCTGGCTCGCTAATCTGTAAGAAATTCTATCTAGCCCCTCTTACCAAGGGTACACTTGTTCTTTGGGGGTGGGTTGTAACTTAAGAAATACACAGATAACGGATAATAATAAAAGATGATTGTATTATGTACAGAATCAAAACACTGTTACAGTTTGGATGGTATATGCAGGAATTGAACAATATTGTAGATTACAGGTGAGCATAAAATTGATACGTTAGAGGACCAAGGTACAACCAAACCACTTACTAAATTAGATGACCACAGAACAGTAGGAAACAACCATAATACTGTTATGATGAATGCAGAGGAATTAGTGAGGAAGGATTGTACAATACTACAGACAAGAGGAATGGTATTGTTAATCAAACTACAGAGTAGGGTTGGGTTAGGTGAGAATAACACTATAGGACAATTAGCAGTAAACCATGGAAAATTAATAGGTTAATATGACAAAATAGAGCAATACAGAATGATAAATACTGTTAGTATCGCTATACTGCAATCCTGGAAAGTAGAACTGTTAATGATATTACAGTACAGTATGGGAAAGAGAGGTACACTCTTAGTTTGACCAATTAATAGTAAAAACAAAGAAATGATTAATAGTAATACAAAACACCATTAGGTTAGGATAACAGTATAATCACACTTCTGTAGAAACAATAGCAATGAGCTAAACAAACCACAAACTTCAATCCTAATACCACAAAAGAGCAATACTATTAGGGTGACACAACCTGGCAATGAATACTGAGTCCAAGGTATATTTACCAACACCGGTAAGGCTCTGCAGAAATATGGAGTCCTCTCAGCTCTGGCCTCTTTCTGGAAGATCCTCCTGGAAGTCTCTCTCCAGAAACTGTTGGCTTTTAGTGAAATTTCCCCCTCTTTTTATACAGTTTCTAAGAAGGGTTTTTTTCTCTAAAAGGCTCCTTTAATAACATTGAATCAATACAGGAAAAGACTGACAGCTGACACATGTTCTTTCTATCAGTTTTCCTGTGCATATACAAGTTGGGAGGTCTCCAGGTGCTGTCATCCTAAAGCATAGCCTTTATGGTGGCAAACAGAAGTTGCTTTGGACACCTGTCCCTTGCTTATTTATCTTTTCTTGGTCAACTCTGTCTTGGTGAAAACCAGAAGTTGCTTTGAGCATTTGTCACCTGTTTGTGACTCTTTTGCTTCATCCTGAACTGTCATATGGTGATGAACCAGTCACTTTGGGATCAGTCCTTTTGTTTATTTCTCATGGTTACAGTTTCCAGTAGTGTTTCTTTTATGGCCATGCTGTAGACTCCTGGGGGTAGATTTTGCATGTCAACTGAACAACTGAACAAACAGTTTTCTGTCTTTTCCCACACTCCTGATTTTATATCCATGTGAAAAATGACAAACACCAATATTCCTAGATTTTGCAATTGTGAATGAGAGCATACCTATCTGTATACCTATTTAACAGTTTATGAGTTCTTCATATATACATATCTCTATATCTATTAACAGTTTAGTTATTAACAGTTTGAGTCCGTAGATATGTATTCCTTATATATAGTTTATGTCTTAGATAGGTATTTCTTACACGCTTGATGCACTGATTGCGATTCTCCACAACACTGGCATGTGAGGCCAGTGCACCACTCAGTGTGCAATGGGTTGAGACAAACTGACACATCCTAACATCAACAGAGTGGTTATCATTTGGTGGGGAGGTAATGAACGAGGTAGATTGGTAGAAGATGTAGTTACCCTAGAAGGTGATGGCGAGCTTGTTGTTTCACTCGTCATGGAACTTCCACTCTCTGCCTGGGTTGTTCTATTCCTCCTCCTCTTTGATCTCCGCCTCGCCTCATGTTGCCTTTCTGGAGAGTCAGGGACAGCAAAAGCGGTGCTTGATTTCTGTGGTGGGTAAATGTCATTGTGTCTGTGTTTCATGTGCTACTGCTGGCAAGTGGAACCTGTCTTAGTCCCGCTTGTTGACCCCATTCTCACTGCGGATTTTCACACGAAAAAGTGGATAACAACGTGGTTTTCACTAAATTTCTCGCTGGACCACGGCGACAACTTTCGCCCATCCCTGTTCATATGGCGGCCTGGCCCCAGCTATCTCCCTCATTCTAGGTTTTGTTTTTAATTTAAATTGCTGAATTTATGCCACCGCCCTCTTTGAATTAAAATTATATGCAAGAAGAGATAGAACCAGCACTGGTATATAAACAACTCCTAAGTAAAACCACTAAATATTGTGGTGCACTCCAAGACCCAATAAACATAAACCAATACAAAAACATGGAGGGAGGTTAAAGAGAAGCCAGTCCTCCATATAGCGGGTCTCTAGTATACAAATGAGGCACTCTATACCGGAGTATACAAATATACAAAATAATTTTATTGGTAAGCAAAAAATATAAATGAGTGAAATTAAAAAAATGAATAGAGAGGAATGCTGCTAAAAATACTAAGGCAAACCTGCCCATATACATACAAATAATAGCTCATCCAACCATAAACATACAAAAATAGTATAATCATATGCTGATTCAATACAGTGGCTGAAAAAAATACAGAAATCCACAGTAAATAAATCATCAGAAATATAAGGAATATTCCTCCTCATTAAAAGTGCAAAAAAACACACTTATATACAAATACTTAAAATATCATTCAAAATAAGGTGTGAGGTGAAAAATAATACATAAGCAATATATACTTATGTATTTGTTTCACCTCACACCTTATTTTGAATGATATGCCAAGTATTTGTATATAAGTGTGTTTTTTTGCACTTAATGAGGAGGAATTTGGTTATTTACTGTGGATTTCTGTATTTTTCAGCCACTGCTTTGAATTAGAACATGATTAAATATGAGCAACAGTACACTACTTAATAATCAAACACGTATTAAAAAACTAATATAAAATTAAAACATAACGTTTATGCACATTATGAGAATATTGCTATGCATACATAAATATATTGATAAATAATAATGCTCTGGCGCATATACTAAATGTGCACAGATAAAAATTCCTACTCTAATAAATTCAATTAGATATACTCAGTTGGATGTCAAAAGTTCTATTATTCAACAACGGAGTGTCTCTCATCATTTATCCAGCTCAAGTTGTACTAACACCACGGATTAGTTTAGTGAATGAACAAATATATTCAACAGCTCTATAATGAAATAGTCTGTCCGTGTGTAATTATATATCCGGTTTATACCATTGGTTCTCAAACCGTCCCCTCAGTGGCCACTAACAGGCCATGATTTCCTTGTTACAGCAAAGGTGAGTTAATCAATTTGAATGAGCCTCTGATCAACTAATCTGTGCTTTAGCAGGGAAATTCCTAAGTCCTGACCTGTTAGTCGCCACTAAGGGCATGGGTTGAGAACCTCTGGTTTATACTATTATTGTCCAGCAGGCTGACATATATTAGTGGGCAGATGTATTATGCGGCTATTCCGATTAGAGTTAAAATGCTATATCTTTATTCCTTTTAATCTGCATGTCCTCCCACGTCTGTGTATTCTTAGCCCTCTATTGGTATTGAATGGATATTACCTGGAGCTTGATATTGTGGGCAGAGTACTTCGGTCGCCTTTAGTTCTCACCTCCCGTCTTTGTGTCAATGCTGTCCGGTGATAATACTGTTACTTATGCTGGTTAAATTCAGTCAGGTTCCTGAAGTTGGTTGTTTCAGACAGAGGACTCCAATTACCTCTATTCTGTCCTCACAGCTTAGTTGCTTTAGTCAGATTGATTCAGTCAGTAACCTGAATATAGAAGCTCTCCAGCTGTCTCCTTTGTATGAACTGGTAGATATAAACTCTTACCCAACTGATTAACTCATACACAACAGAGTTCTTCAAAAGCGTTTCGTACTATTCCTAATACTTCATCAGGGAGCATCATGGGAGTATGTTCAGAGTTCTCTTCTTTTATATCTCCATCTTTACGTCTTGATAGCGCTCTGTTTCAAATGTTCAGACATGCGCAATGCGTATCGTCTAATCAATGCTCTACCTCCTATGTAATTCTAAACAGCATGGAGTTAACCCTATACTATTTATGCAAGGGTAACAGTGAATTCCACATATGAACTAACACTAAAATACATAATGTATAAATCTACACTGTATATTATACAAAACAAAAATGTAACAATAAAAAATATTTAGCACACTTAAAATATATCATCATATCAGCTAATTTGCTATAATAGAGAAGTAACCTATCCCATATATGTATGAATGCCTATTTTATCGTTATGTCCATTAGGATAAAGCGTTTGGCTCCTAAAAATCCAGTTTGTTTCTCTTCTACACAGTTGTGCAAATCTTTCTCCTTTATTTAAAGTATTAGATATTTGTTCTAAAGACACACAAGTAGTACCTTCCATCTTTTTATCATGATGTTCTTTAAAATGCTTGGATAAAGGATATTTTATATCCATATTAATTATAGCCCTCCTATGGTGCAGGAATCACTCTTTTAGTCCTTCCTATATAGCTCTTATTACACGGGTATGTAATTTTATATACTACATAACTACTATTACAAGTTGATCTTTATAATTTTATCATCCTTATCTTCAAATTCCTTATCCTTATGTTGAATGATATTATAAGCAATACACCTCCCCATTCCACATTTGAATACTCCATAATTTTTAAGAAAATTTATATCTTTATTATTATCATTACTTCTTTTTTAAAACTCTTTTTAGAGAAAATTTATATGGGGTGTCAGGAATATGCTGTTTTAAATTGGGGTCTTGTAATAGTAATGACCAATGTTTTTTCAAAACATTTTTAATTTTGTAATGTTCGTTATTATATTGTGTTATAAACTGTATTTCATTTTAATTTTTATTTTGTTTTATTGGATCTTTCTTTTTAGGTATCAGCATTTCACTGAGTTCCATCTTCATCACTTGAAGGTAAGAGTTCTGTATTTCATCTTTTGGATAACCATTTTGTATAAATTTAGCTTTTAATTATGTTGCTTGTATTTCATAGCCTATTTTTCTTTTACAGTTGCTATTTAATCTTTTAAACTGCCCTCCTGGAATACTAGACTTCAATTGCTTCATGTGGCAACTATTATAGTGCAAGTAATTATTCACATTAATAGGTTTCACATAATTTTTAGTGATTATTTGTCCCTCTTTGTGACTAAGATTTAAATCTAGATAATTGACATTATCCACACTGATATTATAAGTGAATTGAAGTCCCATATTATTGTCATTCAACTGCACTATAAATTGCTCCAGCTCCACTGTACTTCCCTGCCATTTAATGAGTAAATCAGCAATAAAGCGCCCATAGTATGCCAGTCTTGCCTCCAGCCCAGCCTTCCACACACTACTTTTTTTCCCATCGACCCATGTATAGGTTGGCATAGCTGGGGGCAAAGCTGGCACCCATCGCAGCTCCTCTTGTTTGTAGATAAAATTCCTCTTGGAATTGGAAGTAATTATTATGCAGTATGAATTTGATTACTTCTAGCAAAAAACGTTTTTGTATCTCTGGCATCTGTGTATCTTCATCTAGGAAAAAGCTGATCGCTTGTAGTACCTTCTGATGGTCTATGCTTGTGCATAGGGAGGTGACGTCTACGGTTGCCCATACATATCCCTCTCGCCATTCTATATGTTCCAATACCTCAAGGACATGTTGAGTGTCCCTGATGTATGATCTCTATTTTAGCAGATTAGCTGATATGATGATATATTTTAAGTGTGATAAATATTTTTTATTGTTACATTTTTATTTTATATAATATACAGTGTAGATTTATACATTATGTATTTTAGTGTTAGTTCATATGTGGAATTCACTATTACCCTTGCATAAATAGTATAGGGTTAACTCCATGCTGTTTAGAATTACATAGGAGGTAGAACATTGATTAGATTATACGTTTTGCGCATGTCTGAACAACATTTGAAACAGAGCGCTATCAAGACGTAAAGAAGGCGATATAAAAGAAGAGAACGCTGAACATACTCCCATGATGCTCCCTGTAACAGAAACCCAAGACACCGGGGAGTCCTGGGCCGTCGTGCCCGGGGATCTCTCTCTCGAAGTCGGCTACACAATGTCGAGCTCCTCGGACAGGCCACACCACCGGAACATCGAATCCGAAACTCGAACCCAGGAATCGGTCACCTTCGAGCTGATCTTTCCTTCGAGGTTCGAGGCTACGGGAATGGTTCAATCTCGATCCGTAGAGCAGGGCAGGAGCGGCGATGATCGAAATGATGCGCGGAGCGGGTCGACGTTGCAGTCACTGGTGCAGATAGTGAATTGCTCAGTTGCTTGTAAAGGATGGGAGTCAGAGGGAACTCTTTAAAGGGATAGTAATACTTCGTTTTAACTTTATTTTATTTTGTAGGCATTAAAAAACATGAAGAATGATATAAGTCTTATCTCTCAAAACTTTATGGCTTATGAGATATTCACAAGCAAAGTTTCCTCCTCCCTCCCCTTTTACCTAGTGTAAGCAATCTCTTCTCAGATGTGGAATGCAGTAGACAGACCAGACAGATAACAGAAGGGGACACTCTTATTCCTATGAAAACAATGAAATCCCTGACCCCCTTGACAAGATTTTCAGGTTTTTCCCTTATCTTAATTGAAGATTGTCCCTCTCTGCAGTCTACCTGGGCACCTCCCTTCTGCTCTGGCTGAACAGTGTGACATCAGTAAAAGGGGTGGGAGGTGGACACTTTGTCATTGAATTACTCTGGAACTACAACTCTGACAAATCATTGGTAAGACCTCACCTTGAGTATGCAGTGCAATTTTGGGCACCGGTTCTGAAAAAGGATATACTAGAACTAGAGAGGGTACAGCGGAGAGCAACAAAATTAATCAAGGGAATGGAGGACTTGACATATGAGGAACGACTAAACAAACTTGGTTTATTTACTCTAGAGAAAAGACGACTAAGAGGAGACCTTATCACATTGTACAAGTATATGAGAGGTCAATACAAGGATCTCTGCGGTGAGCTATTTATTCCAAGGCCTGATCAGGTGACCAGGGGACACCCCTTGAGATTAGAGGAAAGGAGGTTTAAACTTCAGCAGAGGAAGGGTTTTTTTCCGGTAAGGTCTGTCAAATTGTGGAATTCATTGCCCAGGGAGGTAGTTATGGCAGATACAATGGATACATTTAAGAGAAGATTAGATACATTTCTTTCAAAAGGGAACATACAGAGTTATATTGTTTATCAGTAGGCTGATCAGGAAGGTCTCATAAAGACTAATTTAATTGGTAGCAGGAAAGCTATAAAATTCTCAGTTACTGAGATATGAGGCAAAGGTTGAACTTGATGGACTTGTGTCTTTTTTCAACCTAATTTACTATGTTACTATGTAGAAATGGAATGCACTTCCGGAGGAGGTGGTGCTATCAAATACATTAGATGGATACTTATTTAAAAGAGCATAATATAGAGGGCTATGCACGTTAGTATTGGGATTAATATTTAGTTAGGGCTTGTTGATCCAGGGAGAAATCTGATTGCCATTTGGAGTCAGATGCCTTCTTTTGGGTCAGCGATGGTAAACAGGAATAGGAAAAGGGTTGAACTGGATGGACGCAAGTCTTTTTTCAACCTAAATTACTATGTAACTATGTAACTATGTAATTGAAATAACACTCTCCAAAGTCCAAATACTATAATGATTAATTAGAGCTGCTTTTATTATGAAACATTACTATCCCTTTAAACCACCCAGCAAGGAAGTAAACACGGAGACAGTTTACTCCAAATGAACTCAACTTTATTGCCAAACAACACACACTTTTATACATGAAATACACAATGGAACAATGGGCAGGGGAGTGGTAAGCTATGCTAAAGCTACGCTTCACTAAGGGCCAATGAACAGGGGAGCGACCTTATTACACAATATCCGACTGGGCATCCCTGGGATTAGTCTCAGGTAGGGCGGAACAGAGAACACAAAGGGCCAGACGTGATTAGTTCCCCGCAGGGGATACAGTCCTAAAGAGTTCCAATACACATTTTGAGGAACAAAGGCTGATACTTAGTCCCAAGCTATCTCGCCTTTTGTCTGACCCCAGGGAGCCCCCGAGTGTTCGAGTGGCTAATCCCGATTAGGTACGATGTGGTTGTATGAGGCCCCGTCGGCCGTTACCGACAGTTTGAGTCCCATCGACATAAACCTTGAATATACCGGGTCCCGGGTTTCGATTAGTGTCCGTACACCCCTGTATTGCCATTAGTTCGAGTGTTTGCCCAAAGGCCATAGTCCGATGCTTCGAAGCCCCAGTAACGGCCTAAAGACCGTTACACTCCCTGAAGAAGTACTAGGAATAGTACGAAAAACATTGGAGAACTCTGTTGTAAGATGTTGATTTCACTGTATGAGTTAATCAGTGGGATAAGAGTTTATATCTACTAGTTCATACAAAGGAGACAGCTGGAGAGCCTCTATATTCAAGTTGTTGACTGAATCGATCTGACTAAATGTCACGGTTTTGAAGACTCTCAGAATTAAGATTTTGGTAAAAACGTAACTTTATTAAAAGTTAAGGCAATCCCCGTAGGGTTATTCATACATAACAATACAAGAACAATATTAGCAGAATAGGTTCTACCGGCCTTGCCAATGATACCGGGCAAGGCAACCCAAGTGACAGTAGTATCTACAATAGGCTCTACCGGCCTTGCCTATACCAGGTAAGGCAACCGTGAGATGACATGTACCGGTTCTACCGGCCTTACCAATACCGGGCAAGGCAGCCCAAGGGACAGCACAATAACAATAGGCTCTACCGGCCTTGCCTATACCGGGTAAGGCAACCGTGAGGTGAAATTTACCGGTTCTACCGGCCCTACCAATACCGGGCAAGGCAGCCCAAGGGAGGCTGAGTATAGGCTCTACCGGCCCTGCCAATACCGGGTAAGGCAACCCTAAAGATGGTAACGAGCAAGGTTCTACCGGCCTTACCAATACCAGGCAGGGCAGCCCAAAGCGTAGGCCAGCTGTCAGATAACTATGACAGCAGATAGGAATAGATACAATGGCCTAATGCAGCAGAAGTCTATTGCCAGGAAGTATCAGACAACTGCATAGGAAGCATACAGCGAACTGTCCACAGGACTAGAGTTCAGGAGCAACCAACGTCCTAGCGTTGGACCAACGGTATAAGCGCAACCAGGCTTAATGGAGTAAACTAGCGTCCCCACGCTGGAACCAACAGTAATTCTCGCAACCAGGTAATGTGGAGTAAACCAGCGTCCGCACGCTGGAACCAACAGTAATTCTCGCAACCAGGTTAATATGGAGTAAACCAGCAACCGCACGCTGGGACCAATAGTGATTCTCGCAACCAGGTAATATGGAGCAAACCAGCGTCTGCACGCTGGGACCAACAGTAATTCTTGCAACCAGGTTAATGTGGAGTAAACCAGCGTCCGCACGCTGGGACCAACAGTACTTCTCGCAACCAGGTTAATGTGGACTAAACCAGCGTCCGCACGCTGGACCAACAGTGATTCTCGCAACCAGGTTATTGTGGAGTAAACCAGCGTCGGCACGCTGGACCAACAGTGATTCTTGCAACCAGATTAATGTGGAGTAAACCAGCGTCCGCACGCTGGGACCAAGAGTTATTCTCGCAACCAGGTAATATGGAGTAAACCAGCATCCGCACGCCGGGACCAACAGTGATTCTCGCAACCAGGTAATATGGAGCAAACCAGCGTCCGCACGCCGGGACCAACAGTGATTCTCGCAACCAGGTAATATGGAGCAAACCAGCGTCCGCACTCTGGGACCAACAGTAATTCTCGCAACCAGGTAATATGGAGTAAACCAGCGTCCGCTTGCTGGAATCAGCCACTATCGCTGAAGCGGAAGGTAACAATGTCGCCGGAGCGACAAAGCAAGAGCAAAAAGCCCTGTGCTCAGCGGGAATCCACCGAAGCTCCAACTTGCCCTCACATTGCCCCCATCAGCTCCAGCTTGCCCCATCAACTCCAACTTGCCCTCACATTGACATCAGCTCCACATTGCCCCCTTCCATAATGCCCCTTCATCTCCACAATGCCCCATTCATCTCCACAATACCCCCTCCATCCCCTACCTTCAGTCCCTGGTGGTCTAGAGGTGTGCCATAAGGGAGCTCTGTGCCTCCTTCGGCACAGAGCTGAAGCTCCCGCGCACTGCTCTCAGTAATGCAGAGCGCTGGGAGATGATGTCATCTCCCAGCGCTCTGTATTACTACAGAGCCTGGGTCTCTCTGCGGCTTGTCACATAGATGCCGCGAGGGAGCGCTGATTTAAACTACCAAGCGCTCCCTCGCGGCATCTATGTGACAAGCCGCAGATATATTAAAAAAAAAATACGCACGCCTATGGGAGTGGTAGGTTTCAAGTAACCGAGTACGGAATGGTTCAGCGACAAAACATTTGCCTGCTGGAGTTTCATGAGGGGCAGAAGCTTGGGAAGCCAAAATCTCCTCCCCTAATGGTGAAGTGATACTAGTACGTATAGTAGCCAGTATTCGATCAGGTTGAATGATAGGTGCTGGAACTTCTTCTCTGTCAATCTCCGCCTCAAATTGTCTAGACAGAGCGTCAGCCCTAATCCAGGCATATATGATACAATGAAATTGAATCGGGATAGAAACAGTGCCCATCTGGCCTGGCAAGAAGACAATCTCTTGGCCTCAGAGAGATAAGTCAGATTCTTGTGATCGGTCAGAATCAAAACGGGATTTCTAGTGCCTTCAAGTAAATTACGCCACTCCTTGAGAGCAAGAATAATGGCCAGTAATTCTCTATCGCCAATCTCATAATGGCTTTGAGCACTAGTCAGTTTCTTAGAAAAGAACCCACAGGGTCTGAGTGTACCGCCCTTAACTTGTCGCTGCGAAAGTACAGCCCCAACCCCAATATCTGAGGCATCCACCTCTAGTGTAAATGGAAGTAGTGGATTGGGGTGGGATAACACAGGAGCTTCAGCAAAGGCTAACTTTAATTTCTCAAAGGCCTCTTACGCAGCCACCGGCCAGAGAGATGGATTAGTGCCCTTATGCGTGAGGTCAGACAGAGGTTTCACGATAGAAGAGAAGTTTTTAATACACTTTCTGTAATAATTGGCGTATCCCAAAAATCGTTGAATGGCTTTAAGACTCTTGGGTTTAGGCCACTGTAGGACTGCCGTCAATTTTTCTTTATCCATGGCAATGCCGTCTTTGCCGATTATAAATCCCAGGAACGGTGCACTGGTTTTGTGGAACTCGTATTTCTCCAGTTTACAAAACAATCTGTTTTGCGTAATCGCAGCAATACTTCAGACACATCCTTGATGTGTTGAGACAAGTCTTTGGAGTGGATAAGTATGTCGTCGAGATAGACCACGACACATGATTGTAACATATCTCTCAGAACGTCATTGATCAGTTCTTGAAATACTGCAGGAGCATTACATAGACCAAATGGCATAACTAGGTAATGCCCTGATCTCGTATTGAAGGCAGTTTTCCACTCATCACCGGCTCTGATACGTATCAAATTATAGGCTGCCCTTAGGTCCAATTTGGTGAAGATCGAGGACCCCTTAAGTCTATCAAACAGCTCGGTGATGAGTGGTATAGGGTAGGCATTCTTTGCCATCAACTTATTCAGCCCACGATAGTCTATGCATGGTCGCAGTTCACCACTCTTTTTCTTAACAAAAAATAATCCGGCCCCAGCCGGGGAAGTAGATTTCCTTATGATCCCTCTACTGAGGGCATCGGCTATGCACTCCTCCATAGCTTGGTTTTCCTCACAAGACAATGGATACGTGCGTCCCCTTGGTGGTACTGCTCCAGGATTCAGTTCAATACGACAATCGTATGGTCTGTGCTGAGGTAAAGTGCCAGCCTCCCCTTTACTGAAAACATCGCTACACTGCTGGTAGGCATCAGGTAGCGAAGGGGAGGTGCACAAGACCTTAACAGGATGGGTAACGCACTTCTCCATACAGAACTGGGACCACGCAGCAATCTCACACTTCTGCCAATCGAATTGTGGGTTGTGCAACTGTAACCAAGGAAAGCCCAAAATCACGGCATGGTGAGGAGAACTGATTAATTGGAACTGCTGCTCTTCTTTATGAAGAGCCCCAATAGTCATGGACAAGGACATAGTTTCAAAGGTGAGCTGAGCGGGTTCCAAAGGTCTGCCATCAAAAGCTTCAATAGCAAGAGGGGTTTCTCTCTGAATACGTGGTACCCCATGCAATTCAGCAAAGGTATTGTCCATAAAATACCCAGCTGCACCAGAATCAACCAAGGCCAAAACCTCAACCGAGCGTTGTGCCCATGACAATACCACCTGTATGGTGGTTTAAGTGTGCCCAACATTGGGGACGATTGGATGCCACCTAGGGCCTGTCCCCCAAGGTACCCTAGGTGTGTTCATTTCCCGGACACACCGGGCAAGATTTTAACAAGTGACCATTTTTACCGCAATACAGACATAATCCCTGTATCTTGCGATACTTTCTCTGCTCCTTGGTTAACCTAGTGAAACCCACCTGCATGGGTTCAACTGGTTCCTGTATCAGTTCACTAGGTTTGGATGCCAAGGGAGGGTTGGATGGGCAAAATATGCTACTGGACCCATTGTTTTTTAACCGTGCTCGTCGTTCTCTGGCGGTTAATCTTTCACATATTCTGGAATCAATTAGAATCACGTATTCGATATAATCATCTAGGTCAGTAGGTAAATCTTTAGCAGCAATCTCGTCATTAATCTGGTCACTCAAGCCTTGGGCAAAGGCTGCCAAGAGGGCCTCGTTATTCCATCCTACCTCTGCTGCCAAAGTGCGGAATTCAATGGCATAATCGCCAACCGTGCGCCTGCCCTGTTGTATCTCCATGAGACGTTTAGCAGCAGAGGTGGTTCTGCCAGGAGGCTCGAATACTCTCCGAAAGGATTGTACAAAATCACTGAAATTTTTTGTGCAAGGTTTAGCGTTCTCCCACAGTGGGTTAGCCCAGGCCAATGCTCTACCAGTCAGCAGGGATATCATGAACCCAGCCTTGCTGCGGTCACTCGGAAATGCGTGTGCCGTTAATTCCATAAAGATTTCAAGCTGATTAATAAACCCTCTGCATAGCTGAGGGTCACCGTCATATCTTAGCGGCAAGGGTGCAGAAGCCGTTAACCCTTTGACTGCGAACCCTGAGGGCCTAGATTCATTCTCCGGTGTCTGAATTGACGAGACCACCGGACTAGAACCGGATTTATCAGCCAGTACCATGTGTTCAATAATGGTTTGGATAGCAACCGCCAGCTGATTCAAACGTTGCTCATGCATATCCATCCTCCAATGGATATTCTCCGTATTACCGTCGCCCTTAGTGTCTGAGGTCATGGCTCTTTCATACTGTCATGGTTTTGAAGACTCTCAGACTTAAGATTTTGGTAAAAACGTAACTTTATTAAAAGTTAAGGCAATCCCCGTAGGGTTATTCATACATAACAATATAACAATATTAGCAGAATAGGTTCTACCGGCCTTGCCAATGATACCGGGCAAGGCAACCCAAGTGACAGTAGTATCTACAATAGGCTCTAGCGGCCTTGCCTATACCGGGTAAATCGTAAATATAGTAAATAGTAAATTAGGTTGAAAAAAGACACAAGTCCATCAAGCTCAACCTTCGCTTCATACCTCAGTAGCTGAGAATTTTATAGCTTTCCTGCTACCAATTAAATTAGTCTTTATCAGACCTTCCTGATCAGCCTACTGATAAACAGTATAACTCTGTATGTTCCCTTTTGAAAGAAATGTATCTAATCTTCTCTTAAATGTATCCATTGTATCTGCCATAACTACCTCCCTGGGCAATGAATTCCACAATTTGACAGACCTTACCGTAAAAAAATCCTTCCTCTGCTGAAGTTTAAACCTCCTTTCCTCTAATCTCAAGGGGTGTCCCCTGGTCACCTGATCAGGCCTTGGAATAAATAGCTCACCGCAGAGATCCTTGTATTGACCTCTCATATACTTTTACAATGTGATAAGGTCTCCTCTTAGTCGTCTTTTCTCTAGAGTAAATAAACCAAGTTTGTTTAGTCGTTCCTCATATGTCAAGTCCTCCATTCCCTTGATTAATTTTGTTGCTCTCCGCTGTACCCTCTCTAGTTCTAGTATATCCTTTTTCAGAACCGGTGCCCAAAATTGCACTGCATACTCAAGGTGAGGTCTTACCAATGATTTGGATAATGGCAAAATAATGTTATCCACTCTTGCTTCGATACCTCTTTTTATGCAAGACAGGACTTTGTTTGCCTTTGCTACTGCTGTTTGACACTGGTCACTGTTTCCAAGTCTGTAGTTGACTAGGATACCCAGGTCTTTTTCTAGCAATGAGTCACCTAAAATGATTCCATTAAGTTTATAAGTAGCCTTGGGATTGTTTCCTCCCAAATGCATGACTTTACACTTCCCCACATTAAACTTCATATTCCACATGTTTGCCCAATCTGACATTGTATGTAAGTCCCTCTGTAGAGAGAAAATATCCTGTTCTGAATTAATGACTTTGCATAATTTAGTATCATCTGCAAATATTGATATTTTGCTTTCTATATCTATTTCCAGGTCATTTATAAACATGTTAAAAAGCAGCGGACCCAATACTGAACCCTGAGGTACTCCACTCTCCACTTTAACTATACTGGAGAATTTTCCATTTACAACCACACACTGTTCCCTATCCTTCAACCAGTTTTGTATCCAATTGCAAAGGTTATCTCCTAGCCCCAATTTCCTTATTTTATACACCAGCCTTCTGTGTGGTACTGTATCAAATGCCTTTGCAAAGTCTAGATATACTACATCTACTGCCTTGCCATTGTCAAGGTTGCTGCTTACCTCCTCATAGAAGCTGAAAAGATTAGTTTGGCATGATCTATTCTTCATAAAACCATGTTGATTCGTGCTAATGATCTTATTTTTTGTGTTGTAATCCTGAATATAGTCCCTTATTATGCCTTCTAATAGTTTTCCCACTACAGAGGTCAAACTCACTGGTCTATAATTCCCAGGTTCTGTTTTAGTTCCCTTCTTAAATAGAGGCACTATGTTAGCTCTTCGCCAATCCTGTGGCTCTGAGCCTGTGGTAAGGCAACCGTGAGATGACATGTACCGGTTCTACCGGCCTTACCAATACCGGGCAAGGCAGCCCAAGGGACAGTACAATAACAATAGGCTCTACCGGCCTTGCCTATACCGGGTAAGGCAACCGTGAGGTGAAATTTACCAGTTCTACCGGCCCTACCAATACCGGGCAAGGCAGCCCAAGGGAGGCTGAGTATAGGCTCTACCGGCCCTGCCAATACCGGGTAAGGCAACCCTAAAGATGGTAACGAGCAAGGTTCTACCGGCCTTACCAATACCAGGCAGGGCAGCCCAAAGCGTAGGCCAGCTGTCAGATAACTATGACAGCAGATAGGAATAGATACAATGGCCTAATGCAGCAGAAGTCTATTGCCAGGAAGTATCAGACAACTGCATAGGAAGCATACAGCGAACTGTCCACAGGACTAGAGTTCAGGAGCAACCAACGTCCTAGCGTTGGACCAACGGTATAAGCGCAACCAGGCTTAATGGAGTAAACCAGCGTCCGCACGCTGGGACCAAGAGTTATTCTCGCAACCAGGTAATATGGAGTAAACCAGCATCCGCACGCCGGGACCAACAGTGATTCTCGCAACCAGGTAATATGGAGCAAACCAGCATCCGCACGCCGGGACCAACAGTGATTCTCGCAACCAGGTAATATGGAGTAAACCAGCGTCCACACGCTGGGCCCAACAGTAATTCTCGCAACCAGGTAATATGGAGTAAACCAGCGTCCGCTTGCTGGAATCAGCCACTATCGCTGAAGCGGAAGGTAACAATGTCGCCGGAGCGACAAAGCAAGAGCAAAAAGCCCTGTGCTCAGCGGGAATCCACTGAAGGGAAAACGATGACAGGAGACCGGAATACAGGAACCGATAACAGGGAGCGACCGGCAGGAGAGGCGGCCGATTGGAGACTCAGGAACTCAGGAGGATTAACCCGCGAGGTACTGGAACACGTGAACACCGGAACACTGGAACGATGAGGCACAGGAACACCGGAACACAGGATCACTGGAACACTGGAACACCGGAACGTAGGTACAGCAGGCCCAGAAGCCTGACAGCTGGTCAGGACAGGTGAGGTCAGAAACATCACGAAAGGGCAACCTGGGAGTGCCCAACCAGGGTTTAAAAAGGCAAAGTGAGGAGGGCTAATAGCAGACAGCCAATGAATAGTTCCCAGTAAGTGATAGACACCAGATAGCACGAATCACTGGCACCGTGATACTAAAGCAACTAAGCTGCAAGGACAGAATAGAGGTAATTGGAGTCCTCTGTCTGAAACAACCAACTTCAGGAACCTGATTGAATTTAACCAGCATAAGTAACAGTATTATAACCGGACAGCATTGACACAAAGACGGGAGATGAGAACTAAAAGTGACCGAAGTGTTCTGCCTGCAATATCAAGCCCCGAGTAATATCCATTCAATACCAATAGAGAGCTAAGAATACACAGATGGGGGAGGACACGCAGATTGAAAGGAATAAAGATATAGCATTTTAACATCTATACCTCCAATCGGAATAGCTGCATAATACATCTGCCCGCTAATATATGTCAACTCGCTGGACAATTCACTAAACTAATCCGTGGTGTTAGTACAACTTGAGCTGGATAAATGCTAATAGAACTGTCGATATCCAGCTGAATACATCTAATTGAATTTATTAGAGTAGGATTTTTTTATCTGTGCACATTTAGTATATGCTCCAGAGCATTATTATTTATCAATATATTTATGTATGCATAGCAATAGTCTGATAATGTGTATCAATGTTTTGTTTTAATTTTATATAAGTTTTTAAATAAATGTTTGATTATTAAGTAGTATAGTGGTGCGCTCTCTCTCTATTCTTGTATTTATCGTTATTTTTTGAGCTTCTGCCACTATCAAACTCAGGGATAGTAGCAATACCGTACACTGCATTAAGTTGGATTTGGAAGTTGTCAGACTGTCCTGGTGAAGTGTAAAGGGTTAATTTTAAAAACAAAATTAACTGAAATTCTGTTTCAAGATGTGTGTAAATGATCTCATGTTAAAACAATGGGCCTCGGGGGGTGTGGCCTGGTGCCTGGAGAGAATGGTCGTGTGTCGATAGAGCTCCCTGGTCTCCTACTATTGCTATATTTCGCATTTGACCCACAATATTTGCTTCCTGTGGACACCTATTTATTCTACATCTATACCATGGCCACGAGATCCCAGAAAGCAGAACGTCCATCGGACTTCTTCCACAAACGAGACTCGGGCTCCGCGGGGCCTTCTGGCGGTTGCGGGAGCTCTGACTCGCCAGCCTTGAGCACCAAACAAGATGTCGATTCCTTGAGAGACCTTTTGCTCTCAGTTAAACAAGATCTATCGGCTGAATTGCAGTCGAGCGTCTCATTGCTCCAAACTGAGATCCAGCAAATACTGGGCCTCACCTCGGCCTTAGAGGCCCGCCAGGAAGAAATGTCGCAGCGATATTTGGCCTTGTCGGGCGATGTGAGGCGGCTGGAAGATAAAAATCGACGACTTCATGATGCATTGGAAGATCTTGAAAATCGCTCAAGGCGTTCCAACATACGTATACGAGATATCCCGGAATCGGTAACAGATCTGTCCAAATTTTTAACCAGATATTTTGGACTGTTATTGCCTGACCTACCGACCTCTGTTCTGGCACTGGACCGAGCTCATAGAGCCCTGCAACAGAAACCTGCACCTAATGCACCTCCGCGGGATGTTGTGGTGTGCTTCACCTATTATACTACCAAAGAGGCCCTGATACGACGAGCTAGAGCTGACCCAGTGTCTTTGGACGGAATCACCCCTCAGATTTTCGCAGATTTGGCACCCACAACATTGCAGAAGCTGCGAACCTTACGCCCATTGACTTCCTACCTGCGTGCCCAAGATGTTCCTTACAGATGGGGATTCCCGTTCCAATTGATTGCCACCAAAAATGGGGTCCAGTCGGTGCTGCGAGATCCGCCGCTTGGGACTTGATATGTCTCCTGAAGTTCAGGCCCTTTATGAGGATTTTGCAGGCCCGCGAGCTGGAGATCCCACCTGAGCCCCCACTGTGGTACCTGCGCTACTTATTGTTCTACTCTACTTCTGCTAGGTCAAGCCGTGGACTGCTCCTGACTGAGTGGTTGATGCCTGGTTCGATGGACTTACTCTATGTTTGGGACTGATCTACATCCCGGGTATGATGTTGGGGGGTTCCCGATGCCCTTCCCTGGGGTTCTCCTCTGCCCTCTTAGGTTGACCATTACTGTATTTGGGCTTTGTTGGGGGGGTCCTGGGTGTTAGTTGAAGCCCTTTACCTCCATGGGTCCCCCTCTTAACATCCTGGGGGTACCGGCCTGTTCGCTCCACCTGGGGCTCTACTACTTTATTAGAGCTATTCTGATGTGATGGGTTAACATTCTTTGTATTTCTGTTTATTATATTAATCACTTATGTTATTTATGTGCATATTGTTTGTTTTATCATACATGTAATGCCTACATTCTCCATATTTTGTGGAGTTTCTTTAATGCTTTTCCCGGGGCTGGGGGGCTCCTCGGAGCTTGCTCGGCCTTCGGGGGTCACCCCTGGATGCTTGTCTCCCCCTTTGGGGCCGAGGTGTGTGCCGTGGGCGGTGGCGGTGGGGGGTTGCCTGGTTTTCTGGCGGCCCTTCGACGCCGTTAGCCCGTCTTTTGCTTCCCTCGGCCCTGGGGCGGGGCGACCCCTTCAGTGGGTACTCCTTAATATGACATGTGTGCACTCGTCCTGGGCACCTTTCTGGGATTGGGTATTTAGCTACCATTACGGGGTGGTCTATTGGAGGGGTTGGCTTAATGGTTGATCTCCCCCCCCCCTTTTTTTTTTTTTTTTTTTTTTTTTTTAAAGCCATCCCTCTGCGGTTCTGCTAATTGACAACACCGATGGGGTCTGTAGTTATATTGAGATCAGGTCTCATGGTGCGCAGGACGAGTGTTCTAGTTAATATGCTGGTGATATGTTACCCCCTTCCCCTCCCTTCCTTTTTTTTTTTTTTTTTTTTCTTTCTTTTGCTAGTGGGTCTCTCTCTCTCCACCATACCTGTGGGGGACCGGGGACGCGCCTCCTTGCTCTCTGGGCTCCAGTCTTCCCTCTGTAAATACATATAGACGATACACAGGGCACTCTAGGTGCCCCCATCCCTATTGATCGTTGTCCTTTCCCTCTTTTTCCTGTTTTTCTTCTTTTTCTGACTCTTGACCCCCCCTTGACTCTTGAGCGTTGTGGCTCCCTCCTTGGCAACTTTGAAGGTGATCACTCATAATGTGAAGGGCCTTAATGCTCCTCAGAAACATAGGATGGCAATGCGGAACTATGTTTCTATTAGAGCTGATATCATCTTTTTAGAGGAAACTCACTTCAGATTAAACGCCATTCCTAGATACTGGGACCGGCGTTTTCACATGCACTTCCACTCCTCAGGGCCTCAGAAAAAAAATGGGGTTTCTATTTTGATTCGTAACTCTGTGGGGTTTCAGGTTTCCCAGATAGTGCGGGACCCGGTCGGTAGATACCTGTTGCTTCGAGGCGAAATCCAGGGTGCCCCATTGATTCTTTTAAATGTTTATGCACCCACTGATTCTGATCCTAGTTTCTATTCTGCATTGTCTGCCCTTTTAGATCAATTTCCTACTTCACCTCTCTTGATAGGTGGCGATTTTAACGCGCTGATGGATCCGATCTTGGATAGATCTGCACCCCTTCCAGGCCGTGGGTTGCCCCAGAAATCCCGGTTAGTTACTAATTTGGTCCATTCCCACAAACTATATGATTGTTGGCGTTTGCTTTATCCGAACACTAGAGACTACACTTTTTTTTCCCATCCCCATAGTCATTACTCTCGTATTGATTACTTTTTTGCCTCTCAGGCTTTGGTGGATGGTCTCCATGAGTCTAAGATTCATGACTTAACTTGGTCTGACCATGCTATTGTTGAGTGCTCCTTTTTAGGATTTCTTCAGACCCCTAGATCCTGCTCATGGCGATTTAATGAATCGTTACTGCTGGACCCTGAAATCTGTTCAGAACTGGGAACAGCTCTAGACGAATACTTTGCTATCAATGCGACTCCTGATGTTTCCTTGAGTACGGTGTGGATGACTCATAAGGCGGTCATCCGGGGCAGACTTATCGCTATAGCCACTCGTCTAAAACGGGCAAGGCAGGAAGAGTCACGTAGATTAACTTCTCTGCTTCATCTTGCTGAGACTGAACATAAAACTAACCCTACAGCGGCGAATTTGCTTAGGCTGACTAATTTGCGGGGTGAACTTAACCTTTTGCTTTCTAAAGATGTCTTGCGGGCGCTACAATGGACCCGTCAGCGCTTTTTTGAAAAGTGTGATAAACCTGATGCTATGTTGGCAGCGAAACTTCGCCAACAGATAAAATTTTGCTCTATTAAATCCATCTCACTCCGGACAGGATCTCTGACTCACTCTACTTCTGCTATTGCTGCAGCTTTTGCAGATTTTTACGAGACTCTTTACAATGGTAAAAAGGTGTCTACTTCCGCTGGAATTTCGTCTCAGATGCAGGCCTTTTTGAAATCTGCCAATTTGCCTCGCCTATCTCCGGATGCTCTTTGCTCCTTAAATGCTGACATTTCTGTGGAGGAGATCGCTCTTGCCCTGAAGTCTTTCAAACCATCTAAGGCACCCAGTCCCGATGGATTTACAGCCGCGTATTATAAAGCTTTCCAATCTACTCTCCTCCCTCACTTCGCTTCGCTCTGTTCTGCCTTTTTACATGGTGAGGTTCCTCCATCTGAGATGTTGATGGCTCGGATCGTGGTCATACCTAAGGACGGTAAAGACCCCACCTCTTGTGCCAGTTATAGACCCATATTGCTAATTAATCAAGATGTGAAACTTTCTCGAAAGTTTTAGCCACACGCCTCACCTGCCTGTTGTTGCCCCTGATTCATCCGGATCAGACCGGTTTTATTACTGGTCGTGAGGCCCCTGACAACATCAGGCGTCTATTGACTCTGATTCAGATGGCAAGGGATCGTTCAATTCCCATGATGCTTTTATCGCTGGATGCTGAAAAAGCGTTTGATCGCATTGACTGGGGGTATATGTGGGCAGTCTTGGACTCTTTTGGATTCACCGGTCCAATATTGCTTGGCATTAAAGCGTTATACGTTAACCCCTCGGCCTCGGTGATGGTGTCGGGTACCCTTTCCAGAGTCTTTCCTATTCGCAGTGGGACCCGACAGGGTTGCCCACTGTCCCCTCTTCTTTTTGCGTTGTGCATTGAGCCATTAGCTTGCGCCATTCGTGGTTCGTCAGATATCAAGGGCCTGACTGTGGGCGGGGTAGATTATAAGCTTAGCCTATTCGCTGATGATGTTCTACTTACTCTGTCTTCACCTCTAACTTCTCTACCCAACTTATATTCTCTGTTGTCTAATTTTTCTTCTTTCTCAGGTTTCAAGATTAATCATTCTAAATGTGAAGCCCTTAATATTACACTCCCTGCTCCTCTGCAGAAACTTTTGTCCTTGAATTTTGATTTTAAATGGGGGTCGACCTCCCTGACCTCGCTGGGAATTAGAGTCACCGCATCTAGGTCGACCCTTTATTCTGCTAATTATGGCCCACTACTCAGATCTCTTCACTCGGAGCTGGACACTTGGAGGTCGTATCGTATCTCTTGGTTCGGTAGAATTGTGGCGGTTAAAATGTCGCTTTTACCTAAGCTTCTGTATCTGTTTCGGGCCTTAGCAATTACGCCTAGGTCACGGGATATTCAGTCTCTTCAGAGACATATTTTTAGATTTATTTGAGCCTCCGGGAAACCTAGACTTCATTCAGGGCTTTTGCATCGACACCGTACAGCTGGGGGTCTCTCAGTGCCTCACATATGGTCTTACTTTAAAGCGGCCCAACTCCATCTTCCTTCTAACGTTCCCCGCTGGGTGCAGTTGGAAACTTTGCTGAGTGGATCGCCTCCTGCACCTGCTTTGCTATGGATCCCTTCATTGCCTTTGACGACGGTGGCAAGTTGCCCTAATCTATCTTTTACCTTGACCCTGTGGCATCGTCATCGGCATAGGGATCAGCTCACTGCATCGCCGTAAAAAATGTGCTCTCTTTTTTGGAATCCGCTATTTCCTCTGGGTGTTCGTCCGGATCAGTTTGGGTGGTGGCGTTGGACAGGTGTGTTATCTGTCTCTGACTTATATATTGGGAATAACCTCTTGACTTGGGATCAATTTAAAGACAAATATCAGGCCCCGTTGACTGAATATTATAGATTTATTCAGGTGCGCCACTTCGTCCACTCCTACTTTAAAGGGAAATCACCTCCCCAAAGGACCGTGTTTGAGCATCTTTGTTCTTCTTCTCTCCCTGGTAGGGGTGCCATCTCTAAGATTTATTCCCATCTCCTGACTATCTTGTTTCCAAAATCTCCATCTTACCGTACTAAATGGGAACTTGATTTGGGTGACTCTCTGGACCTAGAAGAATGGAATGATATTACAACTAATACCAATAGCTTGACTCCATGTGTTTTAGTGAAAGAAAATGCATATAAGGTTATGTCAAGGTGGTATTACTGCCCCACTAGATTACATTGTATTTTTCCTTCAGTTTCGCGGCTGTGCTATCGAGGATGTGGACAAGAGGGTACTTACCTTCACATGTGGTGGACTTGCCCTTCTGTTACTGCTATTTGGAGTTATGTCTTCGGGCTCTTGAGCACGGTGCTGGGGGTAGCGCTGACACCGGATCCATGGACGGCCCTATTGAATAGGTCTTCTCGTTTTCCACCCCTGTCTAGGAACGCTAATAAACTTGTATTTCGTATTTGTGCCATGACCCGATGTAATATTGCTTTTCACTGGAAATCTTTAGATAGGAGGATTTGGCATTTACTCCGTATGGAGAAAATGACTGCTTACCTTCATGCCTCCTCGTCCTCGTATCTTCAGATTTGGGGCCCTTGGATTGACTCAGTGGTTCCTCCTGATTTCCATCGGGACCTGCTACTACTTTGAATCTGCCTCGAGCGCGAACTCCAAGTACTGTCTTCCCTTCCTGACTTTACCCCTGTCTTCTCCCTTCCTTATGCCTACCCCTTCCTCCCCTTCTTCACCCCCCACCCCCCCCTTTTTTTTTTTTTTTTTTTCCTTTTTCTCTATTTCCAGTCTTACCTCCAACTGTACTGTTGTTCCCTTCTTGTTTTTTTTTTGATTATATGTTCTTGTTTTATGACTGCTGTGCCTTTTTTATTTTTTATTATTTTTGTTAATTGTGTCATTTCCCTCTGTCACATATACTGTAAAATTTCAATAAAAATTTGAATTAAAAAAAAAAAAAAAACAATGGGCCTCTTTGCTTCAAATGGGGAGTAAATATTTGAGTGAAAGATATGATTACAAACGACTTTGTGTGAGACAGAAAGTCTAAAACAGAGACAGACTCCCCTATGGGAAAGACTAGTAAAATGACAACTTTATGGGGTTTCTGATAAACTTATCATCTGTCCCTGTTTAGATGAATGCCAGACCAGATGTCATATGTAAAATTCTAATGTAGCATATTGGCGCCATCTGCAGCATTTATATTGTTATTACTCATGTTTTGTATTTTTCTTATATTATTAGCATAATATATAAGTATCCAATCAGGTCATACTGGTGATGTCACGGTATAATGAGATGGATCTCTGTCCAATCATTGGGGATGAGCGGAGATTACTGATAGAGTAAAATTTGCCTAATAAAATGCTAAGGAGAAGGTAATTTCGCTCTCTTGACTTCATGGTTGAATTCCTGAGAACATCTGGGTTCCTGGCTCTGGGTACCTAACTGAGATATACAAGGAAAACACACTTGGATTGGTAACTATATATTTTCTTCATTTAAATTTTACAGGTTCACATATTTTTCTTCTTTTATTGAAGAAACTTAAGTTTGTCTTATAATTGTCTTAAGTGGACTGGCCAACCATTTGGGATCAATTATAATAAGCTATATTAGCTCTCGATTTCTGGAATTAAACAGAATTTATATATTTTTTGGTAAATTGTTATATTTTGCCCAATAAATGTAATATAGTTATATAGCTTGGTTCATATATTAGTTAATATAATTCTTGGTATTTCTAGAATAATATTCGGTAGTGCTGGAAAGGTTATAATAGCTAATATTTGATTTAGGGAATTCTTTGAATTCAATTGTTAACCCTTTAACCGCTATTTGTCTGTTATTAGTGGTGTTTCTTTAGAATTCTCTGTGTATGTGCTAGGCCTAACTTTTATACATTGGAAGTTTTCACTTTCACCAGACAAAAGAAACAGCTTTCTGGGTGTGGCATCATATTTTAAATCAGTGTATTAACCCTTGAAGTGCCTATTGGTTTTACAATATATTGCTATAGTCATATGTATGATATGTTGCATGAAGTTGGTGTACTTTCTTGACATATATTATTGAATTGATTCTAAGTATATTCTTGGTATAATC
Source organism: Rhinophrynus dorsalis (assembly GCA_037306005.1). Lineage (NCBI taxonomy): Eukaryota > Metazoa > Chordata > Amphibia > Anura > Rhinophrynidae > Rhinophrynus > Rhinophrynus dorsalis. The sequence goes on from CM074724.1 coordinate 190,596,480, forward strand.
TATGATCGACTATATTAATTGCAATTTATCTGTTTTATTCAGAAGGGATGCAATATTTGAAATCAGTACATAATTAAATTATAGTGATTTAAATCTGGGATTCTATTCTAGTTATTCTCGAAATGTGATTATTATATAGATGGTACAAGGATAATTGTTAGAGGAATTGGCTTCAAAAATTTTTTTAGGTCAATTCAAATGACAATATACCTTAAACCATAATTAGCATAGTCTATACAGTTTCTGGGGCAGAAGGTTGTAAAGGTTTGTCCGACTCACAGACACAATGGTTTAGGATAAAAACACAGTTTTATTCAATTCACAATACAGTAAGAACCTTCACAGGTCCTGTAACATAGTAACATAGTAATTTAGGCTGAAAAAAGACTTGTGTCCATCCAGTTGAACCCTTTTCCTATTCCTGTTTTCCATTGTTGATCCAAAAGAAGGCAAAAAACCCCTCAATATAGCAATTTAAAATTCTGCCCTGAATTGGGGGAAAAAATTCCTTCCTGATTCCAAATGGCAATCAGATTTCCCCCCCGGATCAACAAGCCCTAACTAAATATTAATCCCAATACTAACGTACATAGCCCTCTATGCTATGCTCTTTTAAATAAGTATCCAGGCACCTTTTAAAGGCATCTAATGTATTTGATAGCACCACCTCCTCAGGCAGTGAATTCCATACCTTTATTGTCCTTACTGTAAAGAAACCTTTCCGATGTTGTAGATTAAATCTCCTTTCCTCAAGCCTAAGTGGGTGGCCCCTTGTCCTGTGTACTGTTCTGTTAATGAACAGGTCTTTGGAGAGCCCTTTGTATGGGCCCTGAACATATTTATATAGTGTTATCATATCCCCTCTAAGACGCCGTTTCTCTAGTGTGTACAGGTTTAACTTTTCTAGCCTGTAATATACAGACAGTATAATACAGACACACGACAGGTTAATTATACAATGCCCACACAGGTCCAGTATAAAATTAAGGTACAGACAGTATATACTGACACAGGTCAGGCAAGAGGAGTAAGTTTCTCAGGACTCTGGTACTGCAGGAGTTAGTTCATCAATGATTGCAAACAGTCCCATGTGTGAAGGTACTGAGATAGCACTTATACCGAGCTTCAGGTCGCCCAAGCGCTAGCAGAATAACGTGAGCTGCCAGAGCTCAACAGATGTAGTAATGAGCACTGCCGGAGCAATAACGGAGGCAGACACTTGGAACCGGTATAGCAGTAACGGAGGACAAGCAAATGGCACACTACCGGAGCAGTAACGGAGGCAGACAATTGCACCCGGTGTAGCAGTAACGGAGGACTAGGCCAAAGCTCACTGCCGGAGCAGTAACGAAGGCACACTGGCAACCTGCAGGCGAGTAATGGAGGACAAGCCAATGGCGACTACCGGAGCAATCACGGAGGCACACACTTGAAACCGGTATAGCAGTAACGGAGGACTAGGCCAAAGACACACTGCCGGAGCAGTAACTAAGGCACACACTAGCAACCTGCAGGAGCAGTAGCTGAGGACAAGCCAATGGCGACTACGGGAGCAATCACGGAGGCACACACTTGCAACCGGTATAGCAGTAACGGAGGACTAGGCCAAAGGCACACTGCCAGAGCAGTAACGGAGGCACACACTAGCAACCTGCAGGAGCAGTAGAGGAACAGGCTCAGGCAACCGGATTGTCTGCTGAATAAGAATGTCGCCGAAGCGACAATAGCTGAAGACACAGGAACGTCAATCAAGCCAGGTCGGTACACAGGAACAGGAACATCAGCCAGGCCGGGTCAGAACACAGGAGCAGGAACGTCAGCCGGTCCGGGTCGGTACACTGGATCAGGAACGTCAGCCAGGCCGGGTCGATACACAGGAGATGGAAACTGAAGAGTAGTCAGGCAGGCCAAGTCGGTACACTGGGAAACACTGAGCAGTAAGCTAGCACTGGTACAGGAACACCACGAAAAGGCACTGAGTGGGTGCAGGAGCCCAGTATATAAAGGCCATACTGGGCAGGATCAACACAGGACAGCCAATGAGAGCATAACACAGGATAACTGACAGGAAAACAAAAACAAGGGAGCACGGGCACAGTGATAAAGGTATTCATATACACTGCTGCCAACTGCATTTTATTAATTGCAAGGATCAATTAACCTTTTCTGTGCTGCTGAATGCAATTATTGTTATCTAATACCTCTGAATATACCTATGTATAGTTAACCCTTTCATTGCTTGTAATCCTCATGGTGATAATTGTGGTTTGGTTTACTATGTATCTATTGTAATTGCTGATCACTCATTTATTTCTTTGTTGCTGACACTTTTTATATATATAGTATATTGTATTTTAATAAATTATATATATATTTTTGCACAAATATGCGGGATTGATTATTTCTATCAATTCTTTACTGTGGAGTAGCGTGTCAATATCTAATATAGTATAAAGTTCTCAATTATTTTCTATTGTCATTTATCTATTTATGCGAAGATATCCAGCCTGATTGGTTCTCTTGTTTAACCCTTGGGATACCGTCATCATAAATAGTCCAACAAAGTTGCTAAATCAGCTGGGCACGTCATTAAGCTAAGTTTGTTTTTAATATAAATATATATATATATATATATATATATATATATATATATATAATTTTTGTATGTTTATGGCTGGATGAACTATATTTGTTTGTATATGGGAAGATTTCCTTAGTATTTTTAGCAGCATCCCCCTCTCTCTCTATTCATGTTTCTGATTTCACCCATTTATGTTTTTTGCTTACCAATGAAGTTATTTTACTCGGGTATAGAGTGCCTCATTTGTATACTAGAGACCTGCTATATGGAGGAGTGGCCTCTCTTTAACCTCCCATGTTTTTTTATTGCTTTTTAACTTAAAAACTTGTTTTTGAACTGCGGAAATTGTGGACGTACCTTGTGACAGGAGGATCAATGGAGGAGACGACCATCAACTTAGATTGTAAGCTCTATGGGGCAGGGACCTCTTATCCTAATGTATACTCACCTGTCGTTCCCCTTATGACTGCCAATATAAGCACTTAATCACCGCACTTATTGTACCCCTGCTATATTAAATGTAATCTGTAAAGTGCCAAGTACACCGGTTGGCGCTATATAAATATACAATACAATACAACACAGTGGTGCTTCTAAATGTCATGTGGAGGCATGACGTGCGCATTGTCATTGGAGAGTAAGTTGGACCAAGAGGGCTCTGAGTAGCTCATCAGCGTCACTCACAGCTCGGGCGTCTCACAGTCACTCACTGCGTGGCTCACTTCACATGATAAGCGTGGGTCAACGTTACTTTCCCCATGCTCCTCATTTGAGCCGTCCTACAGTGAGTGCCTGTGAGATGCCGGTGAATCAAAACATGGCACACATGGCTTAAGGATGCCGGAGTGGATATAGCAGGCCAAGTTTAGATACATCATACAGCACTGTACTGGCGGCTGGAAGGGCTGGTGGGCAGCCTGGGTCTATTTTCTATTGTGGGCCTCGAGCTGCAGCTCCCTCAGCCCCTACGTTAATCCGGCCCTGCATTGGTGTATCAAAATGTACAGTATAATATAGCAATATTTGAACACAGAAGCATAGCAAGGGTTAATTGTTCCTTACAATTAATGATAATACAGCTGGCTGCAGTGTATATGAATACCTGCCCCAAAACCTGTATAAACTATGCTAATTAAGGTAAAGGGATTTTGTTATGTGAGTTGAGCCTAATTTAGCCACAGATCTTATAACAATTCCTTGCACCATATCAAAATTTAGAAACATATCTAAAAGACAAAATGTCCCAGGTCAGATAAAAATAATTTTAACTTTGTATCTACTGTCTTCAGTATTGCATACCTTCTGGATCAGGTATTCAATTGTATATACCTTATTGACAATAACAGATTATACAATTACAATATAATGCAAATGATATATCAAATAATATAAGTTAAAAAGCAAAGTCAAAACTAATACATTGCATGCAACATATGTTATAAACTGACAATGGCAATATCCTGTTTGATTCACACATAGCACTGCAAGGGCTAACCAGAGATTATTGCTTATAAACAGAAAACTGTTGCCCCACCCAAGATGGCAGAGTTTCTTCTGTCTGTTAAAACAACCATATATGGTTCTTTCAACAGACAGAATTTAGTCCCACAATATCATGCAATAGAACCATACACGAAAACAAAGAATCCTATGAAACACACACCAAGACAGAAACAGAAGGAAAAACTTTCCAGATAGCAATCTAAAGGCTAGTAATAAAATTCACCAGATCAAATATAAGCCCAATGACCTTTTCAGAAACACAAAGACAAATTAGATTTAAAACCAATTTATAACGCTATTTGATCTAAATTGCTATCAAACTATCTCACACTTTTGGGTCAATGATTGGTACTGTGCAGCCTCTTTAATATTCTAACTTTACAGCCCAAATGGCTACTATATAATAGTCTCCACTAGAAGGGCCAGGACTATTGGAGAGTATCAACAAAGGAGGCTATTCCAGAATGAACTGGAATATATTTATTCTAGAAGTTTTACAGAAATTACACAAGAATATATATTTACCAGACAGATTAAGGTTTGGTTCAGCTCTGGTTAAGATGATTACTTCAAGTCAGAACATAGAGTTCTTGGCTTCCAGTCCACTGTAATTATACTATCAAAAAATCTTTATCAGAAAGACACAACCCATCTTTCTCTTTCTTTAGGTTGAGTCATAGACTATGAAGTCAGAGCATTTCCAAAAACACTCTGATTGGTCAATCAGAGTTAACATTAGTCGAAGTTTAAACCCTAGTAGCAATACTCCTTTTTTTCCATTAGGTGTCGCAACAAGATTACAAACTGCACATATATACAGAGAGACGTGTGTTTTATGTCAAAATTGTAGAGCCAATAAACTATACTAAAAATGTCAACTTAATCCCTTATCCATATTTTCACATAAGATAAGGAATAGGATCCCAGACTGGCCTATCTTCCCTTTCCTGATCTTCTTTAGGATTTTGCTGCAGAAAAGAGCCATTTCGAGATTCAAGGAGGTATCAACCTGGGTGACCATACGATCAACAGCGTAAAGGTACCCCTCGAACTTCCAGACCAGGATTCAGGAAGGATTTCTCTTCCAGAATCCAATAAAAAAAACCCTAATGATTCCCTTTGGGCCCTGGCTCCGGGGCAGACTGAGACATTTCTGTCATCAGATCAGTTTTTCTAAGAGCATTTCATAGGTCCATAGACCTACAGGATGGCTATTTCCACATTTCTATCAGACCAGCTCACTGGAAATACCTGTATTTTCAGTTCACAGCTCTCCCCTTTGGGCTATCTTCAGCCCCAATGGTCTTGACCAAGATTCTAGTAGTAGTTCTGTCAGCTGTTAAGGAAAAGGCATTGTGGTCATTCTTCATTAGTCAGAACGCAATCTGGAGTCTCTCAGCCTCCCACATATCAGGCATTCTGAATCTGGAGGCAGATTATCTGAGCAGAACTCAAGTGGATCCAGGTGAATGGTCTCATATCAAGATCCTCAAGCAGATCCCCAGCAGATGGGGAAATCCTCAGACAGATCTCATGGCCTCCAGAGCAGACAAGAAATGCAAGAAATTCTTCTCCTGTTGGCAAGATCCAGAAGCTCTAGGCCAAGATGCAATGAAATTCCCTTGGAACTTCTTTCTGGCCTATATATTACCTCCTATTCCTATAGTTCTGATGAAAATAAGACACAAAGCGAAAGTGATTCTTGTAGCTCAGAGGTGGCCCAGGCGAACCTGGTTCCACCACTGATTCAAATGTCCATAGCTGATGCCTGTGATCTTTCAGTATCTCAGGATCTTCTAGCTCAAGGCAATAGCTTCCATTCAGATCCTGGCTTCTTTCACTTGCAGACCTGGAGGCTGAGCAGGAGTCTTTAGCATCTAAAAGTCTGTTGAATGCTGTTATAGATACCATCATGGGAGGTTGAAAACGTCCTACATCTAAGATATACTACAGAGTTTGAAAAAAATTTTCCAAATGGCTCAAAGAGATATTGTAGTGACTCCATTTTTATCACAGTAATTCTGGAATTTCCTCAAGATATTTTTGCACAAGGTCTTAAGCCAGCTTCAATTAAAGTCCAACTTTATGCCTTGTCAGCCATCTTGTATATTCAATTTGCAGACTACTTTTTGGTAAGAAACTTTCTTAAGGCCATTGCACAATCTAGGCCTACTATTAGGAAGATTACTCCTTCTTGGGACCTTAATATTGTCCTGGAATAAATATCTACTTCATCATATTTTGAACCTATGGACAAGGTACAGTTAAAAAAAAAAATCTTATCTTAATGACTGTTTTCTTAACTGCTGTCACTTCAGCCAGTAGAGAAAATGAGCTTCAAGCTCTCTCCTGGAAATCTCCATACTCTATTCTACATCAGGACAAGATTTTCTCAGAACCGACCCTTACTTCGGATCAAAAGTGGTATTTGAATTTAATTTAAATTGAGAAATTATTCTTCACTCTCTTTGCCCCAATGCCAAAGAGGACAAAGAAACACAGTTCCACACCTTTGATCTAGTCAGAAACATCAATATTTACCTTGAAAGAACTGAGGCATTCAGAAAATCTGAAAATGTATTCATTCATTTTTTTCAGCTAGTCCAAGGGCCTACAAGCATGGATGAATCACTGACTAAGATAGCGTACAGAGAAGCAGAATTGTCAGTTCCTCGCAAGATCAGGGCTTACTCAACTAGATCAATTTGGACATCATGGTCAAAGAGCTTCTGCTACACCTACAGAGATATTCAACCGTCATAAAACATTACCAATTGGACATTCAAGCTTCAGTAGAAGCAAAGTTTGGGCTACAAGCCCTTCAGGCGGTGGTTCCACTATAACTGATAGGATCTATTGTATGACATATTCTTTTAGTTTAAGGTTTTGTATTCACCATAGTCACCCTCTATTCTGATGATTTGCCCACCCTTTTTGGTGCTCTTTCACTGCTTGGGGAAATTCTCACTATAGTGCCGTGGGTAGAGACATAGAGGAACAGGGGGAATTTGACTGATGTTCCGTTTTTTCTATATCCATCCGCAGCACAACCTACTTTTACCTATATGTTCTATTTTCCAGCCTGGACAAAAGAGAACTGAGGTCACTCTACATTCAGACTCCTTTTTGAAGTTTCCTCATTAGTCCTACCCAACTGGAGGGCGGAGATAATAAAGCCTATAGTGCCATGGAAGGACATAGAAGAGAATGGAAATTCTCCCCTCTTTCCACATTATACAATTCTATTGTTCTAGCTTCCACTAATTTTTCTCTTTCATCCAATGAGGAGCATGTGAACAATGTGGTAAAGCTTTCCTCCAGAGGGCAGGAAACTTCAAAAATGGTAGGGCTTTTGAGGCGGAGACTCCCTTCTTCCCTTCAATTTTACCCCTGCCTACTCAAGTTCAAGTGTCCTGGCCTCAGGATAGGGTATTCAGAGCACAGCTCTGTTACTCTTAATTTTTATATCTAGTTATACGGGGATATATAGTTCCCCAATAGGTGGGCTCACATTTACTTACATATGGTTTGCCCAGTTCCTCCATTCTCTGTGGAGGATGACTTGTTATATTAGTCTGTGCCTCACTGTGTAACTTCCCTTAAGTTCTTCAATTTATGTATTGGGAGTCTGAAGCTTGGTGAGTTAACCTATTGAGTGCTAGGGTCTTATGTCCCGGCTAGTCTGTCATTCACTTTTATGTGGTGTTCCTTGCCTGTAATGCATTCTATTTTCCTTATGGAGTATGTGCTGCAAAGGTGGCTGCTTTAAATATTGCTTAACCCTTTCTATACCTACACTGTTTCCATGGGTATATTTTCAGACTTTATCCTCTTTTTTAGGGCAGATGTCTTCATTCTGTTCAGTTTTACTACAGATTTGCTTATGTGTTATACAGTTTCTAACTTTATTTTTTCTTTTTCATGTAATTTTTATAATAGTGATAAATCTACACAGGGACATATATATGCCCCTGTTTGCTTCCTAGGGACAGAGGGAGCTCAGATTTAATTGAATGACCTCTTCTATTTCATGGTCATTCTTGGGACTTTGTTCAGAGAGCAGGAGAGTACCATTTTTGAATGGCTGAGTGGGTGCGTTAGAAAATTACATCCCCCAGGATCCCCTGTTAACTGAGCTTTCAATTGGACATGTTGGCATCCAATTTCTACTCTCATTATACATGCTAAGCAGAGCCTGGTCTCTCCCCTCTTCTATCCATTTTAACCCATTGCAGTCAGATAAGTGCTTTTTTGGATATTCTTTGTACTTTCTCACATTTTGGGCTTGATTTAAAGAAGGCCGGTAAAAAAGCCGGTAGGGCCAAATTGGCTACAGACCAACAGAATAAAATGTCCAAGTCAGTATTCACAGGCCCTACCAGCTGAAAGCACAAGGGACGTTAGGCCACAGAAAAGGTCTTGTGACCAAATGTCTGTTTTGTGCATTAAGTTCCCAAAATGCAGATAAAAAGAGGCAATAATGGGAACATCAAAGGAAAAAGCTAACAATTCGTGCCTGACATTCCATCAAGCACCAATTGTTAGCTTATCCGTGTTACACTTCCCTGTCATCCACTGTCCTTTTTCTATCTTCTTTTTCTCTAATCTTTCTTCTCTCTTCCTTCTTCTTCTCTCTCCTTTCTTTCCTTTGGTCCTTCTTCTGTCTTCCATCTTCTCATCATGTACCTGTAAAAAAATTAAGATATATAAATAAATGATGCCTGTTCCACTGTGAGGGAATTTGAACAGATACTGCCTTTATATATGTGCAATCTCTGTTCAAAAGAACTCGCAGGCAATGGCTGGGATGTGTGCTTACGCACCTCCCAGCAAATCAGCTTGAATGCTCCCCAGCTGAAAGCTGATTGGCTGTGAGTCCTTTTGAACAGAGACTGTCTCTGTTTAAATTTCCTCACAGTGGAACAGGCATTCTCCCATAAGGTACAAAGGGGAAGGGTGTTGCTATTTACTTTCTCCACAGCTGCTGCCACCGAACACGGAGGCGGAGAAATGAAAAAAAGGCATAATATTTTTATTCAAAATGGTTTCAGCATTTTATAATTCATGAGAACAATTTTTTTGTGTTGCCTACCCCCCTGGCACTACCTGGCCTACCCCTCTGGCACTCTGGCTTAAACTATGCATATATGTGCGGGTTCTTTTTATGGAACATTTATCTCTTAATTTATTTTACAGGTACATGATGAAAAGATAGAAGACGGACAAGAGAGAAGACAGAAGATGGACAGTAACTGACCAGGTTGCTGAAGACTCCGCTGGACATCAGGATTAATGGTTTTTGTTTTCAGAGGCTGATGCGTTTTAACTTAGTCGGATTAACCCTGTGAGAGCCAGTGGGGTAATTATACCACACTAGCACTCATAGGGTTATTTCTGCTAACTTTGGACACATTTTGGGTGTACTTTGAATGTACTGATATGGGGCTTAGGACCCCACATCAATACAGCCACTGGCGACTTAGGGTTTTTTCACTTTTGTTTACATGCAATTCCTGCTTGGCGGTTAAAAGTTGCACTAAGGGATTCTAATTCCATGATAAAGTGGGTCCTTTAGAACATCTTAGCACCTAAAGCAGTCCTTTGAATTGCAGTGTAGACAGTTTGTTGTATGTTTTATGGGGTGAAATGGCCGCTAAGTTTAGCTGCCGATATGCTTCTTTTTTCTGCCTGTAGTTCTTCATAAGTTATTTGAATTGCTTACTGAGCTTGAAAAACTGCCATTGTATTGTATATGGTGTCTGACTGCTTTAAATCAAGCCCTTTGCTATCTTTTGTCTTGCTTTGGGAGGCTAATCTGAACATGTCAGACACTTTGGCCTCGATTTATAGAAGTAAGTTAAAAATGTTGTTAAGGCAAAAAAAAAACAATGTTCTATAATATATGATTTACATCTAATTCAATATGTACTCAACAAGAAGGTCCAACAAATCCATGAAAAACACAAAAACCTGCATTGCACCTTTTTTCTCCTCACCGTGTCCCAATCAGCTGATAATTAACATATGATACGTCTAAAGGCAAGGAATAAGATAATGGTCAGCATTATCTAGTGACCTTGATAAGACAAGTTCAAACCCGCATTCAATCACAACACACCAAAGTATCATATACATTCAAATACACCTGTATAAACCATAAAATAACAGACATACCTTGTTTGTGTTATGAGTTTTGGCAAGCCAGAGCACAGGACCCAGTAGCGGAGGATAGCAATAGAGTGAGAGAGAAAGGCACGCGCATTTGAAGCAGGTAGAAGGATTTGGGAGTGGAGAGAGTTGTATTTAAATTAACAAATAATAATATGGCACATTTGCCATACACACATACATACAAACACACATGCACATATCTTTTTTTGTTTTATGATACAATACACTTTTTATCTTTTTATTTTAACAGTGAGTGACAGAGAGTGAGTATGTTTGTGAGGGCCTGTGTGAATGCCTGAGTGTAAGTGGGTGTGAGTTGGCAAGGAGAGGAGGAGAGAAGGATGGGGAGAGGAGCAAGAGAGGAGTAAGGACAGCAAGGCATCTCTGGTCTGGGACAAGAGTGGGAGAGGGAGATCTGTTGGGCATAAGGGGACCTGACCAAGGACAGGGATAGAACTGCCAGAGGGATGAGAGATAGTTGTAGGGGACACAGCCAGGGACATCACAGGTAAGACATTCAATCCAGAGCTCTGGCACATTCCAGGCTGGAGTTGATGAGGAAAGGCTGCGGGACCCCAAGTATTCCTACGAGGAGTATAGGGTCTTCATCCCGAGCATCCTGGAGAGGGAGAACATCCTGTTGCTGAGGGAGAGGGTCGCTGGTCTGGGGCTTCGGAGATGGACACCTGGCATCCGGTGCTCAACCAAGTGAATGCAATATCCACCTGCCAGAGAACCATGGACTCGCTCAAGAAGTGGTGGGGTGACTGCAAGAGGCTGGTGAAAGAGAAGATGGGAGAGGCTGCCATGCACTCCCGATGTACTGGAGGGGGTTCCCCTCACAACATCACCTTCAACCCCTGGGAGGAGATTCTGAGGATGAATTTGTCTACACCGACCATTGAAGGGATCTCTGGAGGATCATACACTGGGGATGACAGCACCCTCCAGATTACCTGTAAGTGCATCATTCCATAACCACACAAACCCCCATACCAACTACAGCCCAATACAGTCACACCTGAACACATGGCCAGCATTGATTCATACAACTGCACCAACATAGCTCTGAGGGGATTTAAACAAGAACAAACTACTGAAAAATCCAGGCACAAGTGGGAAGGCTCAACAGGCCAAATCCTGTCCAAGTCCTGGTTTAACCCATTTGTTGCTGTGTTGATCTTCATACCCGCTCCACAAAAACAATGCTTTGCAATCACATTATCATATAATATATAATATAATCTGTTATGCCCCTCCACAGTGTTACACAAGGAGCCACATGCGAGGTTGTCACCTAACACCTTGAGTTCTAGAGGGGGTGATCAAAGCATCGTTCAGTGATGCATTGGCTACCCCTCTGACGCTCCAAGGGTTAACAGACAACTAATACAATACAACAGGGTTACATTGCACTGGTCCGCAGGGATCAGTTCACATATCACAGTTCCACTGAGACAAACTGATTGCATGTACAACACACATGCCTCAAAAAAGAACACTAGGGCCCCACAGCAAAGCAATTCACTGGTCAAAAACAATGACAACTAAATTGATTAACCCCTTCCCAACAATGGACGTACATGTACGTCCCACAGAAACTGTCACTTAGTGACAGAGGATGTAAATGTATGTCCTGGAAGTCCGGGTCCCCGCGCGGCTGCACGCCGTTCGGGGACAACAGGGGCCAGTCACTAAGGGGTTAAAGAACCTGGGAATCATTTGTATCCTGAAGAGTGAGGATGGAAAGGAGGGGAAAAGGTGTGGTTTGAAGCCATAGTAGTATTGTTCCCTAGGCCTATGTAGTGTGTATGTAATCTTTTGCTCTCACTTGAACTGTGATGATTAAACTTTGGTTGCCACATGTATCCTTAGGAGTGGAGATGACAAGGAGGGATTTCAGGCCATCCACTATGTCTGGAGACATATGATAACTGAACATCAACTACTGTAGTTTGCTTACATCGATGTGCAGCAGGGCTGTCTAAGTTTAGCCATCAAGGTCCACCAACAGGCCAGAACTGAAGGATATCCCTGACTGAGCACAGGTGGGTCAGTCAAAATGAGAGAGCTACTGAACAACTCCCCAGTGCTTAATCAGGGAAATCCTTACATCCTGACATGTTGGTGGCCCTGAGGACTGAACTTGGACAGGCCTGATGTTCGGCATCCTGTCAAGCTCATCAATCATTCATTGCCAGGGTGGTATCCCATGGTATTCACATATCCATGTTGTCTTGTCATTGCTTACATTACTAATCACACCATGTCATTTCTCCTCACAGCATACAGGCCTGCAGAACAGCAGGAGAACAGTGAGGAGGAGGAGGCATATGACCTCCCCCTTGAGGAGCAACAGGAGGGGACCAGCAGGTGCTCACCATCACCTCCACCAGCTCCAGCAGCACCAGCACCAACAACCATGGAATTTAGCCAGCTACCCACTCCCTACACTGAGTGGTGCCTCCAGAGAGATGGATGCCTCCGTCTACCTCAGGACATTATTTTATGGCCCCATCACCACTGGGAAGGCACTGGATGCCTGGGAGAGTGCCCACCCCACAATATAGATCATACAGGCCCACAACACAACCACAGGCACCCTCCTGGATGGGCCCAGGTATGGCCCGACACCCAGGTGGGAGGGAAGCAGCTATCAGTGGCCATGGTATGACCCATGGTCACTGGATTATGAACAGTTGGGCCTGATTGGGGAGTCCTAGTGCCCTCAATAACAGGAAGACTTCACACACCCACCACATCTCCAAACAGAGGGCCAGCCATCCATGGCCAGTTCAGAATCTCTAGATGTGGTGAGGACACAGGCATCCTCTGGCTCCATAGATGCTGGGACACAGCCAACAGAACCACCACCACCAGAAGAACTGGAACAGGAGGTTGAAAGAAATATTACCCAGCAGGAGGAGGGAGAAGATGCCATGGAGCCACCTCCAGATTAGGAGAGGGCAACAACTCCAGCCACATCCCCTCCACCATTGGACACATCATGAGGATGGAGAGAGAGTGCCTGGTCATCCAGGGGAGACAGTTCAGGGAATCCTGGAGAACAAATTTACACCTGAGGCGGTTGCAAAAGTATTCCCTGAGAAACACAGCCACCCTCTGCCCACTGGACTTAGAGAAGGCAGTGTGGAATAGCAAGATGCATAAATTCCACACAGGTATGATGGACATGATGGGTCAGCTGCTTCTGAAGTGAGGGAACTCAACAGCAGTGAGAATCTGTGTATGGTGAGGAAGCAGCAATCGATGAAGGGTCCACTGCAACCACCTCCCCTTGAACCAACACCATGAACCCACAGGATCACTAGACAGTATACGGTTACATGGCAGATATGTCTCCAGACTCCAATGCAATGCAGTGAACACAACCAGCATATATTACTTGTAGGTGTTGTGTCACAGGTAAGCACACACAGCACATACACTGTTGTCCAATTCCATCTCACAATCCACCTAGTAAAGCCAAACAACATGAAACTGTTGATGGCCATGGTATGAGATGAGCTTGAACAACTGACACCTATACCTTTATACCTTAGTATACTAGGTGCCAGACTGTCCCTATTCAGTTCCATCCATTGTTATGGTTTTAAAGGGATAGTAATACTTTGTTTTAACTTTATTTTATAGCCATTAAAAAAACATGAAGAACGATATAATTCTTATCTCTCAAACCTTTATGGTTTGAGAGATATTCACAAGCAAAGTTTCCCCTCCCGCCCCTTTTACCTAGTGTAAGCCATCTCTTCTCAGATGTGGAATGCAGTCCATAGACCAGACAGATAACAGCAGGGGACAAGCTTCTTCATTGAGAACAATGAAAACCCTGCCCCTTGACAAGTTTTTCAGGTTTTTCCCTTATCTTAATTGAAGATTGTCCCTCTCTGCAGTCTACCTGGGTGTAACGGTTTTCAGATACTCAGACAGCAGGTTTGAATAAAACACAGTTTTATTAAAACAAAAAATAACGAACAAGGTCGCCCTCAATAGGCCACACAGTAGATAGCAAGAGATAGACACATAGGCCTTCACAGGACCAGTATACAGGAGTACAAATAATACATATGCTGTCACAGGACAGGCTCAGAATAGCGACTGGCAATCAATTGTTAAATACATAGGAATCGTCAGTCTCTGTTGTGGTGTTTGGCACGCCCAAGGTGAATAAGAGGCAGCAATAGGTGCTAGATTGCATAACACCTTAAGTCCACTGATGTCGTTAGCTGCTTGGGTAATGCAGAGACTGAGACAGAACGCTGCGGAGCAGTTTGCGGATAGCCCCCACAGCCGTGTAACGGAGACAACTTGTAATGCAGAAGCGTGAGCCGCTAGCCCCCACGGGCGTATAATGGAGACTACTGATGCTGCAAGAGCGTGAATCGCTAGCCCCCACGGGCATGTAATAGAGATCAACCGTACAGTGATAGCCTGAGCCAAATAGCCCCCACGGGCGTATGACAGAGACACTTTGCACTGCAAGAGCGTGACTAGCTAGCCCCCACGGGCGTATAAGGAGACCAACCGTACAGTGATAGCTTGAGCCAATAGCCCCATCGGGCGTATAACGGGAACCACCGGTGCAGAGAGTGCTAGAGCCAATAGCGCCTCACAGGCACGTAACCGGATACCGAATACTCTGCTTAGGATGACAATATGAGCCGCCGTCTACCAAGACCCCAACGCGGCTGGCTCAGCAGGAGCAGCGGGAGTATAACGGCTCTGCAAGAGTTAACAACAGCACCAGGTTGGATATATAGCAGAGCAAGTATAATCGGAGGCTCAGCGTATAATGGTATCACCCTGCAAGTGCCAAGGAAGACTCAGCTTTGGGTAGTACAGCTCTGTAAGCGTAACCGGAGACTCAGCTTTGGGTAGTACAGCTCTGCAAGCGTAACTGGCGACTCAGCTCAAGAGACAAGGCTCAGCAGGAGTTAATGGATACAGTCTCGATTCAATCAGACATGAACACAGCAGGAATCAGAATGTCGCCCAAGTGACAACAGCAGCAGGAACGTCAGCCAGGCCGGGTCAGATCACGGAGGAGATTCTCAGACAAGCCAGATCAGCAATGAGCAGGAACGTCAGCCAGGCCGGGTCAGATCACGGAGCAGGAACACAGGAGAATCGTCAGAACAGGCCAAATCGGTACACCGGAAATCAGGAACACAGGAACTCAGCAACAGCAACACTGGCTCTGGAACACCACGAAAGGGGACCTGACAGGTGCCACTAGTCTGGTATAAAAAGGGTCACCAGGGGCGGGCCAAACAGGCTCAACCAATAAGGGAGCAGCACAAGAGAGAGTGACAGAGGGAGATCACGGGAACCGTGATACTGGGCACCTCCCTTCTGTTCTGGCTGAGCAGTGTTACATCAGTAAAAGGGGCGGGAAGGGGATACTTTGTCATCGAATTACTCATGAACTACAACTCTGACAGAATTGAAATAACACTCTCCAAAGTCTAAACACTATGATGATTAATTAGATCTGCTTTTATTATGAAACATTACTATCCCTTTAAAGGTGTTATCCAACCAGGATAGGTTAGCTACTAACATGCAAGATAGATTATCCTAAAAAAGCTGCTGGGATTCACACTCTGATAAGGAAACAAACATCACACACCTAGAAATGTTAGGTTGATTCTTGGGAATAATGTGTTTGGATGCAAGACAGGTAATCATACAAAAAGAGGAATCGCACCAGCCCTGTACACCACTCCTAGACAAATTAAGATACAATTAGCACTTTTAGGTACATCATAATCTGGTTTAACAATGTTATAAATGGAGTATGCTTACTAATAATTAGGTACCTTATGGTGTTATTTCACTCTCGTTGACTATTCTTGTATTTGCTCTTGCATTTGCTAATCAATATTATATTAGTGTGCTACTATACGGCGTCTTTTCTTATTTTTTACTTTATTCTTTTTCTTTTTTTTCTGTGTTTTTTGTCTCTTTTTATTTTTTATTTTTTGTATTTTACATTGGCTTAAGTGTGCATATATTTGAAGTACTAACGTCAATTCAGGCAGCTTCTCAATTTAATATATACAGCATTATATGATGTTCCATCTACTTTTTGTCCGTTCTCGTAGTTTGTATTACTTCATCAATGACCTGGTTACGATCGGTCATCTGTTTCTTTGTAAGGACTCTGATTGGATACTTATTAATATTTAAACTCTCAACCAGTAAACTTTAGGTGGCAGTACACGTAGGGTGTAGGACAGCCAGGAGTTATACTGTTTGATGCTTCCCTTGCGCTCTTACTTATAATTATGGAGGTAAGTATTTATTCTTAACTTCTAATGTTTATTAGTGATACTTTGCACTTTTTTTGTATGTTATTATTGCACATTGTTAGATGTCTATCTAGGACTATATTATATGTTTGGTTTTGCACATCTCTTGATATATGCTTGCTCTACTATATTGGGGTATTATTGTTTAGGGAGCTTCTTCTACAGTTTCATACTGTGCTAGATACCCATTTGATACATTTTGTATGTTTTACTTAATAAAGGTATTTTCTATTTTCATTATAATCCTGGAGTGTGCCTCAATTAGGTTTCTTTTTTAGTGGGAAGGGGGGCACCACTTAGCAGTTATCTTCCGACTGGTTCTCCCCCTTCCTCTCATGGATGCAAGACAGGAGCATGAAGAAACCTCTTTTCTGGTCGATTGATTACACCAAGTAGGAAGAACCTTGGGGGTTAGCCATTAAGGTGTGGTAATGAGTTGATAAGATGGAGATGACTTCTCCAGTGATATCACTTCTCCATTTCCTATGTCCTATGTTATTCTGTGGAGGCCATGCACTAAGATCTGACAAACTAGAGCAATCTCAGTGAATAACATAGGAATTGGGGATGTGATCTCACTAGAGAATCACCTCTTTATCACCTCCTCAACACACCTTAGTGAATCACTTCCATCATCTCCTTGCATCAATACATCACCAAGTCCACTCATGGACAGTCAGCAGACTCCTGTTATTAGTGCCATGATGCCCTAAGTATGATGTATACATAACCCATAACTGTGGTTCCATCTGGTGATACAGCTAATCCAACATCAATATTAACAGACACATATTGGATAGAGATGGGCCTCTGTTAATATGTCCAACAATACATTGAAACACAAAGATGTTTGTATAGTAACAAAATGTATTGAAGACTTGTAGAAGCACCCAAAAGGTACATTTTACACTAAAACTGGCTACTGAAGAAACATGTGAACTGATCATGTAATCTTCAAAAGGAATATAAACTCTGAGGATTACTACTATACAGGTGTCCACCAGGATCTTATTCAACACATGTACTTGAGTATTCTGTTAACATGTGAATGGTTCAGTAGAGGTTACTATCAACTTCAAGTTTCACATTACATTATCAACACCAGCACTAGAGAACATCAAGAGGTGAGTTTCATGGAGTTGGAATCAAGGCTTCAGGAGAGCCAAGTGAATATTCCTCTGTTCCAGGTTGGGTCATGCTACGGATACCTGTGGGGAAGGATGGCAGTATTTGGAACTGCATCATCTGTCTGTCATGCAATGGATAAAACATCTTTATCCCATTAACCTTTGACATTCCGGGAGTGTATACAACCTATTGGTTTGCAATGTGTTGTCTACTCCTCAGAACCCATTAGGTTAGGAACAAGGGGATGCTAACCAGACATAGGGATATTTGCCTGGGTCATTGGATTAAAACATCATCGAGTACCTGAACAGAGCCCATGAAGCACAGGGTGCTGGCATGCCAAAGTCATTGTGCTGCGCGCGTGCACACACACACACACACACACACACGTCAGCATGGTGGGCCTTCCAACCTGATTTACTCCCTGAGTTACTACGATGCTGTGGAACACACTACTACGGTAGATCCATCCCTGTGTTGCTCCTTTAGCCTATACCCAACTGAGGTTCTCATGCTAAAACCAATATCCCTTTAACCCCTGATGTGACAGTTGTATCAGATGCATTGAACTGGATATCTCTTTTTGCTCCAGGGGTTCCATGGTTGCTATCCTTATCCTTGCATTCCTGGGGACAGACATATATATTACATACTCAAGGCATTAAATACACCCTTCTGGACTAAAGGTTCACTGGAAAAATCTACACCTCTAAATATAAAGAGACACATCAGCTGGTAGAGTGGATGTTTCTTTTGTGAAGGGCATCTTTTAAAGCTATATCTTGTAAGAACGGACACTCTAGAATGAGAATTGTTTGATTCAGATGATTCTTTCAGATTTGTTGTGCTTGTCTTTCTTGTTGAACCCAGGAATATGATGAACATGGACAATGTGTTGTAGCTTTATTCGCATGGGGTATGCATGATATCTTGCAATGTTAACATGAATGAAGGAATGGCTGATGTCGGTTGAATTCACACCCTCAATATGACAAGTCCATGGATTAGCTGCTGCCTGGGTTATATACTTCAGGCAATCTCAGGGCTGTGTATGTCATTCATCCTGTGGGGTAAAACAGATCATTATTTGTTGTGTTAGTGTGTTTGCACACATTCCCAGAGGCTGATCATATACATGGATTGTGTTTGTTTCTGTGTTCTACTCACAACTAAAGTGGTCCCTGATGAGCCTGTCTTGTATCTGCACCCCTTTCAGGGTCTCTGCATTGTGTACAATTGGAACAGGTTCATCAGCTATGGGTAATGGCTGCATATCATCCACGAGATGTGTGTCAATGGCTATATTATGTATTGCACATGCCAGGATGATGTTCCATGCCTTTGCTGGTGCATATTGTAGAGCTCCCCCTAAGTGATCCAGGTAGCACTCCTGGGCAGGTTTTTGAGGATTTGCTAGTGGGGTGAGGAGCCACGGTTTACATCCATAGCCTGCGTCACCTGTAGAAGTCCTGTTTTACACATGTCCACTCCGTGTCAGTGTTGGGGAAGTGGATGTACCTGCTGGCCTTGCTCTTGAGGCTGGCAACACCTGAGCAAGTACCCTTAAACACTTGGACTGGGACATGCCAGAAGCATATCCTTCTGTGGACTGGACCTTGGGCATGAAATGTGTAGCACACATCAATTTCTGCAAGCCAGACAGGGCATGGTTGTTGCTGTATATTGGGTCGACGTCATCTTTGATGACCTCATCTAGGTTGATGATGCTGTATGACGTCAACCTGGAGCATGACCCTAGCGCGGTATATCCTGGGTCTTGGTGGTCATCTGTCATCCTTGTGCTGCTCTCCTGTGGCAGCTGTGGGAGATCCGGTTGGGATATCTGGGGTCCTGCTGCCTGGTGTGGTTCTCCAGGTGGAGATGGGCTCCTGTCTGAGTGTCCAGGGGGACACTGTTTGTAATCTCTCTCACTCTGTCTCTCTCCCTCTCCAAGTAGTCTCACTACATTGAGCTATCCCTTTAAGACAGCGGCGGAGTGTTGTCCAGGTGCAGTCATGAGGTAGGTAGTGACCAATGGGAAGATGTTTGTTTTCAAGGTAAGCTTTTGTCAGTGTGTGTGTTGTTTATATTCTGATCTGTTTCGATTGCTTTGTAGCTGTCAGGTGTGAGTGTGACATTATCAGGTGCAGTTTGCACCTCGATCGGCTATTGATGTTGGTCTTGCATTGGTTTGGATTGAAAGGTGTGGTTGTTGTGTGTTAACCCTCGTTGTTCTGGGTTATGTTGTGATGGCTTGTGTTTGGATGCTTTGTGAAGGACTGATAGGTTTTTGTTGTTTGTCTGTGACTTGTTTGTAGGGCATGAGCATTGTTATCATGTTTGCTTGGCTTTGCAAGGGTTAATGTTGCTATAGGTGTACTTGTGCTATTATCACAGTTACCGTGATTCCCTGTCAGTCTTTACTGTTGTTACCTGTGCATTGGAGGAAGCTGATTGGCCCGCCCAGGATGTTCCTTTATATACTGGGTTTTGGGCATTTGTCAGTTGCCCTTTCGTGGTGTTCCTGAGCCTGCACTTTGTTGCTGTGTTTCTGCATTCCTGTGTACCGACCCGGCTAGTCTGACCATCCCACTGATCCTGCTCGTGATTTGACCCGGCTCTGGCTGACATTCCTGCTCCGTGATTGACCCGGCTCTGGCTGACGTTCCTGCTCCGTGATTGACCCGGCTCTGGCTGACGTTCCTGCTCCGTGATTGACCCGGCTTTGGCTGACGTTCCTGCTCCGTGATTGACCCAGCTTTGGCTGAAGTTCCTGCTCCGTGATTGACCCGGCAGTGGCTGTCATTCCTACTCCGAGTACTGACCCGGTTCCAGCTGTTGTCCTACTCCGTGATCGTTCCTGAGTTCCTGTGGTCGCCGTCTGGCGACATTCTGAACTGTGTTGTGTCGCTCTGCCTAATCCTCTCTCTAGTCTACCGAGCTGTTGCCTGAGCCTGTCCTCATAGTGCTGCTGAGCTGTAGTCTTCCTTACAGAACCTGCATTAACCCTTGCTGTGCCGGTTGCCTCCGTTATTTGAGCCTGTCCTCTTACACTTGCCAAGCCAGGGTGTTCCGTTGAGCCAGTTAACACTTACTGAGCCTGTGCCTTATCGACCTAGCCTACCAATTCACACTAAGCAGAGCAGTTGTCCGCTCCGGTGCTGGTGCAGCACCGCGACAGCGCCGGTTGGCATTGGTACCTCCATTGGCTCTTGCAGTGTGTGCTCCGTACAAGAGTGTCCTGGCTCTGGTCATCAAGTGCTCAATGTGTTAATCTATCTGCCTTACTACCATTTACTTTGGCTCACGATTGCTTGTGCAGTGATTACTCCGTTCTGGCACCCAAGGGGTGTTTAGGGCTCTCGTCCCGTTGGCACACGCAGGGTTACATCTGTGAGAGTATTGAGGGCGATTCAGGTTCTGGTCCGTTTGCTCCTGCAGTGGCTTTACTCCTGATTATCCCACTAAGGTGGTATAGGCTCAGCTCTGGTCAGGCGTTGGTCATTTTGGGCGTTCGATTGCAAGATATCTGAGAGTGATTAGTTCAGTCACACAATACACCCTTCTCTGCACCATCAAGAGACTGATATTAACTTCTGGGCGTTGGTCAATCAGTTTACTACTATTCAATTTCTCCACATTTAACCCTGTATATTTTGCTTCTCTGAGCTGTATATCTACACTATACTTATTTGGGCCTGTATATCGCCATTACCATTCTTGGCTCCCAGGGGCGCTGTTCATTTATATTTATTTCAATAAAACTGTGTTTTTACTCTACCAGTGTCTGAGTGTCTGAAAACCGTAACAGCTATATGCTGTGTGTTATGTGAGTTGCGTTTCTCTGCTTTGTTTTGTCCGACTTTTTTTTTTTTCCCACCTGTTGTGTGTTTAAAGGCTAAGAAAACTGGGTGTAGAATTTCCTCCGTAAAAAGTATAAATTTATCATGCTTTAGCAGTACCGCATACATTTGAATGGCTCTGGGGATATCTGTTCCATAGTTCTCAATGGACGTAATATTATCATCCATT
Source organism: Rhinophrynus dorsalis (assembly GCA_037306005.1). Taxonomy (NCBI): domain Eukaryota; kingdom Metazoa; phylum Chordata; class Amphibia; order Anura; family Rhinophrynidae; genus Rhinophrynus; species Rhinophrynus dorsalis. Next base: position 190,618,227 of record CM074724.1, read on the forward strand.
GTTTATTTAAAACTGCTGTTAGCTGTTCATAAGATGGCTAATTGAATGGATTACTACCGTTGGCTGTTTTTTTCTTGTCGTCAGAAACATTTCAGTTGAGGCCTTTGTCTGCTATCTTTTGTCCTACTTTGGGAGGCTATTCTGAACATGTCAGATTCCTAGGGATACATGGGGGAAATCCTAAACAAGGGATTCTGGGGTCTTAACCCCTATAGTACATTGCTCCTAATGTCAAACTGGACTTCCACAAAAGTGCCAGGCACTCTATGTCCCTCTTTTACTGTAGACCTTAATTGACCTCCAGTGCAGAACAAGAGCCAGAATGACTTAAGTCTGATTTCTTTAGTTCCCTCTATCCCTTCATTCCTGGAGACCCATACCCCTGTCAGACATGTTAGCCCTATCTTTGGTGGTCACTCACAATTGATTGAAGATTCCTCTGTGGAAGGAGAGAGTGGTGGAGTTTACCTGGTTAACATTTTTGTCTTATGGGGATGCCTATGAGGTGGTCCTAGAGATGCTTCAGATTTCTGTGGCCTCTAATTCAGGGTCCTCTTCTCAAGACATCTTTCAGATATGCAAAAAGGAGGTACCCATTTTTTCTCATCAATCTTTGAACCAGGATCTATTGGAAATGTGGAAGATGCATGATAGATGGATATTCTTTAACAAGCCTGTAACGGACCCTAGGCCATTACTGAGGGCCTTACAAAGTGAGCGGAGCCGTGGGACCAAACAAGAGTTAATTTCCCTTTGTGTATGCAACCCCTAATATGGTTACCTAATATGACTTTCAAACATTCGAACTTAGGACTGGCTCTATCTTGAACATTCAGGATGTGAGACATGTTGCCTGGCTGCTTGATGAACGAGTCCCGGGATGGCGGGAACGTTTGTTCGGTTGTCAAGCCATCGAAGAACCACCAAAGGGATTGGTCGACCCTTCGAACATCCAAGTCATGGATTGGCCGGTTTTCGAGCCAGCACAATTACAAGGATGAACCAGGGGGTTTTGGGACTCAGCTATTGTTTTCCACCCAAAATGTGCATTGAGACTCATTAAACTTACGCCCCCCGCTGGGGTTCCAGACTAGCTAAATTTAATCATGTCTGACCACTCTGGGGCGGGGTAAGCCCACTCTGGGATCCTAGACTGGGGGGAAATGGACCAGTCGGGTATGATCTAGTCTTGTAGCTCCCCTGCCCGTTGGCTCATACTCAAGCCCAGCTCTCACGTCCCCTCTCCCCTCCCAGTTCCATTGTTCTATTGTTTTGGTGTGTATAAAAGATGCTGTTGCGTTCAATAAAGTGTGTTCGGAGTAAGCAGTCTCTACGTATCATGTTTGCCTGGATGTTTTAAAGGGTCCACTCTGATCCCCATCCTAAGAGCTATTAACTATTCACTATTTGTTCCTGGGGGTCTCGATTTTCGATCTCCTCGAACCTTCGGACGGCGGTGCTCAACGGGGATTCGGTGATCGAGCCAGGGACCAATCGACGTACCTGAGTCAGTCTCGGAAGGTCTCCAGCTCAACGGGGTATTCGACGGAGGGTACTGACCTCGAGAGAGCAGAATCCGGAAACGACGGCCCAGGACTTCCGGGCTACCTGGGTTTCCGTTATAGTGGTGGCAGACGAGGGGATCGATCGAACTGAAACCAGTATCCAGGGGGAGATATAGCCGCTGGCTTGACCCCGGTTTCAGCAACAGGATCGAACTGAAACCAGCATCCGGGGGAGATACAGCCGCTGGCTTAACCCCGGTTTCAGCAGCAGATCCTCTCGTTCTCTAGAGGTCTAAAACCCCAAGCGGGGACACAGCTACCACTGATATGGCAGAACTGTACAAGCACACTCCGTTGGCCATGTTGCAGAATTTGGTGGCTCAGCGAGGACACAGTATTACGGGGCTGAGGAAACAGGATTTGCTGCAAGTGCTGCTGGATATGGATGCGGAAACCGCGGACTTGGCCTGTCAAACGGATTTGCCCACGGAGGAGCACTCCACGCCTGACAACCCCGGAACGCCCAGGTTGACAAGGCGAAGTGTCAACTACCGGTCACCCTGAACAGTGATCAACGACAGGGCCGCCTGGAGGAGATTCGACGGTGAGGATCCGGTAGCTCAGATAGTCGCACAGCGGCTACCATTGTACGGACCCAAACCATCGATCGAGGTGGTCGACCGGGTGATGGTTCAGGCTCGAGAGGACTGGGCCCGGAGTATACGGGAGGCAACTCCAACAGGGGAGGGGTGCCCCGAGGCGGTCAAAGTGAGTCTCCCAGTAACCCATCAGACTTTTCCGACATTCGATGATACTAAGGGAGATATAGATGGGTTTTTGAGGAACTTCGAAATATGTGTCGACTACTTCAGGTCGACCAGTCCCAATGGGCTGCCATTTTAGCGGGAAAACTTACAGGTCGGGCTATGGATGCATACAGAGCAGCGCCCGACCAGGACATTTTGGATTATGATAAAGTAAAGCAAAGACTGTTGGCCCTGTACACAATTACCCCAGACACATACCGGCGACAGTTTTGAAAATTACAAAAAAAGAATCAGGATTCATATGTGGAATGGGCCCAGGGTTTCGAACGGGCCGCCCACAACTGGATGCAGGGGTGTGGGGCACAGACTCTGGAAGCCTTTTTTCAACTACTACTTTTAGAACATTTTTTCCTAAATGTCTATCACGGTGCCCGTGATGGCTGCATTACTGTGTCTAACACCTATAGGGGGCTCCCATTGGCTGCTTGCCTTTAGCCCGCTTCATATTGCCTATTTAAGCTAAGCTTGGGCACCCTTTGGTTGCCCTTTCGTGGGGTCTCTGACCTCTTCCATTACCACCATGCTACAGACGCTTCATTGGCCTCTCTGCTGTGTTCCTGTGTTCTTGAGTTCCTGAGTTCGTGCTGTTCCAGTGTTTGCTGACTGCTGTGTTGGTTCCTGTACCTGTTCCGGTTGAGTCTCCTGGAGTTGCTGTTTCCTGCTGCCGGTCTCCGTTATCGATCCTGATCCAGCTGGACGTCCTTGCTGGTTCCTGTCATTTCCTGAGCCTGGTTCCTGCAGCGGTGGCGACATTGTTCCTCGGTCGCTTGGTGACATACCGGTCTGTTGATTCCCAGCGCGCGGGCGCTGGTTCGCTCCATTGCTTCACAGCATTACACATTGAGATCTGTTGGCTCCCAGCGTGCGGACGCTGGTTCACTCTCAAGCCTTGCGGCTATATTATACAAGTCTGTTGGTTCCCAGCGCACGGGCGCTGGTTTGCTCCATAGCTTCACAGCATTACACATTGAGACCTGTTGGCTCCCAAGATGCGGACGCAGGTTCGATCTCAAGCCTTGCGGCTATATTATACAAGTCTGTTGGTTCCCAGTGCACGGGCGCTGGTTCGCTCCATTGCTTTACAGCATTACACATTGAGATCTGTTGGTTCCCAGCGTGCAGACGCTGGTTCGCTCTCAAGCCTTGCGGCTATATTATATAAGTCTGTTGGTTCCCAGCGTCCGGGCGCTGGTTCGCTCCATTGCTTCACAGCATTACACATTGACATCTGTTGGCTCCCAGCGTGCAGACACTGGTTCGCTCTCAAGCCTTGCGGCTATATTATACAAGTCTGTTGGTTCCCAGAGCGTGGGCGCTGGTTTGCTCCTGGGCCTCTTGGCTTACTACTCAGTTATACTATTGGTCCTCAGTGTGCTGTCCAGTCCTAGGCAGCTATTACTCCATCTACACCCAGGTATTGGGGACATAACTAACTGGTATATTTGGGCTGCATATTATTACTTTGCATCTTTGACTGTCATTATCATCTGACAGTTATTGTGGCCACTCCTGTTGATACCTCCTCCTTTGGCTGCCCTGCCCGGTATATTGGTAAGGGCGGTAGAACCTTCCATCATTCCATCTTAACGTTGCCTTACCCGGTATTGGCAGGGCCAGTAGAGCCTACCCTCTCAGTGTTCCTTCAGGCTGCCTTGTCCAGTATATAGGGAGGGCCAGTAGAGTCTGTTTCAGCTGGTTATCCATTTGGCTGCCTTGCCCTGTATATTGGCAGGGCCGGTAGAGCCTGTATACTCCTGATTGTTGTTTGGCTGCCTTGCCCGGTATATTGGCAAGGCCGGTAGAGCCTGTATATTCCTGACTGTCGTTTGGCTGCCTTGCCCGGTATATTGGCAGAGCCGGTAGAGCCTGATTCTATATTGCCTTATCTATTTGCCATTCTATGTATTGTATGTACGTGTATGAAATCCTATGGGATTCTCTTTAACTTTTCAATAAAGTTGTGTTTTTACCTAACCTTACGTCTGAGAGTCGTAATAATCCGTGACAGTACGAAAGGGCCATGACCTCAGACAATAAGAGTGATGGTAATACACAGAATATCCACTGGAGGATGGATATGCATGAGCAACGTTTGGATCGGTTGGCGGTTGCAATCCAAACTATTCTCGAACGCACTGTGCTTGCTGATAAGTCTGGGTCTAGCCCGGTGATCTTGCCAAGTCAGACACCGGAGAATGATACGATGCCCTCAGGGTCCGCAGTCAAAGGGTTAACTGCTTCTGCACCCTTGCCACTTCGTTGTGACGGTGACCCTAATCTTTGTAGAGGGTTCATCAACCAACTTGAAATATTTATGGAATTGACGGCACATGTGTTTCCTAACGATCGTAGCAAGATTGCGTTCATGATATCCTTGCTAACTGGCATTGGCTTGGGCTAACCCATTGTGGGAGAATGCTAAACCCTGCACTAAGAGTTTCAGAGAATTTGTGCAATCATTTCGGAGAGTGTTTGAGCCGCCTGGTAGAACCACCTCTGCTGCTAAACGCCTTAGGGAAATACAACAGGGCAGGCGTACGGTGGGCGACTATGCCATTGAATTTCGCACCTTGGCAGCAGAGGTAGGGTGGAATAATGAGGCATTGTTGGCAGCCTTTGCTCAGGGCCTGAGTGACCAGATAAAAGGGATAGTAATACTTTGTTTTAACTTTATTTTATTTTGTAGGCATTAAAAAAACATGAAGAACGATATAAGTCTTGTCTCTCAAACCTTTATGGTTTATGAGATATTCACAAGCAAAGTTTCCCCCTCCCGCCCCTTTTACCTAGTGTAAGCCATCTCTTCTAAGATGTGGAATGCAGTCTATAGACCAGACAGATAACAGAAGGGGACACTCTTATTCCTATGAAAACAATGAAATCCCTGCTCCCCCTTGACAAGCTTTTCAGGTTTTTCCCTTATCTTAATTGAAGATTGTCCCTCTCTTCAGTCTACCTGGACACCTCCCTTCTGCTGTGGCTGAACAATGTGACATCAGTAAAAGGGGAGGGAGGGAGATACTTTATCATTGAATTACTCTTGAACTACAACTCTGACAGAATTGAAATAACACTCTCCAAAGTCCAAATACTATGATGATTAATTAGAGCTGCTTTTATTATGAAACATTACTATCCCTTTAAAGATGAGATTGCAGCAAAAGAATTGCCTACTGATTTAGATGACTATATTGAGTATGTCATACTAATTGACTCCAGGATAAGTGAGAGACTAACTGCTAGAGATCGTAGGTTAAGGTCTAAAAATGGTGCCGCCAGGAACTGTGCGGTCAACTCCTCATCCGGGAGCTCTCCGTTTCTGATTAATTACGGGTTTCAGCCCTGTTTGCTCCCGGATTCCTTTCAGACACAGCAGATTCCAGCTCTGGATGAGCATATTGAGCAACTCCGTTCCACATGGGCACAAGTTCAGAGGGCACTTGGTCAGTCATTTCAGCGCCATCAGCGCTATGCTAATCGCAGAAGGCTTCCAGTGCTCTCCTTTCAGGTTGGGGACAGAGTGTGGCTTTCCTCCAGGAACCTGAAGCTTCAAGTTCCATCCAATAAGTTGGCTCCTAGGTTCATTGGTCCTTACAGAATTAGTCGCAAGATTAATCCCGTTTCCTATGCTTTGGACATACCTGCATCCATGCGCATTCATAACATGTTCCATGTATCTCTCCTGAAACCCCTCGTATGCAAACGTTATACTACTAACCCTGTGGTGCCAGGGCCTATCGAGGTTGAAGGTCAGGAGGAGTAAGTGCAGAGTATCATTGATTTCAGCAGGCTTAGAGGAAGGGTACAGTATTTGGTGCATTGGAAAGGTTATGGTCCTGAAGATCGATCTTGGGTGGATAGTAAGGACCTTCATGCACCCAAATTACAGCAGATCTTTCATTCCAAATACCCTCAGAAACCCAGACCCTATTCTAGTAGAGGGGGTCTTTGAAAGGGGGGTACTATCACGGTGCCTGTGATTGCTGCATTACTGTGTCTATCACCTATAGGGGGCTCCCATTGGCTGCTTGCCTTTAGCTCGCCTCATATTGCCTATTTAAGCTAAGCTTGGGCACCCTTTGGTTGCCCTTTCGCAGTGTCTCTGACCTCTTCCGTTTCCACCATGCTACAGATGCTTCATTGGCCTCTCTGCTGTGTTCCTGTGTTGCTGAGTTCGTGCTGTTCCAGTGTTTGCTGACTGCTGTGTTGGTTCCTGCACCTGTTCTGGTTGAGTCTCCTGGAGTTGCTGTTTCCTGCTGCCGGTCTCCATTATCGTTCCTGATCTGGTTGGACGTCCTTGCTGGTTCCTGTCATTTCCTGAGCCTGGTTCCTGCAGCGGTGGCGACATTGTTCCTAGGTCGCTTGGCGACATACCAGTCTGTTGATTCCCAGCGCGCGGGCGCTGGTTCGCTCCATTGCTTCACAGCATTACACATTGAGATCTGTTGGCTCCCAGCATGCGGACGCTGGTTCGGTCTCAAGCCTTGTGGCTATATTATACGAGTCTGTTGGTTCCCAGCGCACGGGCGCTGGTTTGCTCCATAGCTTCACAGCATTACACATTGAGACCTGTTGGCTCCCAGCGTGCGGACGCAGGTTCGCTCTCAAGCCTTGCGGCTATATTATACAAGTCTGTTGGTTCCCAGCGCGCGGGCGCTGGTTCGCTCTTGGGGCTCTTGGCTTACTACTCAGTTATACTATTGGTCCTCAGTGTGCTGTCCAGTCCTAGACAGCTATTGCTCCATCTACACCCAGGTATTGGGGACATAACTAACTGGTATATTTGGGCTGCGTATTATTACTTTACATCTTAGACTGTCATTATCATCTGATAGTTATTGTGGCCACTCCTGTTGATACCTCCTCCTTTGGCTGCCCTGCCCGGTATATTGGTAAGGCCGGTAGAACCTTCCATCATTCCATCTTAAGGTTGCCTTACCCGGTATTGGCAGGGCCGGTAGAGTCTGTTTCAGCTGGTTATCCGTTTAGCTGCCTTGCCCGGTATATGGGCAGGGCCGGTAGAGCCTGTATACTCCTGATTGTCATTTGGCTGCCTTGCCCGGTATATTGGCAAGGCCGGTAGAGCCTGTATACTCCTGACTGTCGTTTGGCTGCCTTGCCCGGTATATTGGCAGGGCCGGTAGAGCCACCTTTTTATTGCTTGCCCAGGCTGCCTTGCCCGATATATTGGCAGGACCGGTAGAGCCTGATTCTATATTGCCTTATCTATTTGCCATTCTATGTATTGTATGTACATGTATGAAATCCTATGGGATTCTCTTTAACTTTTCAATAAAGTTGTGTTTTTACCTAACCTTACGTCTGAGAGTCGTAATAATCCGTGACAGTACGAAAGGGCCATGACCTCAGACAATAAGAGTGATGGTTTTCTTTGTTTAATTTTGTATAACATTCCAGTAGGTTTGATAAAGCAGCCTTAGAGCTGCGAAACGTTACCATTATATTCTAAATTTTTACAATTGGATTGTTGTTTTTTATACACATTTATTGTTTTATAATAAAAAGTGGATGATTTTTAGATACTTTAGCAGCCTACTACATTTTCTACTACATTTCCTGTTTCAATCATTTTACTCTTTTGGATACTGGTTACCATTTGAACAACTCTACAAACAGATCTGAGTGGGGACAGATTTTGAATTCTCCACAAGCATATGGGCATATGCCTTGTAACCAGCAACTATAACTGTGAGTATAACCTTTAAGTTACTGGTTATCACTTGTTAGCCACATTTACAGGCACTATTGGGAACTCTCTGTCTCTGTGTGTTTTTTTCTTACGTCTGAGAGTCGTAATAATCCGTGACAATGTCGTGGAGCCTGTCAGGGACTGGGTCAGGGATCGAGAACCTTGTATTGTAGATGAAGCAGCACAATTGGCTGATCAGTATGAGGACACAAGGAAAACGAATTCCAGGTCCCAGCGGCCCCTAGGAGGAGGGGGAAAGCGGCCTTCCCAAGGTTTTTACCCCCTCGAGGCCCGCCAGTGCACCCTCCCCAACCAGGAGAACCCCTCCATCCGGCCCGCAGTGCTACAATCAGCGGGGGCATCTGCAATACAACTGCCCAGTGAATAGGGGAAATACTGGCAAGCCCCAGGACCCAAAGGGGGCTCCCACCAGGTATCAGGCCCCTGATCGAGTAGCTCCAGCAAACCCCTTTTCCTGACCAGGCCCTAAACCCACCTTGTGCGTCTCCAGGGCGGATTCTTGGAGCCTCACTGGGGAGTCTGGTGCCCCGGAATGGCCAGCTCCTTGGAAGTTCCCTCTTTGCCCCAGGAATACTGTGAGTGGGTACATACCAGGAGGTTGCCATGGCCCAAGATGATGACTCGGACAACCGCCGGCAGCACTTACCACCGGTGCTTATCAACGGCACGCCAGCCACAGAGAATGACACAGGAGCCACCATTACCCTGGTTCAGTCGTCATGTGTGTCTCCTCGTTGCAGGTCCGACCAAGAGGTGGAAGTTCGGGTAGCTGGGGGAAAAGTGTACCAGTTACCAATGGCCAAGGTTCAGCTGAACTGGGGGGCAGGCCCAGAAGAGCGACTTGTGGGAATTATGCCGGATCTGCCTGCTGAAATTCTTTTGGGGAATGATTTGGGACACCTGCAGAGTCACTTCAGCTCCACGGGAACCTCTGAGGACTGTCATGGCGTCACCAGAGCAGCCGCCCAGCGCCAGAGGGTAAGCTCATCAACCCCTGATACCACCAGCCCTTCAGACCCCCCTATACCATGGTTACCACCCCTAGAGTTACGACAGGCCCTACTAGAGGATGCTACCCTAGCAGGATATAGAAGTAGGGCCGAGACAGGAGAAGTGAGGAAGGGGGGGCAGAGTTTCCTCTGGGAAAATGGGCTACTCTACAGGAGCACCCAGACACTCTGCCAGGGTGCCACGCAGGTTACCCGGACCCAACTACTAGTACCCCTACAACATAGAGATGCCCTCCTGTCCCTAGCACATGATGTGCCTTTAGCAGGGCATCTGGGAATCCAGTGCACTGAGCAGCGGATAACCAGAGCCGTCTTTTGGCCTAACTTATCTCGATATGTGTGACGCTTTTGCCGGACCTGTGACATTTGTCAGCGGGTCGGGAAAAGGGGAGATCTTCCGCCTGCCCCCCGCAACCTCTACCCTTCATAGGGGAACCATTTAAGCAAGTAGGCATAGATATCATAGGACCCCTTGCTAGGCCCAGTCGCACTGGAAAGAAATTTATTCTTACCATTGTGGACTTCGCCACGAGATACCCTGAGGCGGTAGCCCTGTCCACCATCACGGCAGAAAGTGTTGCAGACGCGCTTATCAAGGTCTTTTCCCGCGTTGGGCTCCCCTCTGAGATCCTGTCAGATCAAGGCACCCAATTCACCTCTGAGGTTCTACACCAAGTGTGGAAACTATGTGGGGTGAAACCCATCCATAACACCACCTATCACCCTCAAACTAATGGCCTTTGTGAAAGGTTCAATGGAACCTTGAAGCAGATGCTGAGGGCTTTCACGGAGTCACAAAGGGATTAGGAGCGTTACCTGCCCCATCTTCTGTTTGCCTATCAAGAGGTGCCTCAGGAGTCCACGGGCTACTCTCCCTTAGAACTTTTGTTCGGGAGAAGAGTCCGGGGACCCCTGAACATCCTACGAGAGTATTGGGAGGGCAAGTGCGACTCCAAGGAAACCCCAGCAGTCACATACATAGTTGAGCTCAGGGAAAAGCTAGCCACCTTTATGGGATTAGCCCACCAACACCTTCAGTGCGCACAGAATAAACAAAAACAGTGCTATGACAAGCGTGCTAAGCCCAGGGAATTCCAGATAGGTCAACAAGTAGTTGCGCTACGCCCTGTCAGACAGAACAAGCTGCAAACCGCATGGGAAGGCCCCTATCAGGTTATTGACAGGCAGGGAGAGACCACCTATGTAATTGCCAAGGGGGCCAAACAACAGGACCAGAGGACCTGTCATGTCAACGCCCTCAAGGCATACCATCCTAGGGGTGAATCTGTAATGGCTATTTGCACCCCAGAGAGTAGTGATCCAGAGGATCAGGACACTCCTGATCTCCTGGCCACCACCAGGTCCATGGAGGGCCGCAACGCCCTTCCCCTAGGACCCCAGTTAAACGAGACCCAGCAGCAGAAGATTAGGGACATGCTCCAGAAGTGGCCCCACCTATTTTCCATTAAACCCGGTCTCACCTCCCTAACCCAGCACCAGGTCCTTACCACAGGGACAGAGGTGTTACGCCAACCTGAGTCCCTGAGGCCGTGGTGAAGGGAATGTGGCAGGAAATACAGGAGATACTAGAGTTGGGCGTCATTGAGCCGTCAGCTAGTTCTTGGGCCTCTCCGGTAGTTCTGGTACCCAAGAAAGATGGGTCCACACGGGTTTGTGTGGACTACCGGAGGCTCAACGACTGGACAATCACTGACGCCTATCCCTGCTTGACAGGCTCGCTGGGGCTAGCATTGTCTCTACCATCGATCTCAGAGGGTACTGGCAGATACCCCTTGATCCTGACGCGGTGGCCAAATTAGCCTTTATCACCCCTTATGGCCTCTACCAGTTTAAGGTGATGCCCTTTGGGATGAAAAATGCTCCGGCTACCTTTCATCGGTTGTGGATCATCTGCAGGCAGGGGCACAAGAGTTTGCTTGTGGCTATCTAGATGACATCGCTATCTTCAGCAACACCTGGGAAGAGCATTTGCTCCACTTAGAGGCCATCTTGGGCAGAATTGCGCAGGCAGGTCTCACACTTAAACCGGACAAGTGCCAGATAGGGCTGGGAGAAGTACAGTATTTGGGACACGGGGTGAGGGGCGGGCAACAGCGGCCTGAACCTGCCAAAGTTGCAGCCATCTTAGACTGGCCAACCCCACGAACCAAAAAACAGGTCATGGCATTCCTGGGGACTGCAGGGTATTATAGGAAGTTTGTTCCCCAATACAGTACCCTGGCCAAACCCTTAACTGATTTGACTAGGAAAAACCTACTCCGCAATGTGGAATGGTCTGTGGACTGTGAGCAGGCGTTCAAAGCCCTCAAGGAGGCGCTGGGGAAGGGCCCAGTGTTAGCTGCTCCTGACTGTAACAAAACTTTATGGGTCCATACAGACGCCTCCGATTGCGGATTAGGAGCGGTCCTCAGTCAAGTCAATGCCACCGGGGAAGAGCATCCAGTGGTATATCTGAGCAGGAAACTGTTACCCCGGGATGCAGCGTATGCCGCAGTGGAAAGGAATGTCTGGCCCTGGTCTGGGCACTCAAGAAGCTGCAACCGTACCTGTTTGGGAGGGAGTTTACTGTTCTAACGGACCACAATACCTTGGTTTGGCTCAACCGGGTATCAGGGGATAATGGGCGATTACTCCGGTGGAGCTTGGCATTGCAAACTTTTAATTTCACTATCAAGTACCTCTCTGGCAAGGACAATCGGAATGCAGACGGCCTATCCCGGCAAGAGGATCAGTAGCTGTATCCAGGTGGATTACAATGTTGTGGTTGTTCTCAAAGGTTTCTTTGTCCCCTGGAGGGGCACCAAAAAAGGGGAGTAATGTATCAGACCCTAAGCTGTTACTGAGGGCCTTACAAAGAGAGCGGAGCCGTGGGACCGAACAAGAGTTATTTTCCCTTTGTGTATGCAACCCCTGGTTACCTAATATGACTTTCGAACATCCGAACTTAGGACTGGCCCCATCTCGAACATTCAGGATGCGAGACATTTTGCCTGGCTGCTTGATGAACGAGTCTCGGGATGGCGGGAACGTTCGTTCGGTTGTCAAGCCATCGAAGAACCACCAACGGGATTGGTCGACCCTTCGAACATCCAAGTCATGGATTGGCCGGTTTTCGAGCCAGCACAATTACAAGGATGAACCAGGGGGTTTTGGGACTCAGCTATTGTTTTCCACCCAAAAGGTGTATTGACACTCATTAAACTTATGCCCCCCGCTGGGATTCCTGACTAGCTAAATTTAATCATGTCTGGCCACTCTGGGGCAGGGTAAGCCCACTCTGGGATCCTAGACTGGGGGGAAATGGACCAGTCGGGTTTGATCTAGTCTTGTAGCTCCCCTGCCCGTTGGCTCATACTCAAGCCCAGCTCTCACGTCCCCTCGCCCCTCCCGGTTCCATTGTTCTATTGTTCTGGTGTGTATAAAAGATGCTGTTGCGTTCAATAAAGTGTGTTCGCTTTGGAGTAAGCAGTCTCCACGTGTCATGTTTGCCTGGATGTTTTAAAGGGTCCACTCTGATCCCCATCCTACGAGGAGCTAAGAGCTATTCACTATTTGTTCCTGCGGGTCTCGATCTTCATGGTCCTCGAACCTTCAGACGGCGGCGCTCGATGGGGATTCGGTGATCAAGCCAGCGACCGATCGACGTACCCGGTTCGGTCTTGGAAGGTGTGGTCCATGGCAGAGGAACAGTGTGTCGACCACGAAGGTCTCCGGCTCACCAGGGTGTTCGACGTAGGGTAGCCGACTTCTAGAGCGGAGAATCTGGAAACAACAGCCCAGGACTTCCTGGCTACCTGGGTTACTGTTATAAAGCCCTTCTCCAATATCTATCCTTCTTTGGAGTGGGCTGCTCCACCTGTAGTTGATCACTCCATATCTTGCCTTTTTAGTAATACCTTGCCTCTGGCAGATGCTGCAACGTTTAAGGATCAGGCATATAAACACTTGGATTCTTTACTGAAGGTGAATGTTGTAGTCACAGGGGCCACCTCGCAACCGCTTTTAGCTACAGCTTACTATTTAGCTCAGATAGCTATCTGGGGTGAACATCATTTGGTTGCTATCCAATGTGGTGTTCCTAAAGCAACCTGTGATGATGCTAGATTTTCTGTAAACAGAGTTGCCAAAACAAGAAGTCTAATGAAAAGCCTAAGACTGACAAGCCTATCTCACTGGGTCCTGGTCCATCCCTGCCAATTGGGGGTTCGCTTTTCAGATACGTGGGAGACTTTAGTGATGAATTGGGTTTTGTGGATAATTTCGGACGGGTGCCTCAGACTTCTTCAAGTTCCCAAACAGGATGGTGGCTGCCACCTTATTCTGGACTTGAAGTGATTTATACATTTTGTATTAGGTCATTGTGTCAAAATGGAGCCTCTGCTCTCTGTCTTCACGGTCATGTATCCTGGTGAGTTCCTTGCTTCCCTACACCTTCAAGACATGTACCTACACATACAGATGCATCTGGACCATCATGTGTTTCTTCTTTCAGGGCAATAACTTGCAGTTTATTGACCTTCTCTTTGTGTTGGCATACTTGCCAAGGATCTACACAAAGATCATCCGTGTTAGCAGCTCCCATCTGCACTCAAGGAATCTTCTTGACTCCATAACTAGAGAACCTTATACTCAAGGCTCTTTGGGAGGCAATTCTACACTCCCATATTCAAGACATCCTGGAGCCACATGGTTGGGTGTTCAACCTCAAGAAATCCTTATTGGAACCTTCCCAAGTCCTGCATTTCTTAGGCATGACATTCAATACCCTCCAAGGGAAGATTGCTTCTGGTGACAAAAGCACTTTCTTCTGTGTCCACTCCATGGCAATAGAGTGGGCATTGTCTCTGCCCCCCCAGCTGGTAGGACCAACCAATCTCTTCAAATCTCCCTCTGTAGGTTCAATCATCAATTATTTGTTGGTCCTACAAGCTGAAGGATGGTTGGAAGCTTCCTCCTATCCATGTTACCTTTTTTATGAAGTCATCTTTTCCTGGCTCCCATGCTCCTTCAGCCATACTTCAACGATGTCCCAAGGGCATGAAGTCTTTCGCGCGTCTGCAGTCAGGTCCCTCATATGACCTCGGTCTTAGAGCCGCCGGCCGATGACGTCATCAGTGTGGGTCAGCCTTGGAATGCACGCTGTTTTTCTAGCACTGCATATAAGGGTGCCATGGGGAAAGGCATCTGGAACAGGTCTGTGAGTAGTATCTCAAATTTATATTTGTTGCATATTTTATTATCTGCCATGTCTAAGTCTTGGGGGAAGGATAAGCCTGGTGAGGAAGATAAAACTCAGAAAGTTACAAATTGCTCTGGGTGTGATGCTATCCTAGCTCCCAATGATAATACCAAATTATGTGCAGTATGTCTTAGACAGGCAGCAGGTCAGGATATTCCTCATCATTTTAAAGATTTTCTATCCTGGATGAAATCATCAGTGATTGAGACTATTTCATCTATACAGCAAACTTCAGCCCCTAGGAAAAGAACTTGCACTGATGACCCAGATGAAGGTCAATCTATTCGTCCAGGAAACCATGAAGACAATTCTAGCATTCACGATTTGGATTCACCATATTCCTCTGACGAGGATGAGGAGGTTCCAGAAGAATCTGCCTCTTTTAATGTGGATAAGATTGATATTCTAATAAAATTGAAGCGTAAAGACTTAGGTCTTACCGACACACAAAAACACTTAGACACTTTTGACACAGCATTCATTGGCAACAAGAAAGAATCCCCTAATTTTCCTATACACTCCTCTATTCACTCCTTAATTAAGACAGAATGGAATAAGGTAGATAGAAGATTTTCCCTAGCCAAACATGTTATTAAGATGTACCCATTTGATGATTCTGAGGTATTGCCATGGATATCTTCACCAAAGGTGGATATTGCGGTTGCTCAACTGGCTAGAAAAACCACTTTGCCGATGGAAGACGGATCCTCTCTTAGGGATCCGATGGATAGAAAAATGGAGACTGTTCTAAAGAAACAGTTTATATTACTGGGACAAAACATGAAAGCAGTAACAGCCATGGCATGCCTGTCCAGAGCGATGAGAATATGGCTATCCAATTTAGAAGAGAACATTAATTCCTCTATGTCCAGATCCAAGCTACTGAAACAGGTTGCTATTATTAAGGAAGCCACTAGTTGCTCTTGTGATTCATCTTTAGATTAAGTTACTAGCCAAATATTCAGCTATGTCTATAGTAGCACGCAGAGCTTTGCGGCTCAGATCATGGGGTGCTGACACTTCTTCCAAATCAAAGTTGGTCACATTACCCTTCTTAGGCAATTTGCTCTTCGGTCCACAGCTAGAAGAGCCAATCAAGAAATCATCAGAGGGCAAGAGTTCATTTTTACCTCAGGAAAAAAGATCCCCTAAACATTTTCGAAACACATCCTTTCGTTCGAAGAAAATGCCCTTTCGAGACTCCAGCAGATTTCAGCCTCAATGATTATTTGATCAGACCAGGCAAGCCAATCCTTAGAGGGGAGGATATAAGAAGGACTTTGCCTGCAAAGTCCAGTTCAAGAGAGAATTCCAATGAAGATCAGTGGGCCCCATCTCCACAGTTAGTCGGGGGAAGACTAGCTCAGTTTTCCACAGTCTGGACACATCTAGGTCTAAATCGATGGGTATTACAGGCAGTGGAGATGGGGTATCCACTAGAATTCTCATCTGTCCCATACCTAAAGAATTTTCAATAAATCCAAGATTCTCTTGGCCAGAGTCAAAGCAAGAGCTATGACCAATTCAGTACAGGATTTACTGAGGTCAAGAGTCATTCAGGAAGTTCTTCAATACCAACAGAAACAGGGAATCTATTCCATTCTGTTCCTAGTCCCAAAAGCCTCAGGGAATTACAGGACTATTCTGGACTTACAATTTGTGAACAGATTTATAAAGACATCCTCATTCAAGAAGGAAACACCTTCATCAGTTATGAAAGCCATACACACGAACAGTTTCCTATCATCAATAGATCTTCAGGATGCTTACCATCACATTCTGTTCAGACCTTGTCACAGGAAATTCCTGAGATTTGCAATCTGAAGGAATCATTATCCGTTCAGAGCCATGCCCTTCGGTCTCTCCTCTGCTCTGAGAGTCTTTAGAAAGATCTTGGCCGCATCTCTTCAGAACTTAAGAAAGAAGGGTATAACAGCAATTCCCTATCTGGACGATATTTTGATTGTAGCCCCTTCCTATCAGATGGCTCAGGAACATACTAAAAAGACTCTACAACATATCTCCAGTTTAGGATGGATGATAAATCTAAACAAGAGTCATTTAGTTCCAGAACAACAGATTATTTTTGGGGGTCCATTTCAATACAAGAATGCAAGCCTATCTGTCAGAAGACAGAATAAAGAGGATCCTGCAGCATGTCAAAACCATCAAACATTTGAACAATCCCACGGCTCAGGACATTATGGTCTTACTTGGAATGATGACATCCACAACGCAGATCCTACCCTGGTCTCGTTTTCATCTGAGAGCAATTCAGGTAACTTTCTGACCTTTTGGGACAAAGACCATCACAACAAACTCCAGAAAATTCCACTATTACCAGCGACAAGGAGGGAATTGAAATGGTGGTCAAATCTAAGAAATCTAAGAAAGGGTCACTAAGTGCTATAACCAAGTTGGCAGATAATAACAACGGATACCAGTCTGACCAGATGGGGAGCAGTTTGGAACTCTGTCTCAATTCAGGGGACATGGTCTATGGCAGAAAGAAAGCTACACATAAATATATTGGAGATGAGAGCAGTCGGCAAAGCATTGGTTCAGTTAAAAGATCACCTTTGGGGAAAAGCAGTGTTTGTAAGATCAGACAATCAGGCCACTGTAATATATCTAAAAAATCAGGGAGACACAAAAAGCAGGAGCCTGATGAGGGAAGCAGCACGAATCCTGATCTTATGAGCATGTCTTATGCCTATCAGCATCCCACATCTCGGGGCATCTCAATATACAAGCAAACTATCTTAGCAGGGCATACATAGACAAAGGGGAATGGTTCCTGAAACCCCTAATATTTCAGAAAATTGCATCAGAATGGGGAACACCAGAGGTAGACCTCATGGCCTCAGCCACCAACACGAAGTGCAGTCAGTATTTCTCACACTGGAAGGACACAAGAGCTCAAGCACAGGATGCTCTAAAAGAGAAATGGGCATACAAGCTTGCCTACATCTTCCCTCCAATTCCAATCATAGCAGAGGTACTCAGAAAAGTAAGAACAGAAAAAGCTGAGATAATAATTGTAATGGATCCCCATTGTTAATGAATTGGGGGTGTCCGGTGGACTGGGACCTTGTCGGGACTTAGGGCTGATATGCGGCCTCCCTGACCTCAAATGACTTCAATTCCAGTTGGCAGGGCTTCCCTGACCGTAAGTGACCTCGATCCGTCGAGTACTCGGTTTAAGCGAATGGATATAGAAATGGCGGAATTTGTATGACAAAGGGATCTCTGGGCGTCGACGCCATGGCATAACTATCTGGGGTTCAAATCCAAACCCTTGCCACGGATTGGTCACAGTTAAGGCGGGATATTTGAAGGATGCTGACCAATGGTCATGACCGTTGGCCTTTGTGTGGACTTTAATCATTGAGACTGTGCCCCACTGAGAACCCCTTTGTCTACCAAAATGCCCATGTCTAGCCCTGGCCCCACCCCTAATACTATCAAGGGTTGGAAACAGACCACTCAGGGCCCAGGTCACGTTCCCATACTCTCTGCCCATTGGTCACTAGGCCAAGCCAAACATTATACTATTTGGCCCCTCCTGTCCCCATTGTTATATTGTGTTGTAGTGTATAAAAGAAGGGTTGTTACTCAATAAAGTGTGTTCAGTTGGAGTAAGCAGTCTCCGTGTCTCTTTCTTGCCGGGATGGTTTAAAGAGTCCTCTCTGACTCCCATCCCTCCAAGGCAATTGAGCTGTTTCACAGTTCGCCTGCTGGAGCTACGACGCGGCCGCCCATCTTCCACCTCGATCACCTCCGCTCCTGCTTCGATTCTTGGTACCGACTCGACTTGTTCAGTTCGGTGTCGACCTTCGAAGGAGTGTCAGTCTCGAGGGCAACTGCTGTAGTCGGTCACCAGTTCGATTGGCGTATTTCGATGTTCCGGTTCCACACCTCGACCGAGATGTTCGACGGTTCCCCAGCCAACCTATAGAGAGAGAACCCGGGTACAATGGCCCAAGATCTCCCGGAGACTTGGGTTTCCGTTATAATAATGATTGCCCCAGATTGTCCAAGAAGGATTTGGTACTCCCAGCTAATACAGACGTTGGTAGCCCCTCCATGGCCACTTCCAGTAACTCAAGATGTTCTGTCACAAGGGCCGGTTCTTCACCCCAATCCAGCCTTCTTGAGGTTGACAGCCTGGAGGCTGAACAGCAGTTGCTACGGTTAAAAGGATTATCACTAGAGGTAATCAATAATATTATAGATGGTAGGAAACCATCTACCTCAAAGATTTACCACCTCGTTTGGAGGACATTCAGAACATGGTGCTTAGACAACAAAATTTCCAGACAAGATATATCATCTGCAATAATGCTAGATTTTCTTCAGAAGGGTTTCAGTCTGGGGTTCAAACCTTCATCACTAAAAGTTCAATTATCAGCATTATCTGCTATTTTTGCAACCCAGTTCTGCGAAGACCATATGGTTAACCCTATGAGTGCCAGAGGGGTACAAAACGCATTGCAAAGCAATGCGCTGCGTACCCCTCTGGCACTCAGAGGGTTAAAAAGGTTTATCACTGCCCTAACCAAGACTAGACCCACAATCAGAGAGCTCATCCCACCTTGGGATCTAAACCTCATTCTGGAACAACTTTCCTCTTCAAAACCTTTTGAACCAATGCATGAAACCCCTATCAAGAATTTAACTATGAAGATGGTCTTCTTTACGGCCATCGCTTCTGCTAAGAGAGTGTGCGAATTGCAGGCCTTATCATGCAAATCTCCATATATAAGGTAGTCCTTAGGGCTCACCCTTCCTTCAGATCCAAGGTAGTGTCTGATTTTTCATATCAACCAGGAGACTATTCTCCCTTCATTTTGCTCTAACCCATCCTCGGATAAAGAGAGGAAATTTCACAATCTATATCGTTGTCACGTACCCCGCCGTCCTTGCCAGTAGCTTTACTGGCTTCAGGACAGCTGGGCACATGTGCGCGTTTCCGCGCATGCGCAGTAGCGCGAACTGACGTCGGTCGTCGCACCAACGTCATTCACTGGGCGCCCAGCGTCCATTTAAACTGGCGGCAACCAGGACTCAGCACTCAGTTGTCGCTTGAGTCCCGGGCGGTCTGCTTGCCGCAGTTCGCCTCCCAGCATTACTCGCTTCCAGCCTGCGTTTAGGCTCTGCATTTACAAGCCTGGTTTGTGTCTCCCAGGCCAGCCACCAGTCCAGCCTGCACCCCAGGATCCTTCATCAGTCCAGCCTGCATCTTTGGGTCCTCCAGTCCAGCCTGCACCCCAGGATCCTCCATCAGTCCAGCCAGTATCTCTGGGTCCTCCAGTCCAGCCTGCACCCCAGGGTCCTCCTGTCCAGCCTGCATCTTCAGCCAAGCTTACACTCTACAGGCCTTCCTCCTTGACCTTGAATTGGATCTCAGGTACTGACCTCTGGCTTGTTACACTGGACTTGCATTATTTCAGCCTGCCCTGACCTCTGGCTTGTTACACTGGACTTGCATTATTTCAGCCTGCCCTGACCTCTGGCTTGTTACACTGGACTTGCATTATCTCAGCCTGCCCTGACCTCTGGATTGTTACACCGGACTTGCATTATCTCAGCCTGCCCTGACCTCTGGCTTGTTACACCGGACTTGCATTATCTCAACCTGCCCTGACCTCTGGCTTGTTACACTGGACTTGCATTATCTCAAGAAATCTACCCTTGGCCTATCTATTGTTTCCCTGCATTCTGGGTTCCTTACTTGCCTATCTCAGATCATATAGCTTCCTGCTAATCTCTGGGTGGCTCCTCCCACCCAGAGATAGGCTTCAGCAAGCTTACATTCTTACAGTAACAACTGAGCCAAAATTGTTATGGAACCCGCGGGGTTGCTAGAAGCTCTAAATACCCTGGGTAGTCGGATATCTGCTCTCACTGCTTCTGTACAGGAGTTACAGGCCAACGAAACTCATCTTCAACAGCAACTACAGGACCTTCAATCAAGTTTAACCCAAGCAGCAGGTGGCCCTACACCACCACTTCCTAGCCTTGAGATGAATTCTGCTCCGGAACCTCGGGTTCCCCTGCCTGAAAGATTTTATGGGGATAGATCCCGGTACAGGTCCTTCATCACTGCATGTGAGCTATTGTTCTCAATCAATCCACACACCTATGCTTCTGATTTCACCAAAGTACGTACTACCATCACATTGTTAGGAGGAGAACCACAGGGCTGGTCCCATCACCTCTTACAGACCAACAGTCCTGTATTAACTACATGGCAGGCTTTCCGGCAGGCTATGGATTCATTATATGATGACCCTTTCAAAACGGCCTCAGCTCAGGTAGCATTAAGGTCCCTGACTCAAGGGAGACACCCAGTTGAGGACTACATTGCTGACTTCCGTCGTCTGTCAATTGATTCCAAGTGGAATGAAGCTGCGCTCATGGATCAATTTCGTCTAGGCCTATCTGAAAGCCTGAAGGACGAACTGGTTCGGGTACCTATACCAGTTACATTGGACGAGATCACTCATCTCTCCATACAAATTGACCGCCGCTTGAGAGAACGGCGGCGTGAACGTTCTGCTACTTCTTCTCCTCCCCATCGTACTCCAGCTTCATCTCAACCACCTACTCCTGTCACCACCACAGAGGAACCTATGCAGCTGGGTGTTCTTCGGGGACCTCTATCTAAAGCTGAACGAGACCGTAGGTGACTTTTAAATCTTTGCCTCTGTTGTGGAAAAGGGGGTCACCATCTCAGGACTTGTGATACCAGACCACGGCCTTCCCAAGGTAGGCATTTTTTACCTGCAACATCATCCGCTCCTATTCTGTTGCCCACTCCTTCTTACGTATCCCTCTCTGTTATTCTACAGTGGAACACACAGCAGAGTGAGGTGTCGGCCATCATAGATTCCGGAGCCAGTAGTTGTTTCCTGAGCCTGGAGACAGCTCAATCCTTGGGCATACCCATCCAACGCAAAATCCAACCGTTCACGCTTCAGATGGCTGATGCAAGTTATTTACAGTCAGGTCCCATTCTTTATGAGACTTTACCTATGTATCTTCTCACTGCTGTAAATCATAAAGAAGAGATTAAATTTGAAGTTGTTCCATCTCTTTTGTTTCCTCTTATTTTGGGTCTTCCTTGGCTACAAATTCATGACCCCCATATTGAGTGGTCTTCCAAAACTGTAACCTTTCTTTCCACCCACTGTAAAGAAAAATGTCTTATCAAAACAGAGCCTACACTGTTGACCTGTGTTACAACTTCAACTATACCCATGGCCTATCAGGATTTCACAGATGTTTTCGATAAAAAAGGGGCTGACCTTCTTCCTCCTCATAGGCCATATGATTGTCCTATCGAACTTCTCTCCGGATCAACTATACCCTATGGACATATATATCCTCTATCCGGACCAGAACTACAATATCTTAAAGAGTACATATCTGAAAATTTGGAGAAAGGATTTATTCGACCTTCCACTTCTCCAGCTGGAGCCGGGATTTTCTTTGTACCCAAGAAAGATGGTGGTCTACGCCCCTGCGTAGACTATCGGGAACTCAATGCCATTACCATTAAAAATCACTATCCGTTACCACTGATTCCAGAATTATTTGAACGCATGTCAACTGCGAAGATCTTCACAAAAATCGATCTACGAGGAGCATATAACCTGGTTCGCATCCGTAAGGGAGACGAATGGAAGACCGCCTTCCGAACCAGATATGGACACTTTGAGTACACCGTGATGCCCTTCGGGTTATGTAACGCTCCTGCAACATTTCAGCATTTCGTAAATGATGTTTTCCGGGACCTACTGGATCAGTTTGTTGTCATTTATTTAGATGACATTCTTATCTTTTCACATTCACTACAAGAACATCGCAGTCATGTCAGGAGAGTGTTATCTAGGCTTCGTACACATGGTTTGTACGCTAAGTTGGAGAAATGTTCTTTTGAGGTATCTGAGATTGAATTCCTAGGTTTCCTTGTTTCCCCAGGACAGTTAAAGATGGATCCTCGTAAGATAACAGCTATACTGAAGTGGCCCGTACCATCTGACAAGAAGGCAATTCAGAGGTTCGTTGGCTTTGCCAACTTCTACCGACGCTTTATCTGGGATTTCTCAAAATTGATTTCACCACTCACATGTTTAACCAAGAAAGATGTCAGTTTTCACTGGACTCCTGAAGCCCAACAAGCTTTTGATCGTTTAAAACTTCACTTTATGCAGGCACCTATTCTACAACAACCTGATGTCAACAAACCTTTCTTTTTAGAAGTAGATGCTTCTAACGTTGCTACAGGGTCAGTACTTTCACAACATATGGGCAATAAAGATCATTTACATACAGTAGCCTTCTACTCCAGGCGTCTTACACCTGCCGAACAAAATTATGATGTGGGAGACAAGGAATTGCTCGCTATCAAATGCGCCTTGGAAAAATGGAGACACTTATTAGAGGGTTCAGGGTATCCTATTACAATATATACAGATCACAGAAATCTGGAATATCTCCAATCAGCCCGCAGACTACAACCTCGTCAAGCCAGATGGGCAATGTTCTTTGCACGATTCCAATTACACATCACCTACAGACCTGGCTCAAAAAATTTGAAAGCAGATGCTTTATCCAGGATGTATACAGTACCTTCCAATACTACTACACTTCTTGATACAATTTTGCAACCACGTCAATTCCTCCTCGTCACCACCAACTTACTGGAACGTATCAAACAAACCACCACTCCTTCTCCTCGTTTGATACAACTATACGCCTTAACCTTCACTGATGGCCTATTGTATAAGCAAGATACAGTCTTTGTCCCTTAATCCGTCCGTCAAGAGATTCTTCACCAGTTTCACGATCTTCCTGTTTCTGGCCATGGAGGAATCCAAAAAACCTTAGAAGCCATTCAGCGGTATTTCTGGTGGCCAAACTTAAAGCAGGATGTCAATCGCTACGTATCCTCTTGTGACACATGTGCCAGAGCTGAAAGCCAACACACCAAACCATCCGGTCTGCTCCATCCTTTACCTGTACCCTCTGGTCCTTGGAGAGATGTAACAATTGATTTCATTGTGGATTTACCAGGTTCAAACCAACATAATACCATTATGGTAGTAGTAGACCGATTTACAAAGATGGCTCATTTCATCCCAAGCAAAGGTCTACCTTCAGCCAGCCGAACCGCTTCTTTGTATCTTCAGGAAATCTTCCGTCTTCATGGAGTACCACAATCCATTACTTCAGACAGAGGTACCCAATTCACATCAAAATTTTGGAGAGCATTTTGTGCCGGTCTTCAAATTACCAGTAACCTATCTTCAGGATATCACCCACAAATGAATGGGCAGACAGAAAGGACCAATCAGACATTGGAACGGTACTTACGTTGCTTCTCTTCTCACTTACAAGATAATTGGTACCACTTACTCCCCATGGCAGAATTTGCATATAATAATCATTATCACAGTACCTTATAAAACTCTCCTTTCTTGGCCAACTATGGATACCACCCGGCAGCTCTACCAGGACTCACCCCCACCACTCCAGTCCCAGAGGCTAATCAACGAATACAACAATTGCAACAGTCTCATCATGTGTTAAGTCAAATTCTGAGATCTGCACAGCAAGAATATAAACGATATGCTGATAAACACCGACAAAGAGGACCTGAACTACAAATTGGGGATAAAGTATGGCTGTCCTCTTCACATGTTCGCCTTTCTTGTCCCACCAACAAAATTGGGACCTCGCTTCTTGGGACCTTTTTCTATCACTCAAGTCATTAATCCAGTAGCATATCGTCTATCACTACCTGCCTCATACCGGATTCACCCAACTTTCCACATCTCTCAATTAAAGAAATGGATTCCCAGCCCGTTTCCTGGCAGAGAACCTTCTAGACCTCCTCCTGTTTCCATTGCAGATCCTGATGAGTTCGAGGTCGAGGAGATTCTAGACTCTCGTTTTCGACGGGGCCGTTTGGAATACCTGGTACATTGGAAGGGGTACGGCCCAGAAGACCGTTCCTGGGAACCTGCAGGCAACTTCAACACCTCGGCCTGTATTCGTACCTTTCATCGGAATCATCCAGACCGACCTACTGACCTGACCACCCGGAGGATGGTCGTAAAGGGAGGGAACTGTCACGTACCCCGCCGTCCTTGCCAGTAGCTTTACTGGCTTCAGGACGGCTGGGCGCATGCTCGCATTTCCGTGCATGCGCAGTAGTGCGAGCTGACGTCGGTCGTTGCACCGACGTCATTCACTGGGCGCCCGGCGTCCATTTAAACTGGCGGCAACCGGGACTCAGCACTCAGTTGTCGCTTGAGTCCCGGGCGGTCTGCTTGCCGCAGTTCGCCTGCCAGCGTTACTCGCTTCCAGCCTGCGTTTAGGCTCTGCATTTACAAGCCTGGTTTGTGTCTCCCAGGCCAGCCACCAGTCCAGCCTGCACCCCAGGATCCTTCATCAGTCCAGCCTGCATCTTTGGGTCCTCCAGTCCAGCCTGCACCCCAGGATCCTCCATCAGTCCAGCCAGTATCTCTGGGTCCTCCAGTCCAGCCTGCACCCCAGGGTCCTCCTGTCCAGCCTGCATCTTCAGCCAAGCTTACACTCTACAGGCCTTCCTCCTTGACCTTGAATTGGATCTCAGGTACTGACCTCTGGCTTGTTACACTGGACTTGCATTTCAGCCTGCCCTGACCTCTGGCTTGTTACACTGGACTTGCATTATTTCAGCCTGCCCTGACCTCTGGCTTGTTACACCGGACTTGCATTATCTCAGCCTGCCCTGACCTCTGGCTTGTTACACTGGACTTGCATTATCTCAGCCTGCCCTGACCTCTGGCTTGCTACACTGGACTTGCATTATCTCAGCCTGCCCTGACCTCTGGCTTGTTACACCGGACATGCATTATCTCAGCCTGCCCTGACCTCTGGCTTGTTACACTGGACTTGCATTATCTCAAGAAATCTACCCTTGGCCTGTCTATTGTTTCCCTGCATTCTGGGTTCCTTACTTGCCTATCTCAGATCATATAGCTTCCTGCTAATCTCTGGGTGGCTCCTCCCACCCAGAGATAGGCTTCAGCAAGCTTACATTCTTACAATCGTGGGCTCAATTCTATTACCCGCGCTAAAACCAGCATTACAAGAAAAACAAGTAGCGCGAATTTTGTAAACATATGTAACGTCGGTATTCTATTGCTGAACCACAGTAAAACAAAACTGGCATAGACAGCACTTTTCAGAGTAGTAACAAAACTGGCGCTGTCTGCTTTTTTCTGACTACCACCTACAAAAAACGCACAAAATGTCGAAGTCCAAGGAAACAGGAGTACATTTGACAGCAGAAAGATCAAGTTCAGTGTTAGATGTGTTCTCCACATAACAAAATCTGACAGAGTGCCCCCCCAGACATATTAACCCCCCCCTTTTTAAAGTCGACTTGGAGTGCTTTCTTCCACCACATTAACCCGACAAATATTGTTCATAGTCGACAATTAACCCTCTCCCTACCAAATCCGACTTACAGTGCTTTCTTTCACCATATAAATTCAACGAATATTGTACATCCGACATTTTAACCCCCCCCCCCCCTTGAAAACTTGACTACAGTGCTCCCATGGCTTTCTTTCACCATTTTTATCCAACATTTTTCTTCTATTATATTCGACATGCCCTTGTATTTTGTATTGCAAGATTAACCCTATGAGTACCAGAGAGGTATTGTAATGTGTTTGCTACCCCTCTGGTACTCATAGGGTTAATAGGCAACCTGTATATGTATAAAAAAGGTGTTTGTTTTTATTATATATGAAATTTGTGTGAAAATGTAATTAAATATTTAATTTTTGTGTAACAATGATTTTCTTTATTTTTAATTATATATGAAATTTGTATTAAAAAAAGTACTTCAGACCTCAAGAGGGGTATCATGACCCCTCATGACAAACCCCTAGCATGGGGGAGACAATTGCCCCCTTTATTAATGAACCCTTTGAGTGAGGATACTAACTGCACTTAGTTTTTAGTTGTTTCCTATGGGCTTTTTTTAGACTGGCTGTAAGTATAATTACCGCTGATTTTGCTTTCACAAGTCGGGTAATAGGATAGCAAAAACTGACTTAAATAAAACACCTGTTTTATTTTTAGCTCTGGTAATAGAATCGAGCCCCTTGTGAGGTGTTATTACCTGTTATTAGGTGATATTACCTGGACAGAACTAAATAATTCAGATCCTCAGATTCACTCTTCATCCATTATTTTGGCAAATACAAGGGTAAAGTGGCTTCCAAGGCCTCGATTAGCAGATGGATCAGTGACTGTATTAGAGTGGCATATCAGGACACAGGGAGGAGACCTCCGATTAAAATGAAAGCCCATTCCACTAGAGCTATGTCAGCCTCCTGGGCTAGTAAGGCAGAAGCAGCCTCTCAGGATATCTGCAAGGCTGCCACATGGACTTCAATATCCACCTTTATCAAACATTGTAAGTTGGATGTCCAGGCTTCCGCCGACTCCAAATATGGGAAGAAGGTTCTCCAAGCTATTGGTCCATTGTAATGGATTGTATGATTTAATTTATTTTCCTTAAATTCTCTTATACCATGGTGTTTTGTCTGGTAATATGTTTTCTCTATTCTTGTAAATTTCCCCTCCCTTCTGCATGCTGCTTGGGTATGACCCACTCTATTGCCATGGAGTGGACACAGAAGGAAGGAGAAAATTTACTCACCGATATTTCTATTTCTTCTGTGTGTCTCCACGGCAAGCCCGACCCTGGGTGTTGTACTAATAATTTTTTTCTATTTTTCAGCTTTGTTAAAGAAAATAACTGGCGATTGAACCCACAGGGGGAGATTTGAAGAGATTGGTTGGTCCTACCAGCTGGGGTACAGAGACAATGCCCACTCTATTGCCGTGGAGGGACACAGAAGAAATAGAAATACCAGTGAGTAAATTTCCTCCTATCCCGGCCATTGGTGACGGTACTATGGATACAAGAAATTGCTATGCTGCCTGGTCTCCACTTTGGAAGGGGTCTGCTTTGCTCAATTCCACACCGGAGTTGCAATTTGGACATACTCAGGGTTTGGATTATACAACACTCACCTATCTCATATCATGTCACATTCTCCAGGGACAAATGTTGATCTTCATTGATGGCTCCAATGTTACTACCTGACACTGAGGCATCTTTTGTTATCTCAGAGTGGGTGGTAAAGTCTCTGGACCCTAGAAGAGTCTTCTTCCAATTAATGTTCTGTTGATACAGACTATTCACTTAGCGCTTTGCAACTGATCCCTTATCTTGGACACCTGTGAGGGACCAATTGGACAAAGCGACAGTGGTTGCATACATTAATCGACAGGGAGGAACCAGAAGTACACAGCAACTTGGACAAAGGTTAGGAAGATCCTCCAGTGGGCTAAGACTAATGTTCCAGCCATGTTCCAGTTTACATCTCAGGCATGGAATACGTGGTCACAGACTTTCTAAGTCACCAACTTTCTAAGTTACCAAGACCTGAACCTCTGAAATTGGGAACTCAAGCAGAGCATGTTCAGCCTGATTGTTGGTCTCTGGGGATTACCTTCATTGAATCTCATTGCTTCCCACAAGAAACACAATGTTCCCTTGTTCTGTGTTAAATGAAATATCCCTCCAGCTTTTGAGATGGATGCAATATCCATTCCATGGAATGGACACCTAGCAGGTGTGTTCCTCCGATCTCACTGATTCCCAGGTGTTGAGAGAGGTCAGGATTGAGAGAGCTCACATCATCCTGTCTGCTCCCCTGCCGGATCTCTTTCTCAGATCTTCTCATTCTGTCCATCACAGAGCCCTATCACCTTGCCCTGAGATCAGATCTTCTGACCCACGCCCTGGTTTGTCATGAGTTCACAAGCTTCAGGCTTTGTCCTGTAAACCTGCCTTTCTGCTCCTTCATTCTGTTGGTGCTTTTGAGAATGCCTGTTGGGTTTCTTCCTAAGGTACTTGACCACCTTTATCCTGATCCATCTAACAGATGTGAGCAGTCTCATCCTTGTTTGTATAAACATGTTTGAAATCCTATTATTTGCAAACTAGAAGCTGGCGCTCGTGAATTCCACTCAGCCCTATATAAAATACATACAGAAGAAAACTCACAGTATCTCAATCTCAAGAGATTTATTTTATTTAAAAAAAAACATACATATAGGTCTCATATATAAATGTTGTAGGAGATATATCTCTAAAAAATCAATACAATCATAACACTCACATAAAAAAGTTTTTATACCATACCACCTATAATCAAACAAAATATACACAAAATATTAATAATATATCCTACTCTTTAAAAAAGAAGAACGATAATTATCGTGCTAAATATGCTGCAGTTCGCCAAACACGGAGCAGACCCACGTCTACAAAGTAGCAAACACCCAAAGTAACAAAGTGTCACCTCGTGTATGCCAAATATAGAATCGTTCTAAAACAGATCCAGCACCGTGCCAATCAGACTGCCATAACAAAATGGAACAAATCCCTTAAAGAACAACCATACGTATATAGAATATTAAAAAATACTTACATAGCCGACAATACGGGAAATAATAAAAAGCTATACACCCGGCCGGGAAATAGTATAACTCGTATTACAAACAGCCACTGCACCACTGCAACGCGTTTCACACCACCCACGGTGCTTTATCAAGCAGATATACAATATCATCATTTCTCAGAATCATCGGCTATTTAAATCCCTCCTGTCAATAATATGATTGGTAGACAAATTTAATTCTAACTACGGATCCTTCCACAGGTCTAACTCCATAAATTTCCTTCAGATTTCAATGGTCCGAAGGAACAATAGAATAACCATGTATATAACCCTTCGAATATTAGAAGGATATAACACACACCTTCATCTTGTATACAATTTACCTACCATTATTTACAGGAAGGGAGCAAGCTCAATATCTTCATTTAACCCGTTAGGGTATAAAGTATTCAACCTAAATATCCAAACTGCTTCCCGTTTATTTAATATATTCGTCAAACTACCTTTTCTAAAATCTAATTTAACCCTTTCTAGCGCAAATCCCATTAACAATTTTGAATCTTTGTTATGTATTTCTGAGAAATGACGAGACACGGAATGAGTAACAACCCCCTTATCAATGTTTCTCTTGTGTTCATAGAGTCTTCTCTTAAAGGCTCTCTTTGTTCTTCCTACATAAAGTAGATCGCAAGGACATTTCAGCACATAGATCACCCCTATACTATCACAATTTAAAAATTGTATTATAGGAAACTCCTCCTTACTTTTAGGATCTCTAAAAATTGTCAATTTTTTAGGGCAGTTGGCACAGGACGTGCATTTCCCGCACCTGTGCCAACCAGTCACCGGTGACATCGTAAGGGGATTGCTTCCAATCCCCTGTATCTCCCTAAATATATCTTTTTTAATATTCTTAATTTTATTTGATATCTTTCCATCTCTATGAGCCCTCAAAACAGTTGGCGCTAATATATTTTTAAGACTCAAATTTTTCTTACATATAATTTGGATCTTCTCAGGAACCAAATTCCCAAGGACTTTATCCTCAAGAATTATGGGCCAGAATTTATCCAAAATCCCTCGTGTTTTGTAGAGCTCATCCGTATAAGCAGTTATCAATGCTATATCATACTTCTCTCTGGTTTTATCTCTAAATTCTTCCCATACTGCATTATTAACTTTATTAATCTTAAACTTTTTATGTCCATACCTATTATATCTAACTTTTGTTTTATGTCCACCACATAGATTATATACACTAGACTCCTCTTTTTCTTTCACTATCCGTTTAATCCTTTTGTGATTTCTGTGCTCAATGTCCCCGGAATCCACATTAATACCATAATCTCTTTTCAAGATTTGAATAAATTGAGTCAAATCATACTGCTGGTCAACTACTTCCTGATCAGAACTATTGGTTGTCTCTTTATCATTCCGTGCTTTAATCATATCTTTCCTATTCAAACTTAACACTTCCAAAAACGCCTTACAAACATTATGAATACCATACCCCCGCTCTAAAAATCTTTTAATAAGAATAACCCCCTGTTCCCAATAATGGCCAATCAGGGAACAATTTCTACATATACGTATAAATTGTCCTTTCGGAATATTGTCTTTTATGCATACTCGTATATGGTATATGACTATTCTGATCTACAGTTTTAAAATGAGTTTTA
The DNA here is from genome assembly GCA_037306005.1 of Rhinophrynus dorsalis. Lineage (NCBI taxonomy): Eukaryota > Metazoa > Chordata > Amphibia > Anura > Rhinophrynidae > Rhinophrynus > Rhinophrynus dorsalis. Next base: position 190,648,782 of record CM074724.1, read on the forward strand.
GTCAAAATACAACCTTCATACACAAACAGACATAAATCCAAAAACTCAATCTCTTTGGTACTACACGTATAAGTAAACTTAAGATTTAAATCATTTATATTAAGAAAATGAAAAAATTCATCAAGGAGTTTGGAACTCCCGTGCCATATCATCACAATATCGTCAATATATCTTTGATATAGTTTAATATGTGGAGTAAACCAATTAGAAGCCCAGATAGTATCATCCTCCCATATACCAAGAAACAAATTAGCAAAACTAGGGGCAAAGCAAGTCCCCATCGCTGTGCCCCTAGTTTGCAAATACAATGTCTTATTAAATACAAAACAATTGGTATTCAAAATGAAGGAGACACTATCCAATACAAATTTGCGATGAGATTTTTCTAAAAAAACCATATTTCTCAAAGGATCTCTCCAAAGCCTTAATGCCTTGTTCATGATTTATATTGGTATAGAGAGCACTGTTATCCATACCTGGGAACTCTCCGGATTTGCCCCGGAGACTCCGGTTCTGACAGAGCTTTACCGGGTCTCCGGGGCAGAGGCTGATTCCTCCGGATGTGGAGAGTTTCTATTGAAACTCTGCCACATCTGCTTTTCCTCCCATTGTGCCTGCGTCCCCAGCCTTCTGTGTGACACATTTAACCCTCTGAGTGCCAGAGTGGTACGGAATGCATTGCTTTGCAATGCAATGCATTCCGTACCACTCTGGCACTGAAAGGGTTAAATCCCCCCCAACACTCGAGTTAAGCCCCGCCCCTTTTTGACGCGATTAGCGTCATTTTTGTTACCCCCTGCTGAACAGAGGACTACCCTCCGGGTAGCCCTCAGCAGGAAGTTCCCAGGTATGCTGATATCACTTGTAACCAAGATATCACCTTCTTCCCAAATCCAGTTCTCAAACAATTCAACTACATCTCTGCTATCCTTAAGATAGGAGTCCACACATGGAACCATCACCTGCAAGTATAAATCAACATACAGGGATAGATTTTGAGACAATGATCCAATCCCGGACACTATTGGACGACCCGGTGGAGAGGCCAGACTCTTGTGGATCTTAGGTAAATGGTAGAAAGTGGCCACTCTGGGCTCTTCGACCCACAAGAATCTGGCCTCATCCAAAGAAATCAGATCCTCCAATCTTGCCCGGTACAGTAGTACCTTTAGTTGTCTTTTATACTGATCTGTAGGGTCAGCCTCCAAAACCACATAGAAACTCTTATCTGACAAAAGGTTAGCAGCTTCCTGCATATAATCCTCATAATTCTGCAGAACCACTCCCCCACCCTTGTCCGCCTGTCATATAACAAGATCTTGATTCTTAACTAGATCTCTCAAAGCAACTCGTTCAGATCTTGTCAAATTATCCCGTTTGCTCTTAAAACTCAATTGTTGGATTTCCTTTCTAACCAGGTGCTGGAACAGGATTGTATTAAATTTCAGCTTCTGCATCTCATTTGTCCCTACATTTCTCATGTCCTGTAACTCAGATAAAAATAAAATATCCTTATTAGTCAAAGAAACATTCCAAATAGGTATCTTATTCATATTCTCATTATTATTTTCATTTTTATTTAGGGCAAAGAATCTCTTCAGAGCTAACTTCCTAATAAATTTTTCAAAATCAACAAATAATTCAAATTTATTCACCTGCACTTTAGGTGCAAAATTAAGCCCTTTTGACAACAAGGACACTTGTCCCAGTGTCAAAGAAACACTAGATAAATTATAAATACCTAATTCTCTAAGACCTACATTCCCCCTCTCCTTTAATTGGCTCTTAAGGGATCTACGTTTAGCTAATTTCCCTCCTCGTCTTCCTCGGTAATTTCTCCCTCCTCTTCTTCTGATTCTAAGAGAACCCTCCTTTTTGTTCCTTACCTCCTTTGACCTACATCTAAAAAAGGATCAAAATCTTTTGAACAATGTGCCACTGGTGAGACACAAACTGGTGTTCCAAACTCATCCGTGTCACATTCAGCCAAGGGAAGAAATCTATTATGGTAGGTCTGTAAGGTATCGCTATCAACACTCTCTCTATGCAATTGTTTATTCTTTGGCTTCTTGTACTTCCTTTTAGATCTCAAATTTAACTCTTTATCCTTATCTTTATTAGTGCTAATTATCTGTGCACTACTTATCCCTGAATCCATCTCTTTGATTGGACTAGCACACCTCTGATGATTTAAAACTGTAGGTGCCGCTTTTGACCTCCTATCTCTATTGCTACTAGAATAATTCCCATTTGGATTAGAATTATTATCCCTCCTAAAGGTCAACTTGTACCTATTTGAATGATTAAACTCTTTCTGATGTTGCATCCATACTGAATTCCTACCCTCTCTATAATCAATCACATCTCGTAAAAACTTCTTCTGTTTAGGTTGTATAATCTCAACATCTAAAGTATTAAGTTTTTTCGTAACTAAATCATCATATTTATAAAAATCTACATGACTTCTAACTTTTTCCAATGCCCCTTGTGCTTCTGATATCTGTCTCTCCAGCCTACTCAGCTCCATAGCTTTATAATTAACAATCAGCTGCATAAGCTGGAGAGAACAACTCTCTAATATTTTTGACCAATCAGCCTTAAACTGATCATCCTGAACTTCAAAAGTAGGAACCTTATTGCACCTTAACCCTCGAGGGATCAAATTATTTTTAATATACCTTTCCAATCCAACAATTTCCCACCAACATTTCAATTCTTTGACCATAAGTTTCTCATAAATATTAAACGCTCCTTTAATATCAATTTCTCCCACAACGAGATCACTATTTTTCTGAGACACTTGAAAAACAGAGTCCACTTTCGTAATCCGATCTTTCCTTTGCCTTTCAAACTTGGCTCTCAATGACTGATGACTTGATATTTTCAATGGAGCTGCTATAGTGATAGAAAGAAAAAGAGGAGTCTAGTGTATATAATCTATGTGGTGGACATAAAACAAAAGTTAGATATAATAGGTATGGACATAAAAAGTTTAAGATTAATAAAGTTAAGAATGTAATATGGGAAGAATTTAGAGATAAAACCAGAGAGAAGTATGATATAGCATTGATAACTGCTTATACGGATGAGCTCTACAAAATACAAGGGATTTTGGATAAATTCTGGCCCATAATTCTTGAGGATAAAGTCCTCGGGAATTTGGTTCCTGAGAAGATCCAAATTATATGTAAGAAAAATTTGAGTCTTAAAAATATATTAGCGCCAACTGTTTTGAGGACTCATAGAGATGGAAAGATATCAAATAAAATTAAGAATATTAAAAAAGATATATTTAGGGAGATACAGGGGATTGGAAGCAATCCCCTTACGATGTCACCGGTGACTGGTTGGCACAGGTGCAGGAAATGCACGTCCTGTGCCAACTGCCCTAAAAAATTGACAATTTTTAGAGATCCTAAAGGTAAGGAGGAGTTTCCTATAATACAGTTTTTAAATTGTGACAGTATAGGGGTGATCTATGTGCTGAAATGTCATTGCGATCTACTTTATGTAGGAAGAACAAAGAGAGTCTTTAAGAGAAGACTCTATGAACACAAGAGAAACATTGATAAGGGGGTTGTTACTCATTCCGTGTCTCGTCATTTCTCAGAAATACATAATAAAGATTCAAAATTGTTAATGGGATTTGCGCTAGAAAGGGTTAAATTAGATTTTAGAAAAGGTAGTTTGACGAATATATTAAATAAACGGGAAGCAGTTTGGATATTTAAGTTGTATACTTTATACCCTAACGGGTTAAATGAAAATATTGAGCTTGCTCCCTTCCTGTAAATAATGGTAGGTAAATTGTATACAAGATGAAGGTGTGTGTTATATCCTTCTAGTATTCGAAGGGTTATATACATGGTTATTCTATTGTTCCTTCGGACCATTGAAATCTGAAGGAAATTTATGGAGTTAGACCTGTGGAAGGATCCGTAGTTAGAATTAAATTTGTCTACCAATCATATTATTGACAGGAGGGATTTAAATAGCCGATGATTCTGAGAAATGATGATATTGTATATCTGCTTGATAAAGCACCGTGGGTGGTGTGAAACACGTTGCAGTGGTGCAGTGGCTGTTTGTAATACGAGTTATACTATTTCCCGGCCGGGTGTATAGCTTTTTATTATTTCCCGTATTGTCGGCTATGTAAGTATTTTTAATATTCTATATACGTATGGTTGTTCTTTAAGGGATTTGTTCCGTTTTGTTATGGCAGTCTGATCGGCACGGTGCTGGATCTGTTTTAGAACGATTCTATATTTGGCATACACGAGGTGACACTTTGTTACCTTGGGTGTTTGCTACTTTGTAGACGTGGGTCTGCTCTGTGTTTGGCGAACTGCAGCATATTTAGCACGATAATTATCGTTCTTCTTTTTTAAAGAGTAGGATATATTATTAATATTTTGTGTATATTTTGTTTGATTATAGGTGGTATGATATAAAAACTTTTTTATGTGAGTGTTATGATTGTATTGATTTTTTAGAGATATATCTCCTACAACATTTATATATGAGACCTATATGTATGTTTTTTTAAATAAAATAAATCTCTTGAGATTGAGATACTGTGAGTTTTCTTCTGTATGTATTTTATATAGGGCTGAGTGGAATTCACGAGCGCCAACTTCTAGTTTGCAAATAATAGGATTTCTCCGTTTGATCGTTGGGTGGACATCTAATGGTTACGGCACCCTGAGAGTTAAAGGCGCCAGTGAGCCTCTGAGGAAATATCGGAACTTGGACTCTTAACATATTGATTCATTGTTAAAAGAGATATTTTTGGATTAAAGAGATTGTCAATTAAGCGCCTTCTCCAAGGAAAGATTATAAACGTGTTTGAAGTACTACATTCATCTCATGAAGTTTTTAAGAAAATTTTACTCTAACTCCTGAGTGCCGTCGTGTGGGTCAAGCTGTGTCTACGGTGACAAGGTTTTCCTGGATTAAGCAGGCATCTGCTGAGCAGGTGTGCTAGGCAGCAGCATGGTTATCCCTGCACATGTTTGTTAAATAATACAGTGTCAAAGTTCTGGTTTCTTCTGAAGCCATTATTTGATGGAAGGTCCTACAGAGCATAATGCCTGTGTACATATCTCATTTATTGGTTATATTTCTTTAATTTACGAAAGCCAACACAATGGTTGGTCATCTAGCATGTAACACATATTTATATATTTACTTTTTCTGCATACTTGTGTGTGATTTAAGATTCTTCATACACACGTGTATGGACTAGTATATATGTTGAGGAAGATATTATATTCAATATTATTTAGACAGGGGTTAACTGGGTATGTGCAGGCCATCTTGGGCAGAAAGGGTTAACAGTGCATGTGCAGAATAGAACAGTTACTTTCCTGCAGTTTCAACAGAAACTCCCTCCTTTCAGCCCTAAAGATGCAGTTATGCGAAATAGAGATAAAAATTGTTTTTTTTCTGTTTTTTTTTGCTTCTTCCACATAACCTTCAATGCTTTTCATCATATAACCTTGGGAAAGAAGTAGTTAGCGGGCTGGGATGGGTGGGCTAGTAAAGTTCCTTATTACTGGATAATATGTATTTGTGTTGATTTGCTATTGGACTACAAACATACATATTTTCACATATTTCCTCTGCATCTTGTTTCAGACCGTAAAGTATCATGTTTTACCCATAATACCGTATGTTTCAGGGCATAGTACCAGTATATAAGGTACTACCATTTATCTGTAGTTTTAGAACAGTTTTGCAAACCAGTATATGCCTGTTCTCTATTTGTTTGTGAATAAAGAAGATTCCTGCTTGTCACTCCTCTGACCTTGTCTTTTTATTGGCTGTGCGACAAGAGTGCTCGTTACATTTTGCTAACAAAATGGCGACTCTGGTGGGACCCTAAGCTTGGAGGAGCTGAAGATATTACCTGTGGGACCAGTGACTCACGCAGACAGTGAGCTGGCTCTTGAATCTACTGTGTCAATCCCTGTGTGTACCTTCACCGATCATGCAGGACCTGTTTACTCCAATACTCTTGGGGCCTCATGAATCCAGGATAAGAGACAGAAGGAATTGATCAGGCTAACCTCGTGCCTCATCTTTTCGGTAAGGTGCTGTATTTTAAATACATTCATCCTTAATTTGGTTTTCCTGATTAAAGACCTCAAGGTTTTGGTCAACCGCTTGAAGCCATGCCTGCCTACCTACATTCACCCCAATTAGTCGGGATACGTACCAGATAGTGATACAGCAGATAATACCACCAAATTTTGTCCCTTCTCCAAGAGGAGGCGTGCAAAGCATACTAGCGTTATTGGTTTCGGTCGATGCCGAAAAGGCTGTCTACCGTGTGGGATGGCCTTATTTCTTTCAACTGTTCGAATTTTTAGGTCTTGGCCCCAGGGGCCGAGTCAGCATTCTTAGCTTGTTCTTGTCACCTTCTGAGAGGGTAATAGTGAATGGTTATTTGTCTGAGCCCTTAATATTCGGAATGGTACTCATTAGGGCTGCCCCTGTCACCTATTATTTTTATTTTGGTACTTGAACCACTTCTTGCCCTGATTTGTTGTACAGACACCATATGTGGACTTCCAATGGTCTTGTCCTATACCAAAATCACCAGTTTTGCTGATGACATGATTTTTTCCATTTCCAGCCCCTCTACCTCCCTGCCTTCCCTGTTGAACATCTTAGAAGAATATAGTGAACTATCTCAGATTAAATTGAATTACTGAGATCCTCCCAGTGGGGCTTTCACCCACTCTGCTTGATTCACTGCAACTTAAGTTCCCTTTATCGTGGGCAGTGGAACATATAATTTATCTTGGAATACTCATCATGCCAAATCCTTAACGATTGGTCCAACTTAATTCTTTGTGTATGCTTCGAATGATTCTGACTTAAAAACATGGTGTAGTCTTCCTATTTCTTGGTTTGGAAGGATTAATCTATTGAAAATGGTGGTCCTCGTAAAATTGTTATATATATTCAAATTTATTCCTCTATGCTTTCCTTTGGCGGTCATTAAATCCTTCCAAAACAAGTTGAATAACTTCAAATGGGCTGGTAAACATCCCTAATTGCCTTCTGATACTCTGTGTCACTCAGCGGTGAGGGGAGGGTTAGGTCTTCCAAAGGTTCTCTGGATATATTATGCTGCCAATCTGCAAAAGCGGACTGAATGCTATTATACCAATAATAAGGACTGGATGTCTGCCCTCTTCCTGGACATTTTGGCTCTCTCTACAACGAATGTCTTTTGAAATTCTAAATTGTTGCGATACCCTCCACTTTGCACCCACCCCATCTTAGGCCACCTTTTTAAAATCTGGTGTTGATCAGGTGGTCCAACTTGTTCAGCTTTGCATCCCTCTGCCTATATTTCTATTTATGGTCACCCTGATTTTCCCCAGAAGATCTTTCTTCCTCCTTTGCTACCTGGAAATCCCACAATAGCCTTACTTTGCAGGCTATATTTCCTCTAGGTAAATTGATCCCCTTTGAGGACTTGCTCCATATTGTCACGGTTTGTTAAGACTCTCAGACGCAAAGTTAGGTAAAAATACAACTTTACTGAAAAGTTTAATACAACCCCGTAACATACACGTTCATACATATATATAGCAATGACAGAGAATAGCGATACAGGCTCTACCGGCCCTGCCAATATACCGGGGAAGGCAGCCAGGGAAGTAGGTACAAGGAATAGATAGGCTCTACCGGCCCTGCCATTATACCGGGCAAGGCAGCCAGGAGACTGGTAAGGAGGAACGAGGCTCTACCGGCCCTGCCAATATACCGGGCAAGGCAGCCTGGAGACTGGTACACGTTAAATAGGAGGCTCTACCGGTCCTGCCAATATACCAGGCAAGGCAGCCTGGAGATAGATGTAGCGAAAATGTGAAGGTTCTACCGGCCCTGCCAATATACCGGGCAAGGCAGCCTATAGACAGACAGCAACTATAAAGGCTCTACCGGCCTTGCCAATACCGGGTAAGGCATCCCAAGATGGTACAGAGAGGAATAGGTTCTACCGGCCTTACCAATATACCGGGCAAGGCAGCCTAATACAGAGAAGGTGGCAACCACTAAAGCCTCGGTGACTGGTTAGGTGGCAACACCAGTCACACAGATGACATGCGGAGGTATAAGGAGTTAAGGCGGCAAGCCAAGGAGATTTACAGGAGACCACCAGTACCTGCGTACTGGGGAACCAACGGAGCTGCCTAGGACTTGACAGCAATAGTATAGCATAGATAGAACCAGTACCCGCATACTGGAGACACAATATCTCTCAACCGATGCAACGATACTCAGATATAGTGGAGCAAACCAGTACCCGCGTACGGGGGAGACCAATCTCTCATCCGGTGAAAAAGCAGCCGGTGAAATAGGAGTGAGCAGTACCCACGTATCGGAATCAATAACGGTTACTGGCGTATGGCAGCCGGTTGTTGGTGGAGCAAACCAGTACACGCGTACTAGGGGAAACCATCTCTCTTCCGGTGCACAGCAGCCGGCTGAATGTATAGCAAACCAGTACCCGCGTACTGAGGATCAATGACTCTATCGGTGCAACCGCAACCAAGTGCGTATGGAGCAAACCAGTACCCGTGTACTGGGAACCCAAACCAATGGTGCGACAGCAGCCTAGTGAATGTGGAGCGAACCAGTACCCGCGTACTGGGAACCCAAATAACTACCGGTGCATCAGCAACCGGGTGACTGTGGAGCGAACCAGTACCCGCGTACTGGAGAAACCCAATATCTACCGGTGCAACAGCAGCCGGGTGAAGGTGGAGCGAACTAGTACCCGCGTACTGAAGCAACCAGAAAGGGATAGAAATGTCGCCAGAGCGACTATGGAGGATTAGCCCACTACAGGCGATATTGGATCAAGAGCACAGCGGAGGAAAGCAGAAACCAGCACTCCAGACGGTCAACCGGATCAGGAACGGCAGCGGGGACTGGCAGCAGGAAGCAGCGACACAACAGCAACCTCAACCGGGTCAGGAACAGAAACAGGAACCAAGGAACTGGTCTCTCAGGAACTAGACGATCTCAGGCTATCAGAAACATAACCAAGGGCCCAGGAAGCTCAGGAACTCAATGGAGAAGCGAGCAGCATAGAGACAACATGAAAGGGCAACCAAAGGGTGCCCAAGCTCAGTCTAAATAGGCAATGCAGAGCGGGCTGAAGACAGACAGCCAATGGAGAGCCCCCTACAGGTAACTGGCACAAAAAGGCAGCAATCACGGGCACCGTGATAGTACCCCCCCTCTCAAAGACCCCCTCTCCTAGAAGAGGGTCTAGGTTTCTGAGGGTATTTAGAATGAAAGATTCGCAGTAACTTGGGTGCATGAAGGTCCTTACTATCCACCCAGGATCGTTCTTCAGGACCATAACCTTTCCAATGCACCAAATACTGCACCTTTCCTCTAAGCCTGCAGGAATCAATGATACTCTGAACTTCATACCCCTCCTGACCTTCAACCTCTATAGGCCCTGGCAACACAGGGTTAGTAGTATAACGGTTGAATACAAGAGGCTTGAGGAGAGATACATGGAAGACATTATGAATACGCATGGACGCAGGAATGTCCAAAGCATACGAGACAGGGTTAATCTTGCGAATAACTCTGTAAGGACCAATGAATCGAGGAGCCAACTTATTAGATGGGACTTGAAGTTTAAGATTCCTGTAGGAAAGCCACACTCTATCCCCAACCTGAAAGGAAACCGCTGGCAGTCTTCTGCGATTAGCATGGCGCTGATGGCGCTGGAGTGATTGACCGAGTGCCCTCTGAACATGTGCCCATGTGGAGCGGAGTTGCTCGATATGCTCATTCAGAGCTGGAATCTGTTGTGCCTGAAAGGAATCCGGGAGCAAACAAGGCCGGAACCCATAATTAATCAGGAACGGAGAGCTCCCGCATGAAGAGTTAACCGCATAGTTCCTGGCGAACTCTGCCCAGGGCAACAGGTCGGCCCAATTGTCATGATGGTCAGTAATGAAACAGCACAAGAACTGCTCCAATCCTTGATTGGCAAGCTCAGCGGCCCCATTGGTCTAGGGATGGTAGGCGGAGGAAAAGGACAATTGTATGCCCATCTGTTCACAAAATGCCCTCCAAAATGCCCTCCGGTCGGACACCAGCACTCTGGGTACTCCATGCAACCGAAATACTTCTTTAATGAAAACCACCGCTAATTCTTTAGCAGAGGGAAGGCCACGGAGGAGCACGAAATGAGCCATTTTAGAAAACCTATCCACCACCATAAGTTTAAAGGAATACCCTCTAGACACTGGCAATTCTCCCATGAAGTCAATGGAAACGTGGGACCAGGGGCATTCACCATTAGGTACCATTAGGTACCGCCTGAAGTAGGCCCACCGGGAGGTGTCTAGGGGTCTTGGCACGGGCACAAGTGGCACAGGCATTCGTAAAATCAGCACAATCTGCCCTCATAGAGGGCCACCAAAAGACTTGAGAGAGGGACCATAATAATTGGTCTCTGCCAATATGTCCTGCAGCTTTAGAGGAATGGTAGGTCTCGAGCAATGGCTCATCAACAAAACACTTGCCCACTGGGGTTTCTGGGGGAGCAGAAGCCTGGGAGGCCAGAATCTCTTCCCCTAGTGGTGAAGTGATAATAGTACATATTGTAGCCAATATTCGGTCAGGCTGAATAATAGGTGCTGGCACCTCATCTCTGTCAATTTCAGACTCAAATTGTCTTGACAGTGCATCAGCCCTAACATTCTTAGACCACGGCAGGTAAGATACATTAAAATTGAATCGAGAAAGGAACAGTGCCCACCTGGCCTGGCATGAGGACAATCTTTTAGCTTCCGAGAGATAAGTCAGGTTTTTGTGATCGGTCAAAATTAAGACAGGGTTTCTTGTACCTTCAAGTAGGTGGCGCCATTCCTTTAGTGCAAGGATAATGGCCAATAATTCTCTGTCCCCTATCTCGTAATGGCTTTGAGCCCCGGTCAATTTTTTAGAGAAAAACCCACAAGGTCTGAGAGTTCCTCCTTTAATAGGTAGCTGAGAAAGCACTACCCCAACCCCAATATCTGAGGCATCAACCTCCAATGTAAACGGGAGGGATGGGTTGGGGTGGGATAATACAGGAGCATTAACGAAAGCAGATTTCAATTTCTCAAAGGCCTCTTCCGCAGCCACAGACCATTGAGATGGGTTAGCATCCTTGTGCGTAAGGTCAGATAATGGTTTAACAATAGTAGAGAAGTTCTTAATAAACTTCCTATAATAATTAGCGAAGCCCAAAAATCATTGGATGGCTTTTAGTCTCTTGGGCCGTGGCCATTGCAGGACTGCCGCTAGTTTCTCTTTGTCCATGGCAATGCCTTCTTTGCCAATTATGAACCCCAGGAATGCCACACTAGTTCTGTGAAACTCACATTTCTCCAATTTGCAGTATAATTTGTTTTTACGTAGACGAAGCAACACCTCAGACACGTCTTTAATGTGTTGTGACATATTTTCGGAATGAATGAGTATGTCGTCAAGGTAGACAACCACACAAGACTGCAGCATATCCCTGAGGATATCATTGATTAATTCTTGGAATACTGAGGGTGCGTTACAGAGACCAAATGGCATGACTAGATATTGATAGTGCCTAGATCTAGTGTTAAAGGCAGTTTTCCACTCATCACCAGCTCTGATCCGAATCAAATTATACGCAGCACGCAGGTCCAACTTAGTGAAGACTGAAGAACCTTTAAGCCTGTCAAATAGCTCGGTGATGAGTGGTATCGGATAAGCATTTTTAGACATCAGCTTGTTTAAGCCACGGTAATCAAAGAATGGTCTCAGCTCGCCACTTTTCTTTTTTGCAAAAAAGAATCCGGCCCCGGCCGGAGAGGTAGATTTCCTTATGATCCCTCTCTTAAGGGCATCAGAAATATATTCCTCCATAGCTTGGTTCTCATCACAAGACAATAGATACGTGCGTCCCCTAGGGGGCACCACCCCTGGAGGCAATTCAATACTACAGTCATAAGATCTGTGCTGGGGTAGGGTGCCAGTTTCTCCCTTACTGAATACATCACTGAACTGTTGGTACTCGTCTGGCAGTGAAGGGGAGGTACACAAGATCTTAACCGGGTGGGTTACGCAATGCTCCATACAAAACTGAGACCAAGCAGAGATTTCACACTTTTGCCAAACAAACTGTGGATTATGCAGCTGTAACCAAGGAAATCCCAAAATTACTGCGTAGTGTGGAGAATTGATAAGTTGGAACTGCTGCTCCACCTTGTGAAGTGCCCCAATAGTCATGGATAATGGCATTGTTTCAAAAGTAACCTGTGCAGGTTCTAATGGTCTGCCGTCAATAGCTTCAATAGCGAGAGGGGTTTCTCTCTCAATCCGTGGAACCCCATGCAATTCAGCAAAGGTATTATCCATAAAATACCCAGCTGCACCGGAATCAACCAGGGCCAAAACCTCCACTGAGCGTTTTGCCCATGAAAGTACCACCTGTATGGTGGGTTTCAGTGTACCCAAACCTGGGGACGATTGAACACCACCTAGAGCCTGTCCCCCAAGGTACCCTAGGTGTGTTCGTTTCCCGGACGTACTGGACAAGATCTTAGCAGGTGCCCATTCTTGCCACAGTATAAGCACAGCCCTTGCCTTCTGTGATATGTTCTCTCCTCCTTGGTTAGCCTGGTGAAACCTAATTGCATAGGTTCACCTGGTTCCCGTAAATGTTCATTAGACTTAGATGCCAAGGGAGGGATGGGTGGGCAAAACGTACTGCTAGATCCGTTATTATTTTTTTACCATAGCCTTCGGTCTTTGGCCATTAATCTCTCACGGATCCGGGTGTCAATTAGGATAACATACTCAATATAGTCATCTAGATGAGAGGGTAACTCTTTAGCAGCAATCTCATCTTTAATCTGGTCGCTCAAACCCTGAGCGAAGGCTGCCAACAATGCCTCGTCGTTCCACCCTACCTCTGCTGCCAAGGTGTGAAATTCAATGGCATAATCGCCCACCATATGCCTGCCCTGCTGTATCTCCATAAGGCGTTTAGCAGCAGAGGTGGTTCTACCAGGAGGCTCAAACATTCTCCGAAATGACTGCACAAATTCTCCGAAACTCCTTGTGCAGGGTTTCGCACTCTCCCATAACGGATTGGTCCATGCCAATGCTCTACCAGTCAGCAGGGATATCATGAAACCAACTTTACTGTGATCACTGGGAAAGGCGTGCACCATCAATTCCATAAAGATTTCAAGTTGGTTGATAAACCCTCTGCAGAGATTAGGATCACCATCATATCTGATTGGCAAAGGGGCGGAGGCGGTTAACCCCTTGACTGCAGCCCCTGAGGGCATAGTATCGTTCTCCGGTGTCTGACCTGGGGAGACCACTGGACCAGGAACAGACTTGTCTGAGAGTACAGTGCATTCAAGAATAGTTTGAATCCCTACCGCTAGCTGATCCAGGCGTTGCTCATGTACATCCATCCTCCAATGGATATTTTGTGTATTACCATCACTCTTATTGTCTGAGGTCATGGCCCTTTCATACTGTCACGGTTTGTTAAGACTCTCAGATGCAAAGTTAGGTAAAAACACAACTTTATTGAAAAGTTTAATACAACCCCATAGGGTAACATACACGTTCATATATATACATATAGCAATGACAGAGAATAGCGATACAGGCTCTACCAGCCCTGCCAATATACCAGGCAAGGCAGCCAGGGAAGGTACAAGGAATAGATAGGCTCTACCGGCCCTGCCAATATACCGGGCAAGGCAGCCAGGAGACTGGTAAGGAGGAACGAGGCTCTACCGGCCCTGCCAATATACCGGGTAAGGCAGCCAGGAGACTGGTAAGGAGGAACGAGGCTCTACCGGCCCTGCCAATATACCGGGCAAGGCAGCCTGGAGACTGGTACACGTAAAATAGGAGGTTCTACCGGCCCTGCCAATATACCGGGCAAGGCAGCCAGGGAAGGTACAAGGAATAGATAGGCTCTACCAGCCCTGCCAATATACCTGGCAAGGCAGCCAGGAGACTGGTAAGGAGGAACGAGGCTCTACCGGCCCTGCCAATATACCGGGCAAGGCAGCCAGGAGACTGGTAAGGAGGAACGAGGCTCTACCGGCCCTGCCAATATACCGGGCAAGGCAGCCTGGAGACTGGTACACGTAAAATAGGAGGCTCTACCGGTCCTGCCAATATACCGGGCAAGGCAGCCTGGAGATAGATGTAGCGAAAATGTGAAGGCTCTACCGGCCCTGCCAATATACCGGGCAAGGCAGCCTATAGACAGACAGCAACTATAAAGGCTCTACCGGCCTTGCCAATACCGGGTAAGGCAACCCAAGATGGTACAGAGAGGAATAGGTTCTACTGGCCTTACCAATATACCGGGCAAGGCAGCCTAATACAGAGAAGGTGGCAACCACTAAAGCCTCGGTGACTGGTTAGGTGGCAACACCAGTCACACAGATGACATGTGGAGGCATAAGGAGTTAAGGCGGCAAGCCAAGGAGATTTACAGGAGACCACCAGTACCTGCGTACTGGGGAACCAACGGAGCTGCCTAGGACTTGACAGCAATATTATAGCATAGATAGAACCAGTACCCGCGTATTGGAGATACAATATCTCTCAACCAATGCAACGATACTCAGATGTAGTGGAGCAAACCAGTACCCGCGTACCAATCTCTCATACGGTGCGAAAGCAGCCGGTGAAATAGGAGTGAGCAGTACCCACGTATCGGAATCAATAACAGTTACCGGCGCACGGCAGCCGGTTGTTGGTGGAGCAAACCAGTACACACGTACTGGGGAAACCGTCTCTCTTCCGGTGCACAGCAGCCAGTTGAATGTATAGTAAACCAGTACCCGCGTACTGAGGATCAATGACTCTATCGGTGCAACCGCAACCGAGTGCGTATGGAGCGAACCAGTACCCGTGTACTGGGAACCCAAACCAATGGTGCGACAGCAGCCTAGTGAATGTGGAGCGAACCAGTACCCGCGTACTGGGAACCCAAATAACTACCGGTGCATCAGCAACCGGGTGACTGTGGCGCGAACCAGTACCCGCGTACTGGAGAAACCCAATATATACCAGTGCAACAGCAGCCGGGTGAAGGTGGAGCGAACCAGTACCCGCGTACTGAAGTAACCAGCAAGTGATAGAAATGTCGCCAGAGCGACTATGGAGGATTAGCCCACTACAGGCGATACTGGATCAAGAGCACAGTGGAGGAAAGCAGGAACCAGCACTCCAGACAGTCAACCGGATCAGGAACGGCAGCAGGGACTGGAAGCAGCGACACAACAGCAACCTCAACCGGATCAGGAACGGAAACAGGAACCAAGGAACTGGTCTCTCAGGAACTAGACGATCTCAGGCTATCAGGAACATAACCAAGGGCCCAGGAAGCTCAGGAACTCAATGGAGAAGCGAACAGCATAGAAACAACATGAAAGCTCAGTCTAAATAGGCAATGCAGGGCAGGCTGAAGACAGACAGCCAATGGAGAGCCCCCTACAGGTAACTGACACAAAAAGGTAGCAATCACGGGCACCGTGATACATATATCCCCACTCTATGCTTTTAGCCACTGGGAATATAGACTATTACAACACATTTGATTGTCCCTAGCCAGAGTTTGATACAAGGCTAGAGCTCTTACTACCTTTGAACGAAATCTGGTTGAAGGGAAATTCAAGACTAAAACTGTTTCTAAACTGTACTGTTTGCGGAGTACCCCTACTTCCCTCTCTAAGCCCTGGTATTTCAGACAGTTGGATGTGGTTCGTGCCAGGCTTCTTGGCTCCTCTAGGGAAATAGCTCGTCAGGAGATGAATGTTAAGTTAGTCAACCGATGGTATTTCTACCCCCAGCGGTTGGCTAGAGCCTACTCTTCTGAATCCCCATTATGCTGGAGATGCGGACTTGAAACTGACATAATGGCTCACATCTGGTGGTCTTGCTCTGTACTTCAGCCATTTTGGAACACAGTGTACTTATCCCTTTAGAATATCACAAAACTAGTGTTCTCTTGGTCCTGTTCCAATGTTGTTCTTTCAACCAATTTTGGCCACCGAACATACCTTCCCTTCTCCTACTCTTATGCTCCATCTCTTAAATGTGGCAAAATCACTTATACCAGCGCACTGGAAAGACCAGAGTGCTCCCACTTTGGCTGAATGGAGGGTCCTTGTGTGCAGATTGGCAGTCCTGGAGAAGACACGTCCTTCCTACTCAATCACTGCCCAAATATAGCACTATATGGAATCCCTGGCAGGCTTTTGATCACTGGTAATCTCCATAACTTTTAGCTACTTGTTGCTATTTTAGCTCATGCACAGAGTGTATATGTAGGGCCACTGCTCCCTGCTCCCATGCACTTTCACTACTCCTTGCTTGCTGTGCCCTTTGGGGGACCATGAAACCAGCCTGCTCACACATCACCCCCTCCATTACCCTCATTCCCTCTCACTTTATCGACTTCTATCTCTTTCTTCTCTCTCCTTTTTCTTTCTATTTCCATACCTCTGTAATGATTTATTTTGCTATTGCTTTTTTTCTTTCTTTCATACTGTTTTATAAGGCACTAAATGCTCATATGTGCTTGTGTCTATACAGGTACCGATGTCTTGTTATCATTAGATAACCTTTACTTTTTGTGGCGCTTCATACCTGTACTCATGATGCCATATGTTAACAGATGCTCTGTTTTGTTTCTTTGATGTAAACAATACATATGCTTGTTCTTGTATCTTTCTTCATCTTCTAATACAGCTTTTGAGAGAGAAAAAAAAGAATTTCACCTTTTCCTCTGTGTCTAATCCATGGCAATAGTCTGTAAGACTTACCAGAGCAGTACCCAGAATAAAGGGCGGGAAATATCACCAACCCTCAATCAGAAATGACTACTTGCAGCACCTTTCATCTGAGTCTTTCATCGCTTGATGCCTGAATATTCAGTTTATAGTGTTTGATAAATGTGGAAACGGAGGACCAGGTAGCTGCTTTGTAAATCTCACCTGGTTTTGCTTCTGCTTTTTTGTACCCATGAGGTAGATATTGCTGTAGTCGAGTGTGCTTTTACTTCAAAGGGTGGATCTTTGTTAGCAGACACATAGGCCAACTTGACAGAGTCTCTAATCCACCTGGCAATGGAAGCTCTAGAAGCTGTAGTACTTTTACATGTTCCAAAGAAATTAACAATGTGTCTGTTTTACGAATATTCTTTGTTCTCTCCAAGAAGATTTTTAAGCATCTTACTAGATTCAGGTGATGTAGAATTTTTTCCCTTCATTTTTGGGGTCTGGACAAAGAGGGAAAAACTATCTCCTGACTTAGATGGAACTCATCACAACTTTGTAAGTGAAAGAGATTCTGGGATGAAGGAATAGCTCGTCCTGATGGAAAACCATGTGAGGAGGAACAAATAACAAAGCCTGTAACTCACTCACCCTTCTAGCCGAAGCTACTGTTGTTGAGTAGAATTGAAAGTAAGGTTTTTCAAAGAAATATTTTCCAGAGACTCAAAAGGCCATATGTTCAAAGAAGTAGTGAAATAGCTTTTGTCATTTGTAACGACTTTTCAAAGTACAGTGTCGTTGGGATCATTAATATTTTCAGAGAGTGTCGATTGTGTGATTGTAAATATGTTGTTTGTCTTGACTGAAATTGTCGTATGTAACGACAAAAATGATTAACTAACGACAAAAATGTCTTAAAAAATGTGTTTAATAATGTCTTAACAAACGACAAAAATGTCTTAACGAAAGATAAAAATTCTCACATTCAGAACACATTCCCTCCACTTTTTTCTTAATGTACAAATTTTGTCTTTTGAAAGACATTTTTTTGTCGTTAGTTACGACAAATTTTCTTTTCCTCTATATGACACTGGAGAATAGTTTAGCCCCACCCTTGCCCCACCCCTTTGTTCGTCAATTCTGGAGTTGTATCCTACACAACGGACATTACTAGTTTTTTGTCTTATACTCTATAGAAAATATGTTGTTCATGCATACAATTACTTATTTTTGTCTTTCATACGATAATTTTTTGTCGTTATCCCTTTGAACATACGACCCAAAATGTGTGGGTACTTATAGTAGGCTTAGTTTTTGTGATCACAACATTTCATGTTTTGGTCTGTTGCCACCAGATCTATTGCTGGTATGCTGAAGACTGACACCACTTTTTTGATATACCTTCTCCTTTAGAGACCATGCTCCTGGGTCTATCATTGTTCTGCTGCGGAAATCTGCTTCACAGTTGAGGGTCCCCAATATGTAGGATGCTATCAGAGCTTCAGATGTTTCTCTGCCAAGTGAAAATCATGTTCAGTCAAATGGGTGAGTGTCCAGCTTCTTGTTCCAGCTTGGTTGAGAAGA
Organism: Rhinophrynus dorsalis; assembly: GCA_037306005.1. Classification (NCBI taxonomy): domain Eukaryota; kingdom Metazoa; phylum Chordata; class Amphibia; order Anura; family Rhinophrynidae; genus Rhinophrynus; species Rhinophrynus dorsalis. The sequence goes on from CM074724.1 coordinate 190,667,195, forward strand.
TATTGAACCACTGTGACATTGTCTGGTCATATCAGTACTTCTGTACCTTTTAGATCTGTCTGAAGTTTTGTAGGCTGTTCCACAGCTTTCAGCTACAGAAAGTTGATATGTAGAAGAGGTTCAATTGGACTCCAAATTCCCTGCACAGTTTTTTGCTTCCAGACTCATCCCCATCCTCTCATGCTGGCATCTGTGGATAATATCTGCCAAACAGGTCTCTATAATTGTTTTCCTTTTATCAAGTTGATGTGGTGTCCACCATAGCAATTCCTTCCTGGTGGAGAGGTAAATCATGATCTTCAGGAACATATCTGGAAGGGTTCCTTGTGGTAATATTCTAGGTAATTGTCTTGTGTCATTCTGCTGTGGGATCATGAAAGATTTTTTAGCAATCTGGAGAATGATTTTGATGTCTGGACTTGTTTTTGGAGAAACTGATTCTTTCTTTCAATTGAATCTGTCTTTCATCTGATAGGGTTGCTAATCAGTTTACGGTGTTGAACTGTATTCCCTGAAAGATGAGTTTCTTGGTTGGAACTAGATGGCTTTTGTTGGTGTTTATAATCCAACCTAAGTTGTAAACGAGATCCAGATAATAGCCTCTGCTTGACTGTCTTGATTCTTCCACAATCAATACGTCTTTTAGGTACAGAATCACCCCTGATTTTCTGTTGTCTCAGAGTTGCCATAGTGACTGCTAGTATCTTTGTGAAAACTCTGGGTTCTAAGGCCAGCCCACATAGTAAGACTCAGTACTGATAGTGTTGTCTGAAGAAACTTCCTGTGTGAAGGTCGGTATATGGTAGTGTCTCTGAGATCTATTCTTGTCAGATATGCTTGTGGATGGATCTTGACTGTTGATTTGTGGTATTCATCTTGAATTTATCACTCTGAGGAAGGAGTTGACTTAACTCTAAAATCAAACGTAATTCCCCTGTAGGCTTCTGAACAGAGAAATAAATGGAATAGATTCCATGAAACTTTAGTTTCTCTGGGACCAACTCTATAACTCTGCTCTGGAGGAGATCCTGTATTGCAGCCTGCATCCTGGGCTTTAGATTCCTGCTTTTGTAAAAGTGATGTTCTGAATGTCTGAATTGTAGGGACACAGAAATTCCAGAGCATACCCAATTTCCAATCTGAAAAAAACATTTGTCTGGGTAAATTTTTGTCCAAGCCTCCTGGAAAAACTGTAATCTGGCCCCTGCTGGAGAAGGAGTCTGCAGAACTCAATTGGAAGTTTCTATGAAATTGTTCCTTTCTCAAGAAATCTTTCCTATTTCCAGTCATGGCACCTTAGGCTGCACCTCTTTTTCTCTGAAATTTCTGCCTGTTTGTAACATCTGGCTTCATGAAAGGACTGTTTCCTGTAATTGGAGGATCTAGAAGGAGAATTCCTTGCCCTTCATTCCTGAGGAAAAAGGAACTTTTACCTCCTGATGATTTTTTAATTATGTCTTCCAATTTTTGTTCAAATTCAGAAAACCATATGCATAGGGTATGAAACATACGCACCATAGCCATTGCTGGTTTCATGTTTTGCTCTGTTGTGGCAAACTGTTTGTTAAGAGTGCTGTCAGCCCTCTTGTCCATAAGGTCTCTAAGTATAGTTCCATCATCAAGCAATATTGTTGTTCTGCAAGCAATTTTGGCCTTCGGTGGTTTTCCCCATGCAGCTGTATCTTTGTCTGAAAAAGGATACATTGTCTGAAAAGTTCTGGACTTAGCAGACCTCTTGTCTCTCAGGTTCCATTCTTTACTAATGACATCCTAGACAGAGCTGTGTACTGAAAATAATGGGGATGCATTCTTATATCAAATAAAGGCCATATCCATAATATTTAAATCTTTCTGGGCTTCAGCTAGACCCAGGGTTTTTCCTCATGGCCCTGAATAAACTCTCTAGTTTGTCTAAACTAAAATTGTCTGCTTCTTCTGTTATTTTGCCCTCCTCAGCCAAGGATATAACAGACTCCATCTGTCTCAATCAGATTGCCCTCATGCTCAGGCATATGGGATAGACCGTCTTCAGTATCAGACACTCTTTGTTGTTTCTTAGCAGAATCCTACATGGAGGTGAACATTTCTTGTATCGAAGTTTTCATCTACCCTAAAAAATCCTTAAATTGGGAGGGAATCTCTCTTCCAGCAGCCTTAGAGTTATCTGATGGTGATAGTGTATTCTCATAACCAGAGCATACCTTTGGCTTTAAAGGAGTTTTATCATCCTTTGGTGTGTCAGTAGCCCCTTTAGACTTTTCCCCCTGACCTCTTTTAGAGAATGACATCTTCTAAACAACAGTGAAAATGTTAAGGCAAAATATATCGCAGGAAGAATAAGCAAACACTTATAAAAAAGGTTGTATTCCTCCAACATCGCTCCTATATACGAAGTGAGCTTCCAGTTTGGCATGCTGTTTTACATAAGTCATTGTCGGGCTTTTCTGCTAGTATGCAGACTGCGGGAATGCTGAGGGAAGGGGTCTGGCGATTAGGAAGCCACTGATACCAGATAACTATGGATTCATGCGACCCTAATCAGAAGGGTATTCAATCCAATTGCCCAGAGTAATGATATGCGTTTGTCAGGTCCCTCGCCCTCGCCGTCCTTGCCAGTAGCTCTACTGGCTTCAGGACGGCTGGGCGCATGCGCGCGTCCTCGCGCATGCGCAGTAGCGAGGCCTGACATCGGTCGTCGCACCGACGTCATTCCTTGGGCGCCCGGCGTTCTTTTTAAAACTGGCAGCAACCGGGACTCGGCGCTCAGTTGTCGCTTGAGTCCCGGGCGGTATACCTGCCGCAGTTTCGCTCCCCAGCTCTTCCTGCTTGCAGGCTCTGCATTCTTCAGCCCAGCCTTCTCCTGCAGTCCTCCAGGCCAGTCAGCTTCTTCCTGGGGTCTTCCAGCTCAGCCTTCTCCTGCAGTCCTCCAGGCCAGCCAGCTTCTTCCTGGGGTCTTCCAGCTCAGCCTTCTCCTGCAGTCCTCCAGGCCAGCCAGCTTCTTCCTGGGGTCTTCCAGCTCAGCCTTCTCCTGCAGTCCTCCAGGCCAGCCAGCTTTCTTCCAGCCAGCCTTTCTCCTGGGGTCTTCCAACCAACCTCCTCTGGCTTGTTACACTGGACTTGCATTATCTCAGGTACTGACCTCTGGCTTGCTACACTGGACTTGCATTATCTCAACCTGTACTGACCTCTGGCTTGCTACGCTGGACTTGTATTATCTCAGGTACTGACCTCTGGCTTGCTACATTGGACTTGCATTATCTCAACCTGTACTGACCTCTGGCTTGCTACGCTGGACTTGTATTATCTCAGGTACTGACCTCTGGCTTGTTACACTGGACTTGCATCATCTCAGCCTGCCCTGACCTCTGGCTTGTTACCCTGGACTTGCATTATCTCAGCCTGCCCTGACCTCTGGCTTGTTACCCTGGACTTGCATTATCTCAGCCTGCCCTGACCTCTGGCTTGTTACTCTGGACTTGCATTATCTTAATAAATCTACCCTTGGCCTATCTACTGTTTCCCTGCATTCTGGGTTCCTTATTCGCTGATCTTAGAGTATATAGCTTCCTGCTAATCTCTGGGTGGCTCCTCCCACCCAGAGATAGGCTTCAGTAAGCTTACATCCTTACAGTAACAACTGAGCCCCAAAATTGTTATGGAACCCGCGGGGTTGCTCGAAGCCTTAAATACCTTGGGTAGTCGGATAGCTGCTCTCACTGCTTCTGTTCAGGAATTACAGGCCAACCAAACACATCTCCAACAGCAACTACAGGACCTTCAACCAAGTTTAACCCAAGCAGCAGGTGGTTCTACACCACCCCTTCCTAGCCTTGAGATGAACTCCGCTCCAGAACCTCGTGTTCCCCTGCCTGAAAGATTTTATGGGGATAGAGCCCGGTACAGGTCCTTCATCACGGCTTGTGAGTTACTGTTCTCAATCAACCCACGTACCTATGCCTCTGACTTCACCAAAGTACGTACTACCATCACATTGTTAGGAGGAGAACCACAGGGCTGGTCCCATCACCTCTTACAGACCAACAGTCCTGTATTAACTACATGGCAGGCTTTCTGGCAGGCTATGGATTCATTATATGATGACCCTTTTAAAACGGCCTCAGCTCAAGTAGCACTAAGGTCCCTAACTCAAGGGAGACGCCCAGTTGAGGACTACGTTGCTGACTTTCGTCGTCTGTCAATTGATTCAAAGTGGAATGAAGCTGCGCTCATGGATTTCGTCTAGGCCTATCTGAAAGCCTGAAGGACGAACTGGTTAGAGTACCTATACCAGTTACACTAGACGAGATCACTCATCTCTCCATACAAATTGACCGCCGCTTGAGAGAACGGCGGCGTGAACGTTCTGCTACTTCTTCTCCTCCCCATCGTACTCCAGCTTCATCTCAACCACCTGCTACTGTCACCACCACAGAGGAGCCTATGCAGCTGGGTGTTCTACGGGGACCTCTATCTAAAGCCGAACGAGACCGTAGACGCCTTCTAAATCTTTGCCTCTATTGCGGAAAAGGGGGTCACCATCTCAGGACCTGTGATACCAGACCACGGCCTTCCCAAGGTAGGCATTTTTTACCTGCAACATCATCCGCTCCTATTCTGTTGCCCACTTCTTCTTACATATCCCTCTCTGTTATTCTACAGTGGAACACACAGCAGAGTGAGGTGTCGGCCATCATAGATTCCGGAGCCAGTAGTTGTTTCCTGAGCCAGGAGACAGCTTTATCCTTGGGCATACCCATCAAACGCAAAACCCAACCGTTCACACTTCAGATGGCGGATGCAAGCTACCTACAGTCAGGTCCCATTCTTTATGAGACTTTACCTCTGTATCTTCTCACTGCTGTAAATCATAGAGAAGAGATTAAATTTGAAGTTGTTCCATCTCTTTTGTTTCCTCTTATTTTGGGTCTTCCATGGCTACAAATTCACGACCCCCATATTGAGTGGTCTTCCAAGACGGTAACCTTTCTTTCCACCCACTGTAGAGAAAAATGTCTTATCAAAACAGAGCCTAAACTGTTGACCTGTGTTACAACGTCAACCATACCCATGGTCTATCAGGACTTCTCAGATGTGTTTGATAAAAAAGGGGCTGACCTTCTTCCACCTCATAGACCATATGATTGTCCTATCGAACTTCTCTCTGGATCTACTATCCCCTATGGACATATATATCCTCTATCCGGACCAGAACTGCAACATCTTAGAGAGTACATCTCTGAAAATCTGGAGAAAGGATTTATTCGACCTTCCACTTCTCCAGCTGGAGCCGGGATTTTCTTTGTACCCAAGAAAGACGGTGGTCTACGCCCCTGCGTAGACTATCGGGAACTCAATGCCATTACCATTAAAAATCGCTATCCGTTACCACTGATCCCAGAATTGTTTGAACGCATGTCAACCGCAAAGATCTTCTCAAAAATCGACCTGCGAGGAGCATATAACCTGGTTCGCATCCGCAAGGGAGACGAATGGAAGACCGCCTTCCGAACCAGATATGGACACTTTGAATACACCGTGATGCCCTTCGGGTTATGTAACGCTCCTGCAACGTTTCAGCATTTTGTAAATGATGTTTTTCGGGATCTTCTGGATCAGTTTGTTGTCATTTACTTAGACGACATTCTTGTCTTCTCACATTCACTACAGGAACATCGCAGTCATGTCAGGAGAGTGTTAACTAGGCTTCGTACACATGGTTTGTACGCTAAATTGGAGAAATGTTCTTTTGAAGTGTCTAAGATCGAATTCCTAGGTTTCCTTGTCTCCCCAGGGCAGTTAGAGATGGATCCTCGTAAGATAACAGCTATACTGAAGTGGCCCATACCATCTGACAAGAAGGCAATTCAGAGGTTCATTGGTTTTGCCAACTTCTACCGACGCTTTATCCGGGATTTCTCAAAATGTATTTCACCACTCACATGTTTAACCAAGAAGGATGCCAGTTTTCAGTGGACTCCTGAAGCTCAACAGGCTTTTGACCGTTTAAAACTTCACTTTACGCAAGCACCTATTCTTCAACAACCTGATGTCAATAAACCTTTCTTTTTAGAAGTTGATGCTTCTAATATCGCTACAGGGGCAGTACTGTCGCAACATATGGGCATTAAAGATCGTTTACATCCAGTAGCCTTCTACTCCAGGCGTCTCACACCTGCCGAACAAAATTATGATGTGGGAGACAAGGAATTGCTCTCTATTAAATGCGCCTTGGAGGAATGGAGACACTTATTAGAGGGTTCAGAGTACCCTATTACAATATATACAGATCACAGAAAACTAGAATATCTCCAATCAGCCCGCAGATTACGACCTCGTCAAGCCAGATGGGCAATGTTCTTTGCACGATTCCAACTACACATCACCTACAGACCGGGCTCAAAAAATTTGAAAGCAGATGCTTTGTCCAGGATGTATACGGTACCTTCCAATACTACTGCACTTCCTGATACAATTTTGCAACCACGTCAATTCCTCCTTGTCACCACCAACTTACTGGAACGTATCAAACAAGCCACCACTCCTTCTCCTCGTTTGATACAACTATACGCCTTAACCTTCACTGATGGCCTATTGTATAAGCAAGATACAGTTTTTGTCCCTGAATCTGTCCGTCAAGAGACTCTTCACCAGTTTCACGATCTTCCTGTTGCAGGCCACGGGGGAATCCAAAAGACCTTAGAAGCCATTCAGCGGTATTTCTGGTGGCCAAACTTAAAGCAGGACGTCAATCACTACGTATCCTCTTGTGACACTTGTGCCAGAGCTAAAAGCCAACACACCAAACCATCCGGTTTGCTCCATCCTTTACCCATACCTTCTGGTCCTTGGAGAGATGTAACAATTGATTTCATTGTGGATTTACCAGGTTCAAACCAACATAATACCATTATGGTCGTAGTAGACCGATTTACCAAGATGGCTCATTTTATCCCAAGCAAAGGTCTACCTTCAGCCAGCAGAACCGCTTCTTTGTATCTGCAGGAAATCTTCCGTCTTCATGGAGTACCACAATCCATTACTTCAGACAGAGGTTCCCAATTCACATCAAAATTCTGGAGAGCATTTTGTGCCGGTCTTCAAATTACCAGTAACCTATCTTCAGGATATCACCCACAAACAAATGGGCAGACAGAAAGGACCAATCAGACTTTGGAACAGTACTTACGTTGCTTCTCTTCTCACTTACAAGATAATTGGTACCACCTACTCCCCATGGCAGAATTTGCTTATAATAATCATTATCACAGTACCTTAAAAAACTCTCCTTTCTTGGCCAACTATGGATACCACCCGGCAGCTCTACCAGGACTCACTCCCATCACTCCAGTCCCAGAGGCTAATCAACGAATACAACAATTACAGCAGTCTCATCATGTGTTAAGTCAAATTCTGAGATCTGCACAGCAAGACTATAAACGTTATGCTGATAAACACCGACAGAGAGGACCTGAACTACAAATTGGGGATAAAGTATGGCTGTCCTCTTCACATGTTCGCCTTTCTTGTCCCACCAAAAAATTGGGACCTCGCTTCTTGGGACCTTTTTCTATCACTCAAGTCATTAATCCAGTAGCATATCGCCTGGCACTACCTTCCTCATTCCGGATCCACCCAACGTTCCACATCTCTCAATTGAAGAAATGGATTCCCAGCCCGTTTCCTGGTCGAGAACCTTCTAGACCTCCTCCTGTTTCTATTACAGATCCTGATGAGTTCGAGGTCAAGGAGATTCTAGACTCTCGTTTTCGTCGGGGCCGTTTGGAATACCTGGTACATTGGAAGGGGTACGGCCCAGAAGACCGCTCCTGGGAACCCGCAGGCAACTTCAACACCATGGCCTGTATTCGTAACTTTCATCAGAAGCATCCAGACCGACCTGCTGACCTGACCACCCGGAGGTTGGTCGTAAAGGGGGGGAACTGTCAGGTCCCTCGCCGTCCTTGCCAGTAGCTCTACTGGCTTCAGGACGGCTGGGCGCATGCGCGCGTCCTCGCGCATGCGCAGTAGCGAGGCCTGACGTCGGTCGTCGCACCGACGTCATTCCTTGGGCGCCCGGCGTTTTTTTTAAAACTGGCGGCAACCGGGACTCGGCGCTCAGTTGTCGCTTGAGTCCCGGGCGGTATACCTGCCGCAGTTTCGCTCCCCAGCTCTTCCTGCTTGCAGGCTCTGCATTCTTCAGCCCAGCCTTCTCCTGCAGTCCTCCAGGCCAGTCAGCTTCTTCCTGGGGTCTTCCAGCTCAGCCTTCTCCTGCAGTCCTCCAGGCCAGCCAGCTTCTTCCTGGGGTCTTCCAGCTCAGCCTTCTCCTGCAGTCCTCCAGGCCAGCCAGCTTCTTCCTGGGGTCTTCCAGCTCAGCCTTCTCCTGCAGTCCTCCAGGCCAGCCAGCTTTCTTCCAGCCAGCCTTTCTCCTGGGGTCTTCCAACCAACCTCCTCTGGCTTGTTACACTGGACTTGCATTATCTCAGGTACTGACCTCTGGCTTGCTACACTGGACTTGCATTATCTCAACCTGTACTGACCTCTGGCTTGCTACGCTGGACTTGTATTATCTCAGGTACTGACCTCTGGCTTGCTACATTGGACTTGCATTATCTCAACCTGTACTGACCTCTGGCTTGCTACGCTGGACTTGTATTATCTCAGGTACTGACCTCTGGCTTGTTACACTGGACTTGCATCATCTCAGCCTGCCCTGACCTCTGGCTTGTTACCCTGGACTTGCATTATCTCAGCCTGCCCTGACCTCTGGCTTGTTACCCTGGACTTGCATTATCTCAGCCTGCCCTGACCTCTGGCTTGTTACTCTGGACTTGCATTATCTTAATAAAGCTACCCTTGGCCTATCTACTGTTTCCCTGCATTCTGGGTTCCTTATTCGCTGATCTTAGAGTATATAGCTTCCTGCTAATCTCTGGGTGTCTCCTCCCACCCAGAGATAGGCTTCAGTAAGCTTACATCCTTACAGCGTTCTGCATTTATGGCAGAATTTATAGAAGGCAACAAGGCCAAATAAAAATAAAAAATAGAAATGGTAGAGAGTGAAGCACCAAACCTCCATCCTCCCACTTAGTAAGACCAAATAACTGAGGTGGAACAGACGTTTTATAGTTCTGAGTGGTCCTACTAGCTGGGAGGTGGAGTCAATACCCTCAATCTATTGCTGCAGATTGGACACAGAGGAAATAAAAAAATATATATAAATACATACATCTGACTCATTTCGTAGCTACCTTGCTACTTCATGAGAGGTATTGAACCAGATATAGGTAAAAACATACCTTTTATACTCCATTCAATCCTTTATTTCGTGACAGAAATTGCATACGCTACCTGATAGTCATATCGATGTTCATCATTCCGGATGTCATGTTTTCCAACAGACATCATTAAAGAGTCTGCTTCTCCACCACTGGAACACAAACTGAGCCTCCACAACAGGGAAACTTTGTTTCCCATGTCTGGATCATACTGACCTCTGTAGAGGCTCAAGGGCCACGTCATATCTGAGGCAAAGGCACATGTGGATATCCACTTAAGCTATTGGTTGAAGCATAGAATTGGCTCCATTCCCAAATAGTTTAAGTAAATATCACAAGGATGGAATGCATATGCATTCTGAAGTGTGGAGCACATATGCGTTCCATCCTTTTGATATTTATTTATACTATTTGGGGATGGAGCCTCAGTTTGGGGATGGAACTCAAGTTGTCTGCATTTAGCCTTTCTTTTGTTTTTTTTTTTGTTTTTTTTTTTTTTACTTTAGAGTTTAGAGGTTTACTAAGAACATTTTGTACATTTTTCAGCCACGAAGAAAAACGGAGCTCTGCTGGGTTCATTCTGCAAGAAACAAGAGAAAAGCTCAGGCTCATGAGTGATCACAGAAATACAATGACATTACAAGTAATCTATAAAACAGAAAAATATTATGCCATGTAAAGACAATTTCATTATTAAGTCCATTCCATGTACACCACTGTTGCGTACAATGTTTGACCTTTAAAGAAACACTAACACGAAATAATGAAATGGGGTTGTATGAATATGTAAAATATTACGTTAAATACCTAAAATCTAATCCTAAACTTGCATTTTAATGTATGTGTAACTAGCCTGTTCAATAAAGACACAATTTGGTTAATTATTTTTGCACAGTTAATAATATTAGTACCTACTGCTCTTCTATTCAGAAAGACATATCTTATCTCAGGCTCATTAACAGGTAGACTCTTTTTACTTCTGAGACACCTATTAAGATTGCAATTGTAAAAGGAGTCCTGGAAAAGTTTTCTATAGGTAATGGGGGGAGAGAGACTGAATCTGCAGAGTGGAGCAGTTCCACATGCTTTCTCCTTACCATGTACTTCCAGGTTTCAGAACAGGGTGGTTAGTGTATGTGGGGATCTGTGACTACCAGTGGGTAAATTTCAAGGCTGGGGGACAGATAGTGTATGTGGGAACCATGACTGGCAGTGGGTAGTGCCCCAAACTGGAGGTGTCAGCAACTGTATGTGGGGTTTTGTGACAAAAAGTGGGCAAGTGAATCAGACTGGGGGGTGGAAGGCAGTGTATGTGGGGATTTGTGACTACCTGTATCACCACCGCTTGACTGGGCTCATATCACTGCATGTCAGAGTTGTGGATGGGGTTAATTCTTCTGGCAGGCACCGCTTCTCCTTCTCTTCCTCGTCATTGATTCGGCCGGACATGTGACATCATTGTGATGATCCCTTTAAATAACCAGAGCTTCCTGAGCCCAGTGCTTCCCAGTACTTGCTACTAGCCCTCCATAGCATTTCCCCTTGTGCCTGTGACTTTGCTGCTGTTTGATTTCTGCTGGATTAACTGTGCTGACCCTGGCTTGCAACCTGACTCCTCTTCTGCATACTCCACTGGTACTACACTGCTGGATTTCCTGTGTTGACCTGGACTGCATGATTATCTGGTTACCTGCATCCAAGGTACCCATTCTCCTATATTGGGCTTTGCTCTGTCATACACTCTCCTATATTTGGGGTCTGCTGTTGGGTTCCTATCTGCTGTGGTGCTTTGCTCTGGGTTCACTCAGCATCTCTTCAGAGTGCTTCATGCTGTAACCTGCTTAGGTATTGTTCTTTGCAGGGTTGGTTTAATTAAGCATACATTCCTCCTTTAGCTGGGTATCCCGATCATATACACATCTTGACAGGCTTAGTAGAAGTCCTTGCTGTCCTCTCTAATCAGCTTTCCACCCTGACCACATCAGTCCAGGAGCTAAGGTCTAACCAAGCCACATGTCAGTCCCAGCTGCAGGGCCTCCAGGCCGTATTTTCTCACGTACCATCTGCTGGACTTCATGTCTCCAGTCACGCTCATGAGGGAAAGCAGGAGCCCAGGGTCCCACTCCTGGACAAGTTCAATGGTACACAAGAGACCAACAAAGATTTAATAACCACATGCAAACTTTTGTTCGCCATCAATCCCCTTGCCTATGCCTCCGATTTTATAAAAGTTTGCACTACCATCACTCTTCTTACTGGAGAACCGCAAGCATGGGCACACCACCTCCTTCACTCAAACAGTTTAGTCTTCCTGGCTTGCCTTTCGCCAGGCACTGGATTCTTTGTATGAGGACCCACTCTGTCGATCCTCTGCCCAGTCTTCCATCAAACACCTAATGCAAGGACGTTGACCTGTGAAAGAAGACACCTCTGACTTCAGTCAACTATCCAATGAAACTGGTTGGAACGAAGCAGCCCTGATGGACCAATTCCATTTGGGGCTCTCCGATGCTCTTAAAGATGAGCTCGCCCGGGTCGGGGTGCCCCCCACACAGGAGGATTTGATTGCTCTATGGCTTCAAATAGACCACCGGCTGAGTTAATGGCGTCGGGAGCATCTCTACTTTTCTCATCCAACTGGGCCTCTACCTTCTCCGGCCGCTGAGTCATCTGTTTCTGCTTCGGGATTTGTTCGAGATAAGCCCATGCAATTGGGCCTGGTCCGGTATCTGACTCTGAGCACCATCATCTTCGCTAATTGTAGCTCTGTCTGTATTGGGGTGGTGATGGTCATCTCTTACAGTCTTGTCCTGTACGATCACATCCCTCTAGTGATAAGCCTACTACCTTTCTTGATGAAAGTGATCCTTTCTATATCCCCAGTGCTCCTCATTTATCTCTTTCTGTTCTTCTACAGTGGTATGATGTCTCCTACCCACTAACTGCCGTCATTGATTCTGGAGCGAGCTGGTGTTTTCTGGACCAGACATTAGTCTCCACTCTAGGAATACCTAACAGAATGAACTCCCAAGCTCTCAGCATCCGAATGGCTGCTGGGAGGCATCATCCACCAGGGTACCACCACTTGGGATTAAGAATCCCTCCATTAGCTTGTCGGTGCTCGGCACCACAAAGACATTCAGGTCGATATCATCTCATCTCCTCTTTTCCCTCTCATCTTGGGCCTCCCATGGTAAAGGGCACACAACCCCATAATCAACTAGTCCTTAGGCACTGTATCATTCTCATCCTTACACTGTCAAGAACAGTGTCTGCTCCCTTCACAGGAAGCACTGTGCAGTACCACTTCTGTTCCTTACCCAACCCTAGCAACTCATTACACTGCCTTTAGAGACATCTTTGATAAAAAAAGGGGCTGATGTGCTCCCTCCTCATTGCACCTACCATTGTCCTACTTCCAGGGGGCAGGCACCTATCCCATATGGGAGGATATATCCGTTATCCAGGCCCCAACTCCAGCATCTCCAGGACTACATTGCTGAGAACCTGGAAAAAGGGTTCATACGCCCTCCTTCCTCCCCAACTGGAGCAGGCATATTTTTAGTGGAGAAGAAGGATGGCGGTCTTCGTCCACGCATGGATTACGGAGACCTTAACAATATTACGGTTAAAAACCGGTATCCCCTTCCTCTGATCCCAGAGATGCTGGATCATCTCTCCACAGCCATTGTATTCTCAAAGATAGATCTGAGAGGTGCATATAACCTGGTGCCCATCCGCAAAGGCGATGAATGGAAGACTGCCTTTTGCACCCGCTATGGCCATTTTGAATACTATGTTATGCCTTTCAGGTTATGTAATGTCCCAGCAACATTTCAACATTTGATCAATTACATTTTCAGGGATCTCCATGATCAGTTCATCATCGTCTATCTAGATGATATCTAGATGATATATTGATTTATTCTCCCTCATTAGAGACTCATCGGTCACAAATCATCCAAGTCTTGACTCGTCTGAGGGAACATTCCCTGTACTCTAAGTTAGAAAAATGCATTTTTGAAGTTACTGTGACCGGGTTCCTGGGCTTTATCATATCTCCAGGGTACATAAAAATGGATCAACATAAAGTATCGGCGATCCTTGATTGGCCTACACCCACCAATGTGAAATAGGTGAAATGCTTTGTGGGGTTCGCCAATTTCTATATGTGCTTTATCTGAGACTTTTCTAAAATTGTCTCACCCATTCACCATTCACCAGTACCAAACATCAGTTTCAGTGGACAACCGAAGCACAAAGAGCCTTTGTACACCTGAAAGGCTTATTTATCAGGCTCCGGTGCTTTCTCAACTTGACCCATGTAGAGCTTTCTTTGTTGAAGTGGATGCATCGGATTGGGACATGGGCACTGTCCCAAAGATCTGGTCTACGTGAACAGCTACACCCAGTCGCGTTCTTCTCGAGACATCTTCTCCCTGCTGAATACAACTATGATGTGGGTGATAAGGAGTTGTTAGGGATTAAAATGCATGCTCCAGGAGTGGCGCCACCTTTTGGAAGGGGCTCTTCATACCACCACCGTGTACACTGATCACCGGAACATTGAATATCTGCGGACTGCCAGAAGGCTACGCTAAGCTCGATAGAGCCTCTTATTCTCGCGATTTGTCCTTCACGTAACATATTGTCCAGGATCTAGGAAAATGAAGGTGGATGCGCTATCCCGTAGTCTACAGCTGTCTCTTCTTCTACACTATCCTGCAACCCCAACACTTCCTCCTGATGGAACAGTCATTTATGTCAGATGTAGCACATCACACTATTATTATTATTATTATTCTTTATTTATATAGCGCCAACTAATTCCTCAGTGCTGTACAATTGGGAATAGACATACAGAGGTATTAAACAATAAAATGTGGAGAAACAGAAGGATCAGAGGACCCTGCTCGTGAAAGCTTACAGTCTAGAGGAAGGTTATTTTTTACACAGAAGAAGTAAGTGCTATTGGGTGTAAGTGCCTCCTGCCACATGAACTGCCTGTCAATGGGCGGGAGTGAGAAGTGCTGTTGAGTGCAGTGGTCCAGGTAACGGTTGATTCTTGGTAATAATGTTTATGGAGGCAGTTGATAGGCTTCCCTGAAGAGGTGAGTTTTCAGGGAGCGTCTGAAGATTTGAAGGCTGGGGGAGAGTCTGATTGGGTGAGGGAGGGAATTCCAGAGCTCGGTGCAGCACGGGAGAGGTCCTGTAGGCAGGAGTGGGAGGATGTAATAAGCGCTGTGGAGAGCAGAAGGTTGTGTGCAGAGTAAAGATGGCAAGTGGGATTGTATTTGGAAATGAGAGATGAAATATATGGGGATGCGGTATTAGTGAGGGCTCTGTAAGTTAGCACCAGAAGTTTATTCTGTATGCTAATGGGACCCAGTGTAGGGATTGACAGAGGGGTTTGGTGTTAGAGAAGCAATGAGTAAGGTAGAGTAGGGGTTAGTCGGGTGAGAGGAAGGCCAATCAGTAATGAGTTACAGTAATCAAGATGGGACATGATGAGGGTTTTGATTAGAATTTTGGTAGTGTCTTGTGTGAGAAAGGGTCGAATTCTAGAGATGTTGCGGAGGTGGAGGCGGCATGAGTTGGAGATTGTTTGGATGTGAGGAATGAAGTATAGACACTAAGCCTGAGTCTTCTTTTATCACAAAATATGCCCTTACGGGTTGTTATACTTTCAACACCGGATCTTCATTCCTCCATCCCTGTGTCAGCGAGTCCTCCATTATTTTCATGACCCTCCTATTGCAGGTCATGGGGGACCATGTAAAACCCTTGACCTAATCCAGAGACTGTTTTGGTGGCCTCATTTGAACAGAGATATGCCAAAACCAAAGACTGACACACCAAGATGGCTGGGTTGTTACATCTTTTTCCTGTACCCTCCTTGCCTTGAAGGGACATAACCATTGATTTTATTGTTGATCTGCCGTTGTCAGAACATCATAACACCATATTCATGGTGGTAGATCGGCTGACCAAGCTGGCCCACTTCATCCCTGTCAAAAATCTACCTAAAGCTGCACAGAACACCTTGCTCTTCATTGAGAACATATTTTGTCTCCATGGCCTACCCAGTACCATCGTAACAGACAGAGGTCCTCAATTCACCTCTAGATTCTGGGGCTTGTTCTGTGCTGACCTGCATATCTCCTGTAACTTGTCATCTGTGTACCATCCACAAACCAACGGACAGACTGAACGGACCAACCAGACTCTTGAACAATACTTATGGTGTTATACCACCGGTCTCCTGCACCTACCTACCAAATAGGAGACAAAGTGTGTCTCTCCTCTGACTATGTCTGGCTGTTGTGCCCCACCAGGAAACTGGGACCCCGGTTCTTGGGTTCTTTTTCCATTAAACAGGTCATAAATCCCATGGCTTTCTGGCTAGCTTTGCCTGCTTCATGGAAGATCCACCCAACTTTCCACATGTCTCAGCTCAATCCATGGAGACCTAGCCTATCCCCTTCTCAACAAAGGTTTCTGCCACCTCCAGTGGTGGTGGACAGCTCCGAGGAATATGAGGTCCAGAGCATTTTGTATTCTGTCGCCAGGGTTGGTTAGCTTATCTGATTCACTGGCGCGACTATGGACCTGAGGAATGTTCTTGGGATCCGCATTGCCACGTCCATGTGCCTTCTCTTCTTCGTGCTTTCCATCATATGCATCTGCTTCATCTTGGGAGGGGGCTCGGTCAGCGCCGCTTGACTGGGCTCTCTTCGCTGCGTGTCAGAGCGGTCGATGGGGTTAATTTCTCTGGCACCACTTCTCCTTCTCTTCTCATCATCGATGTGGCCGGTTTCGTGACGCCCATCGCGATGACATCATCGCAACTGTTCCTTTAAATTATCAGTGCTTCCTGGGCCCAGTGCTTCCCAGTACTTGCTACTAGCCCTCCATAGCTTTTCCCTTGTGTCTGTGCTGCTGTTAGATTTCTGCTAGATTTCCTCGCTTGTGACCTGATTCCTCTTCTGCATACTCCATTGGTATTGCACTGCTGGATTTTCTGTGCTGACCTTGGCTTGTGACCTGACTCCTCTTCTGCATACTCCACTGGTACTGCACTGCTGGATTTGCTGTGTTGACCTGGACTGCCTGACTATCCAGTTACCTGCTTCCAAGGTACCCATTCTCCTATGTTGGAGTTTGCTCTATCATACACTCTCCTATATTTGGGGTCTGCTTGCTTTGCCTGCTGTTGGGTTCCTATCTGCTGTGGTGTTTTGCTCTGGTGCTTCTTGCTGTAACCTGCTTAGGTATCATTCTTTGCAGGGTTGATTTCATTAAGCAAACATTCCTCCTTTACCTGGGTATCCTGATCATATACACATCTTGACAACCTGTAGGGAGTGGATGTGGAAGTGTGAGTGGTTGCCAGTGGATAGGGGAACCAAGCTGGGGGGGGCAGTGTATGTGGAACCTGTGACTACCAGCAGAGCCGGATTACAGGCAAGGCGCACAAGGCGCCTGCCTAGGGCCTGTTCAAATGAGGGGGCCCGGTGGAAACCTCATCCTGGACCCTGCTCAGTGCTCCCCCTACATTAGTCATGCTGCGCTCTCTGGCCCAGTCAATTGAGAGGGGGCCCGGTGTAAGCCTCACCATCCCCTACTCACTGCTCAGCCTCAGTGCTATGAATCATGCAGCATCGCCGCCTGCACCTCGCTCCGAGTAGTACTCTACTCAGAATTTAATTATGTGGCTGGCTGGGGCTCAGCTCAGTCCTAGCTAGCACCATTATTATGTTGTGTGCATGTGTCAGGAACAAAGCTGGGGGGGGTTTCAAACAGTGTATGTGTGGATCTGTGACTAGTAGTGGGAAATGGCTGGAGTGTATGTGTATTTAGGGATCTACGAATACCAGGTGGCAAAGTAACAAGGCTGGGGGCAGTGTGTGTTGGGATCTGCTACTACCAGTGAGCAAAGCAACCAGGCTGGGGGGGGGGGGGTGTCAGTGTATGTGGGGAACCTTTTACTGTCAGTGGGTAGACGAACAAGGCTTGGTGGATCAGTGTATGTGGGGACCTGTGACAACTAGTGGACAGAGGAACAAGGCTTGGGTGGGGTCAGTTTATGTGGGGATCTGTGACTGGCAGTGGACAGGGAACAATGCCTGGGGGGGGTTAGTGTATGTGCAGACCTGTGACTAGCAGTAGTCAGAGGAAGAATGCTTGGTAGGTTCAGTGTATGTGGGGACCTCTGATTAGAGGTGGGCAGTTGAATAAGGCTGGGGACAATGTGTATGTGAGGATCCACTACTATGAGTAGGTAAAGGAACCAGGCTCCGGGCAATGTATGTGGTGACCTGTGACTACCAGAAGGTAGAGGAACAAAGCGAGCACTATCAGGAAGACACAGGCGTAAAGGATTCCTGACGAGGAATCACAATAGGAGCGCAACTGAGGAAATAGTAAGAGGCAGCCAAGGGTCAGAACTGGATCGGGTAGTCAGACGTCGCCAGTGGTCGGAACCGGAAAGGGTAGTCAGACGTAGCCAGGAGTCAGAGCCGGAACGGGTAGTCAGGCGTAACCAGGGGTCAGAGCCGGAACGGGTAGTCAGACGTAGCCAGGAGTCAGAGCTGGAACGGGTAGTCAGACGTAGCAGAACTCGTACACAGGAACAGTAATGGACCAACACAGCACTAGGCTCAGGTGCACCACGAAAGGGCAAAGGTAATGAGACAGGCTGAGGTTTAAAAGGCCTAGCAGGTGGGCGGAGAGATGACATCACCAGCATAGTGACCTATAAGAATAGCGACTCAGCTAGAGCGACAGTTAGGCAGTAATAATGTCGCTGAATAGCAAACCAGCACAGATGCAATCACGGGCACCGTGATAAAATGCAGCACAATCTGAGCGAAGGCTTGGCCACCAAAAAAGTCTCAACAAAGACCAAATCAATTGTTCGCGCCCAATATGACCAGCGATTTTGGTAGGGTGTGGTATGTCTCTCGAATCTTTATACGGAAGTGAGCTGGCACAAAACATCTCCCACTGGGAGTCTCTGCTGGGGCAGATGATTGGACGGGCAATATATCCTCTCCCAGGAGAGCAAGGATACGATCAGCTGGAATGATCGGAGTGGGAGGAACCTCCTCCTTGGACATTTTGCAAAACTGGCGTGACAGGGTGTCATCCTTCACATTCTTAGAACCCGGAAGGTACGGAACCACATAATTGAACCTGGATAGGAACAATGCCCATCTGGCTTGACGGGAAGACAGTCAAAGACGCACCCTATTATATCTAACGTCCTGAAAATTTGGTCTCGGTGGTCACAGTCGCATCGGTTGGGAACCTTGCCTTCCCCACTCTCTAGAGTGTTCTACCCCAGAGAAACTCCATTCTCCCTTTCATCTACCTCTTTTCCTGCCTGGTCTGGCTTCCCCATACTCATGTATCAGGATTTTTTTGAGGCGTCTTCTGTTCTCAATTTTTCCTTTTTCCAAACAAGCAGGGACCTGTCTGTTTCTGAACTATGGCATTTTCTCTGTGTTAAGCACTTTTTGTCTCACCAAGCCATTAGAGAAGTAGCTTAAAGAACACCTACCTCTTTTGAATGACTATGCATGCTGGGGGGACCCGAAGAGGGGTTTTCTCGGAAGGATTTATTCAATTATTTTAGATTTTAGATACCCTATCTGGACCTTATCCCTCTTATATGGCAGCCTGGGAATCAGACTTGGAAACCTCACTCCTCCCAGCCAATTGGTTGGAGATCTGGAAATGACATGCTACCTCCTCTATTTCGACGTATATTTTGGAATTCAATTATAAGTTCCTCTACCGCTGGTACTTTACACCTGCCAGATTACACAAAATTTCCTCGCTTAACAGTCCTTTATGTTGGAGATGTTCTTCAGCTAGTGGAACTTACCTACATTTATGGTGGTCTTGTCCTACGCTACTCTCTTATTGGCAGAGTTGTGTAGGTATAATTTCAACATTTTTTACTATTGACTTGGAATTTGCTCCTCTTCAGATCCTCTTCTTTCGTGGACTCTCTCGCTTCCCCAAAGCACAGAGTTTATTGATTCTATTAATGCTCTCAGCGGCGAAATCTCTTATCCCCATCAACTGGCGAGAACCAGACGCCTCCCACGGTGGTGGAATGGCATGCCAGAATGGGTGAACTTCTTCTACTTCACAAAATGTCCTTGCTTAAGCGGGGTGTGAACCTCTTTACATTGCTTTCTGATCTTCCCTCTTGGGAACGTGTTCTGGAGGATTAGGAGATGAATGAATGGGGAGGTTTTTCCACATACAGGCTGTTCTGGTGCTTGGCTGTGCATCAATCCCCAGAGTGCTCGATCTATTTATCTATCGCTCTGTCTTTCTTTCTTTCACTTGATCTATCTTTCTTTCTCCTTCTCTCTTTTTCTTCCTCCTACTCTTTCTCTTTCCTTCTCTCTCTTTCAACCTGACTTTCCCAATTCTCTCTTTCATATCTGTCCCCCTTTCCTTCCACTTCTTTCCCCTTTTTTTCCTTTCCCGATAAAACCCTGGAACAAGTCTGTTGACACCCACTATGATCCCTTGTAACTGTTTCTCCACTGTCCAACGGATTACCTTGTCTTTGTCTACTATTCATATTGTTCATCATAGCCTATTCTCGATATCCTGTATCTGTTGTATCTGTATTGTTACTATACTTGTTCCAATAAAGATCAAAACAAAAAAAAGAAAAAATGGTACCAGATTATAAATAAGTGTTCCATTGATTTAATGATCCTAAGAGTGGAAAGTCTGAAGAAAGAAATGCAAGTTCTGGAAGAAACTGGGGGCTTGATACTATTACCACCAGCAAAACCGGCAGTAATAGCAAAAACACTAACACCAAAAAAAAATCAACCATGTACCACAGCTATTTTATTCACTAAAGCCAAAAAAATCAACCATGTACCCCAGCTATTTTAGTGCTAGAGAAGTACAAGTATAGAGGTCAAGTATAACAGCCTTACCCCACACAGGGGCTGAAGGTGCTCCAACCTCTACTGAGATGAAAAATCAAGTATATTAACCTTACCCTAGGGGGTTCCCCAACCTTTACTGAGGTGTACAGTCAAGTATAACTGCCATACCCCACACAGGGGCTGAAGGTTCATCAACCTCAATTGAGGTGGAAAGTCAGGTACTATAGCCTTACTATTACTAAATTACGTCAAGAAGCTGAAGGACTCCCTACTTCCACAAAGGTAGTAAATAAAGTCTAATAACTTTACCTCAAGTCAAGGTGCTGAAAGTTTTACATCCTCTACTAAAGTCATAAGTCTAGCATAAAAACCTCAGCCCACATCTAGGGGTTGAAGGCTATTAATTCATATATGTAGAAGTAAGTTTAAAGGGATAGTAAAGTCTCAAAAAAAGTCTAGGTGAAATTATAGGAACAATAAACAAAATACTTAATGCCCTTATTCCTATCTCTCAAACCTTTATGGTTTGAAAGAAATAAGAAAATAAAGTCCTCCGCTCCCTCCCCTTTCTGCCTGAAGAGCTGTAAAGCTGTCAGAGGCAGAATCTGGTCGCGCGACCAGACACAGCTCTTCAGGAGTACTATCACGGTGCCCGTGCTCCCCTTGCGACATTCTGTCAGTCTACACTTTGCTTTACTCCTATTGGCTGTTCTGTGCTTGTCCCGTCCAGTATGGCCTTTATATGCTGGGTTCTGGCACCCCTCCTGTGCCCTTTCGTGGTGTTCCTGTACCAGTGCTTGTTCCTGATCTCAGTATTCCCAGTGTACCGACCCGGCCTGCCTGACTACTCTGCATCTCGTCTCCTGCCTGTGAACCAACCCGGACTGTCTGACCATTCTTCTTCTCCTGCTCCTGTGTACCGACCCGGCTTGGCTGACGTTCCTGCTCCGTATACCGACTCGGCTTGGCTGACGTTCCTGCTCCGTGTACCGACTCGTCTTGGCTGACGTTCCTGCTCCATGTACCGACCCGGCTTGGCTGATATTCCTGCTCCGTGATTTGACCCGGCTTGGTTGACGTTCCTGCTCTGGCTGCCTCTGTTGTCACCTAGGCGACATTCCTATTGGTTAGGCATTCGTGACGCTCCCGGTTGGTTGTGACCTCAGGGCGAGTTGCTCAGTTGCCCAGTCCGTTCCTGTCACGGCAGTGCTCAGTTGTGTGCCTCCGTTACTAGTCCTGCAGAGTGCAAGTGGCCTAGTCTCCGGTACTGCTACAGCAGAGTGCAAGTGGCCTAGTCTCCGTTACTGTTACGGCAGTGTGCAAATGGCCTTGTCTCCGTTACTGCTCCTGCAGAGTGCAAGTGGCCTACTGCTATGGCAGAGTGCAAGTGGCCTAGTCTCCGTTACTGCTACAGCAGTTTGCAAGTGGCCTTGTCTCCGTTACTGCTCCTGCAGAGTGCAAGTGGCCTAGTCTCCATTACTGCTACTGCAGAGTGCAAGTGGCCTAATCTCCGTTACTGCTACGGCAGTGTGCAAGTGGCCTTGTCTCCGTTACTGCTACGGCAGTGTGCAAGTGGCCTATCTCCGTTTACTGCTACGGCAAAACACTAGTTGCCTGGTCTCCATTACTGCTACGGCAGTGTGCAAGTGACCTATCTCCGTTTACTGCTACGGCAAAACACTAGTTGCCTGGTCTCTGTTACTTCTACGGCAGTGTTATATGTTGCTCAGTTTCTGATACTACTCTGGCAGTTCACTTTTGTCTGCTAACCTATTACTGGGCGTTACTTATCCTTAAGCTCTCTATCTTGAGTGTGCTCCATCACAGACCTCTCTTCACATGGGACTGTTTATACTCGCTGAAGACCATTAACCCATACAGTACCGATACCCTGGGAATCCTTCGTATTCCGCCTGACCTGTGTCAGTATATTCTGTTATGGACTCTCTGGTTATACTGGACCTGTGTAGGCATATGTATATGTAACCTGTCTTGTGTCTGTATTATTCTGTTAAAATACTACAGGACCTGTGAGGGTTATTATATTTCTGTGTTTTCAACAAAACTGTGTTTTATGCTAAACCACTGTGTCTGGGTGTCAAACAAACCATTACAGTATGAAAGGGCCATGACCTCAGACAGTAAAGGTGATTGAAATGCACAGAACATCAACTGGAGGATGGATGTACATGAGCAGCGTTTGGACCAGTTGGCACTGGCCATACAAACTATTCTTGAGCGCATGGTGCATCTCGATAAACCAGTTCAGAATCCGGTGGTCCCCCCAGTTTCGACACCGGAGAGTCAATCCTTGACAGCTGTTGCCTCAGTTAAAGGGTTAACTGCTTCTGCTCCGCTACCACTCAGATACGATGGCGAACCCACCCTGTGCAGAGGGTTTATTAATCAGTTGGAGATATTTCTGGAACTAACCCCTCATGCCTTTCCGAATGACCGCAGTAAGGTGGGGTTCATGATATCACTATTGACGCGCAGAGCCCTGGCGTGGGCCAATCCCCTGTGGGAGAATGCTAAACCTTGCACCAGGAACTTCAGGGAGTTTGTACGGACTTTTCGGAGAGTATTTCAAGTTCCTTGTAGAGCTGCCTCTGCTGCCAAACGACTGATGGAGATACAACAGGGCAATCGTACTGTGGGCGATTATGCCATAGAATTCCATACATTGGCAGCAGAGGTAGGTTGGAACAACGAGGCGCTGGTGGCAGCTTTTGCTCAGGGACTTGCTGACAGTATTAAGGATGAGACGGCATCTAGAGAAGTGCCTAGTGATTTGGACAAATACATTGATTACGCCATTTTAATTGATTCTCGTATTCGTGAGAGACTTATGGCTAAAGACCGCAGGCTATGGCTCAGGAACAGTGGGCAAAACAGTTTTTTGATCCTACCCATGCCTCCCTCGCCTCCCATGCCTCCTGATCATAGACAGGAACCCTGTGAACCAATGCAACTTGGGTTCACCAAGCTATCTAAGGAAGAACTGGCACACTGCAGGAGGCAGGGGTTATGTCTGTACTGTGGCAAAGCTGGGCACCTATTACGTACCTGTCCTGTACTTCCGGGAAACTAACGCACCTAGGGTACCTTGGGGGACAGGCCCTAGGTGGTGTTAAGCAGTCCCTAGACCCGATTATGCAGGAGGGAATCTCCCTTAGCCATTGAGGCCATTGATGGCAGACCGTTAGAACCAGCTCAGATAACTATGGAAACTATTCCGCTTTCTATGACTACTGGGGCCCTCCACACGGAGGAACAGCGATTTCAGATAATCCATTCTCCTCATCATGCAGTCATTCTGGGGTTCCCATGGTTACATTTGCATAATCCCCAGTTTGACTGGCAGACTTGTGAGATCACATCTTGGTCCGAGTACTGTATGGAGCATTGTGTGACTCATCCAGTTAAGATTTTGTGTACCTCTTCCTCCGTGCCAGCCGAATACCACCAATTCAGTGACGTTTTTAGTAAGGGAGAGGCTAGCACCTTGCCCCAACATAGGGCATACGATTGCGCTATTGATTTGCCCCCTGGGGCTGTGCCCCCTAGGGGCCGCACATACCCGCTGTCGTGCGAGGAGAATTGGGCCATGGAGGAATACATTGACGATGCCCTTAAAAGAGGGATTATCACAAAATCTACCTCATCTGCTGGTGCTGGTTTCTTTTTTGTGAATAAGAAGAATGGCGAGTTGAGGCCTTGTATCGATTACCTGGGACTAGATAAACTTATGTCCAAGAATGCCTACCCTATACCACTCATTACCGAACTATTTGACAGGTTAAAAGGTTCTTCCATTTTTACTAAATTAGATCTACGGGCTGCCTATAACCTGATCAGAATAAGAGCTGGGGATGAGTGGAAAACGGCATTTAATACCAGATCTGGGCATTATGAATACCTAGTCATGCCGTTTGGCCTTTGTAACGCACCCGTTGTATTTGAAGAATTCATTAATGATATCTTCCGTGATATGCTACAATCCTGCGTACTAGTCTATCTTGATGACATACTCATACACTCGGCTAATTTGTCTCAACACATCAAGGATGTGTCCGAGGTCTTGCTTCGATTACGCAATAATAAACTATTCTGTAAAATCGAGAAGTGCGAGTTTCACAGAACCAAAGTGCCTTTTTTGGGTTTCGTGATCTCTAAGGATGGTAATGCTATGGACCAGGAGAAACTCGCAGCGGTATTGCAATGGCCACGACCCAAAGGGTTAAAAGCGATTCAGTGCTTTCTTGGGTTTGCCAATTATTACAGGAAGTTTATCCAGAACTTTTCCACTATTGTTAAACCTCTGTCTGACCTTACGCACAAGGGTGCTAATCCATCCCAATGGTCCGATGCAGCTGATCATGCTTTTGAGACATTAAAGTCCACTTTCGCATCCGCTCCTGTACTGTCCCACCCCAACTCTTCCCTCCCATTCACATTGGAGGTTGATGCCTCTGAAATTGGGGTAGGGGCAGTACTGTCACAGCGCCCAGTGGCTGGGGGTACTCTGAGACCATGTGGGTTCTTCTCAAAAAAACTGTCTAGTGCCCAGAGTCACTATGAAATTGGTGACAGAGAACTCCTGGCTATCATTCTCGCTTTGAAAGAATGGCGTCACCTGCTGGAGGGTACCAGAACTCCTGTATTAATTCTAACTGACCACAAAAATTTGACTTATCTCTCGGAAGCTAAGAGATTGCCCTCTCGTCAGGCCAGATTGGCCCTGTTTCTATCTCGTTTCAACTTTGTAGTATCCTACTTACCGGGTCCAAGAATGTTAGGGCTGATGCCCTGTCTAGACAATTTGGGCCAGAGATGGAGGAGGATGAGGTCCCCGTACCCATCATTCAGCCTGATCGCATCCTGGCTACCCTACGTACTAGTATCACTTCGCCACTGGGGGAGGAGATTCTGGCTACCCAGGCTATGGCGCCCCCAGAGACCCCAGTGGGCAAGTGCTTTGTGGATGAGCCATTTCGTACCCGTTTGCTCAAAACATACCATTCATCTAAGGCTGCTGGGCATATTGGGAGGGATCAATTAATATGGTCTCTCTCCCTACAGGCCGACTGCTCCGCATTCACTGCAGCCTGTACCACCTGTGCTCATGCCAAAACCCCTAGACACCTCCCAGTGGGCTTACTCCAACCAGTAACTAATGGCGAACGTCCTTGGTCCCACGTATCCATTGATTTCCTGGGAGAACTGCCAGTGTCTAGGGGTTACTCGTTCATCTTTATGGTGGTTGATAGATTCTCTAAAATGGCTCACTTTGTGCCCCTTCCTGGCCTTCCCTCAGCCCAGGAGCTGGCAGTTGTCTTTGCTAAAGAGGTGTTCCAGTTGCATGGGGTACCAAGCGTTCTGGTGTCCGACCATGGGAGCCAATTTGTATCCAGATTTTGGAGAGCATTCTGTAACCAGATGGGCATTCAACTGTCCCTTTCTTCTGCCTACCATCCCCAGACCAAGGATTGGAACAGTTCCTGCGCTGTTTTGTTACCGATCATCATGATAATTGGGCAGACCTGTTGCCTTGGGCAGAGTTCGCCAGGAACTGTGCGGTTAATTCATCGTCCGGGAGCTCCCCGTTTCTCATCAACTACGGGTTCCAGCCATGTTTGCTCCCAGACTCATTCCAGTCGCAACAGATTCCAGCTCTGGACGAGCACATCGAGCAACTCCGCTCAACTTGGGCACAGGTTCAGAGGGCCCTCAGTCAGTCGTTCCAGCATCATCAGCGCCACGCTAACCGTACACGGCTGACAGTGGTCTCCTTTCAGGTTGGGGACAGGGTATGGCTCTCCTCCAGAAACCTCAATTTGCAAGTTCCGTCTAATAAGTTGGCTCCCCGGTTCATTGGTCCCTTCAGGGTGATCCGTAAAATTAACCCTGTTTCATATGCCTTGGATCTCCCAGCGTCTATGCGCATTCATAATGTGTTCCATGTATCCCTGCTGAAACCTCTGGTATGCAACCGCTACTCTACCACTCCTGTTGTCCCCGGTCCTGTGGAGGTTCAGGGTCAGGAGGAGTACGAGGTCCAAAGCATAATTGATTCACTCAGATTTAGAGGAAAATTGCAATATTTGGTCCATTGGAAGGGCTATGGCCCTAAGGAACGTTCCTGGCTTGATCAGAATGACCTTCATGCTCCTAGATTGCTGCGCAATTTTCACTCTAAATATCCTCAGAAGCCAGGTTCCTCTTCCAGGAGTGGGGGTCTTTGAGAGGGGGGTACTATCACGGTGCCCGTGCTCCCCTTGCGACATTCTGTCAGTCTACACTTTGCTTTACTCCTATTGGCTATTCTGTGCTCGTCCCGCCCAATATGGCCTTTATATACTGGGTTCTGACATCCCTTCGGTGCCCTTTCGTGGTGTTCCTGTACCAGTGCTTGTTCCTGCTCTCAGTATTCCCAGTGTACCGACCCGGCCTGCCTGACTACTCTGCATCTCGTCTCCTGTCTGTGAACCGACCCCGACTGCCTGACCATTCTTCTTCTCCTGTGTACCGACCCGGCTTGGCTGACGTTCCTGCTCCTGTATACCGACTCGGCTTGGCTGACGTTCCTGCTCTATGTACCGACCCGGCTTGGCTGACGTTCCTGCTCCGTGTACCGACCCGGCTTGGCTGATGTTCCTGCTCCGTGATTCGACCCGGCTTGGTTGACATTCCTGCTCTGGCTGCCTCTGTGTCGCCTTGGTGACATTCCTATGGGTTAGGCATTCATGACGCTCCTGGTTGGTTGTGACCTCAGGGCGAGTTGCTCAGTTGCCCAGTCCGTTCCTGTCATGGCAGTGCTCAGTTGTGTGCCTCCGTTACTGCTCCTGCAGAGTGCAAGTGGCCTAGTCTCCGTTACTGCTACGGCAGTGTGCAAGTGGCCTTGTCTCCGTTACTGCTCCTGCAGAGTGCAAGTGGCCTAGTCTCCGGTACTGCTACGACAGAGTGCAAGTGGCCTAGTCTCCGTTACTGCTACGGCAGTGTGAAAGTGGCCTTGTCTCCGTTACTGCTCCTGCAGAGTGCAAGAAGTTGCCTAGTCTCCGTTACTGCTATGGCAGTGTGCAAATGGCCTTGTCTCTGTTACTGCTCCTGCAGAGTGCAAGTGGCCTAGTCTCCGTTACTGCTCGGCAGTGTGCAAGTGGCCTTCTCTCAGTTACTGCTACGGCAGAGTGCAAGTGGCCTAGTCTCCGTTACTGCTACGGTAGTGTGCAAGTGGCCTTGTCTCCATTACTGCTACGGCAGTGTGCAAGTGACCTATCTCCGTTTACTGCTACGGCAAAACACTAGTTGCCTGGTCTCCGTTACTTCTACGGCAGTGTTATATGTTGCTCAGTTTCTGATACTACTCTGGCAGTTCACTTTTGTCTGCCAACCTATTACTGGGCGTTACTTATCCTTAAGCTCTCTATCTTGAGTGTGCTCCATCACAGACCTCTCTTCACATGGGACTGTTTACACTTGCTGAAGACCATTAACTCATACAGTACCGATACCCTAGGAATCCTTCGTATTCCGCCTGACCTGTGTCAGTATATTCTGTTATGGACTCTCTGGTTATACTGGACCTGTGTAGGCATATGTATATGTAACCTGTCTTGTGTCTGTATTATTCTGTTAAAATACTACAGGACCTGTGAGGGTTATTATATTACTGTGTTTTCAATAAAACTGTGTTTTATCCTAAACCACTGTGTCTGGGTGTCAAACAAACCGTTACACACTGACATCGAGATATCTAACTATAAATACTTCATAGGAATGGTCTACAACATGTGCTTGCAACCAGATATCTCAATGTCAGTGCTCCTGAAGAGCCGCTGTCTGATCCCGGAAACAGGATCTCATGCCGTCAGCTATATAGCTGACGCATGAGAAGGGGACTTTATTTTCTTATATCTCTCAAACCGTAAAGGTTTGAGAGATAGGAATAAGGGCATTACATATTTTTTTATTGTACCTATCATTTTGCCTAGACTTTTTTCTGGACTTTACAATCCCTTTAAGATAGTCATTTGTATGCAAATAAGGAAAGATTTCCCTACCTTATAACTAGGCATCAAGGTGGTCTTAACCTCTGCCTACTGAAAGGACAATCAGGTTAATGAATCCATCTTCTCTTCATTTTAAGGTTAAAGGAGCCGCAAAATTTCTATAACAGACAACACAGACTCGGAAAGAATTTTTATGCACTTCATTCTCATCATTATGCGATTTAGCATGGCTCCCCCTTTCAGGTCAGAGCTCAGATTGATTCCTCACATTGACAGTGTTCAGAAGGAACCTCACTCTTTTCATTAACGGTACACAACGGTAGCAATGGTACACACTTCAACTTCAATAGTTCATAGAAACATGATGGCAGAGAAGAATCATTCAGGCCATCTAGTCTGCCCATTTTACTACTGTAAAAACCTCATACCTTATTTGGTCTTGGTCTTGTCTTATGTTCAAGACAGCCTTATGCCTAGCCCATGCATGCTTAAATTCTGTCACTGTATTAACTTCTACCACGTCTGCTGGTAGGCTATTCCACTTATCTACTACCCTCTCAGTGAAGTGAAACTTTCTTACATTATGTCTAAACCTGTGTCCCTCTAGTTTTAGACGATGGCCTCTTGTCCTAACATTTTTATTCCTGTAAAATGTACTTCCCTCCTGAACTTTGTTGAATCCCTTCATGTATTTGAATGTTTCACACCATAAGTAAATAAGCACATTCCACAAACCTCCTCACTCACCCTTTATAAAATTGTAAGTTGTAACATATTTTACTACTCTCTTTAAAATCCAAGATGGAAGAATCAAACGCAAGAATGCATCTAATTCAGAAAATTTTAGGGTGTTTTCCAAATTAATGACCCTGGCTCATTTGGTACCAGCTCATATCCGCTGCAATATTTTGGAGGGTAAGGATGTTAATCTAGTGTATCTCCTCCTGGCTTCCCAAGACCTAGCAGAGAATAAAACTGTTAATTACAGTGACATATCAGTGACATTAAAATCTAAAGATCCTAGATTGGTTAAGAAACTCAACATCACTCAATTCATACTAGCATTTAGTATGTACAGAAACATCACATGCACCGCATTACCCAACAGAAGGCAAGAATCGGATCAATACTTATTCATAATAGTGGACCTTGATTATAAATAAGGAGGATATACTTTTTATGAATATCAGAAATGATTTTCAGCAAAGGAGGTAGCAGCTCTGGCCCAATTTAACTTCTGCACCGACTGGATCAATTTGGACAACGAGCTCTTCTGACTCCAGTTTGCCAGACTAAAAGCATCAGTATGTCAACAGTTCCATTCCACTTACCATTCAATTAATCTCTGTCTGTCTGTCTCTAATATCTTTAGTGACAAAATCCAAAAACTTACAGGCCAATCCAGTACATCTCAAGCCTCAGCACTACCCTCCCCGCTTCCCCCACGTGACAAACTAGGCAGGCCCATACATTACTTCGGTAATGCACCTATTTGCAATAATTTTAATAGTAAAGGATGTTTTTTCAGTGTGTGTCATTTACTACATGATTGTTCTGTATGCAGGAAAGCGCACTCCCGCACCATATGCCCTCTCAATTATTCTTCAAATAATTGACTAGTATCCATTAATGTGTAATTTCTAGAGTCTATTCTTTCTCCCCACCCAGATCCGATGCTTATCAATTATCTCATAACAAGCCTTTCAGAAGGTTTTCACATTATACCTATAATGGCATGCCCAGAAATTACCTAAAAATGCCTTAATCTCACATCAGCCTCCACAGAACCTAATTTAGTAGCAGAATTGATTAATAAAGAAATAGAGAAAGGTTACAGTATCAGCCCATTTTCAAGTTTTCCATTCCTTATTTGGAGAATATGTAGGCATCCCACTAGAAAATTTTCCAATGAAAAAAGATGAATTATTGACTTTTCCGACCCTCACTCCATAACCATACCAAGCATTAACTCAATAGTTCCAGCAGAAGAATTTTCTCTTCAATATTCCCATATTTACAATGCTCTCAGTCTTATTCAACAAGCAAAACAGAACTGCTGGCTTTCAAAAACAGACTATTTCACCACCAGGCTCTGTTTCAACTCTAGAAGTAGCCCTAAGATATTCGATGATTTTGCAGAGATACTTTGTTAGTTGCTCATTAACTATTGTAAATATCTTTCAGTATTGCATAGATTTCCTACTGATACAGCCAGCCAATTCTTCCCCATTCAGTTTACTTAAACTCTTAGGGGTAGATTTAAAGGGGAACTACCACCCCGTAATAACTTTACATGAATGGAATCTTCATCTGGCGACTAGCTGCTTAGTAGCGGTTGGAAGCGGTTGCATGACGATCAGTTCGAGGGTGCTGCTCCAAATCCTGTCCTCTTGTACCACAGGCATCCATAGCATGATCCATCCTTGAACAGAGAAGTTTCCATGTGACTGGACTGACAACACTTCCATGAAGCTCACTTACATACACTATCAGATTGGGCAAACATGTGGAATATGAAGTTTAATGTGGGGAAGTGTAAAGTCATGCATTGGGGAGAAAACAATCCCAAGGCTACTTATAAACTTAATGGAATCATTTTAGGTGACTCATTGCTAGAAAAAGACCTGGGTATCCTTGTCAACTACAGACTTGGAAACAGTGACCAGTGTCAAACAGCAGTAGCAAAGGCAAACAAAGTCCTGTCTTGCATAAAAAGAGGTATCGAAGCAAGAGTGGATAACATTATTTTGCCATTATACAAATCATTGGTAAGACCTCACCTTGAGTATGCAGTGCAATTTTGGGCACCAGTTCTGAAAAAGGATATACTAGAACTAGAGAGGGTACAGCGGAGAGCAACAAAATTAATTAAGGGAATGGAGGACTTGACATATGAGGAACGACTAAACAAACTTGGTTTATTTACTCTAGTGAAAAGACGACTAAGAGGAGACCTTATCACATTGTAAAAGTATATGAGAGGTCAATACAAGGATCTCTGCGGTGAGCTATTTATTCCAAGGCCTGATCAGGTGACCAGGGGACACCCCTTGAGATTAGAGGAAAGGAGGTTTAAACTTCAGCAGAGGAAGGGTTTTTTTACGGTAAGGTCTGTTAAATTGTGGAATTCATTGCCCAGGGAGGTAGTTATGGCAGATACAATGGATACATTTAAGAGAAGATTAGATACATTTCTTTCAAAAGGGAACATACAGAGTTATACTGTTTATCAGCAGGCTGATCAGATAGGTCTGATAAAGACTAATTTAATTGGTAGCAGGAAAGCTATAAAATTCTCAGTTCTGAGGTATGAGGCGAAGGTTGAACTTGATGGACTTGTCTTTTTTCAACCTAATTTACTATGTTACTGTGTATATATTGACAATATACCCAGAAAATACATGTATGTTTTACTGTAGTTTGAGACACAATAAAGGAGAACCATCACTATTCTATCTGTGTCTGTATGAATAAATGTTGGAATAGACATGTCTCAATATGGAAACACACTCAAGGCTAGAGTATCCCTCATACATGGGAAGGCATGACCCACATCACAGGAGATCACTACTTGTGATTAATTCATGCAAACAGACGATGGCAGTGATACACTAATGTGTGTTGGAAGTAATGAAGAGGTGATACAGGGGACATACTTCCACAGTGATTTCATGTCCACAGTTTCTGTGTTGCTCAATATAATCAATGTCCTGAGATTGCTTTAGTTTGACATATCTCAGTACATGGGCTACATCAACATACAACCAGACCCAGTGGACAAGTGTTATCACTGGTGAAGTGTGTTACAACCTTAGGAAAAAAATAACACAACTTAATACATAACCCAATGCTTAGCCTAAGCTTTCAATGTGTGTGCTACACATTGAAATCTTACGAAGATCATTGGGTTATCCAGGAAGTTAGGCTGTGATATTGTGAAACTAACTTACTGGAGAACACAATGCTCACCTTAGGATTACAATGTGTAGCACACACATTGAAATCCTAGGGTGAACATTGGGTTCCCCAGTAAGTCAGCTGCACAATAAGACTTTGAATCAAAGACTATTTTGCTGCATGTTCCTTCTGTCCTGCTTGTTATTTCTCTGCTAAGTCACATAGCTGTTTGTTTGGTTATGCCCTTAAATACAGTTGATGCAGACGAATGTTCAGTGTTGCACCAGTTGTTGTCCTAAGGGGTATGTTTTGTTCAAATTCAACCCACATCATGGCCATATAACACTGTCATGTTATATGGCTCCAGGGATGGATTGCCAGTTGAATTTGGACAATGGTGTGTGTGTGAAAACCCATGTTGTAACATCCCACAAACATTTTACCTAGGCAGAAGCTGTGTTCTTGCATTGCTTGGCAATGCATTGGAGACAACTCTGCCACCCAATCTATAAATGAATACAAAGCAGATTAGACAGGATTCAAAACCACAATGTTCTTTTATTAAGGGGGAAGAGAACAAGTTTGGCATTTTATTTCTTCTTTTTTGGGGGTGGGTGACTTTCGACTGGGTGCCAGAGGTGGATGCCCTGACTGATTACCTGGTCACCCTTTGCCCCCTAGGTGTGGCTTCCGGGGTCACACTGGAGGAAGTGGTGGGTCCAGTAGACTCCTCTGTGGAATGCAGCTCCCTCTCTACACGCAGGTTCTCCCTGCGGTTGGTTCTGTTCTCTCAACTCCACCAGCACCTGTGCAAACATGTCCATCATCCCTGTGTGGTGCTGATGGAGTTGTGTGTTGAGCCTAATCACCTCTGACCCAAGGGCATGGATCCTTGCCTCTATCCTGGAGGTGTTCCTCCGGGATTCCCTCCAGCTCCTTGAGATATTCTCGTCTGTACTGCAGCTTGACCAGAGTAGTCTCCTCTGTAGGGCCATGCACTCCGCCTCCATCCCCATGGGGCGTGCAGTGCTGGAGGTGGATATGCCCGTGACTGTGCTGCTGCTGTGTCCTCAGCTGCTGCTGTGTCCTCAGCTGCTGTGTCCTCAGCTGCTGTGTCCTCAGCTGCTGCTGTGTCCTCAGCTTGTGTGTCCTGAGCTGCTGCTGTGTCCTGAGCTGCTGTGTGTGCTGTGTCTGCTGCTGGGAAAGCTGTTGGAGTGGCTGGTGCAGATGTTGGGCATATACCCACCACATCAAGTGACTCATTGCTACCCAATGATGTCTGTCCTGGTGGTGGAGTCAATATTTCCCTCGGTAGAGGGCGCTGTGGCTCCCCAATCAGGCCCAGGGGTTGGTAGTCGAGTGGCCAGGGCATGGATCCTTGCCTCTATCCTGGAGGTGTTCCTCCGGTATTCCCTCCGACTCTTTGAGATATTCTCGTCTGTACTGCGGCTTGACCAGAGTAGTCTCCTCTGTAGGGCCATGCACTCCACCTCCATACCCATGGGGCGTGCAGTGCTGGAGATGGATGTGCCCAGTGACTGTGCTGCTGCTGTGTCCTCAGCTGCTGTGTCCTCAGCTGCTGCTGTGTCCTCAGCCGCTGTGTGTGCTGTGGCTGCTGCTGTGACAGCTGTTGGAGTGGCTGGTGCAGATGATGGGCATATGCCCACCACATCAAGTGACTCACTGCTGGCCAGTGATGTCTTTCCTGGTGGTGGAGTGAATATTTCCCTCGGAAGAGGACGCTGGGGCTCCCCAATCAGGCCCAGGGGTTGGTAGTCTAGTGGCCAAGGGTCATATCTTGGCCACTGGTATGTGCTTGGCCTCCACCTGGGATCATACCTGGGGCCATGCTGGGGAGCCATCCAGGAGGGTAGGTCCATCTGGGTGGAATAAGGCACATATTGGGTGGTGGACACAGTCCCTGGCAGCCATTGCCTCCCTGGTGGTGGTGGTGGTGTTGCTGTTGGAAGGTAGTAGCTCCTGGAAGTGGTGGGATGCATCCACCTCTCCTCTTATTGCATCCAGCCTCTGTACTGGGGTAGAGCAGCCAGTTGGGTAACAGCCAGTGGAGGTACGGCCAGTTGGGAAACAGCCGGTGGAGGTGCAGCCAGTTGGGTAACAGACAGCTGTGAAGGAGGTGTGGGTGGTGAGTACGATGGCCAGCGGCTGGTCCCCTCCTCTGTATACTCCTCACTGGGTTGTGAGGTAGACTCCTCCACAGGCTCCTGCTGTTGTGGAGGCCCGTAAGCTGTGTGGAGAAATGAGACTGTGTGATTAGTAAACATAGCCATGTTAGGATTAAAGTGATATTAATACTTAAAATGTGAAAAGAAAATATATGTTGTAGGGTTTATCCCCTGAGTAAAACAAGGGTACTCCCACTGCTGAAGGGTGTTTCATTCAAAAAGTTTCACAGCTCAAAGTTGAATTCCTTTGGTACAATATCCCAGTGGCCTGAAATTGTACATTGGCGCTGTTGCTACATCATCCTATGGAGATTCATGGTCCTGAGACCAGAGCTGTCCATAGGATGGTGTAGCAATAGCTTCATTGGAATGGTCCACAGAATGTGCTTGGAAACCAGGCACACTTTGTAGACCATCCCAAAAGACGTATTTATCTCTAAATGAGTCAATTTTGGATCTGCTAAAGAGCGTCCATGTGGTCAAATGACTGATTTCTCCAGCTGTCACAATATCAGTCTAACCATGAGGGTAGGAGGGATAGGACTAACATCGATCCACATCTTTTTACAATGCCTACAATATTACATCAAGGTGAAATTAACCATTGCCATCCCGTGCAAGGGACACAGAAAGGAATATGGTCTGATACGTATGTGGATATGTACGTTTCATATGGGTACAAACATATCCTTACTAGATATGAACCCAGAGATTCGTTCAATACATGTGATTGTTTTACTGCCTATATATGTGCAACCATCACAAACTAACTTTTATTGATCCCATATCATGAATACAAACATACCTCGTATATCCCATATAAGTAATGTGGAATATACTAGGTATATGTATTCTGATGATATCAATAAGAGTTAGTTTTTGATGGGTGCACATATATGGACAGTAAGGCAATCACACGTACTGAACTGATCTCTGGGTTCACATCTTATTGGGACATATTTGTACCCATTTGAAAGGTACCTAGCCACAAACATATCTGACCATTTTTCTTTGTGTACATATCTGCAGATCATACAGATCTGCAGTGGGATTCAAGTGGTATTCAACCCTCTGTTATCAGTTTATCCCGTACAATGCAAGATTTTGTCTGATTTTACATGTCACTCTCTGCATTACATAGTGATGCATGGGATACCACCCTGGCAATCAGAGACTGATGTACTTGACAGGATCCTGTCCATGAGGTCTGTTCCAGTTGAATCCTGAAGGGCAACAATCAAGCCAGTATTGAAGGATATCTTTGATTGAGGCCTGTTTTTTTCTGTATGAGTCCAACCATCCTTCTGAGTGAGGCAACCATACTCAATTATTGATACCCATAATTCATAGCCTGTTGTTGACCAAACTACAATAGATCATATTTGGTTCACATATGTATCCTGCAAATAGTGGCTGGTATATCATACATTCATGGCATCAGCACTCCTGAGGATCCATGTGGGAATCAAATGTGAGATATATAATTTCAAGTTAGAGTAAATAATTGCATCCACAGCACCAAGGCCTACTTTTTCACCTTTAATTCTGTGGAATTGTTTTAGGCCTGTGTGTTGCACATACAACCAGTTATTCTCAGTGATTTGTGACCTGATCCATCCATTTTGTGATTCAGTAGGCGGTGAAGTAGACCTGGTGAACTGAACATGATGCTGACTTCTCCAGTGATCTAATTTCCCCATTTGCAATGTTTTCTATGAAGTCTATACAATGTGATCTTTGCAACTTGATTCATGTTATTGAGTATTCTCCATAGACTAAGATTGGGATTGGTGAAGTGAGGGTATATAAGTGTAAGTTTCTATCCATCATCTCTTTTTCACCGCTTAGTGAATGTCCCCTGTGTGGCATGTAATCGTTAGCCTATCAACTTGTCTTTGTTGTCTGGTTAACCCTTTGCGTACCGGAGGGGTTGTCAAAGCATTGTTGATCGATGCATTGATAATCCCTCTAGCACTCAAGGGGTTCTGTACTGGTTTCCCTGTGGGGACATGGGTGACATTGTGTTGGAGCAGTTCTGATGTTTAACATACAACACTTTTCTGAGCATGGTTTGTGTGTGATCACCACAGCAACATGAGGGTTAACCAGAGAGTTGGACAGGTTTGGCCCTTGTTGAACCTTGAAATTTGTACTTGTCTTGCATCCTGTTTTAACCCTCAGGGTGCTGTGTTGGTGCAGTTGTGTGGATGAATGATGGGCATATGTTGGGATGTGACTGTGTGTGTGTGTTGGTTGTGTGGTTCGATGTGGTGTGTGGTTATGGGATGTACTTACCGATAGTGTGGAGTCTCCTCTCATCCCTAGTGTCCAATCCTCCAAGGACCCCCTCAATCAGCATGGACGCTGACGCAGCCTCTCCTCCCATCCGCTGAAGGTGACAGGGACAGGAGGACCACCTCCGGTGCCTCGGGCGTGCAGGGCGGCATCCCCCATCTTCTTCTTAGCCTGCCTTTTGCAGTCACCCCATATCTTTTTGACCGAGTCCACTTCCCATCTGCAGGTGGCCACCGCATTGACTCGGCTGCAGATTTGGTTCCAGGCAGCCTTCCTCCTCGCAGCCAGGCCAGGGACCCTCTCCCTCGGGAACAGGATGGTCTCCCTCTCCAGCACAGCCTCCACGAGGGACCTGTTCTCCTCCTCAGTATAATGGGGATCCCTGATCCTCTCCTCCTCACCTCCAGGCTGCGAGGTGTTGGAACCAGACTACATAGTAACATAGCAATTTAGGTTGAAAAAAGACTTGCGTCCATCTAGTTCAACCCTTTTCCTATTCCTGTTTACCATCGTTGATCCAAAAGAAGGCAAAAAACACCCCCTCAATATAGCAATTTCAAATTCTACCCTGAATGGGGGGAAAAAATTCCTTCTTGATTCCAAATGGCAATCAGATTTCTCCTTGGATCAACAAGCCCTAACTAAATATTAATCCCAATACTAATGTACATAGCCCTCTATGTTATGCTCTTTTAAATAAGTATCCAGGCCCTTTTTAAAGGAATCTAATGTATTCGATAGCATCACCTCCTCAGAAACTGAATTCCATACCTTTATTGTCCTTACTGTAAAGAAACCCTTCCGTTGTTGTAGATTAAATCTCCTTTCCTCAAGTCTAATAGGGCGTCCCCTTGTCCTTTGTACTGTTCTGTTAATGAACAGGTCTTTGGACAGCCCTTTGTATGGTCCCAGAACATATTTATATAGTGTTATCATATCCCCTCTAAGACGCCGTTTTTTTAGTGTGTACAAGTTTAACTTTTCTAGCCTTTCTTCATAACTAAAACTTTCCATTCCCCTTACTAGTTTTGTAGCCCTCCTCTGTACTCTCTCTAGTTCCATAATGTCCTTTTTCGGAAAGGGTGCCCAAAATTGAACAGCATTTTCTAGGTGGGGTTTTACCATGGACCTGTAAAGAGGCATAATAATATCTTCCTCCCTTGAGTCAATACCCCTTTTAATACATGCCAATATCTTATTGGCCTTTGCAGCTGCCAGTTGGCACTGCATGCTACTGCTAAGTCTATTGTCTACCATTACTCCCAAATCCTTTTCATTAGTAGATTTCCCCAGATAAACACCATTTAAACTATATGTTGCATTTTTATTGTTATACCCAAAATGCATAACTTTACACTTGTCTATATTGAATCTCATTTGTCATTTGCCTGCCCAGTTACTCAATTTGTCCAAACCCTCTTGTAATGAAGACACATCCAGTTCAGACTTTACTACCTTACTTAATTTTGTGTCATCGGCAAACACTGATACATGGCTCCCTATGCCCTCTGGGAGGTCATTAATAAACAAATTAAAATGAAGAGGACTCAGGACAGATCCCTGAGGTACTCCACTTATCACGTTTATCCAATTGGAGAACTTGCCATTTACTACCACTCTTTGCATTCTATCTTTCACCCAATTTCTAATCCACACACAAACGTTTTCCCCTAGGCCTATTTCATTCAATTTGTACAGTAACCACTTGTGTGGAACCGTACCAAATGCCTTGGCAAAGTCTAAATAGATCACATCAACCGCTGCTCCCGCATCTATATTTTTACTCACTTTTTATGCGATCAAGTTAGTTTGACAAGACCTGTCTTTCACAAAGCCATGTTGGCTCCTGCTAATGATATTCCTGTTCCAGCTGAATTCTTGAATATGTTCCCTTAGCGACCCTTCAAACAGCTTCCCTACCACATATGTTAAGCTTACAGGTCTGTGACTTTGATCCCTTTTTAAATATGGGCACCACATCTGCTTTACACCAATCCATGGGCACCATACCTGAAATAAAAGAATCCCTGAAAATCAAATATAATGGTCTGGCCAGAGCCTGGCTTAGCTCTTTAAGTACCTGTGGGTGTATACCATCTGGCCCCGGGGCTTTGTCTACCTTAACACCATTCAATTGTTTGAACACTTTTTCTTGGGTTAGCCATTCCCATGCTGTGACTGTTCTGTAAA
Organism: Rhinophrynus dorsalis; assembly: GCA_037306005.1. Lineage (NCBI taxonomy): Eukaryota > Metazoa > Chordata > Amphibia > Anura > Rhinophrynidae > Rhinophrynus > Rhinophrynus dorsalis. Next base: position 190,705,972 of record CM074724.1, read on the forward strand.
AGTAGTTTACAGATTCTTGTCCATTGGGTCTTCCTTGGTAAAAACAGAAGGAAAGAAATTATTTAAAATATCTGCCTTCTCTCTATTCCCCTTGACTATCTCACCCGTTTCAGATAACAAGGACCCAACATTATCAGACTTTAATTTTTTGCCATTAATGTATTTAAATAATTTTTTGGGTTGCTCTTGCTCTCTTAGCAATATTTTTTTCATTCTCCAGTCTAGCTAATTTAATAGCCTTTTTACAGGTTTTGTTGGCATTTTTGTATTCTGCAAATGCCTCTGCTGATCCCTCAGCTCTATAATGTTTAAATGCTGCTTTCTTGTTATTTATTTCATGAACTACTTTACTGGTTAGCCACAATGGTTTTAATTTGCTTCGTTTGTATTTGTTTCCAACAGGGATAAATTTATATGTATATTTTTGTAATGTTATTTTGAAGGCATTCCACTTACCTTCTGTGTTTTTTCCTGAAAGTATTCTATCCCAGTCAACGAGACCAAGGGATGAATTAAACCTGATAATGTTGGCCTTTTTAAAATTCAGTGTTTTGGTGGAACCCATACCAAATTGCTTTTTTGAATTAATCTCAAACTATACCATGTTATGGTCACTGTTCCATAAAGTGCTCCCTTACTTGGATGTTAGAGATAAGTTCTTCATTGTCAGTTATTACCAGATCCAGACACGCATTCCCTCTGGTTGAGGTCTGCACTAGTTGAGACAAAAAATTGTCATTCAACAAGTTCAGAAACTGACTACTTTTAGCAGAATTAGCTGTTCCATTTTTCCAGTCTATTTCTGGATAATTAAAATCCCCCATAATTATAGTTCTCCCTATTTGAGAAGACTTTTCTATTTGCATTAATAGCTGTGATTCTTCAAGGTCACCAATGTTTGGTGGTTTATAACAAATTCCCACTAATATTTTCTGGGTAGTTTTACCCCCAGTGACTATTTCAACCCACAGGGATTCCACGTGTTCACTACTGTCATCTCATATATATTCCCGCAAATGAGGCAATAATGCTGGTTTGACATACAGACAGACCCCACCACCTCTTCTGTTTGACCTATCTTTTCTAAATAACATGTAGCCCTCCAAATTGATTGACCAATCATGTGTGTCATCCCACCATGTTTCTGTTATGCCTATCAAGTCATAGTTTTGTTGGGATGCACCGTGATGTGAAAATAGGTACGATGCAGGTTTTTGTGTTACGCGTTTTTGTTGTGCCTACGCTCGTTAGCTATTCTCGTACACTTACTTTTAAATCCGCTGTAAATCATGTGTTATTTGCGACCGATGTGCCCTTTTTTGCGGCTGGTTTAAATCTAAAAATCTTTAGATCTTTAAAAATCTAAAAATCTTTAAATCTTTAAATCTAGCCCTTAAACTCTTCCCTGTTTGCCAAACTAAACATAATTATATCCCAAGGCAAAGCTAGCGCCCTTGATACCAAAGTTGACTTCCTAGGAATTTCCAGAAGAGAAACAATCTCAAATTAGAAACTTAGTCAATCTATACTCCCATCAAAACACATTTTCTAAACTGTAATTACAGTCTTTGCTGGGTCATCTTAACTTTGCAAAGAAAATTTTCCCTCAAGGTAAATCCTTTATATCCCATTTACTGACACTCCTGTCATCCACACCAGACTCATTCAATAATTAAAATAGATCAGCCAGCCTCATCTGACCTAAAAATGTGGAATACATTCTTGCAGTATTGGAACAGCCATTCTGTGTTCCTCCCCCAATCTCACACTCCTCCCCAAAATGTTTTCAGATGCCTCGGACCATCATGGTTTTGCAGCCATAGTAAGCAACAACTGGTTCACGGAACCTTGGCCACCAGATACTAATAGTAACATAATAACATCAGATAGTTCCCTGGATCAACATCCTATCTGCAATGAAGCCATATCATAATTTTCAATATTGTTCTGTGCTAGATAGGCATCCATTTTTTTTTTTTAAAGCAGTTGCATTATCTGCAAGTACAACATCCAGAGGCAACGAATTCCATAGCTCTACCACCCTTACTATAAAGAATCCCTGCCTTTGTTTTAGTCGAAAGCTCCTTTCTTCTAGTCTTCATGGATGACCTCTTGTTCTTAGCTCAGCTCTTTGCGTAAGTAATTCATTGGATAGTTCTTTGTATTGACCTTGAATGTGTTTGTAAATGGTAACCATATCACCCCTTAGACGTCTCTTCTCTAATGTAAACAAACCCAGTTTGGCTAGTCTCTCTTTATAACTCAGATCCTCCAATCTTTTTATCAGTTTTGTTGCACGTCTCTTCACCTTTTCCAGTTCAACAATGTCTTTTTTAAGAACTGGCACCCAAAATTGTTCTCCATATTCTAGATCAGGTCTCAAATTGAAAAGTGCATCCAGGTGCTTTAGGAGGATGGATCAATGGTCAATCAGTGTCACTACCGTCTGCTGAGGTGCTCTGCCTCTGCTGTGTGACGCCAGACCGGGTATGGAGTTGCGCAGCTCCTGCTGCGTGCGTCTGACATCACCGTGGCCAGCATCCCATCCCATATAGGTAACTCCAGCTCACTTTCCAGCGTGAGAAGCGATAAGGCAGAGGCACTGATGCATGTCTGAGAGGGGGCGCTAATTGTAACATTAGCCATTCAAAGTGAAATTAATCTGTGGTGGAGAGAAATTAATAGATACTTAAATGACCACTAACTTACCATAGTCTCCCGCCAAACAAAATATTCTGTTTAAAGCTATGTATTGCTTCTCCCTGTATATTGAATACAGTTTTAACTATCATCACCGGCTGCTTCGGTATCCATTTGAGGGGGCATTCTGTGGGCTGGGAGGACTTGGGGAGAGGGGAGACTGTAGTGCATTCCAGGCACCATCTGTTGTTTGTCATCACACATACATACATACATACACACACACACACACAAAACACACACACACACTGCTCTGCAGCCAAGCTGCGACAATGGGCTTCTAATTGATGACAACACTGAATGTAGTGTGAGGCTGGGGCAGTCTGCCACAGACAAATAGTACATTCAAATGGAGTTAAAATGACTTTCAAGACATACATCTCCACTCAGTAGCAGGACAGGGGGTGGGTCCACCATCTGAAGATACACCAGTGAGGGTACTGAGAATCTACCTACATTGGTAACAAATGAGGGTTCTGCACTGTGTTGGAGGTGGAAGACATTCAGCTTAATTAGTATTATGATGGAAATACTTGTAAATACAAAATGGAGATACAAATATTTATCAGCAGCACTCTCAGACTGATTTGCTAAGAACTGTATTAATTCTGGGGAAACCAATGCATTATGGAGTAAACAAGTAAACATTTCCATTTATTTAATCCTTTGAGTTCCAGAGAGAGACCCAGTACATTGTGAAGCAATGCATTGGGCACCCCTTTGGCACTCATATAATTAAATGATAGGTTATTGAATATTTTTGTTAATTTTATTCTGAATAAAACATAGAACAACAGTGTCAATTCATCAAAGAGAGCTTGAGATGGGTGGGGTTAAAGGTGGGGATATGGGTGGGGCTATGCATGAGAAACTGGTGGTGAGTAACTTTTCAGGCCTGGCTAGTAGCTCAGGACTTCAAATTTTTGAGCCCTGTTCTAAATGACGCCTAACCAAGGGTTGATACAGAGATTGGATAATATTAGCATCCCTTGCATCTACACCTCTTTTTATGTAGGCTAGTACCCTGTTTGCTCTTGCAGCAGCTGAGTGACTTTGCACACTGCTGTGAAGTCTATCATCTCGGGAGGTTGTGCTTGCAGATAATGCAACTGCATTCAAAAAAGCAATGGATGCTTATCTAGCACAGAGCAATATTGACAATTCTGACAGATGGCTTCAAAGCAAATAGAATATTGATCCAGGGAACTATTTGACTACCAATTGGAGTCAGGAAAGAATAACTCCCCCCACACACACACTTGGGACTAGATTGGAAATGGCTCCAGAGGGCTTTTTTTGCCTTCCTATGGATCAACGGGGGTGTTTTTGGCATGGGCTGGACTTGATGGACGCATGTCTTTTTTCAGCCTTATCTACTATGTTACTATCTATCAGTACTCCTAAATCTTTCTCTAATGAGGATTCCCAAAGCTGTTTCCCTTTAGATTATACGTTGCAAGTTTGTTTCTATAGCCCAAAGGCATAACCTTGCATTTCTCTACATTAAATGTCATCTGCCACTTTTCTGCCCATTCACTCAGATTATCTAAATCCTTAAATAGCTTAGTTTCATCAGCAAAGATTGAGATGCTACTTTCAATTCCCACTTCTAGAGCATTAATAAACAAATTAAAAAGCATTGGGCCCAGGACGGAACCCTGTGGCACACCACTTATAACTTTAGACCAATTTGAAAAGGTTCCATGTACAACAACTCTCTGCCATCTATCATTTAACCAGTTCTCAAGCCATGTGCAGATAATACTGCCCAAACCGAAGCCTTTTCATTTATGCAGTAACCTGCTGTGAGGCACTGCTTTTGCAAAATCCAAGTATACTACATCAACAGTAATTCCCTTGTCCAAATTACTCTTACTCTTTCATAAAATGCAAGGAAATTATTCTGACATTATCTATTCTTCATAAAACCATGCTGATTTCTAGAAACAATATTTGTCTTCACATAGTTCTGAATACTGTCAGTTAGTAACCCTTCTAGTTTCTTAGGGCTAGATTTAAAGGCTCACATTAAACCAGCCTCTAAGTGAAAAAGGCACATAGCTCGCAAATAATACATGAGTTACGGCAGATTCAATAGAATCAATAGATTCAAGAATAGCTATCGAGCGTAGGAACACACAAAACACGTAACGCAAAAGCCGTTGTTGCTCATGTTAATGCACAACGGGCGGCCAAATCACACGATAACATCGCTCAAAACAACATGTAACATAACGGCTGCCTTTGTCTAGCAACCCTGATTGATGCAAAAACAAATTCAAACACACAGCCAATCCCAAAGCCCCAAAGTATCAAAAAACTTAAAATACACCTATATATACCCAAAAATAACCGTCACAAACTGTCTGTTATCGAGTTCTTCAGCGCTAGATATCAGGACAGAGGAGCGGAGGACAGTGATCAGAGAGAGGGAGACAGGAGCATACATTGGAGGTAGAAGGAGATTTTTGAGTTTGGAGAGGTGCACTTACTATACACATATTACACTTTTGCACATATTATATATACATACAAACACATACACATACATACACATAGTCCTTTTATTTTATAACACCTTACACATTTTACATTTTGTTTTTACAGTGTGAATCTGTGAGTGAAAGGGTGTGACAGAGAGTGAGTGGATCGAGTGTGTCTGTGAGGGCCAGTGGGGGTGCCTGGGTGTGAATGGGTGAGTTATGGCAAGGAGAGGAGGACAGGAGAGAGGGATGGGGAGAGTAGTGGAGGAGGAGGAAGGTCAGGAGGGTATCCCTGAGCAGTGCAGGGGCGGGAGACCCGCAGGGCGGAGGGGGACCCGGCCCACAAGAGCAGGCACACGCAGGACAGGGACAGAACCTGCAGTGGGACGAGGGGTAGTTGCAGGGGAGCAACACACACAGTCAGAGTCAGACCAGGCAGGGCACTCCAGCTCTGAATCCTCCCATGCCGGAGGTGACTAGGGCAGGATCAGGGACCCGAAATACACAGAGGAGGAGAACACGGCTCTCATGGAAGCTGTCCTGTAGAGGCAGAGTGTTCTCCACCCAACGGCGAAGGTCCCTGGCCTGTCAGCGAGGAGGAAGGCAGCCTGGAACTAGATATGCAGCAGGGTCAACGCGGTGGCTCCATGCAGGTGGGACGTGGAGTCCGTCAAAAAGAGATGGTGCTAGAGGGATCATCAATGCATCGATCAACAATGCTTTGGCAACCCCTCTGGGACTCAAAGGGTTAACCAGACAACAAACAAGTCAATAAGCCAACGATCACATTCACTAAGCGGTGACAAAGAGATGGTGGAGACAAAGTAACCCTCACACACCCTCACTTCACCAATACCAGTGTTAGTCTATGGAGAATATGCAAAAACAAGAATCAAGTTAATAGGGTCCCATTGTACAGACTCCATGGAAAACACTGGAAATGGGGAAAGGAGATCACTGGAGAAGTCACCATCATGCCGAGTACAATTCCACAGAATTAAAGGTGGATGAAGTAGACCTTGGTGTTGTGGCTGCAATCATTTACTATAACTTGAAATGACATATCCCACATCTGATTCCCACATGGATCCACAGGGGTGCTGTTGCCGTGGGTGGATGGTACACCAGCCGCTGTTTGCAGGATACACATGGGAACCAAATATCAACCATTGTACCTTGGTCACCAACAGGCCATGACTGATGGATATCTAGGATTGAGTACGGTTGCCTCACACAGAGAAAAACAGGCCTCAATCAAAGATATCCCTCACTACTGGCTTGGTTGTTGCCCTTAGGTTTCAACTGCAACATACAACACGGACGGGATCTTGTCAGATTCATCAATCTGTGATTGCCAGGGTAGTATCCCATGCATCACAATGTAATGCATAGGATATCATCATGAAAACCAGAAAGTAACCTGTCAAGTAATACAAAATTGTGCATTGTACGGGATCAAATAAGGATATAGGGTTGAATAACACCTGAATCCCACTGCAGATCTATTCGCAAAAGATATGGGGCTCGATTTAAAGGCAACCGTTAAACCAGCCGCTAAGTGAAAAAGGCACATCGCTCGCAAATAATACAGGAGTTACGGCAGATTCAATAGCTACTCTACGAGAATAGCTATCGAGCATAGGCACACAAAAAACACGTAACACAAAAGCCGTTGTCGCTCATGTTAATGCACAACGGGCGGCCAAATCACACGATAACTGCGCTCAAAACAACATGTAATATAACGGCTGCCATTGTCAAGCAACCATGATTGATGCCAAAACAAATTCAAACACACAGCCAATCACAAAGCCCCAATGTATCAAATAACTTCAAATACACCTATATATACCCAAAAATAACCGGCACACACTGTCTGTTATCGAGTTCTTCAGAGCCAGATATCAGGACCCAGGAGCGGAGGATAGTCATTAGAGAGAGGGAGAGAGGCGCGTTCATTGGAGGTAGAGGAGTTTTGCAGTTTGGAGAGAGGAGAGAGGTGCACTAAATATACACATATCACACTTTTGCACATATTACATACACACATACAAACACAAACACATACACATACATACACATAGTCCTTTTATTTTATAACACCTTACACATTTTACTTTTTAATTTGACAGTGTGAATCTGGGAGTGAAAGTGTGTGACAGAGAGTGACTGGATCGAGTGTGTCTGTGAGGGCCTGTGGGAGTGCCTGGGTGTGACTGGGTGAGTGATGGCAAGGAGAGGAGGACAGGAGAGAGGGATGGGGAGAGTAGTGAGGAGGAGGAAGCTCAGGAGGGGATCCCTCAGCAGAGCAGGGGTGGCAGAGGGAGATCTGCAGGGCGGAGGGGGACCCGGCCCACAAGAGCAGGCACACAAAGAAGAGGGACAGAACCTGCAGTGGGACGAGGGGTAGTTCCTGGGGAGCACCCCACACAGGCAGGGTCAGACCAGGCAGGGCACTCCGGCTCTGAATCCTCCCATGCCGGAGCTGATGAGGGCAGGATCAGGGATCCCAGATATAGTGAGGAGGAAAACACGGCTCTTGTGGAAGCTGTCCTGGAGAGGCAGAGTGTTCTCCACCCAACGGCAAAGGTCCCTGGCCTGGCAGTGCGGAGGAAGGCAGCCTGGAATCAGATCTGCAGCCGGGTGAACGCGGTGGCAACATGCAGGCGGGACGTGGAGTCTGTGAAGAAGAGATGGGGCGACTGCCGGAGGGTGGTCAAGAACAAGATGTCTGACATGGCCAAGCAAGCCCGAGGCACCGGAGGTGGCCCATCTGTGCCCATCACATTCTGCGGCTGGGAGGAGATGGTGCGGCAGAACATGTCCCCGACCATGATCGAGGGGTTCGTGGGAGGAACTGACACTGGGGATGAGAGGAGCCTCCACACTACCGGTAAGTGCAACACTACAGAACAACACACTACAGCAACCAACACCAGCTGCACACACAGTCACACCTCAACACATGTCCATCACTCAGCCATACAACTGCACCAACACAGCACCATGAGGGTTAAAAAAAGGACACAACACCTGGACAAATGGCAACGTCCAACTTGGGACAAACCTGTCAAAGTCCTACTTCAACCCTCCTGTCGCTGTGCTCATTACACACAATACACAAACCTTCATGTTCAAAATGTCGACTGTCATAGATCATCACTGTTCACACACAATGTCACCCATGTCCCCACCCCCACCCTAACCCCTTGAGTGCTATAGGGATCATCAATGCATCGATCAACAATGCATTGGCAACCCCTCTGGGACTCAAGGGGTTAACCTGACAACAAACAAGTCAATAGGACAACGATCACATGCTACACAGGGGACATTCACTAAGTGGTGACAAACAGATGGTGGACACAAAGTAACCCTCACACACCCTCACTTCACCAGTACCAGTGTTAGTCCATGGAGAATATGCCAAAACAAGAATCAAGTTCATAGGGTCCCATTGTACAGACTCCATGGAAAACACTGGAAATGGGGAAAGGAGATCACTGGAGAAGTCACCATCATGTTCATTTCATCAGTTCAACATCACCGCTTACAGAATCACAAAAGGGGGCATCAGATCACACATCACAGTGTCACACAGAATAAATGCTTGTAGGTGCAACACACAGGCCGAAAACTATTTTACAGAATTCAAGCTGGAAAAAGTAGGCATTGGTGTTGTGGCTGCAATCATTTACTCTGACTTGAAATGACATATCCCATATCTGATTCCCACATGGATCCACAGGGGTGCTGATGCCATGGATGGATGGTACACCAGCATCTCTATACAGGATACATATGGGAAACAAATAGCAAACATTGTACCTTGGTCACCAACAGGCCATGACTGATGGATATCTAGGACTGAGTACGGTTGCCTCACACAGAAGGATGGATGGGCTCATACACAGAGAAAAAACAGGCCTCAATCAAAGATATCCCTCAATACTGGATGGATTGTTGCCCTTAGGATTCAAATGTTACTAAATATGTTCCAACATGATGTGAACACAGAGATCACTTCACTGGATGTGATTGCCTTACTGGCCAGATATGTGCACCCATCACATATCAACCTACATTGCTACCATCCAAATACACATACATAGTATATCACACTCTACGTAGATGGGATATACGAGGTATGCTCATATCCATCATATCAATACAATGTCTTGTTGGATGGATGCACATATATAGCCAGTAAGGCAATCACACCTAATGAAATGCTCTCTGGCTTCACATCTTGGAAGGATATTACTGTATCCATATGAAGGGTACATATCCACATACATATATGACCATTTCTACTTGTGTGTCACTGTAATGGGATAGCAATGGGTAATGTCATCATGATGTCATATCATTGCCATCGTTAACAGATGTGTCTTGATCTAAGTCCCATCCCTCCAACACTCATGGTTATACAGATATTGCTCCATGTGACAGGTGAAGATATCCATCATTTGACCACACGGAGGCTCTTCAGAAGAGCCAAAGTCGCAACATATCGAGAGAAATACCTCTTTGGAATGGTCCACAGAGTGTGCTTGTAAATCATGCACACCCTGTACACCATTCCAATTAAGTATTGTTCTCTAAATGGGTTGATTTTGTCTCTGCTGAAAAGCCCTCGTGTGGACAAATGACTGAAATCTCCATCTGTCACATAGAGCAATATCTGAACAACCATGAGGGTAGGAGGGATAGGACTAACAGAGAACAACATCTGTTCCCACAATGTCTACAATCTGATATCAAGGTGGACTTAACCTTTGCCACCCCCCTGGAGGGATAGCCATCCCTACAAGTTGTGAAGACAAATATATGTTGTTGGATCCCCCCCACCCCCGAGTTAAACAATGGTATTCCTACTGCTGAAAGGTGTGTTGATGCAAAAGGTATCACAGCTCAGACATGGATATGTCAGGGGCAATATCCCAGTGGCCTGATATTGTACAGTGGTGCTGTTACTACACAATCATATGGACAGCTCTGGTACAGGGACCAGATATCTACATGGGAGGGTGTAGCAACAGCCCCACTGTACTATTTCTGGACACTGTGATATTCCAGCTGCACCACCACAGGCTGCACCACCCTTTCCAGCTGCACCACCACAGGCTGCACCACCCCTTCCAGCTGCACCTCCCCAGTACAGTGGCTGGATGCCACAGGAGGAGAGGTGGACATATCCATCCACCTCCACCAGCTACTACCCTCCATCAGCAGCACCACCACCACCAGGGAGACAATGGCTGCCAGGGACAGTGGCCACAAACCAATATGGCCCATATTCCTCACACATCAACCCACCCTCCTGGATGGCTCCACAACATGCCCCAAGGTATGATCCCAGGTGGGGTCCCAGCACCTATCAGTGGCCACCATATGAGCCTTGGCCACTGGACTACCCACACCTGGGCCTGATTGGTGAGCCCCAGCACCCCCTACCCAGGGACATATTCACACCTCCACCAGCACACACATCTCTGGGCAGCTCTGCATCACTTGATGTGGTGGGCATATGCCCATCATCTGCACCAGCCACTCCAACAGCAGCCACAGCACCCTCAACTGCAGCAGAGAAGGAAAGAGCACCCTCAACAGCAGCAGAGGAGGAAAGAGCACCCTCAGCAGCGGAGGAGGAGGAAAGAGCACCCTCAGCAGCGGAGGAGGAGGAAAGAGCACCCTCAACAGCAGAGGAGGAGGAAAGAGCACCCTCAACAGCAGCAGAGGAAACAGCAGCACCAGGGACACCGGGCACATCCACCTCCAGCACCGCACGCCTCACAGGCATGGAGGCGGAGTGTATGGCCCTTCAAAGAAGACTACTCCGGTCAAGCAGAAGTACAGACAGCAACATCACCAGGAGCAGGAGGCAATCCAGGAGGAACATTGCCCAATTGGAGACCAGAATCCAAGCTCTGGAGTCGGAGGTGGCCAGGGGGAACACACTACTCCACCAGCTCAGGACTGGTCTCATGGACATGATGACACAGGTCCTTGTGGAGTTAAGGGAGATCAACCGCAGAGAGAACCTGAGGATGGAGAGGGCGAACTTGCGTTCCACCGAGGGGTCTACTGCAACCACCACCCCCTCCAGTGTTACCCCTGAAGCAACACCTAGGGGGCAGAGGGTTACCAGGAGATCCACAAGGGCATCCACCTCTGGCACCCAGGCTAAGGCCCCCCACCCAAAGAAGAAAAAATGAAAGGCCCAACCTGTTAAGTTTCCCCTCAATAAAGAAAACATTATTTTTAATTCCAGTCTGATCTGTTGTGTCTTCAGTTATGGATTGGGTGGCAGGGTTGTCTCCAATGCATTGCCATACAATGCAGTGAACACAACCTCTGCCTGGGTGAAATGTTAGTGGGATGCTACAACATGGGTTCACACACACACCGTTGTACAAATTCAACTTGTAATACATCCCTGGAGCCATATTACACCACTGTGTTATATGGCGGTGTTGTGTGTTGAATTTGAACAACAAAACATACCCCTTAGCACAACAAATTGTACAACACTGAACATTTGTCTACATCATATGTTGTGTTTAACCCTTTGAGTGCCAGAGTGGTAGACAACGCATTGTAAAGAAATGCGTTGGGGACCACTCTTGCACTCAGTGGGTTAATGGGATAACCAGACAAACAGCTCTGTGACTTAGCAGGGACATTATAAGCAGGATAGATAAATGGGACATGTATCCATGTTGTCTTGGATTCACACACTCATTGTGCAACTGACTTACTGGAGAAGCCAATGTTTTTAACCTAGGATTTCAATATGTAGCACACACATTGATATCCTGGGCTGAGCATTGGGGTCTCCTGTAAGTTGAGTTGCTGTTTCCCTAAGGGTGTAACAGACTTCACCAGTGATAACACATGTCCACTTAGTCTGGTTGTTCGTTAGCCCATGTACTGAGATATGTCAAAGTGGAGCAAAATCTCAGAACATGGATTATACTGAGCAATACAGATACTGTGGACAGGTATTCACTGTGGAAGTATGTCCCCTGTATCACCTCTTCATCACTCCCACAACACATTGGTGCATCACTGCCACCATCATCTGTTTGCATGGATATATCACAGAGTCCAGTCACTGGCAAACAAGTGGTGGACTCCTGTGATGTGGGTGATGCCTTTCCATGTATGGGGCATACTCTACCCTGGGTGTGGTAACACATTGACAAATGTGTTCTCAAATATATCCTCCTACAGACACAGATAGAATGGTGATGGTTCATCTTTATTGTATCTCAAAGTACATTAGAATGTACATGTGTTTTGTGTGTGTATTGCCTATATGCATTGAACACCTGTATGAGAACACTAAATGTACTTTGAAACTAAATCGTAATACTTCAGTAACACTGCTGCCCTGCTCATGTGTTGTCCATGAGGTTTGACAACTCTGTAGCTGAGCATCCTGACTGTACAGGTTAAAACACTCAAGAATTAGTGTTTTCTGTGTCTCTATGAGAATGTTCCAGTAGAGGTTTGTGTGAACCTCAGGTCAAACTTTGCATCACCAACAACATCACCATAAACAGCAAGGGGTGATCTTCATGAAGGTGTTGTCAAGACATCAATCCAGTCACATGGAAGATCTTCAGTTCAAGGATGGATCATGTTACGGATGCCTGCGGGACAAGAGGACAGGATTTGGAGCAGTAGACCTGAACTGATCATCAAGCAACAACAATTTAGTCTTTTTCATCCCCTCAGTTTTCACAGTTACAGGTGAGTGCACAAACCATTGCTTGACAATGTGTTGTGTACTCATCTGTAACCAATTCTGTGGGGAACTAAGGACATGTGCATCAGTCCTAGGGATATGTGCCCCTGACATGTATACACACATTAACAAGTGTTCTGAGAGCTCCATGGAAGTAATGACATTGTGCTGCCACTGTGAAAGTGACAGTGGCAGCCCAATGTCATTTGTTCCATGGAACTGTTAGGACACATTTGTTGATGTGTGTATTCATGTCAGGGGCACATATGTCTGCACACTCACAGGTCTGCATGGAGTCCCTGGTAATCTGATCTACATCTCATGACCTCTACATTGTGTGCCCATACCACTGTACATCCACCCCTGTGCTGCTCTTCTCAGCTGTAGCACAGTACAGGTCCCATATTGAGTCTGATGTCCCTTCTAATGCATATCATTAGATAATACTCTTTTGCTACTGGGCTAGCATGGTTGTTCAGGCTATAATCATGGCATATCCAGTTAGTTGCTGTCAATCAAGCCGTGTAAGGTGATGAACATGGGTAATATGTTGTACCTTGTTTATCCTGGGGGTGTGCGTGATATCCTTGGGGTCTGTATGTCAGCGTGGAGAGTGGAATGGAGGATGGTTGTTGAGTCCACACACACAATTTTCCACGTCCACTGCCAGTGCAGTGCTGTGTCACTGTTCCTGTGGGGTGAGACAGAACAAAATGTGCAGTGTGGTTAGTGTCACAGGACTGATGGGGGACTTGCATGGATTGTTTGCATGCATGTGTTATACTCACAGGTGAAGTGTTCCGTGATGAGCCTGTCTCTGATCTGTGCCCCTCTCATGGTCTCCTCCACATGCCCGATGTCCATGGCCACTTCCTGTATGGGGGGGTCCGGGATGTGCTCCAGCAGCCTGGTGTCCACTGCGATGTTGTGCAGTATTGCGCACGCCACAATGATGTCACACACCTTAGCCGGTGCATACTGCAGTGCTCCCCCAGAGTGGTCCAGACATCGGAATCTTGACTTGAGGAGCCTAAATGTCCGCTCAATAGCATTCCTCGTTCTGGCATGAGTCTGGTTGTAGCTTTCCTGGGCATGTGTTTGGGGATTGGCCAGAGGGGTCAGTAGCCAGGACTTGCATCCATAGCCAGCATCACCTGTGTAATGTGAGTGACATGGTGAAACAGGGAGCACATGTTGTGAGAATGATGTATTGTGTGGTGGACGTAGTAGCTGTGGGTCAGGTGCATGCTGAGCTGAGTGGTGTGTACACCTGTGTATGTGGTGTGATTTTGTTTTGTGAACTCACCCACTAGCCATCCCCCTGTAAAGGTTCCATTCTCAAAATCTCTGTGGACTGAGGAGTTTTGTAGAATGTATGCATCATGTGTGCTGCCAGGATATTTTGCACAGACATTCATGATCCTCATGTTGCTGTCACACACCATCTGCACGTTGATGGAGTGGAAGTTCTTCCTGTTGATGAATATCTGTACGTCACGTGCTGGGGCCTTAATCCGGACATGGGTGCAATCTATAGCACCCATGACCCTGGGCATGCCTCCCTTTGCGTAAAAGGCCTGCTTGACGTGTATCCAGTCCATGTCGGTGGTGGGAAAATGTATATAGGTACTGGCCTTGCTTTTGAGGGCTGGCAGGACCTGGGCCAGCACTCTGGAGAATGTGGCCTGTGACATGCCAGATGCGTAACCCTCAGTGGACTGGAAGGCCCCGCTTGCCATGAAGTGTATGGCACAGAGTAGTTTCTGCAGGCCAGTTAGGGCATGGTTGTGGATGTAGATGGGATCCACCTGCTCCTTGATGACCTCATACAAGGCAATGATGCTGTCAGGCCTCAACCTGTAGCGATCAATGACCTCGTCATCAGCCATTCCAAAGAGTGTGACCCTTGGGCGGTATACCCTGGGCCTTGGTGGTCGTCTATACATCCTCTGCCCTCCAGGTGGGGATGGACTCCTGTGTGGCTGCTGAACCAGAGCCTCCTCACTTGCAACAGGTGAAGGCTGTTGATGAGGCGTGCTTGGAGTTTGCTGATGTTCCCTAGCTCTCTCCCTTGCACGCCTTCTCCGCAGTCTTCGCAACAATATGTAACCCAACATACTGTTTGCTCTCTCTATCTGTCTCTCTCTCTCTCTCTCTATCTCTCTCTCTCCCTCCCTGAGTGGAAAACAAGCCACAAGTGAGTGTGTTGAGTTGTCCCTTTAAGTACTTGCTAGGGTGTTGTGTAGGTGTGGTGATGAGGTGAGTGCTGACCAATTGTGAGTTGTTTGTGTCCAGGTAAGTGTTAGCAGGTGTGTGTGTGTTATAAGATGTGGTGTGTTGTGCTTGTTCTGTGTGTGCCATTTGCGGGCGTGCAGTTGTGGGGTGCAGGTCGCGTGTTGATGTTGCCCAGGTGAGCTTGTATTTGCAGGGTCCGCTTTGTGTGATGACCCCCATTGTTCCGTGCCATGTTGTGTTGTTGTTTTTTTGTGTGTCATTGTTCCTGTGGTGTTGCTTGTTGTTGTGTGTGGAGTGATTTGTGTTGTGTGTGCATGTTTTTGTGTTGTTTTGGCATTGCACGGGTTAATTTTCCCATTTACATGGTTGTGCGGTAAGCCTTTTGTGTCTTTTCCTCTGTAACGGGTGTTTAGTTTTGGCTGTTAAGTGTCTAACGTGTGTGAAAAGTGGGTCTTAACTTTTAGCCGTTAGGTGTGTCTTTTTTTCAGCCATTATCAGTACCGCAAGCCTTTGAATAGCTCTGGGGTACGTTGTTCCATGCGTCTGAATGCACGTAAGTGTATCGGCCGTAAGGATTCAGCAACTGCCGTTAGCTGTTCTTTAGACGGATCTTTGAATTGCAACATGACACTTAACGCACCCGTTAGTGATTTTTTTTTGCTAACGGCTGCCTTTAAATCGAGCCCATGGACACTAATAAAAACGTTCAGATATGTACCTTTCAAATGTTTCTAAATATGTCCCAACATGATGTGAACACAGAGATCAGTGCACTGCATGTGATTGCCTTACTGGCCAGATATGAGCACCCATCACAAATCAACCTACATTGCTACCATCCAAATACACATACATAGTATATCACACTCTACGTAGATGGGATATACGAGGTATGTTCATATCCATCATATCAATCGAATGTATTGTTGGATGGGTGCACATATATAGCCATTAAGGCAATCACACCTACTGAACTGCTCTCTGGCTTCACATCTTGGAAGGATATTACTGTATCCATATGAAGGGTACATATCCACATACATATATGACCATTTCTACTTGTGTGTGACTGTAATGGGATAGCAATGGGTAATGTCATCATGATGTAATATCATTGGCAGCGTAAAAAGATGTGTCTTGATGTAAGTCCTATCCCTCCAACCCTCATGGTTATACAGATATTGCTTTATGTGACAGGTGGAGATATATGTCATTTGACCACACGGAGGCTCTTCAGCAGAGGCAAATTCGCAACATTTCGAGATAAATACCTCTTTGGAATGGTCCACAGAGAGTGCTTGCAAACCATGAACACTCTGCACACCATTCCAATTAAGTATTGTTCTCTAAATGGGGGATTTTGGCTCTGCTGAAGAGCCCTTGTGTGGACAAGTGACTGAAATCTCCATCTGTCACATAGAGCAATATCTGAACAACCATGAGGGTAGGAGGGATAGGACTAACAGCGAACAACATCTGTTTTCACAATGTCTACAATATGATATCAAGGTGAACTTAACCTTTGCTATCCCCTTGGAGGGATAGCCATCCCTAAAAGTTGTAAAGACAAATAAATGTTGTTGGATTCACCCCCCCCCCGAGTTAAACAATGGTATTCCTACTGCTGAAAGGTGTGTTGATTCAAAAGGTATCACAGCTCAGACATGGATATGTCAGGGGCAATATCCCAGTGGCCTGAAATTGTACAGTGGTGCTGTTACTACACTATCATATGGACAGTTCTGGTACAGGGACCAGACATCTACATGAGAGGGTGTTGCAACAGCCCAACTGTACTATTTCGGGCCACTGTGATATTGCACCTCAAAATGAAACCTTCACCCATAATAACTCAAACAACACCTTTCAGCAGTGGGAGTACCCTTGTTTACCCAGGGGGATTAACCCAAACACACATATTTTTCTTCACCACATATCAAAGTATAACTGTCTCCACAAACATATGGCTAAGGTCCCTAATCACAACATCTTATTTCTCCACACAGCTTACGGCCCTCAAGCCCAGCGGGAGCCAGTGGAGGAGGCTATGTCACCCCCCAGTGAGGAGTACACAGAGGAGGGGACCAGCCGGTGGTCACCATACCCACCATCAACATCCCCTCCAACACAGGCTGCACCACCACCTTCTGCACCATCACGGGCTGCACCCCTCCAACTGGACCACCACAGGCTGCACCCCTCCAAGCTGCACCACCACAGGCTGCACCCCTCCAAGCTAGACCACCACAGGCTGCACCCCTCCAAGCTGCGCCTCCCCAGTACAGTGGCTGGATGCAACAGGAGGAGAGGTGGACGTATCCATCCACCTCCACCAGCTACTACCCTCCAGCAGCAGCACCACCACCGCCAGGGAGGCAATGGCTGCCAGGGACAGTGGCCACCACCCAATATGGGCCATATGCCTCACACAACACACCCTTCTGGATGGCTCCACAGCATGCCCCAAGATATGAACCCAGGTGGGGTCCAAGCACCTATCAGTGGCCACCATATGACCCTTGGCAACTGGACTACCCACACCTGGGCCTGATTGGTGAGCCCCAGCGCCCCCTACCCAGGGATATATTCACACCTCCACCAGCACACACATCATTGGGCAGCTCAGTGTCACTTGATGTGGTGGGCATATGCCCATCATCTGCACCAGCCAATCCAACAGCTGTCAAAGCAGCCACAGCACCTCCAGCAGCA
The DNA here is from genome assembly GCA_037306005.1 of Rhinophrynus dorsalis. Taxonomy (NCBI): domain Eukaryota; kingdom Metazoa; phylum Chordata; class Amphibia; order Anura; family Rhinophrynidae; genus Rhinophrynus; species Rhinophrynus dorsalis. The sequence goes on from CM074724.1 coordinate 190,723,855, forward strand.
GCAGAGGAAACAGCACCTCCAGCAGCAGAGGAAACAGCACCTCCAGCAGCAGCAGAGGAAACAGAACCCTCAGCAGCAGAGGAAACAGAACCCTCAGCAGCAGAGGAAACAGCAGCATCAGGGTCACCGGGCACATCCACCTCCAGCACTGCACGCCTCACAGAGATGGAGGTGGAGTGTATGACCCTTCAGAGTAGACTACTCCGGTCGAGTAGGAGTACAGATAGCAACATCACCAGGAGCAGGAGGCAATCCAGGAGGAACATAGCCCGATTGGAGACCAGAATCCAAGTCCTGGAGTCGGAGGTGGCCAGGGGGAACACACAACTCCACCATCTCAAGACTGGTATAATGGACATGTTGACACAGGTACTTGTGGAGTTGAGGGTGATCAACCGCAGGGAGAACCTGAGGATGGAGAGGAAGAACTTGCGTTCCACGGAGGAGCTCTACTGCAACCACCACCCCTCCAGTGTTACCCCTCAAGCCACACCTAGGGGGAGAGGGTGACCAGGCGATCAACAAGGGCATCCACCTCTGGCACCCAGACTAAGGCCCCCCCCCAAAAAAAGAAAAAATGAAAGGCCCAACCTATTAACTTCCCCCTCAATAAAGAAACCTTTTAGTTTGGATTCCTGTCTGATCTGCTGTGTCTTCAGTTATGGATTGGGTGGCAGAGTTGTCTCCAATGCATTGCCATACAATGCAGTGAACACAACCTCTGCCTAGGTGAAATGTTTGTGGGATGCTACAACATGGGTTCACATACACACACACCGTTGTACAAATTCAACTGGAAATACATCCCTGGAGCCATATTACTCAACTGTGTTATATGGCGATGTTGTGTGTTGAATTTGAACAACAAAACATACCCCTTAGCACAACAAATGGTACAACATTGAACATTCGTCTACATCATATGTTGTGTTTAACCCTTTGAGTGCCAGAGCAGTAGGCAACGCATTGCCAAGAAATGCATTTGGTACCACTCTGGCACTCAGAGGGTTAAGGGGATAACCAAACAAACAGCTATGTGACTTAGTGGGGACATAACAAGCAGGACAGATAAATGGGACATGCATCAATATTGTCTTGGATTCAAACACTCATTGTGCAACTGACTCACTGGGAAACCCAATGTTTTTAACCTAGGATTTCAATGTGTAGCACACACATTGATATCCTGGGGTGAGCACTGGGGTCTCCAGTAAGTTGAGTTGTTGTTTCCCTAAGGGTATAACAGACTTCACCAGTGATAACACATGTCCACTTAGTCTGGTTGTTCGTTGATGTAGCCCATGTACTGAGATATGTCAACGTGGAGCAATATCTCAGAACATTGATTATACTGAGCAACACAGAAACTGTGGACAGGAATTCACTGTGGAAGTATGTCCCCTGTATCACCTCTTTATCACTCCCACAACACATTAGTGTATCACTGCCACCATCATCTGTTTGCATGAATATATCACAGAGTCCACTCACTGGCAAACAAGTGGTGGACTCCTGTGATGTGGGTGATGCCTTTCCATGTATGGGGGATACTTTATCCTGGGTGTGGTTACGCATTGACAAATGTGTAATCAAATATATCCTCATACAGGCACAGATTGCCTGTCCTGCTCATGTGTTGTCCACAAGGTTTGACAACTCTGTAGATGAGCATCCTAACTGTACAGGTTATTACACTCGTGAATTTGTGTTTTCTGTGTCTATATGAGAATGTTCCAGTAGAGGTTGCTGTGAACATCAGGTCAAACATTGCATCACCAACAACATCACCAGAAACAGCAAGGGGTGATCGTCATGAAGGTGTTGTCAAGACATCAATCTAGTCACATGGAAGATCTTCAGTTCAAGGATGGATCATGTTATGGATGCCTGTGGGACAAGAGGACAGGATTTGGAGCAGTAGACTTGAACTGATCATCAAGCAACAACAATTTCGACTTTATAATCCCCTCAATTTTCTTAATTACAGGTGAGTACACAAACCATTGCTTGACAATGTGTTGTGTACTCATCTGTAACCAATTATGTGGAGAACTAAGGACATGTGCACCAGCCCTATGGATATGTGCCCCTGACATGTATACACACATCAACAAGTGTTCTGAGAGCTCCATGGAAGTAATGAATTTGGGCTGCCACTGTGAAAGTGACAGTGGCAGCCCAATGTCATTTGTCCATGGAACTATTAGGACATATTTGTTGATGTGTGTATTCATGTCGGGGGCACATATGTCTGCACACTCACAGGTCAGCATGGAGTCCCTGGTAATCTGATCTACGTTTCATGACCTCTACGTTGTGTGACAATACCACTGTACATCCACCCCTCTGCTGCTCTTCTCAGCTCTAGCACAGTACAGGTCCCATATTGAGTCCAATGGCCCTTTAACCCCTGTTGTGCCGGAGTATTATCCAATGCATAGCATTGGATAATACTCTTTCGCTACAGGGCTAGCATGGTTGCTCAGGCTATGATCATGGCAAATCAAGTTAGTTGCTGTCAGTCAAGCCCTGTAATGTGGAGAGGGGAATGGAGGATGGTTTTTGAATCCACACACTCAATTTGCCACGTCCATGGTAAGGTTGATGTTTGGGGCCATGCTGCTGCCAGTGCAGTGCTGTGTCAATGTTCCTGTGGGATGAGACAGAACATCATGTGCAGTGTGGTTAGTGTCACAGGACTGATAGGGGACTTGCATGGATTGTTTGCATGCCTGTGTTATACTCAGAGGTAAAGTGTTCCGTGATGAGCGTGTCTCTGATCTGCGCCCCTCTCAAGGTCTCCTCAACATGGCCGATGTCCATGGGCACTTCAGGTATGGGGGGTCCTGGATGTAATCCAGCAGCCTGATGTCCACTGCGATGTTGTACAGTATTGCGAATGCCACAATTATGTCGCACATCTTTCCAGGTGCATACTGCAGTGCTCCCCCCCGAGTGGTCCAGACATCTAAATCTTGACTTGAGGAGGCCAAAGGTCCGCTCAATGGCATTCCTCGTTCTGCCATGAGCCTGGTTGTACCTTTCCTGGGCATGTGTTTGAGGATTGGCCACAGGGGTCAGTAGCCAGGACTTGCAGCCACAGCCAGCATCACCTGTGTAATGTGAGTGACATGGTGAGACAGGGAGCACATGTTGTGTGAATGATGTTTTGTGTGGTGGACGTACTATCTGTGGGTCAGGAGCATGCTGAGCAGCGTTGTGTGTACGCCTGTGGATGTGGTGTGATTTTGTATTGTGAACGCACCCAAAAGCCATCCCCCTGTAAAAGTTCCATTCTCTAAATCTCCGTGGACTGAGGAGTTTTGTAGAATGTATGAATCATGTCAGCTGCCAGGATACTTTGCACAGAGATTCAGAATCCTCATATGGCTGTCATACACCATCTGCACGTTGATGGAGTGAAAGTTCTTCCTGTTGATGAATAGCTGTGCGTCACATGCTGGGGCTTTAATATGGACATGGGTGCAATCTATAGCACCCATGACCCTGGGCATGTCTCCCCTTGCGTAAAAGTCCATGTCGGTGGTGGGGAAATGTATATAAGTACTGGCCTTGCTTTTGAGGGCTGGCAGGACCTGGGCCAGCACCCTGGAGAATGTGGCCTGTGACATGCCAGATGAGTAACCCTCAGTGGACTGGAAGGCCCCACTTGCCATGAAGTGTATGGCACACAGTAGTTTTTGCAGGCCAGATAAGATATGGTTGTGGATGTAGATGGGATCCACCTGATCCTTCATGACCTCATACAAGGCAATGATGCTGTCAGGCCTCAACCTGTAGCGATCAATGACCTCATCAGTCAGTCATTCCAAAGAGGGTGACCCTTGGGCGGTATACCCTGGACCTTGGTGGTCGTCTATACATCCTCTGCTGCTGTGGAGCATCCTGTTACTGTGGAGCATCCTATTGCTGCAGCTATGCATCTGCAGGCAGGTGCTGTCCTCCAGGTGGGGATGGACTCCTGTGTGGCTGCTGAGCCAGGGCCTCCTCACTTGCAACAGGTGAAGGCTGTTGATCAGGAGTGCCTGGGGGTTGCTGGTGTTCCCTAGCTCTCTCCCTTGCACGCCTTCTCCGCAGTCTTCGCAACAATATGTAACCCAACATATTGATTGCACTCTCTATCTCTCTCTCTCTCTCCCTCCCTGAGTGGAAAACAAGCCACAAGTGAGTGTACTTGATAGGGCGTTGTGTAGGTGTTGTGATGAGGTGAGTGCTGACCAATGGTAAGTTGTTTTTGTCCAGGGAAGTGTTTGCAGGTGTGTGTGTGTTATAAGATGTGGTGTGTTGTGCTTGGTATGTGTCTGCCATTTGCGGGTGTGTAGTTGTGGGGTGCAGGTCGCGTGTTGATGTTGCACAGGTGAGCTTGTATTTGCAGGTGTCCGTTTTGTGTGATAACCCCCATTATTTCGTGCCATGTTGTGTTGGTGTTTTTTGGGGGGGTCCTTGTCCCTGTGGTGTTGCTTGTTGTTGTGTGTGGAGTGATTTGTGTTGTCTGTCCATGTTTTTGTATTGTTTTGGCATTGCACGGGTTAATTTTTCCATTTACATGCTTGTGCGGTAAGCATTTTGTGTATTTTCCTATGTAATGGGTGTTTTGTTTTGCCCATTAAGTGTCTAACATCTAAGAAAAGTGGGTCTTAATTTTTTCCCCTTAGGTGTCTCTTTTTTCAGCCGTTAACAGTACCGTAAGCCTTTGAATGGCTCTGGGGAATGTTGTTCCATGCATCTCAATGCACGTAAGTGTATCGGCCGTAAGGATTCTCAAACTACAGTTAGTTGTTCCTTAGACGGATCTTTGAATTGCTACATGAAACTTAACACACCCGTTAGTGATTTTTTTTTTACTAACAGCTGCCTTTAAATCTAGCCCTTAGACACTATAGAAGTCAAGCTCACAGGTCTATAATTTCCTGATTTGGATCTTGCTCTCTTTTTATTGTCAACTGAAGTTTATTGATTTTCAAAAAAGGTTTACACAAATATACAAGAAGATATAAAAAAAAGTTACAGAAAAGAGAAAAGGAAAGAGAAAGAAAGGAAAGGAAGAAAGGGGGAGGAGAGGGGGATAGACACATGACACACGGTATGTATCCCCCACTGATATATTCAATGATACATACAATCAAGTTCAATACAGGGAGATGTTGATTACAAACATTACACCATATATGACCAGTAATGCAACTGTGAAAAATAGCAAATAATACAAACATATGGCTGCCCAAAATCATGTAACACCTGAAATGTAGAGCCTCGGTACAAGGCTTCCGATGCATCTCCACCCGGCTGGGTCAGGCAGAGAGGCACATGAAAAGAGGTGGTTAGCATAAGAGACCAGGAAAACTCAAGCTACTAGTAGTATAAAAGTGGGGCTCACTATCACAGTTTCATTGAACACTCAGACAATTGGGTAGGATAAAATAGAAAAGCTTTATTAGGCAAAATAAAGCGCACAAGGCCCCTCACAGGTCCAAACTCTACAAACAGCAGTAATAAAGTTTGACACAGGACAGGGCATGCAAAATAGCAATACAATAGTGAGGCTCTACCGGCCTTACCGAATACAGGGTAAGGCAGCCTGATATCTGGTGCAACAAGGAACTGAGGAGGCTCTACCGGCCTTACCAAATACCGGGTAAGGCAGCCTGATATCTGGTGCAACAAGGAACTGAGGAGGCTCTATAGGCCTTACCGAATACCGGGTAAGGCAGCCTGATATCTGGTGCAACAAGGAACTGATGAGGCTCTACCGGACTTACCGAATACCGGGTAAGGCAGCCTGATATCTGGTGCAACAAGGAGCTGAAGAGGCTCTACCGGGTCACAGGCTGAGCGTATAGTGGGAAGGCAACGGTAACTGCTTAGTGACCGGATAGCACTGACTGGGTGTGCTTAACGGAGGCCACAGATAGCCACAGGCTGAGCATATAGTGGGAAGGCAACAGTAACCGCTTAGTGACCGGATAGCACTGACTGGGTGTGCTTAACGGAGACCACAGATAGTCACAGGCTGAGCGTATAGTGGGAAGGCAACAGTAACTGCTTAGTGGCCTGATAGTACTGACTGGGTGTGCTAACGAAGGCCACAGATAATCACAGGCTGAGAGTAGCACAACCGGAGGCAACAAATCAGAGAGAACTGACAATAATAGCGAGGGCAACAAGATAGCGTAAGTCAGTTAATGCCTGGATCAGTACACGGAGAGCGGTTGTTAGCCAAAGCCTGGATCGGTACACAGAGAGCGGTAGTCAGCCAAAGCCTGGGTCGGTACACAGGGAGCAGTAGTCAGCCAAAGCCTGGATCGGTACACAGGAGCAAGGTCAGACGGAAACCGGATCAACACGGAACAGGAGCACTGAATAACGTAAGGTCAGGAACACCACGAAAGGGCACCGGCCTAGTGACAGGAGGGTGTATATAAAGGCTAGCCCTGGGAGGGGCTAGACAGCTAGCACCAATAAGAGACAGCAAAGCACAAACCCGAAAGTCAGAATGTCGCACAAGAATCACGGGCAACGTGATAGTACCCGCCTCTCTAAGACCTCCCCTCCTGCCTTGAAGGGGCCTGGGTTTGCTAGGAAACTTGGCATGGAATCTGCACAACAGAATAGGAGCATGAATATCAGAGTGGTTAACCCATGAACGTTCCTCTGGACCATAACCCTTCCAATGCACCAAGTATTGGACCTAGCCACGAAATCTACGTGAATCCAGAACACTCTGCACTTCATATTCATCGTGATCCTGTATGAGCACAGGACCAGGGACAGCAGGAGTGGTAGTGTAGCCGTTGCACACCAATGGTTTGAGGAGTGACACATGGAACACATTGTGTATTCTCATAGGAGCCAGTAATTCCAACACATAGGAGACAGGGTTAACTCGACGGAGCACCCGGAACGGACCACAAACCGGGGAGCAAACTTGAGACACGGAACTTGCAACCTGAGATTCTTAGAGGATAACCAGACCCAGTCCCCCACCTGGAATACAGGAGCCGGTAGACGTCTGTTATTAGCATGCTGCTGGGCATGTGCAAAAGACTCACGTAGGGTATTCTGGACCTGTGCCCATGTGGAGCGGAGCTGCCTAATATGCTCATCCAGAGCTGGAATCTGTTGTGCCTGAAAGTTATCTGGGAGCAAGCATGGTTGGAACCTGTAGTTGATCAGGAAGGGTGAGCTCCCAGACATGCTGCACACCGCACAGTTCCTGGCAAACTCTGCCCACGGCAACAAGTCAACCCAATTTTCGTGATGACTGGAAATGAAACAACGCAAGAACTGCTCCAATCCCTGGTTGGCACGCTCAGCGGCCCCATTAGTTTGGGGATGATAAGCCGAGGAAAATGACAACTGAATCCCATATGTTCACAAAAGGCCCTCCAGAATCTCGAGACGAATTGACTCCCACGATCCGAGACCAGCACCTTGGGTACCCCGTGGAGTCGGAATACCACCTTGGAAAATACAATTGCCAGTTCCTTAGCAGAAGGCAAGCCAGGGAGTGGCACAAATGAGCCATTTCAGAGAACCTGTCAACTATCATTAGGATTACAGTAAACCCTCTGGAGGCCAGCAGTTCTCCCAAGAAATCAGTAGATACGTGTGACCAAGGCAGGTCCCCATTAGGAACAGTCTATAAGAGACCCACAGGAAGATGTCTGGGAACCTTGGAATGGGCACAAGTGGCTCAGGCTGCTGGGATGCCAAGATCTCCTCCCCTAAGGGAGACGTGATACTGGTTCGTAGGGTGGCAAGTATACGGTACGGAGGGATGATAGGCACCGGAATAGAGTCAGCTTCTGGATCTGAGCCAAATTGTCTAGATAAGGCATCAGCACGTACATTTTTAGTACCAGGCAAGTATGAGACAATGAAATTAAAACGAGACCAAAAAAGCGCCCATCTCGCTTTTCTCGGAGAAAGCCTTTTAGCCTCTGATAGATACATGAGGTTTTTATGATCATTCAGGATCAAAATAGGTACCTTAGTGCCCTCCAGCAAATGTCGCCATTCACGTAAGGCCAGAATAATCGCTAGGAGTTCCCGGACTCCAATGTCATAAAGACTCTGTGCTTTGGTCAACTTCCTCGAAAAGAACCCACATGGTCTCAAGGTCTTATCCGGACCTGGTTTTTGGCCCGACTGCCCCGACTCCAGTCTCAGCAGCATCCACCTCTAAAGTAAATGGCATCCCAGGAATAGGATGTGACAGAACTGGAGCAGTAGAAAATGCCAATTTTAGAGTCTCAAATGCCTTAATTGCCTCTGAGGCGGAGGCACCCTTGTGGGTCATATCGGTGAGTGGTTTGACAATACTGGAATAGTAGCAAATAAATTTCCTATAATAATTTGCGAATCCTAGGAATCGCTGTAAGGGTTTGAGGCCCGTGGGCCGCGGCCACTGTTGTACAGCTGCAAGCTTGTCCTTGTCCATAGCGAAGACCTCTTTAGAGATCACGTACCCCAAAAAGGCCACACTGGACCTATGGAACTCGCACTTCTCGAGTCTGCAATACAGCTTGTTCTCCCTTAACTTCTGCAAGACCGCAGAGACATGGCCACGGTGAGTCTCCAGGTCAGGAGAGTAAATCAAAATGTCATCTAGGTACACGACCACAAAGGATTGTAAAAACTCACGTAGGACATCATTAATCAATTCTTGAAACACCGCCGGGGCATTGCACAGACCAAATGGCATAACTAAATACTCGTAATGCCCCGTACGAGTATTGAAAGCTGTTTTGCACTCATCACAGTCCTTAATCCGAACTAAATTATACTCTGCCCTCAGATCCAGTTTAGTAAAAATGGAAGCGCCCTTTAAACGATTGAACAATTCGGTGATGAGTGGAATGGGGTAGGCGTTCTTTATCATTATTTTGTTAAGACCCTGTAAGCTTTAGTCTGTTTTTCTGTCTGTTTCCTCTATATTTCTTCTTATGCCCCGGGAACCACCGACTTCATACCGTTCCTCTGAGATCTCGTAAACCACAGGCCTGGAGATAAGAAATGACCACACAGAGACTAGAGTCTTGTGCTATAATCTCTTATCTGATTTATTGCGTGAAATTCATCAGGTTTTATAATGCAAAAATAATGGGTGGTAAGCATGTAAATAAGGGGGAGAGGATTTTCCCTCCCCGGATACATAGACATATATGGACATTGTCGGTTATTCTACCAATAGGAAAAGAGTAATATCACTTAGGTTTGATAACAGTTAATAAGTTAATAAATCACACCTGCGCTTAACTCATTATCCTGGCGGAATGCCCCTTACCACAAAAGTACAATAACAAGCTATATAAAGATTTGTGCCAGACCCAAGGGAAAGTACCTGACTTGTTGTTGTCAGCATCTTAAATGTCACCTCTTAATATTCCCTATTAAGCATCATTTTTGAAATTAACCCTTAACAAGCGTTACATACCAAACAAAATAGATCAAATTATTGCAAGTATGTGTAAGCCTTATAGAAACAAAATTTTCCCTTTCAATTCCCCTGTTTTGTTCTTGTTAAAGAACAACCAAAATATCCATCCCTCCTCGGTCCCCCGGATCCCATCAGCAGATAGGATCTTTAAACCACCCCCCCACACAGTTTTCTCCCTTCCCTTAGGGGGAATGAGGGTATCATGATTGGGTCAGGGGGCCCCGACCCCTTGAGGCTGTTTAGTGATTGGCTTATCATGGGGGTGGGCGGGTAGCGGGGGAGGGAAGCGTAATTTATCATAGATATCATTCAGTACTTGGAAAGGGACCTCATAATTAGGATCCAACATCTGAAGGGGAATGTCTTCATAACTACAACCCTTAATGGATCGGTTGGTGGGGACATGAGCAACCGGGAGGCTGATTTGGCTGAATGAGGGCATAACAGAGCGGGCACACTTAATAAAGACCGGACAGCACTGAACAAAACAACAGGCAAAAAAAATGATGAAAATACAGAGGATGAAACCAACAAATAGTTGTTTGAGCCAGCCAAAATTAGGGAGCCATGACCACAGCCAATCCAACCAACCATCTCCCAGGGTGCTCTGTTTAATATCGCTAACTATGTCATGTAATCCCTGGATATGATCATGTATTGACTTGGAATGGTCAGACAAATTGAAACAACACATTCCCTCAAATTCCTCACACCCATGATTATGTTTTAACAGCAAATAGTCAATGGCAGCCCTATTCTGAAGTGCCATACCCCGAAGACTCTTGACATCAGTCAAGAGTTCTTCCATGACTATAGAAGTGTGGTTAATGGCCTTGACCATGGCACAGGCAAGTTTTCTGTTTTAGCCGTATCTATTGCCAACCCGGGAACCCCGACAAATGAAATACCTAATGCTATAATTTCTGCATTACTCAACATGTTGACACTAGAATCGCAATCCTTTGGCATGTGTATAGTTTCCCTTTTGACTCGCCCTGTACCTAGGTTAGTTGGTCCTGCCACAAGGGCAGCTCTGGAAGGCATTGCTATGGCAATTCTACTAATGGCACAGGGACCTCCCGTGGTATTCCCAGGGATATAAGAATAAGAGGTATTCCCACAAGAGAAGAACCACCCTTTGGGCAGCTTTACAGAGTAATAAACAGGATATATCTCAATGGTACGGTTACAGGTCATGGTGTTCCATGGCAATTTAGATGGGGGTGGTTGATTTACCCTGGAGAATCTCCTTCCACTTGGAATATAAATAATTAGTTGGAAAACCTTTAATATACACACAAAAGTCTGCGGGGGCAATAGATATAGTACGTACTGATGTCATGTTGGGCCATGCGGGATTGGCAGGGTATATGAAATGTTTAACGGTGTTAGCTGTGAGAGCACTCACAATGGACCAAAAAGTGGACGAATCTATGCGCTTTCTGTCTGAGAAAAGGGTGCCCATGCCACCATCGTTTGTGGCACGGGTGAAATTCAGGAGGGTTTTACGCGGGACAGGAATGCTGATAAGGCATGTAGTCAGTATATTTGTAACACTGTTCATGCGAGAAAGACAGAAATCAGGGGTCTGCATTATCTGTAAAGCCATATATGACCATACGTTGGGGGTATCTATTTCCCCAAAGCCCTACGGACTCTAGAAGGTAAAGGTCTGGTATTATTATTGATCATCATTGTCTCTGCCTGGTGTACATAAACAAGCATAGTAATCATAGTGGTGATCATCACCACACCCAAAATTATCATCAAAACACGTTCAAAGCTTCTGTATACAGGATCTGGTGCACGTGACCCAAGCTGGGTATAGCCTCTTCCACCAACAGAGTCATTATCGAAGTGGTCTCGGGGAGTTGGTTCTCGTTGATTTAACGCTAGGTAAAGAGCAAGAAATTCATCGACGAGTTGCTCATCGAGAGATGGTGTTATTTCATCACAGGAGCCTTCTTGACGCGGCATGCATGTATCCATGTTGGGCTGTTTTCAGTCAGGACAGCGGTCCGCGTTACAGCAAGGATAGTAGTTGGTTCACCGAATGGAGGATCCAAAATCTTGTCTCTAATGAGCTGCTTGATCAAAACCTGATCACCTGGCTGGAACGGATGAGTCGGTTTTCCTGTTGGAAAAGGTAGAGAAAGAGAAACATCACCATATATGCCGTTCAATTTATCAATCAACTGTGATACATATTCTTGTTTTATACATTCCAAGTCACCAAGTGACCTGGTTGGACCATGTGTCTTAGCCCATGGTGTGGGAAATGGTCTCCCCATTAATATCTCAAATGGAGAAAACCCTGTAGTCTTATTGGGTGTCATTCTTATTTCAGCCAATACTGCAGGCAGGTATACTGGCCAATTCACAAAAGTGCCCCTTGTCCCTTTTCTTAATTTCTCTTTAATGGTCCTATTGGTTCTTTCAACCTGACAGGAGGACTGCGGGTGGTATGGTATGTGGAACTTCCAGTCTATACATAATTTTTGACAAATTAATTGAGTAATTTGTGCCGTGAAAGGTGTTCCTTTATCACTGTTGATCACTAGTGGACATCCAAATCTAGGGATGATTTCTTTACACAATATAGTAGCCACAGTTGCAGCATTTTCCTTGCGCACTGGAAAAGCCTCAACCCATTTAGAGAACTGATCACAGATGACCAACAGATATTGAAACCCCTTTGATTTTGGCATATGTGTGAAATCAATTTGCAAATTTTGCATAGGCCCATCAGGGGGAGGCAAATGTTCATGTTTTGCACCTGTTGGATTGTTCCTAGCACATGTCAAGCACCTAGAAAGTTGACTGTCAACTAAGTCTGTCAATCCCTGTATAACAAACTGTTTCTGTATAGTGCTGGTTGTTTGGTTTCTACCTATGTGGCCAAAACCATGGAAGTGACTTATAAAAATGGGAGCTGCTGTCCTGGGAATGCCTATCCTCCCCTCTTTATCCGACCAGAAGCCGTCAGGGTTCAAGGTCAGATGATTACGTTTCCAGTAGTCTTTGTCAGAGTCAGAAGCCAATGCCTGTAGTGCAACAATGTCCACAGTGGGAGTAGGGGGTATCATGACCATTGTAAGCTGGGTGTCGGTAGTAGAAGTGTAATCTTTATGTGAAGGGCCTGAGAGAGCTGCTTCTTTCGCAGCTTTATCTGCCAAGGCATTACCCTTGGCTATATCAGTAACATCAGAGCTATGTCCCTTACATTTGGCAATAGCTAGTGTTCTGGGTAATAAAATGGCATCAAGTAAGTCATTAACTAACTGCGCATGTGATATTCCCTTGCCATCTGCAGATACAAATCCCCTGTTTCTCCAAATGATACCAAAATCATGTACTACACCATAGGCATACTTAGAAACTGTATAAATGGTGACATCCTGATTTTTAAACAATCTGCAAGCTTGTGTTAACGCCACTAATTCAGCTGCTTGTGCAGAGACAAAAGGTAAGGAATTAGCCATTAGAATAACATTAGGCAATTGTACAACAGAGAATCCAGTGTGGTATATGCCATCTGCTGGCTTAGAGCAGGATCCATCAACAAAAACCACTTCTCCTATCCTTAAAGGGGAAGTAGATAAATCATGCCTTGGCGAAGTGTCAGCTGCAATGGTCTGCAAACAATCGTGTGGTTCCTCATCTGTGTAATTGTCATCTGGTTGTGAATGGGCTAGCATCTTATGCAGTGCCAATGAGGGGCCCATATGTGAGGGATAGTATTTGATGGATAAATTCTGTGTGGATGTTAATATTGTTTCATACCCCGAGCGTCGTTGTGCGGTCATGTGTTGAGTGGTAATGTTATTGAGTATGTGCAGGACTTGGTGAGTGTTAGATGCCCTGGGTCTGACCACACATTCTCAATCATTGTCTGCGGGAAGTCATATTTGATGCCCAATGTCGGGCATGCCGTGGACCACTCAATCCCCATGTGTTTAGTGCATGCATCTAATAAAAATCTATAGTCTGGTCCAGTCAATTGAGCCCCTTGGGTGCATCTTTTCAAATAAGCTATTGCTGCACTGGGGGACTTAATGGGATTCGGGCAGTCTTTGGCCCATGCGTTCATTGTCAGAACATCAGGGGGTTTGTTGATAACCTGATCGCCCATAGTCATAAAAGGCATAGTCAGGTTAGTCTGGCTAGCGAGGGTAGGGGGTTCCTTAGGTATGTCAGCGGTTACCACTACCTCAGTTCCCTTCCGATCCCTGGGTGTCAACTGTATGTCGCCTACTGACTGAGTAAGAGTATGCAGTACCTGTTCCTCTGCACATGGCTGAATCTCTAGGTTTTGCTGTCTCTGTTGCGCCTCTGAAGCCCTGACCATCTGTCTTGTCTGAACTCCTGAACTAGTTACGGCATCTGTGTCTCTGTAATTGTCTTCAGGAGCCAAATTCAAGACCTTAGTGAGCCTCCTGAGGACGTCCCTTTTCTGCCCCTTTGTAAGTCTTGGGGTGCTGGGTGTATCAATATGTGCCAGTCTATCAGTAGTCAGACTGTGAACCTCATGTGTGCCGAGTCTGCTGTCAGTGACTCGTATATCACCCGCAAATGAGCTTCGTCTGTAGGGATATGGGGATAGTTCTATGGTATCATGTTCCTTTAGTAGTGACTGAGACCTTTTTGTAAGTCCTGTAAGGGCAGGAGTGAGTGGGAGATCTGGAGTTACGTTAAGGTAGGGGGCAGAGTGATTTCTTCGCTCTTCCCGTAACTCCCCCGATATCTGTGTTGTTTCCTGACCACCTTCCTGCCTAGGCTGACTTTCTAGATTTCTGACAAAACCTACTGGAGTGGCAGTCGTTTTTGTGTCAAGACGTGTAATTATGTCCCTTAGCTCCTTGTCTGTAGTAGGTACAGGCACTACATTTATAACACTCTGTGAAGCTGTTGCTATAGGTATATTAGTGTCGGTCTCAGATTCCTGTTTAATGGGTTCCCTTTTCGGAGCCCTTCGTCTGCGAGTGTTAACTAGCAGATCTAAGTCGTCGTCTGGGGTCTGCAATGCAGTCAAGGAAGGGTAAAGAGGAGTAGGTGTACTCTGTAGTGTAGGGTAAGGAGGAGGTATCGGGGGTGCAGTGGGAATAGGGGATGGTGGTGGAGGAGGGGGCGGAAGATCATGCAGAAAAGTGTCATATAACATGTTTTGGACGCATGCATAGGGGGCTAAATCCACCCAGACCTTACCACATGCAGACATATATTTCATATCCCAAGATGGGTCTCCATTTTACCATATCCACTGAGGGTCACCTAAACATAGTCCTTTAATCATGGCTATGTGCCAAGGGTCGAACGCGCCCTCCCGAGGGAAGGGGTTCGCAGACTGTAAACCCTCGGTCCATCCAGCCATGTTGTCACAAAATGGATTTGCATAATAATTCACAGCCTGTTCTGTGACAAACTCCTTAGGGGTCTGGCCGGGTTTCATTTTGCATACTTGTACTTTAACATTTTTCCTACCCTTCTGAATGGTTATGGTAGAATCACTAGACTTAGATTGGTTGGTACCCATATTAGCAATGTCACAAGTCTCAGTTAGGAAAAAACAATATCAATCAGCTCAGTATAACTTTAGATATATATATATATATATATATACACATAAGAAAGCAACTAATACAAGTGTAATAAAACTTCAAATGGTGTCAATGTATATATAGTGAGACCACTTACCACGGTCAGCAAAGCAAAATAAATGCTATCATGCAAATGTTAGTCGTGGCAGACAGAAATACAAGGACAGACAACAAGACATATAAAACAAACAATAGCATACATTCAGACATTACAGGTTCCTTGTTTATGTGTTTTGAAATGAGTTAAATTATTTTCTTCCAGGGAGTAGGGTGCTCATATACGCTGCCCCTAAAAGTCACAAAGCATGCCTGTCTCCATAAGGCAGATTATCTACTCATGCCTTTAAATATATATATCTCGCGGGGATAGACCTGGACAGATTTTCTACTCTGACCATACATATATCAGAAGGATAATTTGAAACGGACTATATGGTCTGACCCCGTAAATCATCTGGAGACAAGGTTATTTGGAGAATACACTTTGATTATGCATCAATTTACTTGGGAACAAGTTATTGATCCTAATTATTGTTTCCGTTCCGCAAGTTTAATCTATAAATGATAATTATCAGAATGGAATAATAGCCAGACATTATGCACAAAAATAAACTGTCATTTGTACAGACTTAAACGGGAGTCTTATAAATCAGATTGACAATAATTAATACAAGGAAATATAATACTATACATATGATATAAAAGAGTTAATGAAAAATATGACAGGCAGCAGTAAAAATATCAACAAATGGGTTAGTGTTATATCAAGGCTTATTCAATCTCGAGGAAGGTCTGTTTTACAGGCGCCTGGATACCCTGTAAATAATATTTGCACTTAAGAGCTCTCAAAATACATCGAGGTCAGGACTGAAACCTGCCTCCGAGGTCAGGACTGGAACCTGCCTCCCAACCAGGTGTCTTAATATCCTATAACCCACACATAATACATAAAATCATGTGTGCCACCCGGTTAGTTGGGACTTTATACCCAACTTCTATACAGACCAATATATATATATATAAAAGGTATCCTCAGAGAGTAGTGAGTAGCCCACATGTATAGCAGCATATATATATAAGAAAAAATATATATATATAAAATATAATCAACTCACCGCTCAGTAAAGATACTGCCGACTACGCCAATTGTAAGCTTTAGTCTGTTTTTCTGTCTGTTTCCTCTATATTTCTTCTTATGCCCCGGGGACCACAGACTTCATACCGTTCCTCTGAGATCTCGTAAACCACAGGCCTGGAGATAAGAAATGACCACACGGAGACTGGAGTCTTGTGCTATAATCTCTTATCTGATTTATTGCGTGAAATTCATCAGGTTTTATAATGCAAAAATAATGGGTGGTAAGCATGTAAATAAGGGGGAGAGGATTTTCCCTCCCCGGATACATAGACATATATGGACATTGTCGGTTATTCTACCAATAGGAAAAGAGTAATATCACTTAGGTTTGATAACAGTTAATAAGCTTCGGACAAATCACACCTGCGCTTAACTCATTATCCTGGCGGAATGCCCCTTACCACAAAAGTACAATAACAAGCTATATAAAGATTTGTGCCAGACACAAGGGAAAGTACCTGACTTGTTGTCAGCATCTTAAATGTCACCTCTTAATATTCCCTATTAAGCATCATTTTTGAAATTAACCCTTAACAAGCGTTACATACCAAACAGAATAGATCAAATTATTGCAAGTACGTGTAAGCCTTATAGAAACAAAATTTTCCCTTTCAGACCCCTATAATCAACACAGGGTCTTAGTTCCCCGTCCTTCTTTTTAACAAAAAAGAATCCAGTCCCCGCAGGGGAGGAAGACTTGTGTATAATACCCCGAGCCAGGGCGTCACTGATATACTCCTCCATGGCACTGTTTTCGTCACCAGACAATGGGTATGTCCTACCCTTCGGGGGCATAGCGCCTGGCACAAGATCAATAGCACAGTCGTACATGCGATGTACCGGCAAAGTTCTAGCCTCACCCTTACTGAACACATCACTGAATGACTGATATTCCAGCGGTAAGGAGGGAGAAGTACACAAAATTTTGGTAGGCTGACTCAGACAGTGGGTTTTACAGTACTCAGACCAAGACCATACTTCACAATTTCTCCAGTCCAGTCTGGGATTATGCTTATGTAGCCACTGGAACCCCAAAATGACCTCAAAATGGGGGGACTGGATAATCTGGAATTGAATGGTCTCTTTGGGAAGGGCTCCAATGCAGACAGATAAAGGATATGTCTCCTGCGTGACTTGAGGTGGTACCAGCAGCCTCCCATCAATGGCCTCAATGTCAAGTGGACAGTCTCTGCTTACCAACGGAATGTTATACATCATCGAAAAATTATTGTCCATGAAATACCCGGCTGCACCAGAATCAATTAGGGCCGGCATCTTAGCAGATTCAGAGGCCCAAGAGATCACAATGTCAATCACAGGTTTGCTTAACATGCCTTCTGGGGACTGGTATACGCCACCTAGGATCTGTCCCCCACATGACCCTAGGTGCGCTCATTTCCCGGTTGCACAGGACAGGTTTTTAGCAAATGACCTGCCTTGCCACAGTATAGATATAACCCTTGTTTGTGACGGAAGGGGCGCTCTTGCTTGGACAATCGTGTAAAACAGACTTGCATAGGTTTTGTGCTCCCTATAGCAGGACCCGGAGGTATGGGAGGAGAGGGAGGCATGGGTGGGAAATTAACTCTGTTGCCAGGTTCGCCAGTGGATCTTGCCCTGCGATCCTTGTATAGACTCCTCTCCCTTATGCGAGAGTCAATCAGAATCGTGTACTCAATTAATTTATCTAGACCCACTGGTAGGTCTTTGGCCGCAATTTCATCTTTAATTTTATCATCAAGGCCCTGGGAAAATGCAGCAACAAGCTCCTCACCATTCCAGCTTACCTCTGCTACAAGTGTACGAAACTCAATGGCAAACTCAGAAACATTACATGTGCCCTGCTGGATTCTCATAAGGCACTTGGCAGCAGAGGTGGCACGCCCTGGAACCTCGAACACACTGCAGAAGGCCCTTACAAAGTCAACAAAATTTGTAGTAATTGGTTTGCCAGTCTCCCATATCGGATTTGCTCAGGCTAAGGCCTTGCCCGTGAGTAGTGAGATCATAAATCCCACCTTGCTTCTGTCACTGGGAAATGCCTGTGGCAATAGTTCAAGAAAAATCTCCAGTTGATTCAAGTACCCAAGGCAAAGTGTTGGCTCCCCATCATATCTCAAAGGAAGCAGAGCAGTAGCTGAGAGCCCTCTAGAGGAAGAGCTGGGTACACTAGCCTATGTCAATGGTGCTGGAACTGGAGTGGCCACCAAAGATTGTACAGGTCTAACCGTTGTTCCTGCGCATCCAATCTTCACAGGAGATTCTGGGAACTACCCTCACCAGCCTTGTCTGAGGTCATGGCCCTTTCGTACTATCACGGTTTTATTGAACACTCAGAAAATTGGGTAGGATAAAATAGAAAAGCTTTATTAGGCAAAATAAAGTGCACAAGGCCTCTCACGGGTCCAAACTCTACAAACAGCAGTAATAAAGTTTGACACGGGACAGGGCATACAAAATAGCAATACAATAGTGAGGCTCTACCGGCCTTACCGAATACAGGGTAAGGCAGCCTGATATCTGGTGCAACAAGGAACTGAGGAGGCTCTACCGGCCTTACTGAATATCGGGTAAGGCAGCCTGATATCTGGTGCAACAAGGAACTGAGGAGGCTCTACCGGCCTTACCGAATACCAGGTAAGGCAGCCTGATATCTCGTGCAACAAGGAACTGAGGAGGCTCTACCAGCCTTACCGAATACCGGGTAAGGCAGCCTATCTGGTGCAACAAGGAGCTGAAGAGACTCGACCGGGTCACAGGCTGAGCGTATAGTGGGAAGGCAATGGTAACTGCTTAGTGACCGGATAGCACTGACTGGGTGTGCTTAACGGAGGCCACAGATAGTCACAGGCTGAGCGTATAGTGGGAAGGCATCAGTAACCGCTTAGTGACCGTATTGCACTGATTGGGTGTGCTTAACGGAGGCCACAGATAGTCACAGGCTGAGCGTATAGTGGGAAGGCAACAGTAACCGCTTAGTGACCGGATAGCATTGACTGGGTGTGCTTAACGGAGGCCACAGATAGTCACAGGCTGCTCGTATAGTGGGAAGGCAACAGTAACCACTTAGTGACCGGATAGCACTGACTGGGTGTGCTAACGGAGGCCACAGATAATCACAGACTGAGAGTAGCGCAACCGCAGGCAACAAATCAGCGAGGGCAACAAGATAACGTAAGTCAGTTAATGCCTGGATCAGTACACAGGGAGCGGAAGTCAGACAAAGCCTGGATCGGTACGCAGAGAGAGCGGTTGTTAGCCAAAGCCTGGATCGGTACACAGAAAGCGGTAGTCAGCCAAAGCCTGGGTCGGTACACAGAGAGCGGTAGTCAGCCAAAGCTTGGATCAGTAAACAGGAGCAGAACAGGAGCAAGGTAAGACAGAAACCGGATCAACACAGAACAGGAGCACTGAATAACGTATGGTCAGGAACACCACGAAAGGGCACCGGCCTAGTGACAGGAGAGCGTACATAAAGGCTAGCCCTGGGAGGAGCTAGCCAGCTAGCACCAATAAAAGACAGCAAAGCACAAACCCGGAAGTCAGAATGTCACACAAGAATCACGGGCACCGTGATACTCTCCAAGAACAGCGACCAACCAAGCCAGGTCCCACTGTACCTATCAATCTCATCCGGAGAGGAAGAGGCCAGCTCTACCATCATCAAAGGTTCACCACCAGCCAGCAACATCAAGTACAGGTGGGAGAGTCTGTGCCGAGGTGAGGCTGACCGGGTGCACTCCCTCTCAAACACTGTGAGGGGTCTGGATAGTTGATGATGCTGCACAATGGATGCAACATAACAGTGTGAGCGATGGTATCAGAATACGTCAAGAAAAGTCGGGGGATCATCACCTAACACGTCCCGTATCTGTAATAATTTGCCAGCATCCATAATCTGAAATAAGTGGGTATGAGGCATCTGAGTTTGAAGAAAGACACGGCTCCTTGGTATACCAGTCGAAAAGTCAGGATTGTGAATTAAGAAAGTCATGGGAGAAGGGAAAGTTGACAATACATATTTAGTAACAGTCAAATTCCACACAGTCAAGGTTGCAGAGATAAAAGGGCACAGCTTCAAGGCCGGGTCTTATTTAACAGGGGGCAGCCACACTGCAGTCTGAATAGAGCCCCCAGTCTGAAATCTGTCTCTGCTGACCCACTGCCTGCACTCCGCAGACCCCACCCAATCCACCACCCGAAGGAGATGACAGGCCTGGTAACAGAGTTTAAAGTCAGGGAGAGCCAAGCCCCCAATCGCTTAGGCAAAGACAGCTGGGACACGCGCCAAACATACCTCAAGACAGCAGACCGAAAGGAGGTAAAGAACAACCACGGTAAGGTGATAGGCAATGCCTGAAACAAATATAAGAGACGCAGCAAAAGATTACTTTTTCAAACGTTAATACGCCCTGTCCAAGACACGTGGGGCAGAGCCCAGGACTCTAAATCAGAACAAACCCTGGACAACAGCAGCACAAAATTGGTCTGGTAGAGTGACCAAAGATCCGGTGTGAGCCAGACCCCCAGATATTTGAGCTGATGAGAGCACCACCTGTAAGGGAACATCTCCTGAATCAATTCTCATGTGCGATACGGTATCGAAACCCCCAGGACCTCAGATTTAGTCAAGTTAATTTTGAGGTTGGACAAAAAGCCATATCCAAGAGCTCACGCTGGAGAGGCGGAAAAGAAAGAAGAGGCCGGGTAACCAAAAATAGCATATTGTCTGCAAATGCGGCAATTTTATAGTGAGAGTCCCCCAGTCGAACACCATGGATATCCTCGTTACCCTGAAACGCATTTAATAGAGGTTCCAAGGACAACACAAACAGAAGGGGTGAGAGTGGGCATCCATGACAAGTCCCGTTCCTTATGGAAAAGGGCGCCTAGAGAAGCCCATTCACCCTCATGCAGGCCGTTGGCCACGTATATAATGCTGAGATCCAAGCAGGCATATTTGGACCCAGTCCGTATGCTCCAATGTGGCCATCAAGAAGTTCCAATCGACCCTGTCAAACACCTTCTCAGCATAAGTGAACAAGAGCAACAAGTCGGATTGCTCCCTTTCTAAACAATGGAATTACATCTGCTTTCCTCCAATCACATGGCACTATGTCTCATGAAAATGACTCGATAAATATTAAGTATAATGGTCTTGCTATTACTCAACTAAGTTCCTTAAGTACCTTTGGGTGTATACCGTCAGGTCCAGGTGCTTTATTCATCATAACCCTCTCCAGTCTCTTTTGGAACTTGTCCTCAGTAAGCCATGTACATCATGGAGGAATCTCTGTTGTTTAGTCTGTTTGCCAATAGCTTGTCATTGCTGTTTCCTCTGTATATACTGAAGCAAAGCATGTATTTAAGGTGTCAGCCATAGCCTTTTCACTAATCATTTCACCTGCCTCAGTCCTAAGAGGACCAAAATCAACCTTAACTTTTTTGTTATTAATATACTTGTAGAATGCTTTAGGGTTTTTCTTGCTCTCATTTGCAATATTTCTCTCATTTTCATTCATTTCATTCTCATTATTAAGCCACACTGGTTTCACTTTACTCCTCTTGTGCTTATTCCCCAACAGTATATGTTGACGTGTAAATTTGTCTAAGAGCATTTTATGCTCTTTTCCATGATTCTTGTGCATTTTTATATTTGAAAATTACATCCCACTGAATATCCTTTAAAACTTATTTAGCTTTGTAAAATTAGCCTTTTTAAAATTAGTTAACCCCTTCAGTGCCAGAGGCTTGGGCCATTTCCTGTACCCTGCAGGCCAGACACTTTTTCAGCATTTCTGCTATCCTTCTGTTTATGCTTGATTTCCTCTGGGGATTTTTAGTTAAATATGGAAAACTATATATTGTTTTTTCAGAACGAATTGAGCTTTCTCTTGGTACCTTACATGAAGAGAATTTTACATTGTGCAAAAAGCTATGATGTCATAATGACAAAAAAAGTGAAAATTTACCTGCCTTCTTACCCCAAGCCTGTTGTGCCCAAATGCTTCCAGAAGGTGGCACTATAGGAAAAAAATTGCATTTTCTTATATTTCTGCCCCTTCATCTGTACGGAAATCTGTGAAAACCATGGAATTTACAACTGTATTCATTACCTAGTGCTCTTAGGAGAAAAATGATACCTCATTGGTATGAGTTCACCTACCTTAGGGGGCGCTACAAGTACCAAACTACACCTATTGCAACCTCTAATTTTGCTAACATTTTCTCAAACATTACTTGTCTGTACAAAAATGGTTATAACAACTACAGAAGTGAAGAAAGGCTACATAAACCATACCATTTTGAAAAGAAGACACCCTGCCGCAACTAATGATGGGTGACTTGCCTTGTTACCCCAAGCCTGGAGTGCACAAATGCCTCCAGAAGGTGGCGCTAATTAAAAAAAAAAGGCATTTTCTTACATTTCTGCCCCTTCAAATGTACCAAAAGTTGTGCAAACCATGGCATTTCCAACTGTATTCATTAGCTAGTGCTCTTAGGAGAAAAATGACACCCCATTGGTATGAGTTTAACTACCTCAGGGGGCACTAGAAGTGCAAAACGACACCTATTACAACCTCAAATTTTTCTAACATTTTCTCAAACATTACTTGTCTGTACACAAATGGTTATAACAACTACAGAAGTGAAGAAAGGGTACACAAACTGTACCATTTTGAAAAGAGGACACCCTGCCGCATCTAATGATGGGTGACTTGCCTTGTTACCCCAAGCCTGGAGCGCACAAATGCCTCCAGAAAGTGGCGCTAATGAAAAAAAAGGCATTTTCTTACATTTCTGCCCCTTCAAATGTACTGAAATTTGTACAAACCATGGCATTTCCAACTGTATTCATTAGCTAGTGCTCTTAGGAGAAAAATGACACCCCATTGGTATGAGTTTAACTACCTCAGGGGGAGCTAGAAGTGCAAAACGACACCTACTACAACCTCAAATTTTTCAAACATTTTCTCAAACATTACTTGTCTGTACACAAATGGTTATAACAACTGCAGAAGTGAAGAAAGGGTACAAAAACCATACCATTTTGAAAATAAGACACCCTGCCGCATCTAATGATGGGTGACTTGTCTTCTTACCCCAAGCCTGGAGCGCACAAATGCCTCCAGAAGGTGGCGCTGATGAAAAAAAAGGCATTTTCTTACATTTCTGCCCCTTCAAATGTACTGTACAAAAATGGCTATAACACCTTCAGAATTGAAGAAAAGGTAGATAAACCATACTATTTTGGAAAGAAGACAACCTGCCGCATCTAATGAGGGGTCACTTGCCTTTTTACCCCTAAGTTAGTTGGCACAACTATTTCAAGAATGTGGTGCTACAGGAAAAAAAAACAAATATTTGTTTTACAAATCAGTCACTTCAAAGATACTAAAATGGTTCAATGGCGTGGGATTTCCTAGGAGGACTTCTTGCCAGCCTAAGAAAAATGGTACCCCACTGCTGTGGGTTGACATACCAATTTACGCTATAGGAGCGTAGCTACCAGTGAAACAGAAATGGGAAAGCAAACAGTGTATGTGTGATTTTATGGCTAACAGATGAAAGAAGCTAGGGCGTCAGCCGGTGTACGTGCGGACCTGTGACTACAAGTGTAACAAAGTGTGTGGGAGGGTGAGGGATTAGGCAGTGTGTGTGGGTATGAGCAGAGGAGCAAGGATGGTGGTGATAGTGGGGCAGTGTCTGATAGTGTGTATGGGAGATCTGTGACTACCAGTGTGCAATGTATGTCCCCTCATACAAAGCACTGCGTTGGACCCCCCTCCTGTGGCACGTGCATTTTTTGGGGCTTTTCCCCCCAATATTTTTGTGTAGACCTCGTTGGGGGCATCAGAACCCATACAATGAGGTCTAAATAAAAAATAAAGGGGGAAAAAATCCTTTGTGTGCCACAGGGATGTCCAGTGGATTGCAAAGGGTTACTTTTTTTTTTCGTTACTTTGTATTCAAATGGACACCAAACAAGCTCTGATCACAAAGTAATGCCAATCCTGATGGCCCCCCAACAAGCTGTAGTAACAAAGGAATAATAAAAGCCCTGTGTGTGCCACAGGAGGGGGGGTGCATTGGACCCCCCCTGTGGCACACAGAGGGTTAATTTTTTTTTTTTTTTAATTTTTAAATCATAGACCTCATTGAGGGGCATCAGGACCCCCCCTGATCCCCCCCAATGAGGTCTTGCAAAAAAAAAAAAAAATCCCCCCAAAAGCAGTGACCCTGTGAGTGCCACAGGGGTCTCCAGCGCAGTGCAAAGCAATGCATTGGACCCTTGTGGCACTCAGAGGGTTAATTTTTTTTTTATTATTACTTTGTAATCAGAGCTTGTTGGGGGCCATCAGGACCAATCCTGATGGCCCCCCAACAATCTCTAGTAACAAAGGAATGATAAAAGCCCTGTGTGCCACAAGAGGAGGGGGGGTACATTTGACCCCCCCCCTGTGGCACACACAGGGTTAAATTTTTTATTTATTTTTTTTAATCATAGACCTCATTGAGGGGCATCAGGACCCCCCCCCTGATCCCCCCAATGAGGTCTTGAAAAAAAAAACAAAAGAAGTGACCCTGTGAGTGCCACAGGGGTCTTTGCTTTGCAACGTGCTGGGGACAACTGCGGCACTCACAGGGTTACTTATGCATATTTTGTTTTTTTATATATATTTCAGACCTCGTGGGGGACATCAGGACCCCTCCTGGTGCCCCCCCAGTTATTGATCTCCCAGCCGATAGGCTGGGAGGTCAATATGGCGACCGCAGGAGAGCAAAAGCTCTCCTGCCTTTCACTCCTACCACCGGTAGGAGTGAATTGGGTAAGGGAAACTTCCCTAACATCATCGGTGATCATGTCACCAATGACGTTAGGTTTCCCCCGGTCCCGCCCACTCCTACCCGGAAGTTCGGGGTAGGAGAGCGGAGGAGGGAGAAGCTCTGTTTCTCAGAGATTCTCCCTTGGCGATATTGATCTCCCAGCGCGATCGGCTGGGAGATCAATACCTGGGAGGACATGAGGAGTAATCCTCATGTCCTCCCAAGAGTGCCAGGCTGCATTTCAGCTGAAATGCGGCCACTGCCAAACGGTTACACCGGCTTAAACAGTGACCGCATTTTAGCTGTCAAATGTACAAGCGTGGCACAGCAGGTACAGCTGTGCCCACTTGCACATTGTACCCACCTGGCACTCTAGGGGTTAAACCCTTGGGTTTCTCATAACAAATTTCAAAGGATATCATATTGTGGTCACTGCTGCCCAAATGTTCTCTTACTTGTACATTGTTTATCATGTCAGAATTGTTTGAGAGCAAGGTCTCTTTTCTAGTTGGCTCCTCTACTAGTTGGGGCATAAAATTATCATCTATCATACTTAAAAAAATATTTCCATTTGTTGTGCCGGAAGTAATATTGCTCCAGTCAATTTCAGGATAGTTGAAATCTCCCATTATAATTACCTTTGCTGACCTAGAAGCCTTTTCCATTTTCAGTAAAAGTAGGGCTTCCTCCAACTCCCCAATATTAGGTGCCTTGTGGCAAATCCCCACTAACATCTTTTTATTGTGTGCCCCCATTGTGTATTTCAACCCACAAGGCCTCTACCTTTTCATTGGACCCTTCATTTATATCTTCCCTTAAACTAGGTTTTAAGGCATGCTTTACATAGAGGCATACCCATCCTCTCCTTTTATTAACCCCATCCCTCCTAAAAAGTGAATAACCCACTAGATTGACTGCTAAGTCATATGTATCATCTAACCAGGTTTCAGACACACCAATCAGATCATGCTGCTCATGTGTTGCCATCATTTCTAGTTCCCCCATTTTACCAGCCAGACTACAAGAGTCTGCATATATACATATTACCTTTTTACTATTCTGAAAGATTTCATTCTTTGTCAAATGTATTTGTCTTTTATCAGGCTGTAACAATGGCAACTCCCTGCTAGATGAACTAACCCATTCCCCCTCTCCACCCCTATGCCCTTCTCTAATCCCATTTCCTCAATTATACTACCTTCCCCATCCTGTGTTGCAGCAACCCCCCTTTCTAGTTTAAAGTCTCCTCCAGCCCTCTAACCATCGTAACGCCCAGCACAGTGGCCCCCCTTCCGCTAACGTGCAATCCATCACGACTATAAAGATTCTACCACAATTTTCAGCCACATCACCTTTATTCTCTGCAGCAGCTCTATGGGGACATTGCTAGACAGGGCAAGCAGTCAATTTCACTACAGACAACCTAGCCACTTCTCACTTAATCAGAAAAGGTAGATCCACATCCCCCATCATCATTAATTTTCTTAGAAAACAAACATAGCTTTCACTATTACATAAATTCTTTATCCATAGCTCAAATATTCCAAGTTCACAAAACAAAATAAATTACAGGTATTCTTTCAACTACTTCCAACAGCAAAGCACCAAGTATCATCCCCTCCCAGATTTGAGGATCTAACTCGGGACTGAACCCTTTATTATCAAAGGCAGAAGCCATTATTAAAAAGCTGTAGCTCCCAGGACTTCACAGGCTTATTTCAAAGCCTGGAAATTATTAAAAAAATTAATATCACAAACCAAAACAGATCATCTTTTTAATATCACAGCTATCTTGGCCTTCGCTACATATTGCCACACGTCCATTCAATTATCTCCGTTTACAATTAAATTGTATCTCTCAGGTATCTAGCATTGACTAGCCCTCACATTTCCCTATAAGCAGTCCATATTTTTTTCATATCACATTAAACTACTCTTTAAAGGTCTGTCCAAACCTCTGCAAATGCAACCACGTACTGGGTTAACAATAGACAGTCCTAGTTTCAGCAACCTTTCAGACCTACTTCATACCCATCCATTGGATCCTCATACCAGTACAATTATGTCACCCACTAACAATTTAGCATTTTTTGGGTTTCCTCAGACCAGGAGAATTTACAGCGCATTCTAAATCATCTCCATATCTCAAAAAAAAACCAGACCTCACCTTGAACCAAAACCATTCCTCATTATTCATTTCCCAATCTACAACAGACCAGTTAGGTTTAGGTTTTCATATTACAATTTACCAAACCCGCAACGAATGGTGTCCATTCCATGCAATTAAATCACTGTCAAAGCTGTTCGTAGGGAAAACAGATAGTAGAACCCTGCTTCCAACGTTAAGCGGCCCCCTCAAGACTTCCACCTTTACTAATCTCACCAGACACCTCCTTTCCCACCTAGGTTATAACCCAGCATTACATTCAGGATACTCATTCTGTATAGGAGCAGCTTCATCAGCATCTAGACTTAACGTACCCCAACACATCATTAAAAAACTGAGTAAATGGCAGTTCTCTTGTTATACGTGTTATATCCCTAACCCTACTCAAGAAATGAAGCATGTTCTCCTGTCTCTTTCTCAGCAATATTCCATGATTTGATTAAATAAACTGTTAAGCATTTCCTTTTTGCGTCTTTCATTTTGGCCCCACGTCGATTAAAGGCCAGAGTTCAGGTAACCCAGGCCATAGCACTACTTATTATTCCTACCAGCTATAAGTATATTTCTCAGAAAGTATCTAATCTCATTCATTTTATAACACTCTGTAAGGCCCAGCTACATTATGAATAAACTGGAGTTGAAGGCAATTCAGGAACTGAAACGGAGCAATAAAATTGTTATTAAACCTGCTGATAAGGTGGGCTCTATAGTGGTTATGGATGAAACCAAATATCACACTGAAGTGATGCGACGGCTCAGTAAGAAACCACTATTGAGTCTTACCCTGGGACCCAGAGTTTAATATTAGCAGGATTGTACAGACAGTATTGCAGAATGCCCTAGGCAAAAACGTGATTGATGATAAGCTGCATGGTTTTCTAATTAATAAACAGCCCATCAATCTTGTGTTCTACGTTCTACGTAAAATTCATAAAGATATAGTGAACCTATCTGGGAGACCCATAGTGGCAGGTACTGATTTTTTTCTTTCAATCCCTTGTGGTATTCATTGATAGAATCTTGCAGCCACTTTCCTTAGGACACCAGCTTATTTGGCAGATACTACAGATTTGCTCAATAAATTTTGTTCATTACAACTAGCAGCTGAACAAGTTCATATGTGCACAGTGGATGTACAATCACTGTATACAGCGACACCTCATCAGGAAGAGATAAGATGTGTGAGGGAATATCTGGAGATGGCTGATCTGCAACATGAATTCATCACATTTTTGCTGACACTGCTGTCATCTTGACTAAAAATTCTTTTAGGTACAAACATGTTTTTTATAACAGCAACTATGGATAGCTATGGAGGCCAATATGGCTCCCGCCTAGGTCAACCTTTTCATGTCACAATTTGAACGCACGTTTGTGTTCAATAACAACCCATATATGTGCTATATTTCCAGATGGTGGAGGTATATAGACAATTGTTTTGTGATATGGAAAGGTGGCGGGGAAGACTTTGCCAATTTTGTCAAATATTTTAATTTGCAGCATGAGACGATTTCATTTACATCTGAGATTAATTCAGAGTTTCTTGACTTGAGAGTGAGCAAGAGTGAAATAAGTTTAGGACATCACTCTTTAGCAAACCGACTGATAATAATACACTTTTACATGCCAACAGTTTTCACCATAGACAATTAAAAGAAGGACTTCCTTATAGCCAGATGAGCAAAACCCATCAAGGACACTGAAGTGGAAGGGGCATTAAGTAGTGTGGCAAAAAAATTTCAAACAAGGGGATATGATTCCAAAACATTTGAAGAAGCAAAAAATAAAACAATGTTGATTCCAAGAAAGGAAATTTTGGTGAAAAAACCCAGGATTAACTCAAATAGACTTAATTTTGTCCATGCATTAAATTCACACACTAGGGCAATTAACAAAGCCATTATTAAGAACTGGACTATCCTTCAGAGTGATCCATCGATAGGGCACTTATTTAAGAAGAAACCCTGTAAGGCCTATAGAAGACCAAGATATAATGGGCCCTAGGCCGGTACTTGGAGGCATTGTCTGTATTCATGTGGGGAAAGCCGTCACCAATCGCCGGGACTAAAGAAAAGCAGGCGACTCCAGGATTGGTCGCCACCACGAGTGAAGTAAAGGGTCAAGCTGGGAGAGCGTTGAATGTATGGGGATGTAGGTGACGACATGACTGGTAGCCAACCAGGCTGTTGCCTAGTCTTCCTAATGGCTGGGTGATTGGCAAAACTTAATTGGTTTATTTGTATTTGAAATGTATTAGCAAATCTATCATCACTAGTAAGGAGGCTCTTAAAGGCATGTTTTTTGGCCTTTTGTTTTGCTTACCTGGCCTACTGTCTTTTCGTAGCTCAAAGTAACTGCAAACCCCATGTGGTTTGTGGGTGGGTGGCTGGATGATGCCTATAAAGAGGACTGAAGGCTTTTTGGTCCTTTTGGGCTTCCATCCACTCTCCACAGGTCACTACTGTTTGAAAGCAGGTGATTTCTATCCTGGAGATATATATTACGTGTTTATATGTTATTAAAATAGGTTCTACGTGTTTCATATGCAATAATTCATCAGGAGAAATTGTGTTTTTAAATGTTTTTATTACAGGTTCTACGAGTTTACAGGAGCAATTGTATGAAAAATTATATATATATATATATATATATATATATATATATATATATATATATATATATATATATATATATTAATGGATAGGTACTTGCCTGAATATGGGGTACCTTGACGGGGTTGGCGAGCTGAAACAGATTTTGGCCAAAATCTGCACTAAAGCCTTAAATTTATTAACACAGTATTATGATACATACTGTATAGAGGGTACACATTTGGATAATTTGTATGGAGGAGCACAGGTTTTCTTTTTTTGTTTGTTTATTGCTTTAAGGCTTTGGTCTTACACTTGGGGTCTGGGCAACCTCCTTATTCCTAGCTGCTATCTGAGCATTATTCACTTGGGTTCTTATGTTACATTTGAAAAATATATGTTTTGTGGTGAGTTGGCGCTCTGAGTTCTTTCTTTTCTTGCTTCTGCAGATCTCCTTTTTCTCATTCTAGCTGCCTATCACTATACAAATGATTATAAATGATAAAAATTGAAAAATAATTGAAATGTATTAGCACATCTATCATCACTAGTAGGGAGGCTCTTAAACGCATGTTTTTTGGCCTTTTGTTTTGCTTACTTGGTATATTGTCTTTTTGTAGTTCAAAGTAACTGCAGTGGGGGTGGCTGGATGATGCCTACAAAGAAAGGACTGAAGGTGTTTTGGTCCTTTTGGGATTCCACCCACTCCCTGCAGGTCACTACTGTTTGAAAGCAGGTGAGTTCTATCCTGGAGATATATATTGTGTGTTTATATGTTTTTTAAATAGGTTCTACATGTTTCCTATGCAATAATTCTTCAGGAGTAATTGTGTTTTTAAATGGTTTTATTATAGGTTCTACTCGTTTACAATGAATCTTCAGGAGAAATTTTATGAAAAAAAAAAAAAAAATATATATATATATATATATATAAATATATGTCAAAAAAATTAATGGATAGGCACTCTCCTGAATTTGGCGTACCTTGACAGGGTTGACGAGCTTAAACAGATTCTGGCCAAAATTTGCACTAAAGCGTCAAATTTATTAACACAGTATTATAATATATGCTCTTACAGGGAGCACATTTGGAAAATTTGTATGGAGGAGCGCAGGATTTTTCTTCTTTGTCTAAAGAAATGTGCTGCCTTTCCTTTTGAAAAGTAAGCGACTCCAGGATTGGTCACCACCACGAGTGGAATACAGGGTCAGACTGGGACAATGTTGAATGTACAGGGAAGTAGGCGACAACATGATTGGTCGCTCATCAACCAGGCTGTTGCCTAGTTTTCCTATCGGCTGGGAGATCAGCAAAACTTAATTGGTTTAGTTGTCGGCTCTGGGTTATTCGCTTCCCTATGGGGAACAATGGTCCGTGTCCTGATTGGTTGCCTGTCTCTTGTCACTCCTATTCTCATTGGCTGAGAATTGGAGTGGCAAGATCAAATTATGTAAAAGATGCTTTTTATTATGTGCAGTTGCTTGTTCCCTGGGTATCTCCTTTTGTGCCCACTGTATTATGTCGCCACCTACCCATTGTCCCTTTGTATATTCTTTGTATACTGCCATTGTACTATTGTATTGAGTTTGTGTATAAAATGTTCACTGTATAAAGTGTTAGTTATTTGGACTAGAAGTACATCCTGTGTGTTTCTTTCCTGAGTAGTCTAAAGGGTTCCCTTTGCCCCTCATTCAGGAGATCTAAGTTCCAAAGTTCCAGGAAGCTGTGCAACATCACCGACCAGGCTACCCATCTTGTAGCCGCATCAAGGAGCAAGAAACCCGGCACCATGGCTCAAGATAACCCGTCGCCTTGGGTTTCCGCTACACAAGGAACATAAGGGATAGAGTGGTGAAGGCAGAAAGGTGTACTACAAAAAAAGAAAATTTTATCTCAAAGCCTGTGAATGGTACATACCCGTGCCACTCATGTCTACACTGTAATGAAATCATTAAAAGGGACACAGTTACACAGATCAGGGAAATAGTTTAAGATCACAGAATTCTTTACTTTGATCTGCTTCTGTCTGGATTATCTTTTGCTCCGTCTCCCCTTGCATCACTTCCACCTCCTCCTCCTGGGATCCTATTGGTCAGCTAGAGTTTATAGTCTTAGGTCTCTGTAATCTTCTGGCCTGATTATTCATGTATTTTGTGGTTTGATCTCACTTTGTTTGTATCTTCTACCTTGGCTTGTGTATTTGGATTGTCCCCAGTTTGTTTACTCCCTGGCTTACATTTACTGACTAAAGATACTGCTTATCTCTTACACCTCATATGCTCCCGGTGACCTTGGCTTGTTTTGACTATTCTTCTACTTGATTCAATCCACACCATCAGGTACCTTTGTATTTTGGGCCTCAGGGTCCGGGAAGAATTTATTGCATTCACTATATACCAATGTTTCCTCTGACCCAGGATACAGGTGCTATTATTTTATTCTCCTACATACAGCCCTATAATTACTTTTTACTTGGGCCTCCATATCTGCCTAAGCTACCCCTGGCTGACTCAGCTCGAAAGTGTGTTTCTAATGCAGGGCAAGCCAAATCCGGGTGTGCCACATCTCTATCACGGTGCCCTTGATTGCTGCATTACTATGTCTATCACCCATAGGGGGCTCCCATTGGTTGCTTGCATTTAGCCCGCCTCATACTGCCTATTTAAACTAGCATTGGGCACCCTTTGGTTGCCCTTTCGCGGTGCCTCTGACCTTTTCGTTACCACCATGCTGCAGTCGCTATTGAACTCATTCCTGCATTCCAGTTTCCTGAGTTCCTGAATTCCTGAGTTCCAGTACTCCTGAGTTCCTGAGTTCGTGCTGTTACTGAGCTTGCTGACCGCTGCTTGTTCCAGTCCTGTTCCGGTTTAGCTGCCAGTTCCTGTGATCGCCCCACTCCTGGTTGTACTCTTGCTGGTTGCTGCCATCTCCTGAGCCTGGTTCCTGCAGCAGTAGCGACATTGTTCCTAAGTCTGTTGGCGACATTTAGTCTGTTGGTTCCCAGCGTGCGGACGCTGGTTCGCTCTAAAGCCTTGCGGCTACATTGTGCATGTCAGTTGGTTCCCAGCGTGCGGACACTGGTTCGCTCCAAAGCCTTGCGGCTACATTGTGCATGTCAGTTGGTTCCCAGCGTGCGGACGCTGGTTTGCGCCAAAGCCTTGCGGCTACATTATACATGTCAGTAGGTTCCCAGCGTGCGGACGTTGGTTCACTCCAAAGCCTTGCCGCTACATTGTGCATGTCAGTTGGTTCCCAGCGTGCGGACGCTGGTTCGCTCCAAAGCCTTGCAGCTACATTATACATGTTAATTTGCTCCCAGCGTGCGGGCGCTGGTCCACTCTGCTGTTTACATATTATACTGTGAGACCTGTTGGATCCCAGCGTGCGGACGCTGGTTCGCTCCAAAGCCTTGCGGCTACATTGTGCATGTCAGTTGGTTCCCAGCGTGCGGACGCTGGTTCGCTCCCAAGCCTTGCGGCTACATTATACATGTCAGTAGATTCCCAGCGTGTGGACGCTGGTTCGCTCCAAAGCCTTGCGGTTACATTATACATGTCAGTTGGCTCCCAGCGGGCGGGCGCTGGTTCACTCCATTGTTTGTGCATTATGCTGTGGGACCTGTTGGTTACCAACGTGCAGACGCTGGTTTGCTCCATCGCCTATCGACACTATTCTGAGTTTTCAGTTTGCTCCCAGTGTGCGGACGTTGGTTCGCTCTAGCCTTGTGGCTATATTTTCTAGTCTGTTTGTTCCCAGCCCGCAGGTGCTAGTTGGCTCCTGGGCCTCTTGGCATATCACCCAGTTATACTGCTGGCCTTTGTGTGCTGTCCTGTCCTAGACAGCTATTTACCATCTTTACCCTGGTTTAGGGGTATTTGCCTACTGGTATATCTGGCTGCTCATATATTCCTCAACATCCCCTACTGTCATCGTCATCTGACAGTTATTGGGGCCACTCCTGAGTCATATTCTCCCTGGGCTGCCCTGCCCGGTATTGGTAAGGCCGGTAGAACCTTTAATCTTCCCTTCAGGTTGCCTTACCCGGTATTGGCAGGGCCGGTAAAGCCTACTCTCTGTGATCCTACAGGCTGCCTTGCCCGGTATATTGGCAGGGCCGGTACAGCCTAGTCTCAGTATCCTTCAGGCTGCCTTGCCCGGTATATTGGCAGGGCCGGTAGAGTCTGTTCCAGTCGGTATCCTGTGGGCTGCCTTGCCTGGTATCTTGGCAGGGCCAGTAGAGCCTGTATACACTTGATGGTCATTTGGCTGCCTTGCCCGGTATATTGGCTGATTGGCCTGATTCTATATTACTATTGCCTTTCTATGTATTGTATGTGTGTGTATTAAATCCTATGGGATTATTGTTATTTTTCAATAAAGTTGTGTTTTTACCAAACCTTACGTCTGAGAGTCGTAATAATCCGTGACAATCTCTCAGCGGTCCCATTTCTTAGAGTTGAGGGGTGCTCCACTAATAGTTCTAATAGCTGTGGTCCTGGTCTAGGTGTTGGAGGTACCTGTTACCTTGACTTTGTTTGCCTATATTCCTGTGGGTACAAGTGGTGAATGAATCATACTAGCAGTAGTCGATCACTCGGTGGCGGTAGTGCTCCATTCTACACTATCTCTGGGGTTATTAGAGTTTTGTTGATCCTAGTTGTATTCTGTTTGAGCAGTGGTTGGATTTCCTTCACATTTATCATTGCTGTCTGACTGTTTGTATGGTGAGAAATATTCCTTACCTGTTTTGGGTGAACCTTAAGCAGTCCCAGTCTGCTACATTTAAAGGGGAAAGTCTCTACTGCGCTATGGTCGAACCTTAAATTGATAGTAATGCCTCAAACAAAATGCAGCTCTAATTCTTCTTCATACACTTTATCCCATGTAGTGCTGAATTTCAGTACTAAAAACACAAAAAAGAGGGGAAATACTGATAGTGCAGAGATCTCATATCTACTCTTTAATGTCCAAAAACAAATATTTCATACTCACATTTGGACCAGGTCATGGAAATGTTCCCAATGACCATAAAAGCCTGTGGAGGATATTCAAACTGTCTCCACACAGATTTCCGTATCCCGTTGCTCGATCCTTAAGGAAACCTTCACTTCACAGCGGGGCTCGAAGAGACAAGTGCAAGGAGAGCTGTACTGTTGGTTTTCACCATATATATACGACAATATTGTTAGATACTCACACTGTGTATCTTACCAAAAGGTAACCGGTATAATAGCTTGCCAGGATTATTGATGCAGATTCTCCCTGCTAAGGAATCACTTTGCCAATTGGTTGGCAATGAGAGATTTAAATTAACCAATTGTAAAACATAACCACAGAGGGATCCGCCAACCCCACTGACATATACACATATACAAAGTTCACAATCAAACATAACCTGTGAATTAAACCTGTATAAGACTATATAACTGGAAATCCAGAAATATGGATAAAACGGAAAAATCCATTATATATACAGTCTATATACTGGGTCAATACATAATTTACAAATAACCACTTCACAATGCAAAGTTCGATTATACAAACAACTTTTGGAGTGTACAATAGAACTGACCGTCAACCATCTGTGTGAAAGACGCACCCCCCACATGGCAGTGTCAACCCTGTAGGATGAACAGCCCATATGCGGGGTTAATCCGCCTCCCAAAAAGCGGATCAACACTGTATTGTCCAATTGTTCACATATGAATCTAACATCTAGATATTTGTAATAGAATTGAATGTAAAACATCTGAATAAAAAAAAAAATCGACCATACACCTACAAATATGAACCGATATCTGCTGACAAAAACACAGCCCAGCAATTTGCCATGGTTCAGAAAGCACAGCTACAAATGGATGGAATAAATTGTATCAGTTCCATATCACCCATAACTAAGTGGTAGTAAATAACTCAAACTGAAAAGATATGACTTATAATGATAATCCTTCCCATCAATAAAATAAATGTGTACTCCCCAATGTACAAAAACTGGTTAGACCTAATAGTAACTATCTTACAAAAAATAAAATATGAAATGTAGATGAATCATATATAGATCAATAACCTAAACCTAAATCCTTAACGTGATCAGAATAACGAAGCACCTCAACATAAAACCAATAGGAACAGCCTCCTTCAGAATCATGAGGTAGTACATAACCCTAATAACACTGAACCCACTACTGTAACTGTTGAGCTTGCTAGAGATTAAGCACTGGCTCTAACTTACACTTCAGATCAGGTACCTCCTCACTCTGGATATTAAGTGAATAATTGTGTCCAAACAGATCTATATATACAAAAACAGCAATGTAAATATACTGCAAATTATTATGAATCATTCTTCAGTATTTAGATCCCTTTGTATTACCCACAAACATTAAACATCTTCTGTTGATATGACCTATCTCCATATTCACCATGGATGGACAATGATATTATTATAAATATCTCACCTATAATATAATGATATATCTCTCAAATGGTCATGTTATGTGTTTTTTTTTCAGTCACGGTAGATTTATATTTTGATTTGTCACATATAGGAGTTTGTTATATTAGGATACTCCTAATATAACAAACTCCTATATGTGACAAATCAACATATAAATCTACCATGACTGAAAAAAACACATAACATGGTAGGAAATATATCAATATAAACTATACCCCTCAGGACTTTAAAGAGCTGATACATTAAACTGAGTGACAATACTATTTGACATGTCTAAATGTAAATCACATGATCCAATCACTACCAGAATGGACACGGATCATACCAAGCATCAATCCTGGACATAACCGGATGGGCATTGGATGGATCAATGGCCGCCTGATAAGCAAATACATTGGTATTGTGATTAATGATCAAATAAACTACTAAATCTGTCAACAATATGTAACTAGTGTGTATAAATTAAAATATTCCAATGAAAAATATATATCAGTGTGATTAATCCTATTTGGAAAGTGTATAATGTTAAATATTGTACACGTGGCTCATATGGCGGGCACCAGTCTCACCTGCCTACTACAGGGGCCTGATGTCTTGAGTTCTGCACAGACTGGTGTCCACCAAACGAACAAACACATGACCAATGTGTAAAAAAGTAATGACATTAATTGTGTGCCACAAACAATAATGGTAAAAATAAATACATAATATTGATCCACATACCCACACGATGGGTGCCAGTCTCACCAACCCGCGACCAAGAACAAAGATCAGTGGTGTGCAGGGTTGACACTGCCGTGTGTGGGGTGGGTCTTTCACACAGATGTTTGACGGCCAATTCTATTGTACACTCCAAAAGTTGAATCCATGTTTTGTATAATCGAACATTGCATTGTTAATTGGTTATTTGTAAATTATGTATTGACCACGTATATAGACTGTATATATAACATATTTTTCAGTTTTATCCATATTTCTGGATTTCCAGTTATATAGTCTTATACGGGTTTAATTCAAAGGTTATGTTTGATTGTGAACTTCGTATATGTGTATATGTTGGTGGAGTTGGCGGATCACACTGTGGCTGTGTTTTATGATTGGTTTATTTAAATCTCTCATTGCCAAATCATCAGACCATCAGACCGATATAAGTAGCATTGTAGCTTTAGGCAGACCAGTTTGTATTTTTTCTTTGTCCTCCCGATGAAGTGGTTTGTTACCACGAAACATGTCAAGGAATTTTAAATATTTTTTAATAATACATTTTATATTTTTGAATTTGACTGGTCTGCTGCTTTTCAAATCATCATCGATTTATACCTGGAGAATATTTGAATGATTATAGGATGCTTGGCAAAGTGATTCCTTAACAATAACAGAGGTTGTGTATGAATATATTAATGGATGCACCGCAGGTCCCAAGTTATGTCAATAAAAATAAGAAAAAAGAAGATAGAACAGATACTACTGAGTAATCCCTAAGAGATAAAGGAAATAATTACTATCCAGTCCTCAAAGGGTGCTCAGTGTAATTTTGGGGACTAGTTCAGTGCTTTTATAGTTACAAAGGTACATAGAAATTTAAAACTAAAGCTTTATTCAAACTAAGGAATAAAAACATTGTATATGTCACACCATTCAAGTTTGATCAATTGAAACAGAGATGCACATACAGTGGGTTATTAGGAGCTCATTCGCATATGAGTAGACTTCTTTAAATGATAACCACACAATAATTAGTGGAGATTACATCTAAGCTCTGAGTATCGTTAAGTAATAACAGTGTTATTAGAGATGTATAATCTGATCAACACTGCGTCCAGAATTCAAATCCCGGATAATGTGTCACTAGATATATAATCAAGTAATATAGATATCCAGCTTAATTACATACAGTTTCCCCGTGTTTATAATTTATTATAAATATGCACAGACCATAATCTACTGTTTATAGTATATAGGCAGCTAGAAAAGTGGGTCCCAAAACTCAAACAAAGTAATCAAGTGTTGCCACAATGTTTAATAATTCAGGCACCCGGTAAATCACGGGGTAACAACTCGCCGCTCGCAGGCCAAATACTTTTCGCTCTACAAGTAAGATCACTGATGATGTACATCAATCTCTCCAGTTAAGCGAAAGTAACCCTTTCAAAACAAGAGAGGTGTTATCCACCTATCCGCTCAAGCGGTAATATAGTATAGTGTAAACCCTTTCAATGCCGGAATACAGATCTTGTCATTATATTACAGGGGTAAGTCTAGATAAGCCATCACAATCACTTTCTCCCTCAATCGATACATAATTTATCAGAGCAAAATAGACGGATGTCGAGTAGCGCTACTGCTAGCTAACTTGTGAAGTGAAAAACTCACTCTATCTACCTCGTGGTATAAGCCACATTCTAAAATATAAAGTAATCAAGGTAGAGAATGATTCTATCTAATATAAATTCTCGCTAGCTTTGAAAGTGGAAAAGCCACTCTATCTATCTCCCTCGTGGATTAAGCCACATTCTATATCTGCAAACTAAATATTTAATTCTCTTAACTCCCTTCTAATAACAAACTGTCTCATCTCTTTATTTTACTGGACATAATATTGCCACTGTCCATGAAAAACACCCAACGCTTTTCTCCAGAAGCTTTTTGGATATATTAACTTAAAACCTTACATCCAGAAGGATTGAATGAAGGCTTCACATACAGACCTTTCATAGATTGAATTATAAATTTATATAGTTACTGGCTGTGTCTCCTTTAAATAAATTATATGGAACTAAAACAACATGTACTTTTTAATTAAAGAACAATTGTTCCATTGAAACTTTGTGAATATAGTCTTCCAGCCCAACAATTCAGATTTCTTATCATTATGAATATCTTTTCTGGTTTTGTTTTATTTACTGATGTTCTATCATTATATGCAACATAATTACATTTGTCAATCTTGGTAGTACATATATTAAGATTGCCCACTGTTTTTTAATAATTATGTTGTGAAGAATTTAATTATACATATGATTCAATCATGATATTCGATTTCATGAGTAACTCAATATTAGTCCTGAATATTTGAGTGTGCTACCATCTGTATTATAAGTATCAGTATCAAGTGCCATTGTGTCTTGTGTCATGGGTTAATTTACTATGACACTCCAGCCTAATTGCTCGTTGCAACTTGCTAGATAGTAGCGAGTTGCTTTGAGATCGAGGCTATGTTGGATTCAAGCCTCTCTCTCAATTATACGAAGGTATAAAAAAGCGCGCAATTTTGTGGCTTGAAACTATGATTTGCCCCTGATGAAACCAGCTAGTCTGGAGAAACGCGTTGGGCGTTTTTCATGGACAGTGGCAATATTATGTCCAGTAAAATAAAGAGATGAGACAGTTTGTTATTAGAAGGGAGTTAAGAGAATTAAATATTCAGTTTGCAGATATAGAATGTGGCTTAATCCACGAGGGAGATAGATAGAGTGGCTTTTCCACTTACAAAGCTAGCGAGAATTTATATTAGATAGAATCATTCTCTACCTTGATTACTTTATATTTTAGAATGTGGCTTATACCACGAGGTAGATAGAGTGACTTTTTCACTTCACAAGTTAGCTAGCAGTAGCGCTACTCGACATCCGTCTATTTTGCTCTGATAAATTATGTATCGATTGAGGGAGAAAGTGATTGTGATGGCTTATCTAGACTTACCCCTGTAATATAATGACAAGATCTGTATTCCGGCACTGAAAGGGTTTACACTATACTATATTACCGCTTGAGCAGATAGGTGGATAACACCTCTCTTGTATTGAAAGGGTTAAAGATTTACTTTCGCTTAACTGGAGAGATTGATGTACATCATCAGTGATCTTACTTGTAGAGCGAAAAGTATTTGGCCTGCGAGCGGCGAGTTGTTACCCCGTGATTTACCGGGTGCCTGAATTATTAAACATTGTGGCAACACTTGATTACTTTGTTTGAGTTTTGGGACCCACTTTTCTAGCTGCCTATATACTATAAACAGTTAGATTATGGTCTGTGCATATTTATAATAAATTATAAACACGGGGAAACTGTATGTAATTAAGCTGGATATCCACTGTATGTGCATCTCTGTTTCAATTGATCAAACTTGAATGGTGTGACATATACAATGTTTTTATTCCTTAGTTTGAATAAAGCTTTAGTTTTAAATTTCTATGTACCTTTGTAACTATAAAAGCACTGAACTAGTCCCCAAAATTACACTGAGCACCCTTTGAGGACTGGATAGTAATTATTTCCTTTATCTCTTAGGGATTACTCAGTAGTATCTGTTCTATCTTCTTTTTTCTTATTTTTATTGACATAACTTGGGACCTGCGGTGCATCCATTAATATATTCATACACAACCTCTGTTATTGTTGAGTTATTAGGGATTTCATTTCCCTTTCTTTTTTCAATAAATTAAAATTCTTGTGTAGAATTTATAAGAATAATGGCTGGCTTCTTGTCTCATCCAATTGATTTCTCGAAATGGCAGGAAGAGGCAAAACAGATATTTGGCGATACTTTAATAGAGACACAACCAAATAAAACTGAAAGTAATATTCAACACGATTTTTAAGAGTTAACAAAATCTATGCAGAAACAAACTAGGAAATGGTGGGAGATAACAGGGTTGGAAAATTACATCACAAACAAAATTGTACCTAGAGGTTTACGAATAAATATAAGTCCAGCTGCACATTTGATAGAAGATGATTTTATTAAAGAATGGATAGACATCTTGACTAAAAGTTCACTAGATCTGATAGCACTTATCATTAGAACTGAGAAGAAACAACTTGTTGAAATTAATACAGAGATTGAGAAACAGTTATTAAATATTCAAAATTATAAAACTTCTTCAGAATTTAGTGAATTCGAAGAAAAATTGAAATCCAGTATTGATAAGTTGGCAAATGTTTAAAAAAAATCGGAAATTACGTAAATTTCAACGTGACAAAAAGGATTTTGACAATAAGAAAGCTTATAAATATATTATTCCTCAAAAGAGAGACTCTAATGTTGACGGTGATGGATCTACCTCTGATGTTACAACTGATAGTTCTAATGAACAGACTAGTGAATCTAGACAGCAGAGATCAAGGAAAAATAGAAATAGAAGAAATGGTCCCCCTCCACATTTTTTAGGGGCAGGTATACGCAATCAAGGGAACAGCAGGGGCAGTGTTCCTCAATTGAGGGACAGGGACAAATGGGGATACAGAGGAGGATGGAGATAAATGCAGATAAAATGCAGATTCATAACATCTCCTCTCTATCCTTATCAGAATCGCAAATAAAATTGTTGGAAAAAGGTCTTAATTTTTGTCCCACCAGTAACTTTGATCTGTTTGAGTGGGTTAAGGACCTTAATCTATTCTGTAGAAAACTACTCTTACATAAATTCTTTAAGAACAAAGATTCCTATCGATCCTTAGATATTCAGGATCACAACACACTTAGGGATCTAATATCATTAATAGATGAGGAAGAATCTATAGGTTCTCAGGTACAAGGACCTTTTACAGATTTAAAAACGAACTTTGGTTTTACCCCCTCTAAGAATCTGTCCCCATATGTGGAGGTATTTTGTAATTTAGTTACTAAAGACTTTGAAGAATTACATGTTAAATTATCTAAATCCAAGAGTCTTTGTCAGGATAATCTCTTACCCATAGAAAGAAAAGAACTTTTAGCATTAAATAAAAATCACCAAATTACCATCAAGCCAGCTGATAAAGGTGGCAATTTGGTTGATATGAATACCTCTGATTATGTTGGAGAATGTAAGAGATTGCTAAATGACAAAGAATGCTATATGAAACTACAATCTGATCCTACTGAGAGATTTAAAGGGATTTTAAAAACTATTCTGGATTGTGGAGCTCAATTACAAGTCATTAGTAACAAAGAAAAAGATTTATTTCCAAAGAATCCGACTATTGCCACATTTTATTGCCTACCAAAGCTGCATAAAAACCCTGATAAACCACCAGGCAGACCCATTGTCTCTGGCAATGGTTGTTTGAGCGAAAAGGCATCAATATATGTGGATAGAATTCTTAGGGAATTTGTCACTTCCTTACCATCTTATGTCCGAGATTCCCAGTATGCGATCACAAAGCTTGAGGGTATACCCCTAGGTGATGAAGATTACCTGGTGAGTCTGGACATTGAATCTCTGTATACAAGTATAATACATGAGAATGGTATCATGGCAACTAAGAGTTTTCTAGTAACAAGAGGAAATCAGTTCAGTGACCATAATAGATTTGTACTTGCTCTATTAATATTTGTTCTAACATACAATTATTTTATATTTGATGGCCAGTATTACCAGCAAATAAGGGGCACCGCGATGGGTAGTTGCTGTGCCCCTTCATATGCAAATCTCTATTTAGGGTGGTGGGAAGATAAGGTGGTATTCACTGAACAGAATACTCACTACACTAAAAATATAGGCATCTGGTTAAGATATATCGACGATGTGGTTATGACGTGGACTGGCAATGTGGATGAATTTCAGGATTTTGTACGAATATTGAATACTAACACATTTAATCTTAAGGTCACTAGTGATACTCAGAGAGATGAATTACCTTTCCTGGATATCATGATAATGAGAAGTTGTGACAATACCATTGCCACACGAGTCTTTCGTAAACCCACAGCCACTAATAGTTTGCTGGATGCACAAAGCCACCACCCTATTCCACTTATTAAAGGGATTCTGGTAGGACAATATTTGAGAATCAGACGTCTTTGTACCTCCATTGATGATTTTAAAATCGAGGCTAAGAAACTTCAGGCGCTGTTCCTGGCAAGGGGATATAATAATAAATGCCTGAAAAAAGCCTATCATAGAGCATTATTCAGTGACCGTGAGGCACTATTACGGAATAACTTGGAAAATAAGTCCAAGGAGACTAAAAGAGAAACAAGACTGATTGGCACATATAACCAACAACATCATGCCATAAAATCTATCTTGTCCAAACACTGGCCGATATTACTCTTGGACCATGATCTTAATGATGCAATATCTAATAAACCGTCTATCACATTTCGTAGGAATAAAAATATACGTGACTATGTTGTACATAGTCATTTTCAAAGAGACCATAAAACTAATTGGCTATCATCTACCTGTTCTGTGAAGGGCTGTAATAAATGTGGGTATTGTAGAGCATGCCAATGGATTCAGAAAACTAAGAGTTTCCAGGATAAATTTGGAAATATTTTTCCTATAAAAAATTATGTGAACTGTAGGACAACTGGCATCATTTATCTTATGCAGTGTGCCTGTGGTATCCAATACGTAGGCAAAACCATACAAGAATTTAGAGAAAGGATACTTGAACACATTGGCGATATCAGAAATAAACGTGATACGCCAGTGGCTAGGCACATATTAGAATATCATGATAATAACAGTGGTGCCATACAGTTTATTGGACTTGAAAAGGTTGAAGTCTCCCCTAGAAAAGGAGACTTTGATAAGAAACTCTTGAAACGTGAAGCTTTTTGGATATATTAACTTAAAACCTTACATCCAGAAGGATTGAATGAAGGCTTCACATACAGACCATTCATAGATTGAATTATAAATGTATATAGTTACTGGCTGTGTCTCCTTTAAATAAATTATATGGAACTAAAACAACATGTACTTTTTAATTAAAGAACAATTGTTCCATTGAAGCTTTGTGAATATAGTCTTCCAGCCCAACAATTCAGATTTCTTATCATTATGAATATCTTTTCTGGTTTTGTTTTATTTACTGATGTTCTATCATTATATGCAACATAATTACATTTGTCAATCTTGGTAGTACATATATTAAGATTGCCCACTGTTTT
Source organism: Rhinophrynus dorsalis (assembly GCA_037306005.1). Classification (NCBI taxonomy): domain Eukaryota; kingdom Metazoa; phylum Chordata; class Amphibia; order Anura; family Rhinophrynidae; genus Rhinophrynus; species Rhinophrynus dorsalis. Next base: position 190,767,977 of record CM074724.1, read on the forward strand.
TTAATAATTATGTTGTGAAGAATTTAATTATACATATGATTCAATCATGATATTCGATTTCATGAGTAACTCAATATTAGTCCTGAATATTTGAGTGTGCTACCATCTGTATTATAAGTATCAGTATCAAGTGCCATTGTGTCTTGTGTCATGGGTTAATTTACTATGACACTCCAGCCTAATTGCTCGTTGCAACTTGCTAGATAGTAGCGAGTTGCTTTGAGATCGAGGCTATGTTGGATTCAAGCCTCTCTCTCAATTATACGAAGGTATAAAAAAGCGCGCAATTTTGCGGCTTGAAACTATGATTTGCCCCTGATGAAACACAGCTAGTCTGGAGAAACGCGTTGGGCATTTTTCATGGACAGTGGCAATATTATGTCCAGTAAAATAAAGAGATGAGACAGTTTGTTATTAGAAGGGAGTTAAGAGAATTAAATATTTAGTTTGCAGATATAGAATGTGGCTTAATCCACGAGGGAGATAGATAGAGTGGCTTTTCCACTTACAAAGCTAGCGAGAATTTATATTAGATAGAATCATTCTCTACCTTGATTACTTTATATTTTAGAATGTGGCTTATACCACGAGGTAGATAGAGTGACTTTTTCACTTCACAAGTTAGCTAGCAGTAGCGCTACTCGACATCCGTCTATTTTGCTCTGATAAATTATGTATCAATTGAGGGAGAAAGTGATTGCGATGGCTTTTCTAGACTTACCCCTGTAATATAATGACAAGATCTGTATTCCGGCATTGAAAGGGTTTACACTATACTATATTACCGCTTGAGCGGATAGGTGGATAACACCTCTCTTGTATTGAAAGGGTTAAAGATTTACTTTTGCTTAACTGGAGAGATTGATGTACATCATCAGTGATCTTACTTGTAGAGCGAAAAGTATTTGGCCTGCGAGCGGCGAGTTGTTACCCCGTGATTTACCGGGTGCCTGAATTATTAAACATTGTGGCAACACTTGATTACTTTGTTTGAGTTTTGGGACCCACTTTTCTAGCTGCCTATATCCTATAAACAGTTAGATTATGGTCTGTGCATATTTATAATAAATTATAAACACGGGGAAACTGTATGTAATTAAGCTGGATATCTATATTACTTGATTATATATCCAGTGACACATTATCCGGGATTTGAATTCTGGATGCAGTGTTGATCGGATTATACATCTCTAATAACACTGTTATTACTTAACGATACTCAGAGCTTAGATGTAATCTCCACTAATTATCATGTGGTTATCATTTAAAGAAGTCTACTCATATGCGACTGAGCTCCTAATAACCCACTCTATGTGCATCTCTGTTTCAATTGATCAAACTTGAATGGTGTGACATATACAATGTTTTTATTCCTTAGTTTGAATAAAGCTTTAGTTTTAAATTTCTATGTACCTTTGTAACTATAAAAGCACTGAACTAGTCCCCAAAATTACACTGAGCACCCTTTGAGGACTGGATAGTAATTATTTTCTTTATCTCTTAGGGATTACTCAGTAGTATCTGTTCTATCTTCTTTTTTCTTATTTTTATATTCAAAGTGATTCCTTAGCAGGGAGAATCCACATCAATAATCCCTGAAGGCTATTATACCGGTTACCTTTGACAGGTGCCAGTGAGATATACAGTGTGAGTATCTAACAATATTGGTCTTATATATATGGTGAAAACCAACAGTACAGCTCACCTTGCATTTCCTTTTTTTGAATTTCAATACTATCAGTCTCATAGTTCAGCAGTATCATGGTTTGACTGACCTGGTCTAACAATCGGCTGATTGATTACTGCTGCCTTTACTTTCCTGTGTTAGGCTGAGTCAGTTGATGGATAACGAACTACCCTGACCTCTCAGTTTCCATGGTTACTTACCTGATTGTTATCAGCCAACCCCTTCCAGGGTATTTAAAGCAGCTAGACTCACTTCCTCCTTGCCCTTGTGTCTGCTTTGGGCTGCAAGTGCTTTCTCCTGTGCTACCGATTATCTGTGCATGACTTGGCTTCCTCTGACATCCCTTCTGGCTCCTGACTTGTTCCTGACATCGCTGATCTCTGTATTCCTGACCCCGGTTTGTCTGAGTACCTGCCTTGGTTTCTGACCCCGGCTTGTCTTTTGGTTTACTCTCCTGGATCACTATTTTGTTTTGTTTGCTTTTGTTTGTCAATGTCTGAGAGGGACTATGGGTGAAGGAGGTTCACAGAAGAACAGTACGATTCAGATATCGGTGATGAAAGGTTCAGTCATAGGATATGAGGAGGGTTGACTGGAGTCAACCAAACAAGTCTAGGAAAGAGAGGCCATTTCTAGAACAAGCTAGTCGTAGACTCTTCAGGCATCGAATAGACTGGGCTTGGGAAAGCTGTTGATCTCAAACTTGGGCAGTTGGAGAACCAAAACTTCGACTTCCACTACCCTCAACTAGTTGGAAGCCCGGAGATGTCGGTCACCCTCGACTAGTTGGTCAGGCACGAGGCAAAGAGTCATAGGCCGTCAACCATCCACACCCTCGACTAGCCGGGACGGTCGTCAGAGCTACAGACAGAAGACTGGGAGTCAGACGCTCATTTAGGATCGAGCCTGCAATACAAATTTGCAGGCTCTATAGGAATGGTATTCTACCCAGGGTGCAGTCTCTTTTAGCCCACTACTACCTTTCATAGAGTGAAAATATCTTAAAGAATATCATCTTTGTCCTGCCATTACAGCAGTCCAACGACGAAATGCCAGGCAATTCCTCTCTGAACAAGAGAAACAGCCAACCCCAGTAGTACATTTCAGCCTTGTTGGGCCTCGTCAGTGAGGTGAAGCTTACCTCTCTAAGCACTGTGAGCAAGGGGTCCAATGCTTGATTCCCCTATTACCCTTGGGGTGACTAATCCCAAGGATAATTTGAATATATAGATTGGGAGTCAGAGATGCTCAGGTAGGAATGAGCCTGCAATATAAGTAATTTTCATATGTAGATTGCACCCTGGGTAGGACACCATTCCTGCAGAGCCTGCAAATTTGTATTGCAGGTTCGTTCCTAGTTGAGCATCTCTGACTTTTAGTATACATATGCAAATTACCCTTGGGATTAGTCACCCCAAGGGTAATAGGGGGAATCCAGGATTGGAGCCCTTGCTAACAGTGCTTACAGAGATCAGCTACATCTCACTGACGAGGCCCAGCAAGGCCGAAATGTACGTCTGGGGTTGGCTGCTTCTCTTGTTCAGAGAGGAATTGCCTGGCATTTTATGGTTGAACTGCTGTAAGGGCAGGACCAATATGATATGCTTTTAGGATATTTCCTCCCTGTTAAAGACACTAGTGGGCTAAAAGAGATTGTACCCTGGGTAGGACACCATTCCTATAGAGCCTTCAAATTTGTATTCCAGGCTCGTTCCTAGTTGAGCATCTCTGACATTTAATATACAGGAGCTACAGACAGTGGCACCCAAATCAGTCGGAGGGCCTGAGATGTGGAGTCAAGCAACAGTAATTTGTACGGCCTGGAGTAACAGGAATCTCTGGCAGGTGAATACTGGAGGGACACCTGTTGTGCAGAAGATGGCAGGAAGAGTCATATTTGGATGTCTCTAAAGCAACTGGAGTCTCAGTCGGGCAACAGCTGAAGGGATACTCGTTGTGCAGCAGAGCAGCAGGAAAGGAGTCACACAGAAGATGAAGTGGTCAAGGGAAAGCAGAGGTTGAAGCCAGACAGGAGATAAATGTACCTGGGGATGAGACAGAGCTGTAGTCTGGAAGGAAGCTGGGTCGAGATTCGTAGTGAAGAGTCACAAATTCAGGAGATAGAAGACAAGGTCAGGAAACAAGTCAAAGGTTCGGTACATGGAGATTCAGGAAACTCAGGAGCGCTACAGCAAGGACTCTCAGGAACATGGAGTGAAAATCAAGCAAGGGCTGAAGGCTAAACCAGGTAGATAAAGGCCACATTAGCAAATAGAGATGGTGATAGGAGGAGTAACCTGAAGGAGTGTGACTTTGTTGTTTTAATAAAGGTGTTTTGCATTTTACATTTTTGTGTCTGTCTGGTTCCTGGTCCCTAACAGTACACAAGGGCCATGAACCCAGAAGGCGCAGACAATCCACCAAATGTTTTTTCCAGGCTGGAACAGGTAGACCAGCACATGGACCAGTTTGAGTTAGCCCTCCAGACTTTGTTGCTCTGTCCTGCGCATCTGGCTCCACCAACTCAGAAAACCCTGGAGCAGGCTGCTCTTATAGCTGCTGCCTCTCTCGCTCTGGCTGCCAGTGGTGATCCCAATGTTGCTAAAGGCATGACTGTGTCCACCCTGCTTCCCCAGCTTTACAGGGGCGGCCCTAACAAGCTATCACGGTGCCCATACTCCCTTTACAACATTCTGTCAGTCTACACGCCTGTTCTACTCCTATTGGCTTACTGTGCTTGTCCCACCCAGTATGGCCTTTATATACTGGGTTCTGGCACCTCTCCGGTGCCCTTTCGTGGTGTTCCTGTACCAGTGCTTGTTCCTGATCTCAGTATCCTCAGTGTATCGACCTGGCCTGCCTGACTACTCTGCATCTCGTCTCCTGCCTGTGAACTGACCCGGACTGCCTGACCATTCTGCGTCTCCTGCTCCTGTGCATCGACCCAGCTTGGCTAATGTTCTTGCTCCGTGTACCGACCCAGCTTGGCTGACGTTCCTGCTCCGTGTACCGCCCCTGCTTGGCTGACGTTCCTGCTCCGTGTACCGCCCCTGCTTGGCTGACGTTCCTGCTCCAGTTGTCTCTGTGTCGCCACGGCGACATTCCTATTGGCTTGTCATTCGTGACGTTCCCGGTTGATTGCCATCTCAGGGCGTGTTGCTCAGTTGCTCATTCCATTACTGTCACGGCAGTGCTCAGTTGCGTAGTCTCGACTACTGTCACGGCAGTTCCCATTCACTTAGTCTCCGTTACTGCTCCAGCAGAGTGCAAGTGGCCTAGTCTCCGGTTACTGCTCTGGCAGCGTGCAAGTGGCCTAGTCTCCGTTACTGCTCCAGCAGAGTGCCAGTGGCCTAGTATCCATTTACTGCTACGGTAGAGCGCAAGTGGCCTAGTCTCCGTTACTGTTCCGGCAGAACGCAAGTGGCCTAGTCTCCGTTACTGCTACAGCAGAGTGCAAGTGGGCTATCTCCATTTACTGCTACGGCAGAGTGCAAGTGGCTTAGTCTCCGTTTACTGCTACGGCAGAATACAAGTTGCCTGGTCTCCGTTACTGCTATGGCAGTGATCACGTGGCATAGTCTCAGTTACTGCTCTGGCAGTGCTCTATGTTGGTTAGCCTCCGTTACTGCTCTGGCAGTTCACATTTGTCTGCGAACCTATTACTGGGCGTGTGCTCCTTAACAGACCTCTCGTCACATGGGACTGTTTACATTCGCTGAAGGCCATTAACCCATGCAGTACTGATACACTGGGATTCCTTCGAATTCTGCCTGACCTGTATCAGTATATCGTGTTATGGACTCTATGTTTATACTGGACCTGTGTAGGCACATGTAAATGTAACCTGTCTTGTGTCTGTATTATACTGCTAATATACTACAGGACCAGTGAGGGTTATTTTATTACTGATTGCTTAATAAAACTGTGTTTTATCCTAAACCTCTGTGTCTGTGTGTCAAACAAACCGTTACACCAGTGCAGAGGTTTCCTGAAATAGGTCGGTATCTATCTGGAGATGGTACCAAAGACCTTCCCATCTGATAGGAGTAAGGTGGGCCTCATGATTTCTTTACTCTCTGACAGGGCCTTGGCATGGGCTAATCACCTTTGGGAGAAGCAGAAGCCTATTATATGCAATTACCTTGAGTTTGTGGAGTCCTTTAAAAGGGTATTTGATGTACCAGCTTGCTCCATTTCAGCTGCTAAGCAACTAATGCCCATCCAGCAGGGTACAACGGCAGTTTCAGATTATGCCATAGAGTTTCGTCCCTGGCAGCCGAGGTTGGTTGGAATAATGAAGCTCTCGTGGCTGCTTTCTCTAATGGGTTTTCGGATATGGTTAAAGATGAGATTGCAGCCCGGGACCTCCCCAGAGATTTAGAGGAGCTGGTTTCATATTGCATCCTGAATGACTCCCGAATCCGTGAGAGACCTTCCTTCAGGGAGCGCCTGCGGAGGCATCCCATCTGTTTAGCCCTGAGCTTTTCTATCACTGTCTCCCTTTGAGGACTAAGCGATCCTGTGCTCTTACCTCTGTATTGCCTCCGGCCGGCATGGCCTCCGGCCACTTCCTCATTGCTAAGTCATGTTACAGGCACTGGCACGGATGCCTGCTTATGGTCCTATTCTGTTGGGCCTAATTGGGTCCCGCCTCCTTCTGTTCCTTTATAAACCTCAGTGATGCTAGGACTTGTTGCCCTTTCATGGTGTATCTGTGCGTTTCTTCAGTGTTGCTCTCGTTTGACCCTTGCTTGGCTACAATGTTTACTCCTGATTGATCCTGTGGCTTTGTCTGACTAGCCGATCTGTGTATGAACCTGGCTTGTCTGACTACCCGCTCTGTTTTGACCTTGGCTGTGGCTGACTACCCGATTTGGCTCTAGACTGTGGCTTGTCTGACTTACGCTCTATGTTGACCTTTGCTCCAGTCTGACTACCACCTGTCTGGGCTAGTTGTGGGCACACTCCATTGGTGTATTGCAACTGCTACCTTCGTGGTAGAGTTGCTGGTTGCCTCTCGTTCCGTTGCCCCCATCCTGGACCACTGTATACGTTACCTCCTGGGCTTGTTGCATAACACTCCACTCTGTAGCCTACATACAGTACTGCCTTCTCATACTTACCAGTGTTGCGGCTGGCTACGTTCCACACTCTTGCCTCCACCCTTTGCCTACCTAGTAGACCAGTTCCATGACTCTTTTGGAGTACTAGTTACTCTCTGTCTCGCTCCTCCTACCACTCCGTGGTAGAGTCACTCCTCGAGACATCTGTCTGCCTGTCTCGTGTCTGGGAGTTTAGCTGTCGCTCCAGTAATCAGGTTTCCTGGCGTTCCAGGTTTCCATTTGCTAGGTATAGAACCAAGCCTGGTTCTGCTCCCATCTATCTCTATAGGCTACTGAGAACTGGTTACAGTTCAGTGTCAATCCTTGGGTAGTGGACTTGGCACTGTCTTCACCCCTGATGCGACAGCAGCCCGTGAGCTGCCAAGAGAGCTGAACAAATTAATTTCCTTTATGATATTGATCGATACCAGGTTAAGAGAGAGACCTTCATTCAAGAATCCGGGGCATAAGGTCTCGACTAGATTGGCACCTAGTTTTTCTCTCCCACCCTATCCTCCCTCACCTCCCATTACTCCTGGTTCTGAATCTGCCAAGAGTGAACCTATGCAATTGGGCTTCACACGCCTGTCCAGGGAGGAGAGGGAGTTCCGAAGGAGGGAGGGCTTCTGTCTATATTGTGGAAAGGCTGGCCAGTTGCTGCATTCCTGTCCTAACCGACCGGGAAACGCTCGCACCTAGGGTTAGGTCTGGGGCAGACCCTAGGTGGTGTTTCACAATCCTCTAATTCCCATCAAGAGAGACCCATCCTTGAGATAGTAGTATCCTGGTCCACATCCTCAATTACGGCTCCGGCCTTGGTGGATTCTGGAGCTGCTGGGTATTTCATGGATGCTGACTTTGCAGCCATGCATAATATTCCTCTATTGCCTCGCTCCTCTCCTCTGGCTATTGAGGCCCTTGACAGTAGACCTCTGCAGCCATCACACGTGACTCATGAGACATATCCATTATACCTAAGGATAGGGGAGCTCCACGTGGAGACCCTACAGTTTCAGATTATCAAGTCTCTGCACTTTGCAGTCATCCTGGGGTTTCCTTTGCTTCAGACTCACAATCCCAGGATAGACTGGCAGGCTTGTGACATTGTGTCCTGGTCACCCTTTTGTGCTAAGACTTGCCTACAGCAGCCTACCAGAATTTTGTATATCTCTCCCTCGCTACCTGCTATGTACCAATCTTTCAAGGAGGTGTTCAACAAGGTAGAGGCTAGTACATTGCCGGAACATAGGGTCTATGACTGTACTATTGATTTAATCCCAGGAGCCATACCTCCTAAAGGTCACGTACACCCTCTATCTGTGGAGGAGAATCGTGTCATGGAGGAGTACATGTCTGATGCCCTGGCCAGAGGAATCATTCACAAGTCCTCCTCCCTGGCCGGTACTGGTTTCTTTTTCATAAAAAAGGAGGATGGGGAGTTGAGGCCATGCATCGACTATAGAGGCCTAAACAAACTGATGGTTAAAAATGCTTACCCCATGCCGTTAATCACTGAACTGTTTGACCGAATTAAGGGTTCAACAATATTCACGAAGCTTGATCTAAGGGCTTTGTAAAATGTGGTCAGAATTAAAGAGGGGCACGAGTGGAAATTGGCATTTAACACAATTAGAGGTCATTATGAATATTTGGCGATGCCATTCAGCTTATGCAATGCTCCGGCATTATTCCAAGAATTCATCAATGATGTCTTAAGAGATCTACTACAGAAGTGTGCAGTAGTATATTTGGATGACATCCTTATTCACTCTCCGACCTTGGAAGCTCATCAGGCAGATATGACTCAAGTCTTATAAATACTGAGAGAAAACAAATTATTCTGTAAATTGGAGACATGTGAGTTCCACAAGTCCCAGGTTATATTTCTGGGTTACGTGTTCTCCTCTGTCAGACTGGACATGGACCCATTCAAGTTATTGGTAGTTCTGCAGTGGCCCTGTACAGTGGGTTTGAAGGCCATCCAGAGGTTTTAGGGATTTACGAATTACTATAGGAAATTCATAAAGAATTTCTCCTCTGTGGTTAAATCAATCACCGATATGACACATAAGGGGGCAGAGCCATTCAACTAGTCCCTCAGTGCTATCGAAGCATTTGAGGATTTGAAGGCCATGTTTGCCAGAGCTTCTAGTTTGTCTTATCCTAAACCCGTCCTGCCCTTTACTCTGAGGTTGATGCGTCCGAGTCAGGAGTAGGCGCCCTGCTGTCTCAGCTTTCAGCTCCTGGTAAACCCCTACTACTGTGTGTGTATTTTTCCAAAAAATTGTCTAGGGCACAGAGTCTATAAGATATTGGGGAACAGGAATTTCTGTCTATTATTCTCGCACTTAAGGAATGGAGCTACCTGTTGGGAGGGACCACAAAAACCTGACATATCTGTCTGAGGCCAAGGGGTTGTCTCCCAGACAGGCCAGATGGGCATTATTCCTTTCCGGGTTCAACTATGTAGTCTCGTACTTGCCTGGTACCAAGAATGTCAGAGCCGACACTCTCTCTAGTCAATTTGGATCAGATCCTGAGGTAGATAGACCACCGGTTCCCTTTATTCCTACCAATCATATTCTGGCGATTATTCGCACAAGCATCACCTCCCCTTTGTGGGAGGAGATTCTGCCTTCCCAGGCTACCGCTCCGGCAGACAAGCCCAGTGGCAGATGTTTTGTTCCCGAACCACTCCATCTCAGATTGCTGGAGACCTATCACTCCTCGAAGTCAGCAGGGCATATCAGCCGTGACCAATTGATATGGTCCAAATCCCGATTATTCTGGTGGCCCAGTCTCAGAGCTGACTTCTCTGCCTTCATAGCAGCATGTGCTACATGTGCTCGTAGCAAGATTTCCAGGCACCTTCCTGTGGGATTACTCCAACCAGTCCCTAATTGCGAGCGTCCTTGGTCACACCTATCCATACATTTCATGGTCGAATTACCTGCATCTAAGGTCCACACAGTCATACTTATGAGTGTCGACAGATTTTCTAAGATGGCTCACTTTGTGCTGTTGAAAGGGCTTCCTTCTTCCAAAGAGCTGGCAGTGATATTCACCAGAGAGGTGTTTAGGCTCCATGGGGTACCCAAGGAACTGGTCTTGGATCGAGGGAGCCAGTTTATTTCCCAGTTCTGTAGAGCCTTCTGTGGGCAAATGGGCATACAACTGTCATTCTCCTCTACCTACCAACTCCAATTGAATGGTGGTACTGAGAGAGCCAATCAAGGCTTGGAACAGTTTATATGTTGTTTCATTTTGGACCATCAAGACAACTGGGCAGATTTGTTACCGTGGGCAGAGTTTGCCAGGAATTGTGCCATAAGCTCTTCTTCTCAGAACTCTCCGTTCCTGATCAATTACAGGTTCCAGTCTGCGCTACAACATGAGTCTTTTGAAGCACAAGATATTACGGCTCTGGAGGAGCATCTTAGGCAGCTCCACTCCACTTGGGTACAAGTTCAAAGATCCCTACAGAGGTCCACTCAGAGTTAGAAGAAGCATGCAGACCGTCGGCGCGGGCCAACGCCAGTTTTTCAAGCAGAGGAGAGGGTGTGGCTGTCCTCTCGTAATTTCAATCTCCGGGTACCTTGTAGGAAACTGGCTCCCCGTTTCTTGGGTCCTTACCGGGTCCTTCGTAGGATTAACCCTGTCTCCTATGCTCTTGAACTCCCTGTGGGTATTGAGCATCCATAATGTATTTCATGTCTCCCTGCTCAAACCCTTGACTTGTAATCGTTACACTACTGTACCGGTCCTGCCTAGTCCTGTCCAAGTCGAGGGTAATGAGGGGTATGAGGTACAGTCCATCTTGGACTCCCACAGAGTCAAAGGCCGTCTTCAGTATTTTGTGCATTGGAAGGGGTACAGCCCCGAAGAACGCTCCTGGATGCCGAGTGGAAATGTTCACGCTCCTGCTTTGCTCCGCAGGTTCCATGTTCACTTTCCGCTTAAGCCTGGCCCTCTTCCGCGGCGAGGAAGTAGTTTAAGGGGGGTACTATCACAGTCTCCCTTTAAGACCTAAGCGATCCTGAGCTTTTACCTCTGTATGGCCGCTGGCCGGCATGGCATCCGGCCATTTCCTCATTGCTAAGTCATGTTACAGGCACTGGCATGGACGCCTGTTTATGGGTCTATTCTGTTGGGCCTAATTGGGTCCCGGCTCCTTCTGCTGCTTTATAAAGCTCACTGAGGCTAGGACTTGTTGTCCTTTCATGGTGTATCTGTGCATTTCTTCAGTGTTGCTCTCATTTGACCCTTGCTTGGCTGCCGTGTTTACTCCTGATTGATTCTGTGGCTTTGTCTGACTACCTGATCTGTGTATGAACCTGGCTTGTCCTACTACCCGCTCTGTTTTGACCTTGGCTGTGGCTGACTACACAATTTGGCTCTCGACTGTGGCTTGTCTGACTTACGCTCTGTGCTTTCCTTAGCTCCAGTCTGACTACCACCTGTCTGGGCTAGTTGTCCTCACGCCTGTTCCTACTAAGGTTGGTGAAGTGCTTACTCTTGCTTATCTTAATAAACTGGTTAAACTTCACTGTACATGTGTCATGTGTATTAGTTACTCTGGGGTCTGTGACATTTTCGTTCCCATCTGTGCCTCCCTCTTCTCCCATGCCTCCTAATCTCCAGACCTCAGGCGATGTGGAGCCCAAGCAGCTTGGGCTCACTTGCCTTTCATTTGAGGAGAGGGTCTTTTGGAGGAAGGAGGGCCTGTGCCTTTACTGTGGTACGGCAGGGCACCTACTGCGAACTTGCCCCACACTTCCGTGAAATGCCCGCACCTAAGGATCTATAGGGAACAAACCTTAGGTGGCATCTCGGCGTCCCCGGCTATCTATAAGGATAAACAACTAGTCTCCATTAGGTTCTCTTGGGGCAAGACTTCCATTATTACAAAGGCACTCACTGACTCCGGTGCAGCAGGGCTCTTTATCAACAGTGCTTTCACCCAGAAGCACTTCATCCCATTGCAGCTCCATACTACTCCACGTGGCATTGAGGCTATTGATGGCAGACCCCTACAGCTGCCGCAGGTCACCTAAGAAATTGCTCCTTTGTCTATGGCTGTAGGGGCTCTCCATCATAAAACCTTATAATTTCAGGTGATCCACTTTCCTCAATATCCTGTGGTCCTGGGTTATCCATGGTTGCACAAACACAATCCCACGTTCGATTGGGTAAGGGCCGAAGTCATGGCATGGTCACCCAACTGTACCAAGACATGCCTAATAAAAGTGGTGAAGGTGCTAACCACATCCCTGATCTCTTTGCTGCCTGAAGTGTACCTAGAGTTCTGTGATGTATTCGATAAGGGCCAGGCTGGTGAGCTCCCGCCTCACCGCTCATACGATTGTACCATTGAACTGCAACCGGGTGCCATACCTCCTCGAGGTCGAGTCTACCCTCTTTCTATAGCGAAGAATAAGGCCATGGAGGAGTATGTTGCGGATGCGTTGTCCCGGGGGTTTATCCGCAAGCCCTCCTCTCCTGCCGGGGTCAGATTCTTCTTCTTGAAGAAAAAGAGTGGAGAACTGAGATCCTGTATTGATTACAGAGGGCTCAACCGTATCACAGTTAAAAATGCCTGCCCAATTCCACTTATTACCGAGCTATTCGATCTGAATTGAAAGGGTCCAAGGTGTTTAATAAGCTCGACCTGCGAGGGCCATACAATTTGGTACTGAGAAAGGATGGCCATGAATGGGAAATAGCGTTTAACACCACATGCGGGCATTAAGAATACCTCGTAATGCCCTTCGGTCTCTGCAATGCTCCCACAGTTTTCCAGGAGTTCCTAAATGATGTCCTCCGGGACATGATCCAACAATTTATAGTGGTATACTTAGAAGACATTCTGATCCATTCCGTCTCCATGGAAAGCCACCACGCAGATGTAGCCCGAGTTCTGCAAAGATTGAGAGAATAATATTTTGTGCAAATTAGAGAAATGTGAGTTTCACCGCAAACAGGTCTCCTTCTTGGGGTACATGATTTCAGAGGTCTGTTTTGCTATGGACCTTGAGAAACTCTCGGCTGTTTGAGTGGCCGCGACCCGTAGGTCTCTGCTCTCTTCAATAATTCCTCGGGTTTGCTAACTACTACAGGAAATTTATCCTCAATTTTTCCTCTATTGTAAAACCCCTTACCGACATGACCAAAAAGATTACATTTCTTACTGTTATTTCCTTTTTCCTCCGTATCCCCCATGGCCAATAACAACTTATGGGGCTGTCCACCCCACTAGCTGGCGTGAACTCTTTGCCCGGAAATGCTTTAAAACGCACTTCCTCTTCACTCGTCAGTCAGTCATGGGGGGACACGGAGACAAAAGGAAATAACAGTAAGAAATTTCCTCTTTTCCTCCGTGTCCCCTCCCACGGGCAATAACAACGTATGGGTTCTTCCCACAGCAGTATTTATTGGGAGGGCATATTAATCCTTATATTACTAATAATCAATCTATACATCGCAAAATAGGCTGATAAGACATGGAATTATAAATGATAGCTCAAATAACCATGAGAATGATTTGGAAAGATCTTACCCCTTATGGTCCTGTGGCTACCTGGAGGACCTTCCTGCTAAACCTTCCATCTGATGAGGCTTGAACATCTAGATGATAATGTCTTATAAAAGTAGACATGGATGACCAGGTTGCTGCTCTGCAGATCTCTTCTGCAAAGACTGAAGCCCTGAATGCCCAGGAAATTGCTACTGCTCTTGTACAGTGGGCTTTCACCAAAGAGGCAGATTCTTACCCGCATCTAAGTGGCTCATCTTTATGCAGTAAACTATCCATCTGTAAATTGATGCTTTTGACGCTGCCGCACCCTTGAATTTTCCTTGATGTTGGAGAAACACGGAGCCTGTTTTCCTGAATTCCTTTGTTCTTGTTAAATATAGATTTATATTTCTTACTAAGTTCAACCTGTGTAATTTCTCTTGTTCGGGACCTACTGGATTTGGACAGAAAAAAGGCAAAATGATCTCTTGATTCATATGGAATTCTGATACCACCTTAGTTGTTTTTTTTTCCAAAAATGTTATTAAGTGATATAAAGTACATACAAAGACATCAATTTCAGTAACACACATAATAAAAAATCAGCCATGTCAGTAAGGCATGTATTAGTACAGAATAAGATTCAGACAATCTAGCATCATAAGAGAGAGGGCCATAAAGCCACATGAAACAGTATATTAAGACAATCAAGCCTAGAAAGCTAGAAACATTAGTCAAAAATCATAAATTCAGCATGTAACAAATAAATCTCAGTATACAAGAGATATAGCATGGAATGAAGAGAGCCAAGAAGCGAAAGAGAGGGAACTGAAGAAAGTGAAGAGGCAGAAATGTGAGAGGATAATAAGGAAGCTTGTCAACAACCTGCTGTAAGCAGAAAGGATAGAAAGGTGACAGGACGAGTGGGGGGGGAGTAGAAAGACTGGAGGGGGAGCTGGTAATTGCATCAGGGCAGGGAAATATAAAGATGTCCCCATATATGCTATATAACTGGTGTTAACAGAATACAGTGTGATATGTTCATTTTCCATACTGCCAGACGATAGATGTGGTCTACATACAGAGGAGCTAGTATCAAAATCGGGGGTTGCATAACTTAAAACACTATTCATTCCATGGTGTGTGGGGCGGGGGTAGATGGATGGAAAGTGAGGTAGGTGGGAAAGAATAAGAGAGAGGAAGCAAGAAGGAGAACAGAAAGTGAAGTGATGAGAACAACCGTGCTGGACCACTGAGTAGAATATAATTGAAGGCGTGCAAAGAATAAGCACGGAGCAGGCCAATGGCACGGGGGGGGGGGGGAGAGTAACCAATAGAAAAATCAACAAAAATGCACATTCATGTACGTACACCATATCGGAGAGTAAGCAGAAAAATATTTCAGCACAACCTTAGAACAAGATGTAATATGAGGACACCAGGAAGTGATGCATTCTGGGGTCACGAGAGGCTAACAGCCTACAACGAGCCCATAAGAGGCCACTGTTCCGAGAGCTCCAAAGAAAAAGCTGTAGGAGAGCAGTCAAAGCCCATCACAATAATCAGGGTACACATAACAAATACAGAAACTGAAAACATTGCGAGGTAACCTACATGAAAACCTACTCACACACTGTATAACAGCAAAGTTGCTGGAAACACGAGAGAGGCATCAAATAAGCATCATGGATTAGGTGCTATAGAACAGCGACCATCTGTCCTGCAGCATGCAACCAATCTCAGTTCGATAGTAAGACATAATTAAGTACTTAGAAAGTAAAGTAGAAGGTGCGTAACAAATACAATACAATGACAAGGTAGCACATGTGCATTCGTAGAAAGATCCAGTCATTCACCCTGCAGTAATGGAAGATAAGACCAGTATGGATAAGACCGTGGGGCGCTGACAGGGATTAGGTGGACATAAACAGTAGGCATGTACCAAGTTTTAGAGTTCATCAGCAAACCTCAGGTCCCAAGGCAGTAGTCAGCAAAGAGACTAGCAGGGGGTTAGCCATGAATCACTGACGCTGGGGTGAGGAAGCAAGTGACTGGCGAGCAGAGTCCGCATAGCCTCTATCCCTTTCTGACTACCACAATTCTGTTTGTCGGTAGACCCATGTCAGGGTGCTGCCAGGAAAGTTGCTGGTCTGGTAATGTCCATATGCTTGGCATCACCAAACACCTCAGGTATAGATATACCTATCGGTGGACAAAATGCCAACACATCTTCCACAGTACAGAGAATCGCAGTTTGGCCATCCTTTTGCGCAGATAACACAAAGGGGAATACCCATCTGTAGCAAATACCCATTTTAAATAACATTTCTGTCAAGGTCTTAAGCACACGGCATTGTTGGAAAGTTTGAAAGGAGAGGTCCGAGTACAATTGAATAGTAGAGCCTGCGAACTTAACTACCTCTTGCTCCCTGGCAGCTCGGAGCACAGCCTCTTTGACTCGATAATGAAGCAAGCAGCACATCCCATCACGGGGCCTATCAGACTGGGCACCTCAAGGTTACGAGGTCTGATAAGCTCTCTCAATCTCCAGACTGGGTTCCGCAGCAAAGAAGCAAAGAGAAGCTGTAGGGAGGCCAACAATTCCTTTGGCAGTACAGACTCACGTAAATTTTTTATATGTATATTTGTAACGGTTTTATGGACACTCAGACACAGTAGGTTTAGATAAAACACAGTTTTATTGAATAGACACAGAAAAAGAATAACTCTCGCGGGTCCAGTAATATATGTACACAATTTAGTACTGACACAGGACAGGTTACAGTAATCAATACCCACACGGGTCCAGTATATATAAATATCAGCAATAATATTATACTGACACAGGTCAGGTATAGTTCGTGTGATACCAAAACGAGGCAGCAGTGAAATGGTTACTATTAAGCCAGACAGGCCCTAATAGCGCGAGGCCCACGAGATTCTCACTCTGCAGAGAGTGACAAAATAGCGAGTAATGCCACATGAGTAAAACGGAAGCCCAGGACAATGGTAGACTGCTGTAGCAGTAGCAGAGGACTGCAACTGTAGGTACTGAGGAACCCAACTGAGACTGCAATGATTGTAACCCGGTGGAATATGGCACCAACCCCGAAGGGGTTAACGAACGCTCAGACCTAAAGTCGACTGCTAGATAGTGAGAGTAGCCTGAGGAGCCCAGGGATAGACCAACCTCAGCTTGCAGCAGTAAAAGGTCAAGCGTACAGTGGTGCAACCAGATGGAATTACCACACCGGGGAGTCGCCAAAGCGACACAATAGGACTAGTCACAGTAACAAGGCTGCCTGAGCAGCAACGAGGCAACAGAGGATCTGTCCGTAGACAGAGAGGAAACCGGAGGACAGCCCTTAGCCAATACCAGATGGGACCGCAGGCAGGCCCTGATACACGGAACAGGAATGTCAGCCCAAAGCGGATCAGTACACAGAGCAGGAACGTCAGCCAGGCCGTGTCAGTACACAGAGCAGGAACGTCAGCCAGACCGGGTCAATACACAGAGCAGGAACGTCAGCCAATCTGAGTTGGTACACGCAGCAGGAACGTCAGCAAGGCCGGGTCAGTACACAGAGCAGGAAAGTCAATCAATCCGAGTCGGTACACGGAGCAGGAACGTCAGCCATGCTGGGTCGGTACACAGAGAAGGAACGGATACAGCGGAGTAGTCAGGCAGTCCGGGTCGGTACACAGAGAAGGAACGGATTCAGCAGAGTAGTCAGGCAGTCCGGGTCATACACAGAGATCACACAAATAACTGGAACAATCGCTGGCAACGAAAACACCACGAAAGGGCACCGGAGAAGTGACAGGACCCAGTATTTAAGGACAAATACTGGGCGGAGCAAAGTCACACCAACCAATAAGAGGCATCAGGAAGTAAAACTGATAGAATGTCGCCAGCAATAGCATGGTACCGTGATAATATTGCAGCATCTGCTGCGGTTATCAAGATCGTTAATTCGACTTTCAAGAGCTCTATTAATTCCTCCTGTTGTAAGAGTATTTGATCCAGGTTCTGGTGCTGCTCTGACTGTTCCACTCTCGCTTCCCCCAGATTCTTAATGCAGTGCCCCAATGATGTAATGTCCGCACAGAGGTCTGAGAGCTCCGACCGCACAGTTTGCTTAATTTCCATCACCATGCATCTCATATCCTCCTTAGTGGATAGATGCTTGATAACTTCTTTAGTAAGGTAAGAAGCCATGGTTAGGGAGTCCTGAGAAGGTGCACTGATAACTTCAGTAAGTAGCTGCGTAATTTCAGGTAGACGGCTTATTCCCACTTTCCCGCCAGTAGACACCGCCATCAGTTCTGTACGAGGGCTGGGAAGGTACTTGGTGATTTCTACTGAATTAGCTGACGGGGCCCTCTTCTTTCTCCTATGCATGAGTGCGGGGACCAAGGGGCACTAGTACCCATAGGTAGGATGAAAAATAAAGATATGTTGTGCTATATTTAATCAAGAATTCCTCAATGATGCATGGAGCTAAGTCTGCAGGTGTCCATGTAGGTCGATATCCAGGCTCCACCCATACCACCTTAGTTTTGAATACTGTTTTTGTTCTTAATATTACTTTATCTTGATGAATAGTCAGGAATGGAAGTTTAAAGGATAACGCTTGACGCTCTCCTACTCTTGTAGCCAATGTTATGGCGGTTAAAAACATAACCTTCAACTTTAGATTTTTTTATGGGTACTTTTTCCAGTGGTTCAAACCTGGTAGATTTAAGTTGGTTAAGTACCAAAATGGTATGTCTTAGTCGAGGTCTTGCTTTTTCTATAGCCTTGATGTACCTCTTTACCAGGTGATCTTCTGCAAATTGTTTTGCCATAATTGCAGAAATAGCAGATATAGCAGTTGGACTTTGATTGATGCTGGTTTCAATCCTTGTTCATAGCCTCTTTATAAAAATTCTAGAAAGTGAGCTGAATCTAGAGATGTTCTACTGACCCTGTTTTGGATGTACCACTGTTTTTCAAAACTCTAATATATTTTTTCAGTGGACTTTTTTCTTCCAGAGAAGATTGTCTGTATCAAGGAATCAGATAGCCCTCTCAATCTCAGGGATGTCCTTTCAGCCTCCATGCCATTAAGTTCAAGAAGCTGGGATTCTGGTGCTGTACTGGTCTCTGGCTTAGGAGATCCTGTCAGTATGGTATCCTCCATGGTTTGTCTATTGAGAGTCTCACTAGTTCTGAATACCATGTTCTTCTTGGCCAGTTTGGGGCTATCAGAACAACGTTGGCCCTGTCCCTTCTGATTTTCCTCAGAACCTGAGGTATCATGGGTATTGGGGGATATATGTATGCCAATCTATATTTCATTGTGTATTTCATGGCATCTGTGCCCAAGGCTCGGGGGTGCTTCCACCAAGAGAAAAACGTTTGACACTTTCTGTTTGAATATGATGCCATCAACATCCTTCCCCATCTCTTCGTTATGTTCCTGGATATTTCCTTGTTGAGGGACCATTCTCCGGGATCGAACGTATGTCTGCTCAGGAAATCTGCTGTACAGTTCTGCAAGTTCTTTTCTGCCCATTTCAGTATTTTCTCTGTTTCTTTGCTCAGTGTTGGGCTGTGAGATCCTCCTTGATTTTTTATGCATTACTGCCGCATAACTGTCTGACTGAACCAAAATTGCTTTGTTCTTTATTAGATGCTTGTGTATACAGCATGCTATGGCCCTTACTTCCAGTATGTTTATGTGAAGCTGTCTTTCTCTCTTTGACCATAGGCCCTGAAGCATCTTGTTGTTCCTGTGGCCTCCCACCCTGTTAGACTTGCGTCTGTAGTGATCATTTGCCATTCAGGTTCTTCCAGTGGGATCGCCCAGATATGGAACTATCGTGATGCCTTCTTTCCTCAGATTTTCCAGGGCTACAGCCAAGGTTTTTTTGAACACTATCGAGGCTGATGCCAGACCAAAAGGCAGAGCCTTGAACTGCCAGTGCCTGTTCTTGTAGGCAAACCTGAGGAATCCCCCTGTGCTTTTGCCTCACCGGTATATGATAATATGCATCCTGCAGGTCTACTGAGGCTAGAAAAGTCCCCAGACAGATTGTACGAAATACCATAGACACTGATTCCATTTTGAAAGGACGGTATCTCAGGAGTTTGTTTAAATATTTCAAATCCAATATAGTCCTGAATCCTCCAGTTGTCGTGGGTGCTAGGAAGATTACTGAACAGACTCTCGATCTTGTCTGATTCTCAGAAACTTGTTCTATGATGTTGTTTTCTAGCAGATTTTGAATGGATTTGTCTAGAAAAGCTTCTTTCTCTTGATTCGGAGGTGTTTTTGAGTTCTTGAAGACACTTCTCTGAGGTATGGTGTTGAATACTAGAGGATACCGCATCTCCAGGTTCTGACTTTCCCAGTTGTCTAGGTTTGTCTTTGTTTTCCAGTTGGTAATGTATTGCGTCAGTCTTCCTCTCACTGGTGCTGGAGATGCGGCCTGCTGCTCCTCATAGGAACTCTTTTATTTTCTTGATATTTATGCACTCCCTCCTTTCTGAAACCTGCTCTGAATCCCTGAGTAGATGCCTGTCTTCTAGAATCATAAGATCTGTTCTCCTGGAACCTTTTGTTTTCGCGAAAAGGCTGTCTTCTTGAACTGAAGGAATTGCATGCTGGAGATTATCTACTTCTGCGGTCTTGCGGCAGGAACGCTCTTTTTCCATCAGATAACTTCCTTGTCAGAATTTCCAACTTTCCCCTAACAACATATTACCCGCGAAAGGCAGGGATACTAGTTTGCTTTTGGATGACGAATCAGCCCCTCAAGATCGCAACTATAAAGCTCTGCATGTGGCTACTGAAAGAGAGGAATATCTTGCTGATAATTTTATGGCATACATAGAGGCGTCACATGAAAAGATCACCGCTTCCTTGATTGTGAAGACTTCTTTTAATAAGTTTGATCTGGAAACAGAAGATTCTATTTTTTCTTCCAACTCCGTCAACCATATTCTCATTGTCCTGGAGACATAAGCTACCTTGATGTTCTAGCCTAAAAAAAGAGAACTGCTTCTTTAACGCACTCTCCATTCCATAGGGTCCTTTAAAGTTGATCCATCTTCCATGGGGATTGTGGTTCTCCAATCTACTTGAGGTACCTTCATCTGGGTCTTCTGTGCGCATTCCCTTGTGAGGTGCTGCAGCTTGCTGCATGGCATTAAAGGTCTCTTGCATGGATGACCTCATCCATGTGAGAAAATCTTGGAAGTGCCCTGGTACCTCCTGTGCTGCTGCCTTCTTTATGCAATCCTGACATAACTTGACAGGGTCAGCAATAGGTAATTTTGCATCACATGCCATAGAGATCTTGAATTTTTGGGAGGATTTATTCTCCTTAACCTCAGTAGCAGGCTTTTCTCTCTCTTTAGATGATGCTTTAGGAGTAGACATAGGAATAGCAATATAGTTTAAAATATAACCATTAATAAATAAAACTAAAAAAGAATCTACCTACAGTCTTACCAACAGCAAACTACCGCCAAACACCTTAAATAGAGAGATATGATTAGGCTTGCATTTCAAGCTGGAACGCAGAGGCCTTTCGCAGGAAAACAGAGCAGGTTATAAGCAGAGGTAGTCCTACCTTGACTGCTTCCTCCATGCTCCGTCTGATAGCCTGGTGCTGCTTGGCTGCCATTGCCCGTTCTGATGGGGGGAGGCTTGGCAGCCTTAAACTGCTCCTCTCGCTGACCAGATGCTCCCACAGTTCAGCTCTTTGTGGTATGACTCTCCCCGGTCCGGACAGCACCTTGCGGCCTCCATAAGGTATTTCTTTATTTTTATATATTTGTGGGATCGCTCTGTCTTGCTTCTGCCCTCTTCGCCAGCTGGCATAAAAAGACTGACGAATGAAAAGGAAGAGCATTTTTAAACATTTCCAGGCAAATTGTCCATGCCAGCTAGCGGGGAGAATAGACCTATATGTTGTTATTGGCCATGGAAGGGGACACAGAAAAAGACAGTAACTCCACTCACTGGTCCCCGGAAACCATCAAAGCACTTGAGTCATTAAAAGTTGTTTTTGCCGCAGCACCCATTTTGGCACACCCGAAACCCGAGCTTCCATTCGTACTTGAGGTTGATGCGTCTGATAGAGGAGTAGGCACTCTCCTGTCTCAATATCCTACTCCTGAAAGCCAGTTGCACCAGTGTGGGTATTTCTCCAAAAAGCTAAGTCCTGCAGAGTGCAACTACGAAATTGGTGATCGTGAGTTGCTGGCAATGATACTCGCTCTCAAAGAATGGAGGCATTTGCTCTAGGGAACTTCAGTGCCAATCCTAATCCTCACGGATCCTAAAAACTCCACCTACCTGTCCGAAGCTAAGTGCTTGACTCCAAGAGAGGCCCAATGAGCCTTATTTTTATCTCATTTTAATTATGTGGTTTAGTATCTGCCGGGTACCAAAAATGTCCAGGTTGATGCCCTATCTAGACAGTTTTCGGGGGATAAGGAGGAGAGCCTTCTTGGTCCTATTATTCCTCCGGACCGAATACAGGCCACCATACGTATGTCACGGATTATTACGACTCTCAGACGTAAGGTTTGGTAAAAACACAACTTTATTGAAAGATAACGATAATCCCGTAGGATTTAATACACACACATACAATACATAGAAAGGCAATAGTAATATAGAATCAGGCTCTACCGGCCCTGCCAATATACCGGGCAAGGCAGCCTGGGCAAGCAATAAATAGGTGGCTCTACCGGCCCTGCCAATATACCAGGCAAGGCAGCCAAACGACCATCAAGTGTATACAGGCTCTACCGGCCCTGCCAAGATACCAGGCAAGGCAGCCCACAGGATACTGAGAATAGGCTCTACCGGCCCTGCCAATATACCGGGCAAGGCAGCCTGTAGGATCACAGAGAGTACGCTCTACCGGTCCTGCCAATACCGGGTAAGGCAACCTGAAGGGAAGATGAAAGGTTCTACCGGCCTTTCCAATACCGGGCAGGGCAGCCCAGGGAGAATATGACTCAGGAGTGGCCCCAATAACTGTCAGATGACGATGACAGTAGGAGATGTTGAGGAATGTATGAGCAGCCAGATATATCAGTAGGCAAATACCCCTAAACCAGGGTAAAGATGGTAAATAGCTGTCTAGGACAGGACAGCACACAAGGCCAGCAGTATAACTGGGTGATATGCCAAGAGGCCCAGGAGCCAACCAGCGCCCGCGCGCTGGGAACAAACAGACTAGAAAATATAGCCACAAGGCTAGAGCGAACCAGCGTCCGCACACTGGGAGCAAACTGAAAACTCAGAATAGTGTCGATAGGCGATGGCGCAAACCAGCGTCCGCACGCTGGGGACTAACAGAATGATTGTAAAGTGCCGTAGGCAATGGAGCGAACCAGCGTCCGCACGTTGGGAACCAACAGGTCTCACAGTATAATGTGTAAACAATGGAGTGAACCAGAGCCCGCGCGCAGGGAGCCAACTAACATGTAGCCACAAGGCTTTGGAGCAAACTAGTGTCCGCACGCTGGGAATCTACTGACATGTATAATGTAGCCACAAGGCTTGGGAGCGAACCAGCGTCCGCACGCTGGGAACCAACTGACATGCACAATGTAGCCGCAAGGCTTTGGAGTGAACCAGCGTCTGCACGCTGGGAACCAACAGGTCTCACAGTATAATGTGTAAACAATGGAGTGAACCAGCGCCCGTGCGCTGGGAGCAAATTGACATGTATAATGTAGCCGCAAGGCTTTGCAGCGAACCAGCGTCCTCACGCTGGGAACCAACTGACATGCACAATGTAGTCGCAAGGCTTTGGAGCGAACCAGCGTCCTCACGCTGGGAACCAACTGACATGCACAATGTAGCCGCAAGGCTTTAGAGTGAACCAGCGTCCGCACGCTGGGAACCAAAAGACTAAATGTCGCCAACAGACTTAGGAACAATGTCGCTACCGCTGCAGGAACCAGGCTCAGGAGATGGCAGCAACCAGCAAGAGTACAACCAGGAGTGGGGCGATCACAGGAACTGGCAGCGAGGACCGAAACAGCAGGCGGCTAAACCGGAACAGGACTGGAACAAGCAGCGGTCAGCAAGCTCAGGAACAGCACGAACTCAGGAGTACCGGAACACAGGAACTCAGAAATTCAGGAACTCAGGAAACTGGAACGCAGGAAACTGGAACGCAGGAACGAGTTCAATAGCGACTGCAGCATGGTGGTAACGAAAAGGTCAGAGACACCACGAAAGGGCAACCAAAGCTAGTTTAAATAGGCAGTATGAGGCGGGCTAAATGCAAGCAACCAATGGGAGCCCCCTATGGGTGATAGACATAGTAATGCAGCAATCACGGGCACCGTGATAACGTACCAACATAACATCTCCCCTCTGGGAGAGAATAAGGCCGCCCAAGTAGATGCACCTGCTGAGACTCCCCCTGGGAGCTGTTCTGTACCTATTAACCTCCGTAACAAGGTACTTTCAACCTTCCATAACACTAAGTCAGCAGGGCATTCCGGAATATAACAGCATCTCTGGTCGGTTTCCTGTCTCATCTGGTGGCCACAACTTAACAGTGATATTGCTGCCTTTGTTGCTGCCTGTGCAGTTTGTGCACAGACTATATCACCCCATCACCTTCCAGTGGGCCTTCTCTAACCCATACCCAAAGGTGTAAAGCCATGGACTTCATAGTCAACCTTCCTCTGTCCAAAGGTAACACTGTCATCCTCATGGTTGTCGACTGACTTTCTAAGATGATCCACTGCATACCATTCAAAAAACTCCCAATATACACAATGTGTTCCATGTCACTCCGCTGAAACCCCTGGTATGTAATTATTTTACTACGGTCACTCCTTGATCCCATTCTGTGGCAACTGACAGCCAACTGACAGATGTCTGCTCCATCATCGACTCTCGTAGGTTCTGAGGGAGGCTTCAATATTTGGTCCATTGGAAGTAGTCCGGTGCAGAAGAGCATTAGTGGGTTCCAGCCTCGGACGTACATGCCCCCACCCTCCTTTGTGTTTTCCATGCACGCTTTCCCCTCAAACCTGGTCCTACCACACGGGTGGGGGGGTCTTTGAGGGGGGTACTGTCATGGTTTGACTGATCTGGTCTAACACTCGGCTGATTACTGCTGCCTTTCCTTCTCTGTGTTAGGCTGAGTCAGCTGATGCTTAAAGGGATAGTAATACTTCATTTTAACTTTATTTTATTTTGTAGGCATTAAAAAAACATTAAGAATGATATAAGTCTTATCTCTCAAACCTTTATGGTTTAAGAGATATTCACAAACAAAGTATCCCCCCCCTGTTCAACCAGATCAGAAGGGAGGTGCCCAGGTAGACTGCAGAGAGGGACAATCTTCAATTAAGATAAGGGAAAAAGCTGAAAAACTTGTCAAGGGGGGAAGGGCTTTCATTGTTTTCATACAAAGAAAATTGTCCCCTTCTGTTATCTGTCTGGTCATACAACCAGATTCACATCTGAGAAGAGATGGCTTACACTAGGAAAAAGGGGCGGGAGGGGGAACTTTGCTTGTGAATATCTCATAAACCATAAAGGTTTGAGAGATAAGACTTATATCATTCTTCATGTTTTTTTAATGCCTACAAAATAAAATAAAGTTAAAACGAAGTGTTACTATCCCTTTAACAAACTGCCTGAACCTCTCAGTTTCCATGATTACTCACCTGACTGTTATAAGCCAACCCCTTACTTGGTCAGAGTCCTGGCTCACGCGACCAGCACCTTTATCTGGCTTTATCTGCAGCAAGGGATAGGTGCCAACGTCAATGCTCCTGAACTACATTCACTAGTGCCTCTATTCAGCTACTTTAGGGTCCGGACATTTGGACAACTGGATACTGATACTTGCCAAGTACAAGGATTTTCTGTACTGGTTTCTAATAGATAATGTTTTTTAGATAACTTCTGTATGCTGGGGAAGCTATTATGTGTCGGTTGTTCTGATATATAGTAATGATTCACTGTGTGGTTGCTAAAGTAATGTTCTCACACTGCGCTGGTCAACCTCAGTCTGGCATCGTCATGCATGATGCTCAGGAGGAAGCGTGACTACGCAAATCAGTGGAAGAGAGGCTTGGCTTAGGGTGTTGGATGGGGTCATAAAATGGAGCCCTGTGAGTTCAGCATATGGCAGGCTGTGTTGTGGAAGGGGATGTTAGCTCCGTAGAAGTTTACAGCGCTCAAAACCTAGGTAACTATAAACGGATGCTAGCGTGCAACAAATAGTGATCAAAGCTAGAGATGGGGAGCCCTCAGGAATGTTTTTGCTGCAGCTGAAGTTGGCTTAAAGGTGCTGGCCGCGAAGCCAGATGTCTGACACTAGCTGAGCCAGGACCGGAACAAGGATGGACACCCGTTGAACTACAATGCTGGTAGATATCTCTAAGTGGATCCCAATATGTGGTAAAGGTAGGAGGAGCTAAGCACGGACCCAGAGAGTAGAATAAGAAAATCACAAGAGCGCAAAACAAAAGATATCCAAAGCTCATGTCCCTAAAAGGTACTGGGATTCCAGGAAGCAAAAGGGACACTGAAAGGACTGATGAATACCACAGGTGCAATAAGAGAGTAAGAGAATACAGGAAGATATCTAGGAAGATACTCAAACCTCCAAAAAGGGAGGTAGAAAAGCTCCCTGAGAAACCTCAGTAAATACCCAAAAATAAGTCAGCCACAGAAGATGGCTGAATCAGGGCTAGACTAGGCCAAAAGGAAAAACCTAATAGCCCTAGAGATGTTGGCCCACCAGCAGGGGAACCCTGTCCCTGTAGCCAAAGCTCTTAGTGCTAGGCTCATAGACAAGCAGACACTGGACAGCAAACTGAGCCTGCCCACCGGATAGTGGTGCTAAGGGCCGTGGAGTTGTCAGCCGAGCAAGGATCAGAGCAGAGGCAGTTGCTGGCAGGGCGAGCAGCACAAAAATGATGCGCTCCAATATAGCGATAGGTCTCCAGAGTGTGAGGGACAGTGTGGCACTTTAATGATACTTCCAGGCCACAGCAATGAAGCTGGAGGATGTGGGTTTGCTGTTTTGGACGGAAACCGGTACAGAGATGTGGCTCCACTAGAGATGCACTTCGAAGCAGCGCTAGGCCCCAAGGGATCGTGGGACAGCAGGAGCGATCACAAATGCTTCTGAGAAGCAGTATAGAGGCTGGAGGGTGAGGGTGCGATATACAGCTGGAAGCCAGAATAGAGGGATAGTCAGATCCAGGCCAGGTCATATACGTTCGGGCAATAAAACGGTACCTGAGGAATATACAAAGAATAGTCAGGGAGGCAAGGACTCGGCATCAGGAATCAGTCAAACACAATACCAGAGGAGAATCCAAAAAGCAGAGTCAAACACAGGCAGAGGTCATCCACAATATGTCTTCAGCAACAACAGGATACGCTAGTAATAAGGTAAAAAGCACAAAAAAACAGGCATCAGAGGCAGGTACAGGAATACCTATAAACCCTCAGTAGCCAATTACAGAAAACTGGGATGAGTAACGCTGGAATCAGGTAAGGAAAGTAAGAGTACCCCCTTCTTAAGCAGAATCCTCAGGACAACCTGGTTTTCCTGGGTGAATACGATAAATATATGAATATGTATGCATGCTTGCAATAGCAGTTCCAGGGTCCATATCGCTGTGGCAAGTGTGAGCAAGTGGCCTTTCTGGAAGCTCAGATTGGAGCTCTGGAGAGTCATATTGCAACACCGAGAGATATTGACAACCTTGAGAGGAGTCTCTTGCTAAGTGAGCAGAGTCTAGCTGGGTCACCTAGCAAAGAGGAAGGAGATCAGCTAGAAGAGAACCAGACACATAGGGCTCGATTTAAAGGCAGCCGTTAGCCAAAAAAAAAAAACAACGGGTGCGTTAAGGTGCAGTAAGCGATTCAAAGGTCCATCTTATGTTCAGCTAACGGCAGAGCACAAATCACAACGGCTGATACATTTACATGCATTGGGACCCATAGGACAAAATTCCCCAGAACAATTCAAAGAACCGCGGTACTGCTAACCACAGAGAAAAAGATACATCTTACGGCCAAAATTTAAGACCCAGTTTTGTTAGGCGTTAGACACCTAACAGACAAAAAAAAAACCCCGTTACATGGTAAAACAGACGAGCAGCTCCCCGCACAAGAATACAAATGGGAAAATTAACCCGAGCAATGCCAAAATAACACAAAAAACATGCCCAAACACCACAGATCACTGGCACACACAACACAACAACCAAGCAACACCACATGGACATGGCCTAACAAAAAACACCAACACAACATGCCACAGAACAATGGGGGTTAGCACACGACACGGACACCTGCCAACACAAAACAAGCTCACCTCTGCAACATCACCACATGATACAGACATAACCTGCACCCCACCCGCAACTGACAGGGACACAGCAACCACAACACAGCACACTTTTAAATACAGACACACCTGCAAATACTTACCTGGACAACAAACAGCTTCCCATTGGTCAGCACTCACCTCATCACTACACCTACACAACGCCCCACCACCTACTTAAATGGACAGCTAACCACACTGACTTGTGGCTTGTTTTCCACTCAAGAGAGATAGAGAGTGATAGAGATAGAGATAGAGACAGCGCAATCAGTATGTTGGGTTACATATTGTTGCGAAGACTGCGGAAAAGGCGTGCAAGGGAGAGAGCTGGGGGACACCAGCAACCCCCAGGCACACCTGATCAACAGCCTGCACCTGTTGCAAGTGAGGAGGCTCCGGCTCAAGAGCCACACAGGAGCCCATCCCCACCTGGAGGACACCTGCCTGCAGATGCACATCTGCAGCAACATGATGCTCCCCAGCTGCCACAAGGATCCCTGCAGCAGCTCAGGATGCATAGACGACCACCAAGGCTCAGGGTATACCGCCCAAGGGTCACTCTCCTTGGAATGACCGATGACGAGGTCATTGATCGCTATAGGTTGAGGCCGCACAGCATCATTGCCCTGTACGAGGTCATCAAGGATGAGGTGGATCCCATATGCACCCACAACCATGCCCTAACTGGCCTGCAAAAACTTCTGTGTGCCATACACTTCATGGCAAGGGGCGCCTTCCAGTCGAAAGAGGGTTACGCATCTGGCATGTCCCAGGCCACATTCTCCAGGGTGCTGGCCCAGGTCTTGCCAGCCCTCAAAGGCAAGGCCAGTAGGTACATACACTTCCCCACCACCGACATGGAGTGGACACATCTCAAGCAGGGCTTCTACGAAAGGGGAGGCATGCCCAGGGTCATGGGTGATATAGATTGCACCCATGTCAGCATCAAGGCACCAGCACGTTGGGGACATGTGTTCATCAATCGAAAAAACTTCCACTCCATGAATGTGCAGATGGTGTGTGACAGCAACCTGGCCATCATGAATGTCTGTGCCAAATATCCCGGGAGCTGTCATGATTCCCATATACTCAGAAACTCATCTGTGCAAAGAGACTTCGAAAATGGGACCTACACAGGTGGATGGCTTCTGGGTGAGTTAACAATACTAAATCACACCACATACACATGTGCTAGTATGTTCACCTCATGAAACAGCATTCACACAACATGTGCTCCTTGTCTCACCATGTTACTCACTTCCCACAGGTGATGTTGGCTATGGCTGCAAACCATGGCTCCTCACCCTGCTCGCCAATCCCCAGACTGATGCCCAGGAACGATATAACCAGGCTCATGCCAGAAATCGCAATGCCATTGAGCGGACCTTCGGCCTCCTCAAGTCCAGATTCCAATGTCTGGACCACTCAGGGGGAGCACTGCAGTATGCACCAGGCAAGGTCTGCGACATCGCCATGGCATGTGCCATCCTCCATAATATCGCGGTGGACACCAGACTCATCGACGATGTCCAGCCCCCACCCAGACCTGAAGACCCTGTGGACATTATCCAGGGTGAGGAAAGCCTAACAGGGATGCAGACAAGAGACAGATTGATCAGGGATCACTTCAGTTGTGAGTAAAATACATGTATGCACACAATCCATGCATACACACCCACCACAACACACATCTTCTGTTTCACCCCACAGTATCAGTGACACAGCCCTGGCACTGGCTGCAGTATGGACCACCAACATCAACCATTCCATGGACCAGTCAGATTGGGGCTAGAGATTCCAATGACAGCTGACACCCTGTCCTCCATGTTCATACTGCTACCTCAAGGATATCATGCATGCCCCCCTGGAAACCAAGGTACAACACTTAACCATGTTCAGCATATCCCATGGCTCCCTAGGCACCAACTAAAGTGTTTTGCTAGGATCAGACCCATAGCGACCACTGTACCCCTGTAGCAAGGGAGTCACATCCAAGGCAATGAAAAAAGAAGAAAAAAAAGAGGCGCTTCCTCATGTAATATTGCAAGTGCTGTGTATCGCCACACCTCCACCAATGTGAACGTACTCACAAAAACGTTGTCAGGCTCACACATACTTGTAGTCTGACTACTGTAGCTCAGGGATCTAGTAGCCGTCCCTTATAAGGCTTTCTTTACTTTTTCTATCTGCTGCCCTTCTGGAACACTCCTCCTCATGAAGGGTTAAAACATGGAACCAAAAAACAAAGAGGGCGCCAATAGTGCCTTATCATTCACTCACCAAATAAGCAACAATAAAACAATGTAAGTACACTCACATGGACAAGTGGCTGTACTAATATATATATATATATATATATATATATATATATATATATATATATATATATATATATATATATATATATATATATATATACACAGCAACATACACTTTCAGGGTATATTGTACCGTCCCTGCTCAGTAATACGCTCACATATCCCACCAGAGGATCTTCAGTCTTCACTCCTCGAACTCCAGATCCCAAAAATAAATCCTTGTTATTTTTGCTATTTTTGTTATATTGTATTTGATTGCTGTGCTGCTGATTTAATATAGATATGTTTGGATATCAGGATAGAGAACGCAATCGGTATCAACTTAGTGAAGAGATATTTAAAAGTTTGAGTAATAATGAGAAGAATAAGGTAGATGGGACAGACACAAATTTGAAAGATTTGAGTAAGAATTTTTTTGAGATGGAAACTTTATTGAAAGAGGAGTGTAAACAATGGTGGGATATACTATTACTTGAAAAAATACCTATCTAAAGAGATGATCCCTAGAGGACTGAGGATAGTGTTAATTCCCACTTTTGCAGATGAAGAATTTACAAAAATTGGTACAAAATGTCTAGATGCTTGTTCTCTCAGTTTAATTCAACTTTTAATAGTACACAGAGAGGAGAAACTTAAAGAGATAGAATGTAAGATAGAATGACAGAATCAAGATCTGATGGGCCTCCTAGGGAATCGAGATGTGTCTAAATTGGAGGAGAGAACTACTAGGAATGTAGGGATCTTCCAGAAGGGAATTATAGACCGTAAAAAGAAAAAGTTAGAAAGAGATGAGCAGGATTATAGATTAAAACAAGTGAAAACTCATCAAAGGAAATGCAAATACAAATTACTATAATCATAATGGAAATAGGAATAGATCGCAAGAAAGGTCTCAATATTATGGAGTTGATAGAGAAGGTAGGATACAGCCTTCATATGAAAATGGAGTGAGAGGAAGAACTAATCTAGTGAATACAGGCACATTGGATTCAGAAGCACAATTGGTGCATAGTAGTGGGTAGGAGGAAACTGTAGGAGGGAAAATGAGAGAAAAAGGGGGAAAACAGTTAAATAACACGAATAATAAAAGTATAAATAATAATGATAATATGGAGAGTTCCCAAATGAAAGCAGGGTCGGAACAGGAGGATGATCCAGATGAAGGTCCCTCAAATAAGATGGAGGATAGGAGAGTGCATAATGGTAGTATACAGATATAATCTCAAACTCCTGCGTCTTCTTCTTCTTCATCTTTTTTGGGGGGAACACAGACAGAAATACCTTGGTGGAGAAATTACAACCGTTATCCACCTTCACAGGGGGATCAAAGTGGAAAAAGAGGAGGCCGAGAGGTCATAGAGGGAGAGGATCAAACAAATATCAACAAAAAGAGCAGGATAGATTAGAAACAGATAAAACAACAGTTAAGATCTTCAACCTTTCTAAGAGTAACTTCCATAAAGATGAGGAGGATGTGCTAGGAAAGGGTTTATCATTCTGTCCTACAAAGGGACCAGATTTATTTGGTCTGTTTGTGGACTTGAATGACTTTATTAGGAAACTGTCCCTCAAGAGATATTTCTCTCAAAAATCTTTAAAGAAACAGAATATAGGAGAAGAGTTGATACCTATCATTTTAGATGCTCCGTTGATTGAAGAGAGTGGTAAAGAAATAATACCATTAATTGATGTAACCACGGATTTTATTTTGGGAGGACTAGTTCCCACTCCTTTAAAAATCCAAATCAAAATTTTTCCCTACACATTATAAGGGACAGAATGTAAATCTTTTTAATAGTTTAGTAATGGAAGATTTTAAAAAATTGATTGACAGTGATAAGAATTGTTATAATAAACTGACGAAAGGAGAGAAACTATCCCTGAATAATCTACAAGGTCGTACAGACATAGTGATTAAGCCTGCCGATAAGGGGGGTGCGGTGGTGATTCAAGAGTTGGAAGATTATAAGGGGGAGGCTTTAAGAATCCTTTCAGATACGGAATATTATATTAAACTAACATCTGACCCCAGTGAGGAATATAAGAGGGAAATGTTTGAGATGGTTGAGGAAGCTTATGTGGAGGGTCTTCTCGGATGGTCCGAAAGGGATTTTATTTGTATATCAGAGCCCCAGATGGCCCGCTATTACCATTTACCTAAGATTCATAAGACCCTATCGGACCCTCTGGGAAGACCCATCATATCAGGGATTAATTCTCTTACGTGTAATTTATCAACTTATGTTGATTTCCATCTACAAAAATTGGTAGCAGCTTTACCATTGTGTACTAGAGAAACATCACATATTATTGACCATTTACGGGATATAGTCTGGGAAGACAGTTATTGTTGGATCACATTGGATGTGGTGGGACTCTATTCCAATATTCCTCATGAGGGGGTCTAGAGGCATGTAGAAAGTTTCTGTATGAAGATCTCTTGATGCCCCCTAACCAAATTGAGTTCATTGTGAATGCAGTGAAATTTGTATTGACTCATAACTATTTTGAATATGATGGAGACATCTATCTTCAAAGGAAGGGGACTACAATGGGCACTAAGTTTGCACCCAGCTACGCAAAAATCTCTTCATGGGACATCTGGAGAAAGTTGTGATCTATGGATCTAAGTGGCTGGACGTGAACTTGGTGTCGTATAAACGATATATAGATTATCTCCTTATTATTTGGATGGGGGAGAGGGACGAGATTGAGATATTTGTCAATTATCTTAATGCCAACCAATGGGGTTTGAAATTCACCAGCACTGTGAGAGACTGTGAAATTGAATTTTTAGATTTGACCATATGGGGTGTTGGTGGCCAGACCATCCAAACAAAAACAAACATTCTTTAAAGAAGTGGATGTAAATACCTATTTAAGATTCGATAGCTGTCATTATAAGAAGTGGCTGCGAAACGTCCCATATGGCCAGTTCTGTAGAATAGCGAGACACTGCTCCAGGCAGGGGGATTATGATGCCCAGTCTGACATTTTAGTTAGATGTTTTCTTGAGAAGAATTACCCAAGATCACTTATTCTAGATGCAAGGGATAAAGCTAGGGCTAGGTGGTTTACAAGAATGACAATAGATTCTGAAGAAGGAGTAGGAATAGTTAAATTTGGAACGATAACTAAGAAGAATGCTGATGTTCGAGGTGAGTTGCCTCCCTTTGTTACTCAATTTAGTAACAGAGGAGAGGACATTAGAAATATCCTTAATAAACATTGGAGACTTTTGTGTAAGGATCCCCTTCTTGCCCCCATGATACCTAAATATCCCAGAATTATCTATCGAACGGCCCCTACACTTAGGAATAAACTGGCCCCTACCAGGAAGATTATCAAGTCCATGGGAGGTAATGTAGGACTCTTTGGTACCAACTCTTTGGTGGGGTCCTTTAGGTGTGGTAAGCTAAAATGTTTGACTTGTGCTTACATGGGTCACAGGGTCAGTACTATCACATCATGTGTGACAAAAGAAAGGTTTAAGATCAAGTCATTCATGAATTGTGGGACGGATTATGTGATCTATGTGATAACTTGTCCGTGTGGCCTCCAATACGTGGGACTGACCACCCAAAAATTGAGAACTCGACAAGGACAGCATAGACGCAATAACATGTTAGGCTATAGAATGCATAGTGTATCACATCATTTTTTAGAATGTCATGATAAGAATCCAAAGGGTCTACAAGTGATACCGATAGAATATATACCACCAGAGAAGAGAAATAGAGTACAATATTTGTCAAGTAGGGAGGCATTTTGGATCTTTAGGTTACAGACTCTTTATCCACAGGGCCTTAATGAGATGGTGGAACATCAATCTTAATTGTTTTGAGGGAATAAAACCCTTTTTTTTTTTTTTTTTTTTTCTCATCATGTATTGAGGTGCATTTAGTAGAATATAGGATCATGATTATTCAATTAAGTTAGGGAAGGGAATTACATTGATACTATTAGTTTGTTTATATATATTTAGGTTGGGAGTGCCCAGAGTCCTATGTGATTTGGGAGATCCAATAATAGGGCACTATTGGCATTACTGAGTTTAGGTTTATGTAAACGTATGCATTAGTATTTCTGTTTTCACTTATTATTTATTTTAATTTACACAGAAATGTATAAAACACAGATATAGGTTCACAATATTTATGAGGTGGATTGAGGTAGGAAAGTTGATTTGAGGTTTACCCTTTGAGTGCTGGTTGGGTGGGGAGCGTTTAGTGCATTCCGTTCCCTTCCAGCATAGGTGGAGTTAAGATTTTTGTAGTGCTGGTGCGGTTGGGAGCGTTTGGTGCGTTCCGTTCCTTTCCAGCACATGTAGTGTTAAGATGTTTTTTCGGGACAAGAAAGACATTGATAGATAATTGTATCTGTATGAATGGATCCTGCCTACATGACAGATTTGACTCTTTAGATGGATACAAGCCTTTTGTTATATGGAGATAGTATTAAAGGGATCTGCAATTCTTTGTATACTGCTAATAGACTGTAGGATATAGTAATGATAACATTGTTCACAGAAGTCAGTCATTACATGCTTAAGGAATATTAACTCTCCATTGGTGGCGGTTTATGAGTTATTTAAGCTGGTAATAGTAGTGATTATATGTGGGGAGGTAAATAAGAGGTTAAAGTTTTGTGACCCGCTACCCAATGGGAAGTTGAATAGGAAGTTTTAAATAGCCGCTCCAGTTGCATTGTGATAGGATTACCTGCAGAACTTGAGAAAGTAATGCTAGATTGTTACAAAACGCGTAGCTTTGAAGGAATTGTTATTGATTTTATAAATGAATACATTTTCTCGGAGATTGTTGGTGGAGCGGCTTTCTTCCGTTGCAGGATTTATTTTTGGGATCTGGAGTTCGAGTAGTGAAGACTGAAGATCCTCTCGAGGGATATATGAGCATATTACCGAGCATGGATGGTACAATATACCCTGAAAGTGTACATTGCTGTATCTATATCATCCTGTATAATAATTTG
Organism: Rhinophrynus dorsalis; assembly: GCA_037306005.1. Lineage (NCBI taxonomy): Eukaryota > Metazoa > Chordata > Amphibia > Anura > Rhinophrynidae > Rhinophrynus > Rhinophrynus dorsalis. Next base: position 190,802,975 of record CM074724.1, read on the forward strand.
CTAAAACGTGTGTAATGACAAAGTAATGTGCAGTAGAGACTGCTGCGCGTGCTGCAGTCATGCGCAGTAGAGACTGCCTGTGCCGCTACCGGCTGGTAGTGGCACCGTGGCCCGTGTAACGGGCTCTTCCACTAATATATATATATATATATATATATATATATATATATATATATATATATATAATATATATATATTTATTAGTACAGACACTTGTCCATGTGAGCGTATTTACATTGTTTTATTGTTTCTTATTTGGTGAGTCAATGATAAGGCACTATTGGCGCCCTCTGTGTTGTTTTGTTTTTTTTTTTTTGTTCCATCCAAGGCAATGCATCGGATAGCACTCTGTCATATCAGGGGTTAAGGGGACATTCGAGGGGGGCATGGGACCAGTAGTTTAATACAGCTGAAAAGAGCAGCAGAGGGATGGATCTACAGTGGTAGTATGTTACTCAACATAGAGCTCATGAAATGTGGATCACATCTCCAGGGACACTATGCTGACACGTGTGTACGTGTGTGTGTGTGTATGTACGTGTGTGTGTGTGTGTATAGAGAGATATGTGCCCCAGACAGAAATACACACATCAACAAATATGTTCTAATAGCTCCATGAACCAAACATTTTTGGGCTGCCTCTAACAGTGGCAGCCAAAATACACTAATGTTATGGAGCTATTAGGACATATCTGTTGATGTGTGTATTCATGTCAGGGGCATATATCCCTAAGGATGGTTAACATCCCCTTAGTTCCCCCCATAATGGTTTACAGACCATTACACAACACATTACAAAGCAATGGTTTGTGTACCCCCCCTGGAACAAGAAAGATTAAGGGGATCATGATGTTGTAGCTGTTGCATGAAGATCAGTTCGAGGGTGCTGTTCCAAATCCTGTCCTCCTGTCCCACAGGCATTCATAGTACGATCCTTCCTAGAACAGAGGAGTTTCTATGTAACTGGACTAAAGTCGGGACAACACTTCCATGAAGATCACCCCTTGCTGTTTCAAGTGATTGTGTTGGTGATGCAATATTTGACCTGATGTTCACAGCAACCTCTACTGGAACATTCACATATGGACACAAATTCATGTGTGTACTAATATCCAGGTATCAGTCCTGTACAAGATTGCTCATCCACAGATGCTAAACCATGTGGACAACACATGAGCAGTTCACTAGCGTTTCTAAAGTATTCCTATTTAGTTCAGATGTACCGTTTTTGTGCTCATACAAGTGTTTAATGCATATAGGCTATATACCCATGAAACACATGTATGTTTCAATGTAGTTTGAGACACAATAAAGGAGAACCATCACTATTCAATCTGTGTCTGTATGAATGAATGTTGGATCAAACATCTGTCAATGTGGAACCATACCCAAGGCTAGAGTATCCCTCATACAAAGGAAGACATGACTTACATCACACGAGTCCACTAGTTGCCTGACCATGAGTGGACTTTGCGATGTATACATGTAATGACATGATGGCAGTGATACACTAATGTGTGTTGCGAGTGATTAAGTGGTGATACAGGTGACACACTTCCACTGTGATGTGACGTCCACAGTTTGTGTGTTGCTCAATATAATTAATGTCCTGAGATTGCTGTAGGTTGACACATCTCAGTACATGGGCTACATCAACAAACAACCAGACCAAGTGGACAAGTGTTATCACTGGTGAAGTGTGTTACAACCTTAGTTAAACAACAACACAACTTAAAGGGATAGTAAACCTTGAAAATAAGTTTATTTCATATTGTAGCCCTGAAAAAAAAACATGAAAAATGATACAAGTCTTATCTCCCAAACATTTATGGTTTGGGAGATAAGACATATAATTTTTCATGTTTTTTTAAGGGCTACAATATAAAATAAACTTATTTTCAAGGTTTACTATCCCTTTAATACATAACCCAATGCTCAGCCTAAGGTTTCAATGTGTGTGCTACACATCAAAATCTTAGGAAGATCATTGGGTTATCCAGTAAGTTAGGTTGTGATTCAAACTCCTATTGTGCAACTGACTTACTGGAGAACACAATGCTCACCCTAGGATCACAATGTGTAACACACACATTGAGATCCTAGGGTGTACATTGTGTTCCCCAGTAAGTCAGCTGCACAACAGAATTTTGATTTAAAGACCATATTGATGCATGTTCCATCTGTCCTGCTTGTTATTTCCCTGCTAAGTCACATAGCTGTTTGTTTGGTTTTCCCTCAAACACAACAATTGATGCAGACGAATGTTCAGTGTTGCACCAGTTGTTGTGATAAGGGGTATGTTCTGATCAAATCTGACACACATCATGGCCATGTAACACTGTTGTGTTATATGGCTACAGGGATGGGTTGCCAGGTGAATTTGGACAACGGTGTGGGTGTGTGTGAACCCATGTTGTAACATCCCACAAACTTTTCCCCCAGGTAGGAGTTGAGTTCACTGCATTGTTTGGCAATGCATTGGAAACAACCCTGCCACCCAATCTATAACTGAATACACAGCAGATCAGACAGGATTCAAAACCACAATTTTCCTTTACTGAGGGGGCAGATGACAGGTTGGGCCTTTCATTTCTTTTTTGGGGGGGGGCCTTAGACTTGGTGCCAGAGGTGGTTGCCCTGGCTGATTGCCTGGTTACCCTCTGTCCCCCAGGTGTGGCTTCAGGGGTAACACTGGAAGGGGTGGTGGGTGCAGTGGACCCCTCTGTCGAACGCAGGTTCTTCCTCTCCATCCTCAGGTTCTCCCTGCGGTTAATCTCTTGCAACTCCATGAGCACCTGTGCAAACATGTCCATCATCCCCGTGTGGAGCTGGTGGAGTTGTGTGTTCCCCCTGGCAACCTCCGACTCCAGAGCTTGGATTCTGGTCTCCAACCTGTTCGTGTTCCTCCTGGATTCCCTCCGGCTCCTCGTGATGTTTTCGTTGGTGGAGTGGCTTGCCCGGATCTCATTGGCAGAGATCAATATCTAGCCAATGATAGTGCTGCAGCTTACAGACAGATCAGCGGGGAGGAGGATCTCTCCTGTATTCTAATCGGCACGCGTGGTGCCGTTCAGAATGAGGAGATGACGTCATGGAGAAAAAGTAAGCAGTCAAACTCCATTTCTATAGCTTTTTTTTTTTTTTTTAAACGACAGATCACTGTTAGAGTAGGTAAAAGAAAGATATTAAGGCAAACTTGTAGTAAGGTGATACATCCCCTTTAAGGTAGACAAAGTCCTGGGCCGGATGGTATACACCCACGGCCACTTAAAGAGCTAAGCCAGGCCCTGGCCAGACCATTATTTTTGATTTTCAGGGATTCTTTCATTTCTGGTATGGTGCCCACGGATTGGCGTCCTTTTTAATTTATTAATAATCTCCCAGAGGGCATAGACATGTATCAGTGTTTGCCGGTGACACAAAATTAAGTAAGGTAATAAAGCCTGAACTGGATGTGTCTTCATCACAAGAGGATTTGAACAAATTGGGTAACTGGGCAGGCAAATGAAATTCAATATAGACAAGTGTAAAGTTATGCATTTTGGTTAGAATAATAAAAATGCAACATATAGTTTAAATGGTGTTTCTCTGGGGAAATCTACTAATGAAAAGGATTTGGGAGTAATGGTAGACAATAGACTTAGCAGCAGCATGCAGTGCCAACAATAAGATATTGGCATGTATTAAAAGGGGTATTGACTCAAGGGAGGAAGATATTATTATGCCTCTTTACAGGTCATTGGAAAGGACATTATGGAACTAGAAAAAGGACATTATGGAACTAGAGAGAGTGCAGAGGAGGGCTACAAAACTAGTAATGGAAAGTTTTAGTTATGAAGAAAGGCTAGAAAAGTTAAACTTAAAAAGTTACACACTAGTGAAACGGTGTCTGAGAAAGGATATGATAACACTATATAAATATGTTCAGGGCCCATAAAAAGGGCTCTCCAAAGACCTGTTCATTAACAGATCAGTACAAAGGACAAGGGGTCACCCGCTTAGACTTGAGGAAAGGAGATTTCATCTACAACAGTATAAGGGATTCTTTACGGTAAGGACAATAAAGGTATGGAATTCACTGCCTGAGGAGGTGCTGCTATGGAATACATTAGATGCCTTTAACAAGGGCCTGGATACTTTTTTAAAAGAGCAGAACATAGAGGACTATGTATGTTAGTATTGGAATTAATATTTAGTTAGTGCTTGTTGATCCAAGGAGAAATCTGATTGCCATTTGGAATCAAAAAGGAATTCCCTCCCCATTCAAGGCAGAATTTTAAATTGCTGTATTTAGGGTTTTTTTTGCCTTCTTTTGGATCAAAGATGGTAAACAGGATTAGGAAAAGGGTTGAACTAGATGGATGCAAGTATTTTTTCAACCTAAATTACTATGTTACTATGTAGAGCTGGGGCATTTAAATCTTGTAGAGGAACCCATGAAGGGTTCTCAGGGCCATAGCCTTTCAGCGCACAAGTGTAAGGTTTGTTTGTAAGCAGCCTGCAATCGTAGCCGCACAAAAGGAACAGTGCAATTGGAAAACAGGCAGCTAAAATAATGGAAAAAAAGGAAGATGCTAGGGAGCCCAGAACCAAGCTCCAGAGAAGGGCCAGAACAAAAGAGGGAAAAAAAATGGAAAAGCAGGAAGCAGATCCGGCAGAATGGAAGGCAACCAGGAGAGCAAGCTAAAGGACAAAAACTGGAGTGACTAAGAGCGAAACAAATAAGCACGAAATGAAACGCCAGCAGAGCGAGACGCTAGCGGGAGCTTTATGGAGCAAGGAGGAGGTCTGGGCAGTGACTGGGAATGCAGGACGCAGACCCAGAAGCGTCCCCATAAGCAACAAACGGTGGCCCGATGCGGCTGAGATGATGTCACTGCTAAGACCGGAAGTAACCGCTGAAGGACAAGGCACGGCCGCACGGAAGGATGCCTACCAGAGGTACCAGTAGCCAGCATGACAGATACACCCCCGGAACGGAGTCTCTCCAGGCAGACACACAGGAAGGGCAATCGGGATGTGACTCGTGGAAGGCGCACAGGCAACTAGGGGCGTGGATGTTGGTTCTGGTTTCCCAAGAGCGGTCTTCCAGATCATAGCCCAGCCAGTGTACCAGGTATTCCAGCCACCCACGGCGGATACAGGAGTCCATGATGCGTTCCACCTCGTACTCTTTGGTGCCGCCCACATCCAGCGGCAGAGGGCGTTGTGGCTGTCGCACAGGGTACAGACTGGGTACCCAGGGCTTCAGTTGAGACACTTGGAAGGTGTCTTGCCTGTTGGGCGGGGGGAAGCTCTACAATGAAGTCCATGGTTAATATAACGGAAACCCTAGCCACCGGTATGGGCTGGGCCATCGTACCCGGGATCTTGCCTTCGAGGTCGGCTAAGTTACGTCGGATGTCCCGGTCCGGTAGTACTACCGAGAGGTCGAACTCGCAAGTCGAACACCGAGGTCGGTCTCTTTCGGAGGACCCCCTTCCTCGACGTACGAGGGTGCTGAACAGTTCGATCTCGAACCGGAGAGCGGAGCTGGAGCGGCGGAGAGCCAGGTGCTGCCGGACACGGTCGACTTCGACGCCTTCGATCTTCGAGGAGTGAATTGCTCAATTGCCAGTGAGGGATGGGAGTCAAAGAGGACTCTTTTGACCACCCCAGTCAGAAAGTAAACTCGGAGACCGGTTACTCCCAAACACGAACACTTTATTGTCAACCAGCACACATTTTTATACACACATGAACAAAGGAACAATGAACGGGGCAGGGCCAGCTATTCTAATACAGGTTTGGCCCAGGGGCCAATCAGACACAATGGGCATATGACACAAGGAACAAAAGATCAATGGTAACTGGAGACAAAGGGCCAATGGCAGAGGGTGACAAAAGGACCAATAGTAGTTAAGGGAAAAGGGCCAATGGCAGATGAACTACTAAACCCAATACTGACGGGGTTAAGGCAAACATGGTTGATTACTGTCTGGACAAAGACAAAGGGTTGATGAGAGGGAATACACATCTAGGGACTAGGCAGGGGTTGAAGCACGTACACACTAGCTTGAAATATGCGGCTTCAACCCTGGCCAATCAGTGTGCGCAGTGAGTCGTACGTCGGCCAATCCGGCGTCGGCTCACTGCCTCCGGTTCCCGCGTTCGCGGCAGCATTGATGCCTCGAACAAAGGGACCGGGGAACCACTGGCTTCGGTGTTCGGGTATCCCTCGTACATATTACATATTATACAACACATTAAACATACAACATTCGGCAATATATAAAACGTACGACATTCGACAATATGTTAAGCGTAACTCTTTTAACATAACGGTAATAAAAGGCCCCCATCAAAGTTCAAATGAGGCCAAATGGCCATAGTCTTTGAAAAAACGTTCCAGGTCCAGACAAGGGCCCAAGTAACGGCCTAGGGCCCGTTACAGTTAACTCCTGCCAAGGCCCCAGTGGTACCGGTAACAGATGTAAAAGGCCCGATGGCTTGGAACGGCTGCTTTTGGACCGGTGGCATGTGTCGCATGTAGAGACATAGGAAACCACATTGGGGCGTAGTCGAGGCCACCAAAAATGCCTCTTGATAGCTTCATACGTCTTTGACACCCCGCCATGCCCAGCTATAGGGAATTGTGAAAATGAAGGAGTATGTCTGGACGTGAGGGCGTGGGTACAAAAACAAGTCCTTGTTTATAAAGAAGCCCATCTGTGTAAGACAATTGGGGGTCTGGTTTGGATACTTGCTTAAGTTGGTCCAACACTTCACTGGTGATGATTGAGAAGTGGTGTGGAGAGAAGACAGTGTCCAGGGGCGCAGGTGCCAAGTCTTGGGAGGGGTGTTGTCAGGAAAGAGCATCTGCCTTCCCATTTTTAGCCCCAGGCTGGTACGTGATGTGGAAGAGGAACCTGGAGAAGAAGAGGGCCCAACATGCTTGTCTGGGGCGGAGCCTGAGAGTCGAATGCAGATATTCCAGGTTCCGGTGATCGGTGTATATAGTCACTGGAGTCTCCGTGCTCTCAAGTAGGTGACGCCATTCCTGCAGTGCCTGCTTGATGGCCAGGAGCTCTTTATCACCGATGTTATAATTCTGCTCTGCCGGTGTTAGCAGTCGTGAGTAGTAGGCTACTGGATGGAGTTGGTCTCGGTTCCCTGTCCGTTGCAACAGCACTGCTCTGGTTGCATTGTTGGAAGCATCAACCTCCATGTAGAAGGGCTGTGAGGGATCAGGTTTGAGCCTCGGTAACATATTCTTCAAGGTGCTGAATGCTGCTTGTGCCTCCTCAGACCAACAGAACTGTCCTTCCTTTCTTGTCAGGGTGGTGAGTGGTATCACGAGTTGGGAGAAGTGTTGGATAAACCGCCTGTAGAAATTGGCGAAACCCAGGAACCTTTGGACGGCCTTCTTGTCACCCGGGACAGGCCAATGGAGAACTGCGGTGATCTTCTGGGGATCCATTTTGATGTACCCTTGGGAGATCCCGAATCCCAAGAAGGTGATTTCTGGGACCTCAAAGAGACATTTCTCCAATTTGGCATACAGGTCGTTTTCGCGAACACGTGTGAGGATGGTCTGTACATGTAAGCAGTGTTCAGGTATAGAAGCAGAGAAGACCAGAATGTCATCCAAGTAAATGATGATGAATTGGTCCAGTAGATCCTGAAACACATCATTGATGAACGCTGGAAGGTAGCAGGGGCGTTGCACAGTCCAAAGGGCATGACCGTGTATTCGTATTGACCTTACCGGTTACGGAACGCCGTCTTCCACTCATCCCCCTCTCGGATGTGCACCAGATTGTAGGCACTGAGTAGATCGATTTTTGTGAACACGCATGCTGTGGAAATCCGTTCTAGCAGGTCGGAGATGAGAGGCAAGGGATAACGGTTCTTGATGGTAATCCTATTTAAGTCGCGGTAGTCAACGCAGGGCCGTAGACCCCCGTCCTTCTATGGGACGAAGAAGATACCGGCCCCAGCTGGAGGCTGTCAGTAATGTAAGCCTTCAGGTGCTGGGCCTCTGGGCCTGAAAGAGGGTATACATGTCCGTAGGGGATAGCAGCTCCGGGGAGAAGATCGCTGGTTGATGAGGAGGCATAGAGGCAGTGCAAGCTTCACTGAATATGTCTTGGAAGGGTTGGTAAGACAGGGGCAACACAGGCATGGTAGGAAGAGACAGGACCGCAGGTCTTTCTGTCTGACAGCAGGATGCCCGGCAGTAGGCAGAATCAAAGCAGATTGTGGAACGGGACCAGGAGATCACAGGGTCATGGGACTGCAGCCAAGGATCAGTGGTAAGAAGAGGGATGGTGAGACATCAAACAGGATAGACTCCTGATGGTTTCCTAGTGCTGATAATCGGACTGTGATGGTCTCTAGCAGAATCGGACCAGACAGAAGTGGCCTCTGGTTGGCCATATGGACAGCAAGTGGTATATTCTTCTTCTGTAGGGGAATGCCCAAGGTGGTGGCGCAGTCTTGGCTGATGAAGCATCCGCTGGCGCCTTAGTCCACCATGGCAACGACCTCACTCTGTCGGCCATCCCACTGTAGTGAAACAGGAAGGGAGAAGACACAGGTGGATCGGGGCAAGCAACAGGCATGGAACAGATTGCATGATTTTTACCTCAGCGAGGCTGAGGACGGACTGGGAATATCCGTAGAAGGTGTCCCTCGCCACCACAGTATAGGCAAAATCCTTGTTGCCGGTGATGCTCCATCTCGGAGCGGGATAGAGGACCCCAAATAGCACCAAGCTGCAAAGGATCTTCGGACGGAGCAGAGGCGGTGGCGGAGTCAACGCCAGGAGTGGAGGCAGGGACAGCATGGTGAACTGAGACAGAAGGAGCATACTGGCATTCTCTGCGCCACTTCCTGAGTCTTCGGTCCATTTGGATCACTACCAGAACCAAATCTTCCAGTCTACCCGGTAAACTGCTCCTGGCAAGCTTGTCTTTCAGGGTTTTGGACAGGCCGTGTCTAAACTGGTAGTACAGGGCAGCCTCATTCCAGCGAGTGTCACTTGCAAGACGGCGGAACATATTTTTCCACCGGTCTTTTGCCCTGTACAAGGGCGCGCAGGGTACACTGCGCTGAGGCGGCACGAAAAGGATCATCATATAGAGTCTCCAGGGCCTGCAGGAAGGTCGGCCAGGTAGACAGCACTGGACTGTTCGTGTGTAGCAGGTGGTGGGCCCATGCCTGGGGTTCCCCAGTCAGTAGGGAGATGACGGTGCACACCCTGACATATTCATAGGAGTACGTCTGCAGGCACAGAGAGAACATCAGCTTGCACGCAGTGATAAAGGATCTGTAATGAGTCCTTATAACGGAAGCTAAGAAGGGACCGCATCGCCTTCCGTCGTCGTTCCTGGGTCTCTCCTTCTCGATGCCGGACTGGCACTGTCAGATGCGCCGGTCGAGCAGATAACCGGTCCGGTGGTCGACTCAAAGTGGCGTCGAACCCCGGGATAGCCGAATCTACCTCAAAGGATGTGGATGGAAGGGGTGGTCGACGGGCTCTAAAACCGTCGAGCTTCGCAGAACCGGGGCACCGGGCAGTAGACTGTGGAGCCTCCATTCCCGGGCTACGAGGAACAGGGAAAATGTCGCAGGAACAAAGGTAGTGGTTGCCAAGCCGTTCAAGCACTCCGGTGCTCGACTCGAAGAGCTGGAATGGGAAGCAAGCAAGGCAGAGTCCATGTTGCCGCCTGACAGCATCTGAAGTGGGTAGCGGGATACTGGCAGCAGGCGGACGAACGATACAGGAACCTGGGCTCAGATGGGCAGCAGAGTGGCCACTTTAAAACCATAGGAACACAAAACTCCAGGACTCTGGTTCACTCCAAACATTACACACTTTACTGATGAACAGCACATCTTTTATACATTACAATCCAATCCAACAATGGGACAGGAAGGGCCAAGTATTCTAATACTTCCACGTGCTAGACACGGCATCGATGCCTCGAACACCGAACCGGGAACCACCGGTTCCTATTCAGTGAACATGTTTCCCTCGAACACATTACATACGATAACGAAAACATTCAACATATATTAAACATGAACCATTGGACAGTACATGAAACACAAGTCCTTTAACATAGGGAAGGGCTGGCCAGTTCGTACGCCAGAGCCCACAGCTAAGTTCAAAAGAGGCCATAGTCCATAGTCTTTGGATAAACAGTTCGAGGTCCAGACAAGGACTCAAGTAACTGGTAGGATCTGTTACGTTTCTCCCCCTTTTTTGTACCAAGCCAGTGGTTGCAGTAGTAAATGCTGGCTTGGGACTCTAGAAGAGCATTACTGTTGTGAGCCGCTTGTCTGGACAGTTCGTTAGTCCGCAGGCCATGGTCCTAGGCCAGAAACACTTGTGGAGCCCCTTGTCCTGGGCCAGGGAAACAACAAGCAAGTATGCCCCTTGTACGGGCTAGGAACAAGAGTTGGGTCCTTTGTCTGACCAGGGGAAAACATCAGTCCCTTGTCCGGGCCAAGAAACAGCAGGTATGCCCCTTGTCCTGGGCCAGGAGAAAAACTGGGGCCCTTGGTCCTGGGAACTGGTGCCTCTTGGTCTCAGCTGGCACCAAGTTGGGAGGCCTCTCCTGGGCCATGCTCCATGCAGAGCTCGGGCCAAACTTCCCTGGGTCTGGGGCCAGTGGCTCAGGGTCCAAAGCCAGTCTATAAGGGGGATCTCTTTGTGGTGACTGGATCTTTGGGCTCTCAATGGCCTGGGAGTCAAAGTGTGGGGAGAGGGGCACATCTCCCCCTTTTAGTTGGGCATGTGGCCCTGAGGGATAGGAGAGGATATTATTCCCACTCTCCTGGGCTGGGGCAACACTCAGAGCACTGGTAGTACCACTGGGCACTTGTTTGGCCAGGTGTAACGGTTTGTATGACACTCAGACTCAGTAGGTTAGAATAAAACACAGTTTTATTAAAAGACACAATGAAAATTCCCTTAGCGGGCTATAGCGTATCACAGCAGAATAGACAGGAAATTATAGGTCATAGACATATGCCCACACAGGCCCAGTATACAATGAGTAGGATGGTACAGATACTGTCACAGGTCAGGCATAACAAGGTAAGTCAGCACAGCATGGGTTAAAGTCCAATGATATAATCAGTCTCTGATGTGGTGTGTTCAGTAACGCCCAGTATGATGGATAACAGCTATCAGGAGACTGTGGTGCGAAAATGGAGACAAGCACCTAGATCTGCAGAGTAGAGCTGAGACGTATACCCTCTGCCGTAGCAGTAACAGAGGCCACGCAATACTCTGCAAGAGCTGAACGGACTTGAGCCATGGGCACCTGACCGGTGCAGTAACAGAGGCAACAGTACTCTGCACAAGCTTAGATAAGTTGAGCCAATGGCACCCGACCAGTGCAGTAACGGAGGCAACAGTACTCTGCACAAGCTTAGTTAAGCTGAGCCAATGGCACCCGACCGGTGCAGTAACGGAGGCAACAGTACTCTGCACGAACTTAGTTACATTGAGCCAATGGCACCCGACCGGTGCAGTAACGGAGGCAACAGTACTCTGCACGAGCTTAGTTAAGTTGAGCCAATGGCACCCGACGGGTGCCGTCACTGAGGCAACAGGACTCTGCACGAGCTTAGTAAAGTTGAGCCAATGGCACTCGACCGGTGCCGTCACTGAGGCAACAGGACTCTGCACGAGCTTAGTTAAGTTGAGCCAATGGCACCTGACCGGTGCCGTCACTGAGGCAACAGGACTCTGCACGAGCTTAGTAAAGTTGAGCCAATGACACCCGACCGGTGCCGTCACAGAGGCAACAGTGGCACTGCAAGAGTTAACGGAAGGCTCAGCAGTAACGGAGGCAACAATAGCTCTGCAAGAGTTAACGGAAGGCTCAACATTAACGGAGGCAACAATAGCACTGCAAGAGTAAACGGGAGGCTCAGCAGTAACGGAAGCAACAGTGGCTCTCTGTCTGGCAGGCCCAGATTAAGCAGAAGTAAGAATGTCGCCCAGGCGACACGATGAGCAGAAACTGGAGAGCTTGGCCGGATCTTGGAGCAAGAACGTCAGACAAGCCGGGTCAGGTCACGGAGCAGGAACGTCAGCCAGGCCGAGTTGAATCACGGAGCAGGAACGTCAGACAAGCTGGATCAGGTCACGCAGCAGGAACATCAGCCAGGCCGGGTCGAATCACGGAGGAGGAACCAGAAGCGGAGTAGTCAGACAGGCCAAGTCGTGACACGGGAACACAGCAACTCAAGTAAGCACTGGTACAGGAACACCACGAAAGGGCACCAGACAGGTGCCAGAGGCCCAGTATAAAAATACCATACTGGGCGGGCCAAATCAAGCTCAGCCAATGGGAGCGCAGCACACAGAGACTGACAGGAAAAAGCACGGGCACCGTGATACCAGGGCAGGGGTATCAAGAGGGCCGATGAGGAGCGCACTCCCACTCACCAACCCAGGGCAAACAGATTCTGGGAATTGAACAGACCTGGGCACAGACTCAACTTCTTTAGGGAGGAGAGTGGTCCCACTCCCTCTGCCTGGGTCCACAGTTGGCCTGATGGGGACCGATTTCCCACCCACCAGGCTGAGATCAATTAATCCAGGGGACACAGCAACATCCCTGGTGAGGACCGTGGTCCCACTCACCAGGCCAGGGGTCATGGGAAAAGGGGGAATCACTGCTGGGCTGGGAGTGAGGACTGTGGTCTCACTCACCCCAGCCAGGGGTTCACAGGGAAAAGGGGAGACAACCGTTGGGCTGGGAGTGAGGACTGTAGTCCCACTCACCCCAGCCAGGGATTCACCGGGCCTGGTGGGTTCGCTCCCATCCACCAGTCCAGGGGTCACGTAGGGCCTGGTATCAAAGGCATCAGCACTGCAAAGGGGCAATCCGCTGATCTCCTTGTCTTCCTGGGCCCCCACATCAGGGCCACTTCTTTTCTTTAAAAGGAAGGTACTTCCAATCCTCCCAGCAATTTTATCCAAGCACCTGGAGAACACAACCTTCCCCTTCTCCAAGGCAACAACAACAGGGAACGGACTGGGGCTGCTGGTGGGGACCTGCATCTCTTCCACTGCAGCAGGGGTTTCCCAGGCCCTGGTGAGCTTGCTCCTACTCACCAGGCCAGGGGTTACAAGGGGGCTGGTGGGGCACTCCTTTCCACCCACCAGTTCACAAAACATATCCACAGGAGGGCCAGCAGTACTGCTCTCTGCTAGCCCGCTGAAGTCCTCCTCTTGTAGGCCATCACTCGCAAGGCTCTTGAGGGAGACCGCAGTCCCATCCCTCAAGTCGGCATCATCTGTGGCCCTGGGGAGCACCCACTGCTCCTCTCTCAGGGCATTTTCCAACACAACATGGGGCATCTCTTTGGGGCTGCTGGTGAGCTCTTCCTCACTCACCACAGCAGGGGGTTCACAGGGACTGATGGGCTCTCTCCTACCCATCAGTTGGGGCATACAACTGGTGCTGGTGGGGACCTGCGTCTCATACACCGCAGCTGGGAAAGCAGGGAAAGGGGCAACTTGCCTATCAGGGGAGATGCTTTTCCCATCCCCTGATGCAGAGGCATCTTCTTGGCTGAGGAGGAACGCATTCCCACTCCTCAGCTCAGGCAAAACATTATCCAGAGGAAAAGGGTTAGCAGGGAGAACTGTTGTCCCACTCTCTAATGTAGGGAATACACATGGGGAACTGGTGAGGAGCGCATTCCCACTCACCAGTGTGGAGTGAACAGGGGCAATATCATCCAGGACATCCTCTTCACTGAATCCCTCCCCAGATGAATTACCCCTCCAGTCTTTTTCCTCTACATATCTTCTGATCCTCCTGAAAAGGCCCATGTATGCCCTCTCCAAGTGCCACTCCCGCTCAACCAGATCATCTAGTTCCCCTCCTAGCTCGGGGATATCCTGGAAACCCAGCATCGCTTCCCAGGTATCGCGGATCTCCCAGAAGCGCTTTTCCTCCTGGTTTCCGAAATCAAGATCATAATCAAAAGCCTCCCACTCTATTCCTGGGCCATTGTATACGTATTGCGCTGGAAAACTCCTATGGCGAATTTGCTTCCTGGCGAAGGATGGTATATTGGTCCTGTAGGTCACTCTCCACCTCCACAAACCGGTACATACTCTCTTCCCACTCCGGTAGAGGAGTTCTTCCCAGGATAAGCCAGCGCAGTTCCAATAGGTCCCCTAAGCAGCTCCAGTTGGGCTCGACAGCGTCCATGGGTCCCCAAATATCTGCCATGTCTCATTTGATGCACCCGATGGAAGAAGGAGAAATCCCACCACTTGCCCCCAGTGTAACGGAAGCTAAGAAGGGACCGCGTCGCCTTCCATCATCGTTCCCGGGTCTCTCCTTCGGATGCGCCGGTCGAGCAGATAACCGGTCCGGTGGTCGACTCAAAGTGGCGTCGAACCCCAGGATAGCTGACTCTACCTCGAAGGAAGCGGATGGACGTGGGGTCGACGGGCTCTAGAACCGTCGATCTTTGCAGAACCGGGGCACCAGGCAGTAGACTGTGGAGCCTCCACTCCCGGGCTACGAGGAACAGGGAAAACGTTGCAGGAACAAAGGAAGCGATTGCCAAGCCGTTCGAGCACTCCGGTGCTCGATTCGAAGATCCTACTGGAACGGGAAGCAAGCAAGGCAGAGTCCACGTTGCCGTCTGACAGCATCCGAAGTGGGTAGCGGGATACTGGCAGCAGGCGGACAAACGATACAGGAACCTGGGCTCAGATGGGCGGCAGAGTGGCCACTTTAAAACCATAGGAACACAAAACTCCAGGACTCTGGTTCACTCCAAACATAACACACTTTATTGATGAACAGCACATCTTTTATACATTACAATAAAATCCAACAATGGGACGGGAGGGGCCAAGTATTCTAATACTGATTTGGCCCAAGAACTAATCAAACACATTAGGTATGTCGCACAGGGGACAAAGGGCAAATGGCAGATGGAGACGAAGGGCCAATGGCAGATGACCTACCAAACATAATACTCAAGATGTTACAACATTTGTAATACAAACAGGTTTGATTAAGTCTAGACAAAGACAAAGACTTGTTGGGCGGGAATACACTTTCAGGGGACAAGGCCAGGGGCTGAAGCACGTACGCACTAGTTGGAATATGCGGCTTCAACCCTGGCCAATCAATGCGTGCAGTGAGTCGTTCGTCGACCAATCCGGCGTCGACTCACTGCCTCCGGTTCCACGTGCTAGAAGCGGCATCGATGCCTCAAACACCGAACCGGGAACCACCGGTTCCTATTCGGTGAACATGTATGCCTCGAACACATTACATACGATAACGAAAACATTCAACATATATTAAACATGAACCATTGGACAGTACATGAAACATAAGTCCTTTAACATAGGGAAGGGCTGGCCAGTTCGTACGCCAGAGCCCACAGCTAAGTTCAAACGGGGCAAAAAGTCCATAGTCTTTGGATAAACAGTTTGAGGTCCAGACAAGGGCTCAAGTAATGGGTAGGATCCGTTACAGTCCTGTCCCTGTCAAAACGGTCTGGGAGGGGTACACGCGGTCCTGGAGTGTGAAGGGTCTCCAGTTCCTGGGCAGCAGGCCCACTTTCGCTGGGTGAGGAGGGGGTGAGCCAGCAGACTGCAGGTCATGGACCTGCTGTTGTAGGCGCTCCTGGGTGGCTTGGATGTCCTGAACTGACTGTGTAAGAACTGATAGTTGGTTACCCAGTGTCGTGAGGGCTTTCAGGAGTTCATCAGGCTCCATCTTCAGGGAAAGGTTCTGGTATTCTGTAAGGTTTGTTTGAAAGTGGCCTGAAATCGTAGCCGCACAAAAGGAACAGTGCATTTGGAAAACAGGCCGATAAATAATGGAAAACAAAAGGAAGACGCTAGGGAGCCCAGAACCAAGCTCCAGAGAAAGGCCAGAACAAAAGGGGGAAAAAACAAAAAATGGAAAAGCAGGAAGCAGGACCGGCAGAACGGAAGGCAACCGGGAGAGAGCAAGCCTAAGGGCAAAAAGTGGAGCGGCGAAGAGCGAAACAAATAAGCACTAAACGCCAGCCGAGCGAGCAAGACGCTAGCGGGAACTCAATACCACAGCACCTGAGGTCTGTTTAGCTGGAGCTTTATGTAGCAAGGAGGAGGTCCGGGCAGTGACGGGGAACGCAGGACGCAGACCCGGAAACGTCTCTATAAGAACAAATGGTGGCCCGATGCGGCCGAGATGACGTCACCATCCAGAGCCGGAAGTAACCGCCTAAGGACGCCAAGCGGCCGCATGTAAGGACGCCCGCCAGAGGTGACGGCAGCCAGCATGACAACAAGATACTGGATATTGCCTTGTACCTTGTGGGAGCACATGATATGTTGGACACTATATTCTGGCTGACTGCCCAACAGGACAGGCCCAGCAGGGCGAGGTGAAGTGAAATATTGGTTATGGACCACAGGTTTAAGTAGGGAGACATGAAATGAATTATGAATTCTCATGGAAGATGTCAGAGAATATGAAGCTGGAGGTAAGGCCCTCAAGATCTTGAATGGGCCAATGAAACAGGGTTGCAAGTTAGGAGATGGCTGTCGAAGACGAAGGTAAGCCATAGACAGCCATATTAAGTTTCCTGAAACAAATTTAGGGGCCCGGCAACGATGTTGGTCAGCAGATCTTTTACTGCAAGCAGTGGACAAAGTAAGGTGGGAGTAGAGATTAGCCCAGTGTTTACGAAGATCCGGAACCATGGTGTCAGCCGCCGGAACCCCTCCTGAATGATAGTCTGGGAATAATCGCTGATGATATCCATTGGTGGCAAAAAAATGGGAAAAAAGGAGTGCTGCATGGTAAGAATCATTCAAAGCAAACTCAGCCAATGGAAGTAAGTTGAACCAGTTGCTCTGCAGCTCACTGATATAGTGCCGAGATTGGTTCATAGATTCAGTTTGTTCCTTGGTCTGAGGGTGGTAGGATGATGAAAACCGGAGCTTAATACCCACCAGCAGACAAAAAGCATTCCAAAATGAGGCAATAAATTGAGAACCCCGGATGGAAACAATCTGGAGAGGCAAACCATGGAGGTGGAATATCTCTCTCAAAAAAATGGAAGCCAATGTCTTGGCTGAAGGAAGACCATAGAGGGGGATAAAATGTGCTTGCTTGATGAACAGATCTACCACCACCAGGATAGTAGTGCAGTGTTGGGATGGTGGTAGGTCAACAATAAAATCCATAGCCAAGTGAGTCCATGGCTGTTGAGGAATAGGTAAAAGATGAAGTAGTCCAAAAGGAGGATGACGACTGGGCTTACTTTTAGCACAAGAACAGGCTTTGACGAAATCAGATACATCAGCCTAAAGAGAAGGCCACCAAAAGGTTCTGTGTATTAACGCTAGGGTCTTAGGTATTCCAGGATGAACTGCAGCGGGAGAGGAATGAGTCAAATGAAGAACCTCTATCCAAAATTGTGGGTGAACAAAAAGAAGACCAGAAGGCTTGTTAGTATTGTTTGGAAGGTCTGCCTGAGGTCCGGTAATCATCTGAAAGGTGGAAGAGGAAATACCAGAGATGATCCACTCGGGGTGATTAATGGTTTCAGGAGGAGAATCTGGGAGAGCAGAGAATTGACGTGATAGGGCACCCGCTTTCTTGTTCTTAGACCCTGGAATGTAGGTTATGGTAAAATCAAACCTAGTAAAAAAAAGAGAGCCCACCAAAAATAGAAGATTCTTGTGGTCTTCATAGATGATAAAGTGATGGTCCTCTCCTTCCAGGAGATGGCGTCATTCTTCTAAAACTAGTTTTACTGCCAAGAGCTCCCTTTTGCCCACATCGTAGTTAAGCTCTGCTGTTGAAAAATATTTAAAGAAGAAAGCGCAAGGATGTACTCGTTGGGTATCAGACTCTCCTTGGGACAGAACTGTTCCTGCTACAATCTCTGAGGTCTCAACCTTTACAATGAAGGGCTTCTTAGGATTGGGAAAAAGCAACACTGGAGAGGAGGTAAAAGTATTTTTAAGTTCCTGAAAGGCAGAGATGGTAGTACTTTCCCAAGAGTCAAAGAAGTGGAAAAAATCAGGTCATTTAGATAAATGACCACAAAATTCAATAAGATATCCCAGAAAATATCATACATCAGGGCTTGAAAGACGGCTGATGAGTTGCATAAGCCAAAAGGGCATTACTAGATATTCATAATGCCCGAACCTGGTGTTAAAAGTTGTTTTCCATTTGTCTCCTTGTATGATACTAAGCAGGATATATAAACCCCTGAGATCTAATTTAGAAAAAATTACAGCTCCTCGTAGACAGTCCAATAGTTCAGCAATAAGAGAGAGGGGATATTTGTTCTTGATAGTGATCTTGTTTAATCTCCTGTAGTCCACGCAGGTGCATAATGTCCCATCTTTCTTGAAAACAAACAAAAAAAAACCCCGCTCCTACAGGAGAAGAAGAGTGTCTAATTAATACTTTAGATAAGTTATCTTTGTTGTATGTTGCCAGAGCTTTAGTCTCTGGACTAGATAAGTAAAAAGTTCAGCTCTAGGTGGTATAGTGCCTAGAAAAAGTTCAATAGAGCAATCATAAGAACGATGGGGTGGTAAGACCTCTGCTCTAAATTTAGAAAAAACATCCACAAAGTTTTGATATCGGGGAGGAATTCTAAGGGGTAGGTTACCGGATTCTTCAATGGAGGCAAGAACTGGATTGACTGGAGAGAGGCATGAAGATGCGCATGAAGGTCCCCAGGTGGTGATCTGGCCAACAGATGGATGGGTCGTGACGACGTAGACAGGGTAACCTGAAGATGATGGGGGAGGAAGGGGATGAAATAACATTCATATGTAAAGATTCTGAGTGAAGTACCCCGTAGTACAACGTAGACTTTTGGTTTCCTGTGAAATTAGGCCAGAACCTAGAAGTTTGCCATCAATAGAAGATACTGCTAGTAGGGTGTTCTTGGGGCAAAGAGGAATTTTGCAGGCCTTGGCACCTTGATGGTCAATGACTGTGCCTGCAGCCCCTGAATCCACAAAAGCCATGGTGGAAGCTTCGCCTTTAGGCCATTTTAGCATAACTGGAACCAAGAAGCTAGAGTTTTTATCTGGAATAAAAGCTTGATAGAGTGCCACCATTTCTCCTAAAGTTTTGTCCTTTCCCGATCTTGCTGGTCTTGTTGGACAATTTCGTAGCAAATGGCCTGCTACCCCACAATACAGACATAGCCCTTGAAGACATCTTTGTTTACATTCTGCTTCTGAGAGTTTAGAAAAGGCTCCTACTTCCATGGGCTCTTTGTTAGATTAGTGTGGATCAGTTAATGGTATAGGAGATGGTTTGAAACCCTATCTAGTGTGTCGTATACAGTCCTTTTCTTCTTCCGTTCTTGTGTATGGCAATCAAAGTCAATATGCTGAAGAGCCACCTGCCGTTCTGTGGACGAGTATTGCATGCTGTAAACTAGAGCCTGACGTCAGTGCAAGAGGAGGGAGGGGGGAACTTTAGCTGCGAGAGATGGGACTGCAGTATGAAAAAGCGCAAGGCAAGACAAAACAAGAAAAAACAATAAAATCCAGTGTAGTATTTTAATAAATCAAAAAATAAAACATAAAATATCAATGGTTACACTCACATTTTACCCATCTTGGGCTTTAAGCATATAAGAGGCCCCAACCTCTGAAAGTCTTCGAACTGCGTCCTTGTTTCTCCAATAGTCCCAATGGTGATTCTCTAGAGCTTTGGTTCCTTTGATTAACGTATCGATGGTCCTAATGTATTACTTCTCCATCCAAGTTGCTGGAGAGCAAGGAGAAAGAGCTGCGTGGTGTTGCAGTGCACAGGGAGCAGAGCAGGACAAGCAGTGAAGGCAGTCCAGATCAGAGAAGACACCTCTGCAGTGCTGTAAGATTTTTTTCTTGATTCATCAACTCAAATGCTAACAATTGAAGGTCACAGCCACATATGCTGAACACTATGAATATAATTTATCTATTGTGCAACTAAAGAAAATGGACCAAAAGTACTAATAATAACTGTTCATTCATCATCAATGATGATGATAAACAGTTATCAGTACTTCTGATCCATTCTCTTTAGTTTCACAATACATAAACTTTTTTTTATTATTATAAAATCTCAGGGTGAGTCATTGCTGCAAGTTCCCAGGTATGACTGAATCTGACTTCAATGGAGTGCACAAAGTTAAAAGATGTGAGATGCACAGAGCAACAGGTAACATTATTGAACACACTTTTCCTTTTAACCCTATGAGTGCCAGAGGAGTATGCAACGCCTGGCACTCAAAGGGTAACAGTAGCACTCTTATTCTATAGACACTGGAGCAACTACCGGGACTGCAGGATGGCCCTACCACCTGTGCGCACTCCTGTGGTTCCAGGAGACTATGCAAGAGCTTGTAATTCTATAGCCCTTAGCTGATTGGGACGTAAAGGATGTGAGGTAGTGTACTGCCACAAAGTTAACCCTTAGAGTGCAGTGAAGTATCTAACACATTACCCTGCAATGCACTGGACACCTCTTTGGCACTCAAAAGGTGGTTTGAGAAGAGAATAGAGGGCATTAGTTGTACCAGAGGCTACTTGGGATGACAGGGAGGATATATCCCCCAAAGATTACATTTAACTCTTTGAGTAATAGAAGGGTGACAGTGGTCGAACAATGCATTGGACAAACCTCTGGCATTCAGAGAGTTAAGTAAGACCAGCAGTGGAGCTGCAAGAGCAGTGTCTAGCGCACAGGCAGTGCTAGTGTCAGCCACATTAGTAACTTGCTGCCAAAAGATCTAGTCCTTCATGGTCAATTGTTCATTGCTGTGAGTGGAGTCATCAGCAAACCTCAGGAAGTAATACACACTGGTCTGTTGTCTGCCAGATGTGAGAAAAAACATTATGCACCCAACATGCCTCTATACAGAATGCTGGTTGTTCACAGTGTACAAGTCTTGCCATTGGCGTAGTAGTGCATCTACTGTGCTTCAGCGACCCCTTCTTTCTGCATCTATCTCTTAACAAGATAAAATGTAAACCCCCTGGAAGTGTGTGTGTGTACTTGGGAGGAGAGGAACAGCTCTGGTTGAAGGCCTGTAAGTAGAGAGATCTGGGAGTAGAGGATAAGCAGAAATGTGTTTAACTTGAATGGGGAGATGACTTTCCTAGGTGGAAATACACCTGTCAGTTTAGTTTTTGAGCTGTCCCTCCATTTATTATATTTTTTAATCTCCAGTCTAAGTGACATTATCTCTCTCTCTCTTTCACAAACACTAGTACACTATCTCTTCCAGAAACATGCCCATATATGTTTCAGTTTCTTCCCCTCAACCATTCTTTCCCTTCTTTATAGTTTAATACTCTGCTGTTCTTATTAAGTAGCATAATGGTCTGCTAATCTCATGTGATGGGGTTATTTGATCTGCTGGTCTCGTATAATGAATGAATAGTCTGCTAGTCTCAGTTATTTGAGGGGGCCCCAAATTGGTAGCCTGCCTAGGGCCCAAAAGAGTCTTAATCCGGCTCTGACATTAGGAAGTATAAATGTGTTTGAACTGTGAACACAGCTTTCGCGAAATGCTGTGAAATGTCCAATCAATGAGTTATCATAGATATTGTACTATGAAAAAATGGACCTAAGCGATACAAATATTATTTCTCTTTACGTCTGCTTCAATTAGACCAAGTTCTTGCGTTTACGTTTGCTGTAAGAGTTAATACGAACCCACCATGTGATACCTGATTTTCCGCTTAAGCAGTCACGCTTCAGAGACTGTAAAAGACGTAAGGCAGACGACAAATCACGGAACGCATGGAACCCGGAAACGACTGGTGGCCATAAGCAAAATAGTCACCTGTTTATCATAGGAAGGTGTAAAGAACAGGTTTTAACGTCGTCACGTTCTTTCTAAAGTAGTAATTAACAGAGCTTACTGGAATCCAAACGCTAGCTCCGAAGCGATTAGAATTACGGAAAGGGCTGTAGCCGTAAAGCAAGGGTGTTTTTTTTTTTTTTTTTTCCGACACATTTAACCGACTGCTGCGATGGTGAGGCCACTGTAAATCACACATCACACATTACGCATTCAGGTAAGCATTCTGACCTCAAGACTGAGGTTGGAAATTACAACGGGTAACTGTTGTGTGGTGGAAAATGTGTATATTTTGCCTTCAAGGGAGGGTTCGAAGAGGGCTGTAAAGTTGGTCCCACCTGTTTTACGATCTAGTAGGTCTGTAATTCTCAGTCGGGTGCCGTTGATTAAGACACTGATGATATGCTGCTGTAGCTTTTCTTGTATTTTTATGGAATCTGAAAATGTACAATTGGTTTGATTTTCGCATTCTGATTGAATAATAACAACTGCATATTCATTCACTTTTACCTTTCATTATACGCGTGACAAAATAACTACATTGTTAGTGGTGCCCTGAAAATCACAGACTGCATATTAGGGGTGGCTTGAGCATAAAAACACCACATAATTTAAAACTGGGAGATGTGAACTAATTGGTAAGGATAAGACAGTATAACCTATGGCTCTTCTTTATCTTTTTATATATAAATAATGTAACAATTATAGACTACCATATCACCCAACAATTCAGATGTCCAAAGAGAGGCACTTTTGTTTTAGGCTGGTTGTCAGGTTATTTTATGACATATTGATACATATTTCTGTAATTGAAAGGGATAGTAATGTCTTTATTAAATTGCAGCACTTATTCTTCTTTAAGCTTTTTATAATACCTAGCACTATGTTTAATTACTCACAGCTTTCCCTGCATCACGCTGCCTGCAAGCGTGCTGTGCATGGAGAGTGGTGAGGGATAATCTAAAGTAAGGAAAATCCTGCCCTCCTTCGTCAAGGGGGACAGGATTTTCCTTATACTTACTGTGCGAAGATTGTTCCTCGCTGCGTCCGTCCGGTCCCACAAATGGATTGCAACTCTAAGGGTAGGTGGCCAGAAGAGGCGGGAGAGATTTTAGCTTGAATATCTCTTGAACTAAAGAACTGTAAGTAATTAAACATCACTCTAGTTGTTATAAAAAGCTCAAAGAAGGATCTCAGCTGCACTTTAATAGAGACCTAATTATCACTTGAATAAATGATTTAGAGCAAGATCAATTTATGTTAGTTACACAGAGTAAATTATAAACATACTAGTTGAGCAGCCTGTATACAAGGGCTACAGTGCCATGCAGCAACGGCCGTAGTGCAGTCATGCACAGTAGAGACTGCCCGTGCCGAGGCTGATAACAGAGCACCCCGCTCCGGGCAGTCTTTACTGCGCATGACTGCATTGCACGCAGCGGACTGTACTGTGCATGACAGCTTCTGACAAAGCTACATTAGCAAATTATTATATAGGATTTACTAAAGTAAAAACAAACAGTAATGTGAGTTGTATTGCTGTGAAGCAATGTGATACACATGTACACACTCTACAGTCTGCTCTCAAAAAAAAAAAAAAAAAAGACACCAGAGTGGGAAAGAGAGACAGGAGGATTTGGTTCTCAAAGAGAGACTGCCCCTTATAAAGGACAATTGGGAGGTATGTACTATGGGCAAACATAATAACTATTTCCTCCATCACGTGTAAGGCTTACTGAGGACAAAATGCAAAAGAGACTGGAAATGGTTATGGTAAATAAATCACCTGGAACTTGATGGCATACGCCCAAGGAAATGTAAGAAACACAGTTCTCTAATGGCAAGACCCTATTATTAGGCATGGTGTCCTGTAATTGGAGGAATGAAGATAGAGTACATTTATTCAAAAATAGGTATAGATCTAAACCCGAGATCTCCAAAAAAGTAGCTCCTGAGCTTGTGGTAGCTCTTAAACTACCAGTGAGTCACTCGTACCAATCCAACCAGGGATCATGCTATCTGACCTGCCAGAGACAGGGCCACTGGTTGAAATCTGTTCCCTCAATTAGCTGCAGTCAGCCTGAACACAACTTTTTCTCTGTGCCTCACATAATTTTTGTATTTTTAAAGGGTTAGTAATGTTTCAGAAAAACAGAAGCTATGATTGTTCCTTAGTTTATGCTATTGCTGTCCGATGGTGGTACTGTTCACATCTCTCTAGTTGCGATGAAATTGTTATAAAGTATACTACTCCCATCCCTTTTACCGACGTCAGTCATCTGGCTGCAAAACTGAAGGATGATTGCAATGAGGACAATCTTGTGTCAGTATATGGAAAAACCTGCTCTCCATGGTCCTTCTTTATTTTGACAGAGGGAAGATTGTCCCTTCTTGTGATCTGTCCTGTCCCATGTCCGGATTTCAGATCTGATTGGAGGCGGTTTACGCTATGGAAAAGGGGTGGTAGGGATACACATTAGAATATAAATATTTCATCGCAGCTATAGAGATTTGAACAGTGCCACCATCGGACAGGATAGTGTAAACCAGTGTTTTTCAACCAGGGTGCCGAGGCATTGTGGTGTGCCACGGACATCCACTTGGAGTGCCCCATTTTATCTATAAGGCTTTGTTAAAAATGTGAATGTAGACTCACAACTGAATATTTAAGGATAGTACTATGCACAATATGTTTATTTTAGTTGTGAGATCTAAAAATAACTCTATATTTATGTATTTTTAACCTTCATTATACCTATGACAAATTACATGAAATGATAGGGGGTGCCCCAAAAATGCCAGACTGTGTGTTAGGGGTGCCTTAATCAAAAAAAGCTTGAGAACCACTGGTGTAAACTATAAGGAACGATGCTAGCTTCTGTTTTACTGAAGCATTACTAACACTTTAATGCCCCCACAGCCATATTAGCAGTTTGCAGATTATTCTGTGTGTCTTGCAAAGAAAACAATATTAGTAGTTGGAGCCTGCATGGTTTTATTAAGAATAAATCTTGTCAAACTAATTTACTTGCATTTAAAGCGGAACTACCATCTATTTTAAAATTTGTGTCAAATAATTCCCCATCTGGCAACTAGCTGCTCAGTAGTGCTAGTCGCCAGAATAATTACCTGGTTTAAATAGAATGATACCCTGCTTCGGGGCTGACGAGCAGTAGAGAGCGCAGACATCTTTCCATAGTGAAGTCTGCGCGCCTGCGCTGTCAGTCCCTTTTGGAGGCAAACAACTCCCAGCAATGCCTCCTAGAGCCGGCTGGGACTGACAGCGCAGATGTCACCATGGAAAGATGTCTGCGCTCTCTACTGCCTGTCAGCCCCGGAGCAGGGTATTATTCTGGCGACTAGCACTACTGTGCAGCTAGTCGCCGGATGGGGAATTATTTGACATAAAGTTTAAAATAGGTGGTAGTTCTGCTTTAAGAAAGGGTAAGTAGTAATTTTGGATAAGGGAATTGCTTTTGATACTTGTATTTTGCTAAAGCCTTTGATACTGTGCCCCACAACAGGTTACTGAATACATTTTAAAGGCTCTGGTTTGGGATGTGATATCTGTGCATGATAGAGAACTATTTAAAGGGATAGTAATGTCTTAGATAAACAAAAAGTAATATTGTAGATAATCCAAAAATAAACTCATTGATGCCAGTCTGATCTCTCAAACCTTTATGGTTTGAGAGAGATAACATTTAAAGTTCTTCCCTCACTGATGTCAGCTGTTAAACCGACAGAAGGAGATTTGTGTCAATCTTAAGCAGAGCCGAAACAGCACAATCTAGAAATACTTCATTGTAACGGTCTACAAAGTGTGCCTGGTTTGTAAGCACACTTTGTAGACCATTCCAATGAAGTATTTATTTTTAAATACCACTATTTTGGCTCTGCTGAAGAGCCGCCTTCCTGTCTCAGGACCAGGATCTGCTGCTGTCAGCTTACAGCTAACTCAGGGAAAGGGGAGGGAGGGGGGAACTTTAAAATGTTAAATTTCTTAAACCGTAAAGGTTTGAGAGATCAGACTGGCATCAATGGGATTATCTACAATATTACTTTTTGTTCATGTGAGACATTACTAACCCTTTAAATGATTGCAGAGTTGTAAATTTAAAGGGCTAGTAATACTTAAAAATTACTAATCCCTATATTGCAGTCATGTTAAAAAGTAATGAATTGCCCCCAGTGTCATCTCTCAAACCTTTATGGTTTGAGAGATAATCACTCCTAAAGTTCCCCTCTCCCTCACCTGAAGTCAGAGTTGTAGCTGACTGAAGGGAAATACGGTCTTAAGATCATCAGGCGTCTCTGCAGCAGAGCCGGGATTACATTAATAAAAAAAAAAATCTTTCACTAAAACGGTTTTATATGTGTGCTTGCAAACCAAGCATAAGTAGAAGACCGTTTCAGTGAAAGATTTCTTATTTTATTAACGCGATCTTGGCTGTGCTGCAGAGCCACCTGATGGTCGTACAACAGTCTTCACTGCACTCAGCTAGAACGCTGACTTCGGGGAAATGGGAGGGAGGGGAGAACTTTATGGTTTGAGAGATAATCACTCCTAAAGGTGTGAGAGATGACACTGGGGACAATTAATTTCTTTTTAACATGACTGCAATATAGGGATTAGTAATTTTTTAGTATTACTATCCCTTTAACCTTTTCAAGTTGGTCTATGG
This sequence comes from Rhinophrynus dorsalis, assembly GCA_037306005.1. Taxonomy (NCBI): domain Eukaryota; kingdom Metazoa; phylum Chordata; class Amphibia; order Anura; family Rhinophrynidae; genus Rhinophrynus; species Rhinophrynus dorsalis. The sequence continues at coordinate 190,829,527 of CM074724.1, forward strand.
GTGAAATGCCACAGGGTGCAGTCCTGGGCCCGATCATTTTTAAGGTGTTTATTAATGATCTAGAAGTAGGTAAAGTAGTGAGTCAGTCTTTGCTGATGAAACTGAGTGAATATTCAGGTAAGTGACAAATGAGGTTTAGTATAGATAAATGTAATTATTCCTCTGTATAAATCCTTGGTAAGTCCTCCTCTAGGATAACAAATATAGTTGTGTGCATCGATTCTTAAAAATAGCATTATTGAACAGGAAAAAGTACAGAGATGTAACAAAACTGATAAAGGGATTGGAGGAGCTGAGTTACAAAGGAATACTAGCTAAAACTGGGTTTGTTCTTAGAGAAGACATCTAAGGGGTGATATTCCCATTTACAGATATGTTCAAGGTCAATACAAAGAACTGTTTAGGGCAGAGCGCGACAAACTCCAGGTCTCCATGGCGACTAGGAATTGCTTCCTGGTGCCTGGGGTTGTAACTTTGCTGCAGGCATGAATTTTTAATTTAACCCTTTGAGTAGTGCTGAAACAACTAATCGATTAAATCAATAAAACTCGATAATGAGAATCGTTGACAACCATTCTCATTATCGATTAGTTGTACAGGGGGGAGCTGCAGCGATGTACAAGGGTGACCACATGTCCCGGAATGCCTGGGACTGTCCCTTAATTGTGCCCTGTGTTCTGTGTCCTGAATCATACCTCCCAGGGACAATAAAGAGACCCGGAATCAGAGTCTCAGTATCGGCCCTGTTCTGTGCTCACTGTTCTGCTCAGTGCTGTCAGGCCAGCTGAGCTCAGTCACAGCCTACGCACGCTGCACGCACCACCACACCAGCCAGTCAAATGAAAGGAGAGGATTTGCACAATGTTCTTCTCCAAATGGCCATTGACTGGCTGGTCTGTGTGTGTGTGTGAAGTCAGGTACACACACTTGCTGATGCACTGGCACGCATGCCATCATGATTGATGTGAGTGAGCAGAGCCAGAGAGTGTCTGTGTCTGGGAGCAGTGAGGCAGCTGCGCTGCAGTGCAGAGTAGATGCGTAAAGTTGTTACAGAAGGGGAGAGCGCTCGGAAGAATGAACAGCTCACGCTGCAGTGTCTGAAAGTCTACAGACTCTGAGTCCCGACTCCCGCAGCTGACTGAGTGACTCTGCCGGCTGGCAGGCGGCAGCGCTGACAGTGACTTCCTCTTGACTGCCTGGCTTAGTCCTGAGTTCTGACAGAGTAAGTGTAAGTTAATAATACTTATGACGATCATGATGTATTTTGGAGTGTTCACGTACACAGCAAATGTATTGGGCAAGGCGACGGTGGGAGCAATGAATGATGAAATTAATGGGGCTGAGAAGGGGGTGCCATAGAACACAGAGTGGAGCTGGAAATGGCAGGACACAGAGAGGGGACAGTTCTACATTGATAATCACTCACGGCCAATAGGGAGAAATTTGCATACAGCAACACAGGATCATCTAGCCTTATAGAGTCCTATTTAAAGTGACCATTTATCCATTTAAAGCAGGAAGTTTTATAAAAGTTTCATTGTGCAAGACCACACAGGAATCATTAGAACCCTGCTGTGTGTGCTTTTGTATAAGCGGCCCTGTTTTGCAGAGATATTATGTGGTCCCCTTAGGCCTAATGCACAAAAGGAACAAATAAGAGCAATGCTGTAGCAAACTAGCTGTATGATAAGCGACAAGCAAAATGCATCATTGAGTTAAAGATACAGAGGTGTCCAACATTTTAAGAAGCAATTTGTTGGAGACATTCTCTATCATTCAAGGAGTAAAAGCTACATGTAAATTAATAAAAATTTTTTTTTGTCCTCAGTGGTGTAGGTGTACTATACTGTACAAGACAAAGAAACATTTCCACTGATTTAAATTGGTCTTGTAACCCTATGAATGATAGAGGTCTCTGCTGTGCAGTGCAATACCTCCTAACATTTCAAATGGCCTAAGAGGTACACTTTTGCTTTAGATGGTGTTGCTTGGGGTGTGACTGATGGGCCTGCTGTGACATGATACCTCTGCTGGGCTACAAGAAAATGGCTTTCAGACAGAGCTCTAAGCACTAGAGAGAGAACTGTGCCTGGATCCTGACCTCAAACCGGAGCTGCAGTGCAGTTTTGTTGTAGTGTAATGCTAGTCTAAGGCTTTGGGCGTGGTTTATGTTATCTTGTAGCCCACCACAGGTATCACTTTCTGCCATAGCAGTCAATGGATAGTCCTCCCTATAGTGTTTAGAACTTGGTGGTGTGCCAGATAAAGAGCAATTTGCGTACTGATGTATAGTGACCACTCCCACATAGCTGCCCTAGAACTGAAGAGATGTTCTCTCCTCTCCACAGTGTCCCTGAATGGCTGAATGGAAATGTGGTCACCCTAGGCCTAGGGCCAGAGCCAGCCCTTACATGAGTCCCGGTGGGTCCATGGGACCCAGGCGGCACTTTGACAGGGGCGACAATTGGCATGTTCTGTCGGGTGTTTGGGGAGCTGTGTTATGGAGTGAGGCTGAGAGAGACATAAGCTGCAATATGGAGAGCGGCTGAGGAAGGTGCAGAGGAGCTATGGAGGCCCCCCACTCTTCCCACAGCTCACCTGCTTCCCAGAGACGGGGTGACAGCATGCAGGGGCAGGCTCTCCATTCATACGTGGCTGGTGGGCTGCTGTGTCACTCTCTCTCATGCGTGCCAGGAGGAGGAGGATAGCTTGGCCAGGCCTGGCCATGGTAACGTTCATCAGTGCACAATGCGATGTGCCTGACTCGTCACTTAGCATACACTACCAGCAGTCTCAGCAGCGCAGCAGTCAAAGAAGCTGCTAGCACTACTGGGCAGGTTGGTGTACTTGGTGCTTGCAGCCAGCACTCGCCTCATAACCCTCTGAGACTGAGAGTGTACCAGGGTGCGCAATGCATGTACCCCTCTTGCACTGCAGGCACTCAGAGGGTCAACCCTTTGAGTGCCAGAGAGGAGTTCAACACAGTGCATTAGGTAACTCTCTGGCACTCAAAGGGTTAAGGTTATATATGGGTATAAGTGCTTTTAGTCTACATGGATGGGGCATTGTAGTCTGGTTTGAGGGCATCCCTTTATCCACCCTGCTGTATAGTGAGTGTATGTTTGTGTCTGTGTGAATAAATGTCTGAGTGTTTATGTCAGTGTGTGGGTGTGTATGTATGTATGTATGTATATATGTATGTGAGTCTGTGAGTATATATCGGTATGTGTGTGTGTATAAATATGTATGTTGATGTGTGTGTGTGTATTTTTTTATTATGTACTTTAGTGTTGACCCTTTAGGGCTATATTAAAAAAAAATAAAAAGTAAATCTTCTCAATATTAACTCTGATTTAACAGTTAAGACACGTAAGAATCAGAGGGGTGTGTAACACATTACATTGTAATGCATTTTGCACCCATCTGGTTCTCAGGGGGTTAAGTGAGAGCAGATGGTAACGTTGATTTGTCATATGTATCTTTAAAGGGATAGTAATACTTAATTATTACTAATTCCTATATTAAAGTCATATTAAAAATAAATGTATTGCACCCAGTGTCATCTCTTAAACCTTTTACGGTTTGAGAGATAATCGCTCCTAAAGTTGCACTCTCCCTCCCCCTTCCCCAAAGTCAGGGTTGTAGCTGACTGAAGGGAAACCCAGTCTTACAATCATCAGGCTAAACGGTCTTCTATGTGTGCTTGCAAATCAAGCACACTTAGAGGACCATTTCAGTGAAAGATTTCTTTTTTATTAACGCGATCTTGGCAGTGCTGCAGAGCCGCCTGACGGTCGTACGACAGACTTCCCTGCAGTTGACTAGAACGCTGACTACGGGGAAGGGGGAGGGAGAGGGCAACTTTAGGAGCGATTATCTCTCAAACCATAAAGGTTTGAGAGATGACACTGGGGGCAATACATTTATTTTTAATATGACTTTAATATAGGGATTAGTAATAAGTATTACTATCCCTTTAAACCACTTGAGGACCACTGAGGTGCGCAATACCCTTCACAGGGGTCTGGTCCCCTGTTGGTTAACCCTTTGAGTGCCAGAGAGGTATACAGTGCATTGCAACACATTGTTGGATAACTCTCTGGCACTCATGGGGTTAAAGGGCAGTGGGTAGACTGGGATCATGCAGGCCTGTGGCACTCGTCCCTTAAGGCATGGAGTGGGCATCGTAGTTGCCCTTCAGATGTTGTTGAACTACAACTACCATCATCTTCAGCCAATGGGAGGATGATGGGAATTGTAGTCCAGCAATAGGTGGAGCAGCGCCATAGTGGTTCGGCATACCTGGCCTAGGTAGGAGAAGATGCAATAACATTTTAATGTAGAATCACACAAATGAACCCTTTGAGTGCTAGAGAGATATCCAATGCATTTGCAATGCAATGTGTTGGATACCTCTCTGGCACTCAAAGGGTTAACTGCTAGGCAGTGTCATTGTGAGCTTATTTCATTTTATTTTAAAATCCCTTTCTGGAAATCTGGTGTTTAGCCGTGCACAAACTGACTATGAATGATAGAAGTTATAGACCCAAGAACAGCTAGAGAGTGGAAGCGTAGATGTGCTCAATCTGTGGCTCTTCAGCTGTTATGTGACCATAAATCACATCAGAGTCGAATTAGTTAACATAATGGATGTGGGCTTGGTTTTGGTGTGTGGGGGGGGCAGCATTTCATCTTTGTACCCAGGCAGCACAATGTTTTGTGTTAGCACTGCCTAGGATGGCCCTTTACAGGGGGCGGCATAAAAAACCGCCCAGCCTCCTTTTATTTTATTTTGCATATACATGTCTCCAGCTCGCTTATGCAGCCCGGCCTCCTTGTTTTTATTTTGCCCATATGGAACCAGTGACAGGCACTGGAGACTGGCATCTGAGACCTCTGCAATGAAGGCTTTCCTTCCGCTATTGGAGCACCAGTTTCAATCATGCTCTCTTACGACAGCAAGTTTGCATTGAAAATGGCGCTTCAACAGCAGAAGGAAAGCCAGGCACGTACCCAGGTCTTTTCAGTATTCTCAGATGCTGGTCGCCAGCTCCTGTCATTGACTCCCTATCCAGGGAAAATAGAACACATTCTTCACTTCACATATGGAGTGGCAGCAGAGAGAGATGGGAGATACCAACAGCTGTGACAAATCAAATCTGCATTATAGCAGTATCCACCTTGGGCAGAGCGGTGCTTATAGACAGTGGGTAATAAACGCAATGTAAATTGCTGTAAAGTTAACGGTATGGGTTATGAGTATCTTCATGATGGCGGAAGAACATCTGGTACATGTTCTGGGAATTGTCATAACCAAGAAAGATAAACAGAAAGGGATTCATCTGAGGCACATTGCTAATATGATAAAGTATACATAATATATAAAAATATGAAATTTATTCACAACAAAAAAAATACTTTAATCAAACATAAAGAAAAAACATTGGCATAATGAATATCAAACCTAAGATGCAGATCCGCACCCACTATACCACATACACCCCAAATCATAAATAAATCAAAAGAAAATAAAAACACCCCCAAAAAAGAGAGGTTAATAACAAGAGGCTATAAAAGCACCAATGACAAGATGAAATGTCTTATATTGATTAAAGGCCAAATAGTTGAGAATGCATCTCTGTCAAAAATCTTCATCTAATAGGCCAGGCCAGCCAAGCTTAATACCAATACAACAGTTCCAAAATTTGAAAGGTCACATTTGCAAATGCAGAAAAAAGAAAGATGATGATAAATGGAGATGAAATTTCATCACGTCATACACACAATTGAACCTGGCTCCAGTATTTCAATGTGGTGGGCAAACATACACAAAATGAGTTAACTCACCAGACTTCACCCAAATTTATAAAGCCCAAACTTGGGCTTGGCTCGCCTGATATCAGATGAAGATGTTGACAGAGATTTAATTCCCAGTTATTTGGCCTTTAATCAATATACGATTTATGGACTCTCTTTATATTTCATCTTGTCATTGGTGCTTTTTATAGCCTCTTTCCTCTGTGTCCGATCCACGGCATACTGTGGGCTTTGGCTCCACCTTCCAGCTGGGTAGGACCAATTAATTTTATTTTAAATACCGCTTGCTACCTCTCCTCTGCAGTTATTTGGTCCTACCCAGCTGGAGGACGGCGGCTAAGCCTCACTCTCTATCTTTTCCTTGCTGTCGGCTACTACACAGCGCATTAATGTGTCTGCCTAACCGCGGACACATTCACATACCGGGTTACAACGCAGTCCAGAAGTCACAAGGCAAGGCTGGAAACTGGCTGCTTGCACGACGAAATGCCACTTCCCCATGACTTCCTCAGCTCCAGTAAACGATCCGGCTGGTTAGCGCACGCGCCCGCTCACAGCCCTTGTAACCAGGAACAGGAAATGAAGACATGCAGCGTGCCACGGTTGGAACGCACGCCAGGCAACAGGCATCCGGCCATAAGTACTGAAAAGAACAGACGGATCAACGGAGCTCAGGTATGATTTTGGCTATAGTTATATAGATCCTTACTTAGTTAGATATTGGGTTCTCATATCTGTATGATTAGTGGGGAATTTTTAGATTTATCCCTATTTCTAGTAGACTGGTTTAGTCTCTGCAGCCTGTTATCCTACTACTTATAGCATGTCCGCTTCCAAGAATCTAAGGCTGATAAAGTAAAAGCCTCAGATCCAACAAAGGAGGAGAAGTCTGGGCCCAAGGACAAGCCCTGTGCCGGATGTCAGAACACTCTGCCTGTGTCAGACCCTGCAAAATTATGTACTACATGCCTGCAGCAAGCTGCTGGAGGAAATGTTCAAATCCAGTTCCAGGATTTCTTGTCCTGAATGAAGACCTCTATGCAGGAGACCTTCACATCAATGCAGGAGGCAGCACGGAAGCGTCCCAGACCGTCAGATCCAGAAGAAGGTCCATCAGGTGTTCAGGATGATTACGATGATACCTATATTGATGTTGAATCCGCAGCATCATCAGCTGAAGGAGAGCTGGTGGCTTCAGCATAGATAAGATGGATCACCTAGTAAAAACCATGAGGAAAACACTGGGTTTGTCTGATCTACAGAAAGACCTAAATGTTATGGACGCAGCGTTTGTGGGATACAAGAAGGACTCGCCTCAATTCCCAGTCCATAGTTCAATTCAAGACATTATCAACAGTGAATGGAAGCAAACAGAGAAACGAGGGGCCATCTCTAGAAGATTCCATCGTATGTACCCATTTGCAGAAGAAGAAACATCCAACTGGTACACACCACCTAAAGTAGATGCAGCCATAGCTCAGACCTCAAGGCGCACAACGATTCTCCTTGAGGATGGTACCACTTTAAAAGATTCAGTGGAGAAAAGGGCTGATAGTGGCGAACTGTTTCTTCAGTATGCTATCGGCCAAAACCTTAAGCAACAGCCATGGCCTCTACCTTCAGAACCCTACGCATCTGGCTTACGGAGCTAGAGGAGAAGATAGAATCCTCAGTGTCTTGGGCTCGTCTTCTTAAAGAACTAGTTATCATTAAAGACGCCATCAACTATTCATGTGATGCCTCTCTGGATAACATACGTCTGTTGGCAAGAGCATCATCTCTCTCAGTAACAGCCAGATGAGCTATATGGATAAAAGCATGGGAGGCAGATCCCTCCTCCAAAAACAAGCTAGTCTCTCTGCCTTTTTCTGGAGCCAAATTATTTGGAGATCAACTTGAAGATATACATAAAAAGATCCTCAGATGGGAAGAGCCAATTCCTGCCTCAGGATAAGAAGATCAGAAAGTCACCGGGAAGATCAGGGCAATATAGAAGACAGTCCTTTCGGGAAGCACGCAGCTATAAGCCAGGCAGAGGATACGACCAACGAAGGAGAGGTACACAAATTTCCCAGAGGCCTGGAAATCGAAGGGATTTCCAGCGACGAGGTCAATTCTCCCTATGAAGCCAGCCTAACCCCTTCTCCTCCAGTAGGGGGCAGGCTGGAGGAATTCCATTTGGACTGGTCTCTCATCCATCCAGACAAATGGGTATGGGAGATTATCCAGAAGGGGTACTCGCTGGAATTCAAGACTGCCCCAGTTCCTCATCGGTTCATCACTTCCAAAGTGAGACAGAAGTCAAAGGTCAAGCAGATGAAACAAGCTTTACATTCCCTAGTGACCAACAGGGTAATAGAAGAGGTCCCTCATCATCAGAAATTTCGGGGCTTCTAGTCGATTTTTTTTTTACACTATAAAGCCTACGGGGAACTTCGTCTCATTTTGGATATGAAAGTCCTCAACAATTGTCTCCAGGTACACCACTTCAAGATGGAGACTGTCTCATCTACTCTCAAACTGATACAGCCGGAAGAATATCTAACACGAATAGATCTGCGAGATGCATATTATCATGTACTGATCCAACCACTACACCGCAGGTACCTCAGATTTCACATCTTCGGCAAACACTTCCAATATCGAGTACTGCCATTCGGCCTAGCCTTGGCCCCCCGGATCTTCACAAAGATCATGGCCTTCCTGAGACAGCAGCATCTTCCCAAAGTCATTCCATACCTGGACGACATATTGATTATAGAGTTATTGCTCCAGAAAGCCCTGACCAGCACCAACACATGTGTAGCGCAACTACAGAAGCTAGAATGGATCCTAAACTTCAACAAGAGTTCGCTGGCCCCATCTCAGAACCTGGTATTCCTAGGGATACAAATCAACACCAACCTAGGCCAGGCATCCCTATCATCAGATCGTCAACAGAGGATCATCAATCATGTCGCCCAGTTTCTACAGAAAAGACAACAGACAGCAAAAGCCTTTTCCAGACTACTAGGACATCTGGTATCAACATACCAGGTCATTCCTTGGGCTTGGATTCATGCCTGCAGAACTCAGCTGCACTACCTAACCTATTTCAAAAAACAACCCTCGAATTTCCATCAGCTAATTCCAGTCTCCAAACAGATCAGACTGGAATTGAGGTGGTGGACCCGACCTGCACAACTGGCAAGAGGAAGACCTCTAATAGATCCAGTTTGGCAAATCCTTCATACAGATGCCAGCAAACAAGGATGGGGAGGAATATGGAACAGAACAGTTCAAGGTGCATGGACGTTCCAGGAAGCGAAGTTACATATCAATGTCCTAGAGCTCCTAGCAGTCTGGAACACATTAAGATATTTCAGGCGGGACCTTCAGCAACAACCAGTTCTGATCAGATCAGACAACACTACAGCTGTTAAATACATTCTGAATCAAGGGGGAACTCGCAGCCCACAGTTAAACAATCTGGCACTCAAAATCCTCCTTTGGGCAGAAAACAATCTTCAGTCCCTCACAGCATCCTTCCTATCGGGTCGACAAAATGTAAAAGCGGACTTTCTGAGTCGAAACCCGGCAGAACCAGGGGAATGGGAACTAAACCCCAAGGTATTCCAAGAGGTTGTGGCCAACTGGGGGTCTCCCAGACATAGATCTCATGGCCACAAACCAGAACAAAAAGTGTGCAAAGTACCTGTCAAGATGGAAGGAGCCTCAAGCTCTAGGACAGGATGCCTTAAGAATTCCATGGAGGTTCAGGTTGGCCTACTTGTTTCCTCCTCTACCTCTTCTGAACGAAGTAATCAAAAAAATCAGACAAGACAAAGCAGAAGTAATTCTAATTGCCCCCAATTGGTCAAGGAAGCCATGGTTTCCAGAACTACTTCGAAAGTCCTGCAGTCCGCCACTGCAACTGCCAGTCACATCAGACCTTCTTCTCCAGGGCCCGCTACATCATCCAGACCCAGCCTTCTTCCAGCTCAGGGCATGGAGGCTGAGCGGCAGTCTTTTTAAGACTACAAGGCACATCAGAACCAGTGATGGACACTATACTCAAAGGGCATAAAGCTTCATCTGCAGAGTATGGTCCATATTTTACAAAGGGTGTATCTCTCATCATCTAGACAGATCAACCATATTACCAACAAAAATTCTGGACTTTCTGCAGGATGGCTTTCAGAAAGGGCTAAAACCGGCCTCATTAAAAGTACAACTATCAGCTATATTGGCTACGCCTTTTGCCGATAACTATCTTATCAGACGTTACCTAACATCCATATCTAAGATTAAGCCAACAATTAGAGAGACCATACCTCCTTGGGATTTAAACTTGGTCCTACAACAATTGTCCTCCCATCCATATTTTGAGCCCCTTCAAGAAGTATCTGAAAAACGTTTAACTCTAAAGACTGCATTTCTCATTGCAGTTACATCTGCCAGGAGAGTTAGTGAAATACAAGCCCTTGTAGCAACTTCTCTGTTCCGTTCATTTCATCAGGATAAGGTGGTACTGCGTCCCAAACCTTCCTTCCGTTCAAAGGTGGTTTCTCCATTCCACCTAAACCAGGAAATAGTTCTGCCTTCATTTTGTCCTAATCCAGAACATGATCTGGAAAAACGTTTGCAGGCATCTAACTAGATCTAGGTTGTGCAAACATATCTGCTTAGGGCTAAGGAGTTCCGAAAATCTGATTCCCTCCTGGTCCACTTTGGAGGAAAATTTAAAGGAACTTCAGCCTCTAAAGCATCTACTGCTAGATGGATACGAGACTGCATTGCATTGGCATACGACACAGCAGGTCAGGAGCCTCCTCAGGGACTAAAAGCACATTCAACACGTGCCATGTCCAATTCTTGGGCCCTCAAGGCAGAAGCCTCTCCAGAGGACATTTGTAAAGCAGCAACCTGGGCTTCAGTCTCTACATTTATCAAGCACTATAGACTGGACCTACAAGCATCTTCAGATGCCAAGTTTGGACGAAAGGTGCTTGAGGCAGCTATCCAAACTTAAGCCTAAGTACTGCCCCATCCCTCTCTGGGGTACTGCTCTGGTAAGTCCCACAGTATGCCGTGGATCGGACACAGAGGAAAGGTGAAATGTTCTCACTGATATTTGTGTTTCCTCTGTGTCTTTCCATGGCAACCCTCCCAAGGGGTTTTTAAGGTATTTGTATCAAGTTCCAATTTTCTCAAATTTCATGCTACAGTATAACAATGTATTCTGGTCTGGCTATCTCTAACCTCCTTGTATCTTTCAGCTTGATCAACTGTATAACTGCAGAGAAGAGGTAGCAAGCGGTATTTAAAATAAATTAATTGGTCCTACCCAGCTGGAAGGCGGAGCCAAAGCCCACAGTATGCCGTGGAAGGACACAGAGGAAACACAAATATCGGTGAGTAAATTTCACCTTTTGTAATTAAAGGGATAGTATTGTATAAAATAAAATTATTTTCAAGCTGTAGCCCTTTTTTGGGGTGTTTTTTGATTTTCTTTTGATTTTATTTTTGATCTGGGATGTATGTGGTATAGTGGGTGCGGACCTGCATCTTAGGTTGGATATTCATTATGCCAATGTTTTTCTTTGTTTGAGTATAGTATTTTTTTGTTTATAAATATATTTCATATTTTTATGTATTACGTATACTTTATCATATTAGCCATGTGCCTCAGGTTAATCCCTTTCTGTTTCTCTTCCTGGGCATAACTTGTATTTTAAGAGATATTGAGTGCACCCCATATTATATTTGTATGGGTGTAAGTCATGTAGATATTATAGGCGTACTCACATTTTTTTCTTTTTTTTTTTTTGTAATTTTCGTAACCCACTGGTACATAGATTTGTGTGTGCAATCCTTCACTAGATCAGTTCTCTAGAATATCACTTCTCCAAAAAAGTCTCTTCTGGGATGCTAAAGGTAACTGTTATGTGAGAACGAATTAACCGTTTCAGAGCCAGATTAAGACTCCTTTGGGCCCTAGACAGGCTACCAATTTGGGGCCCCTCCCCTCAATCTCCCCCTCCCCCCCACAGACCATTAACTGAGGCTAGCAGACTATTCACTCATTACATGAGACCAGCAGTGCAAATAACCCCACCACATGAGACTAGAAGACCATTATGCTACTTCATGAGAACAGAAGAGTATTGTAAGATAAAGAAGGGAAATAATGTTTGCGGGGAAGAAATTAGAATATATCCGGGCATGTTTCTGTGAGAGATAGTGTGCTAGAGTTTGTGTGTGAGAGAGAGAGTGTCACTAAGACTAATAAAACTAAACTGACAGGTATTTCCCACTTGGAAAGCAATCACCCCATACAAGTTCCATAAATTTCTACTTATCCTTTCTCACGGATCTCTCCACCTACGGGCCTTTAACTGTTGTTCAGCCATATCCTTTCCTTTCCTCCCAAGTACACGTACGTACACACACATATGTATGTATATATATATATCATTTTGTTCAGTAAATCATTTTAAATAATGAAAAATTAGTATATTTATTTTTTCGATTAATCTGATTAAAAAAAAAAAAAAAAAATCGGCCAACTAATTGATTAGTGGGCAGGCTGAGCCTGCTTTTGTGGGAGGGGCGAGAGGGTTTTAAACTGTGCCCCCTCACCTCTAGAGCTAGGCGTCAAGCAGTTCGTCCCTCCGCGCACAGGTAACACTTCCTCCCGTCAGAGGAATCATCGGGCTCTCTCATCATTCCGGAGCCTCGTCATTTCCTCTTTCATATCGCCCAATAGAAAACTCTGAAACAGGCATGTTAAGCAGCTTTAGTCGATTGCATCGCTAAGCTTCCTAGACACCTCCATGCAAGTCTAACCAGAATTCGGGTAAGGTCGAGTTTTCTCCCGCTACTTTTAAATTTAGGATGGTCAATCCAGAATTGTTCGCCATGTCTTTGCAAACTTCAAGTAAGCAAATCAAGAATAGGTTCTCAAGCTACTGTGAACTCGTTCCCCCTGCATCCCTGAAGAAGACAGTAGCTGTTACATTAAGTAGCATATAAGGGTAGCAGGTTGTCATTCTCCATTTCTTTACTTGCATGTCATCTTCATTTTATGTAGACTCATTTTCTGTCTACATTACTTGTAGAAGTTTTCTTATTGCCTATAATTTTACAAGCATTCAGTTAGGTAGGCAGATCGCCTGTTTATCTTGAGTTCCCCCTCTTCAGCATGCTCTATTTTGATAAATTCCAGTCATCATTTTCAATTTGAAGAAGACATCAGGTTTCAGTCACCTGTCCCTGCAATTCATTCAAGCAATTTCATCCATATCAAATGCCTCACCCCATCCGTTACTCACCAGCTTCCAGTCATTTCATCCTGTCACTCGCAGCCAGTAAGTCATGTTATTTATTTAAACCCCATCTCTTCATACATTTCTTTTTCAGTTGCCTCTATGGATCCCAACCAAGGTAGGTGCATTTTAGTATGTCCAGGATATCTTCATCCCGTAGAGTCAACCTCTTATCCTCCAGCCAAGTATCCAAGGCTCCATTTCCACCCAATGCACATCAGGTTTCTCTCGTCAGAGAATGCACACCAGTCTCCCGTCAGAGACTCAGAATCAACAAGCTCTGTAGTCCCCCGTGAGTCTTTGTTTGATCCTCCTGTCGGGGGTCACCCCTTCATAGTCTATATTCCCTTCTTTCCCCATATTAACCTAAATTGTTTTATTTACAAGCAATGCAAGCACGCCTTATTAAATCCAATACAAGGTAAGTACTCTCTTGCACACAAGTTTCCTTCTTATCCTGTGAAGGCAGCACTTTCCCCTCTAGCTCGCTATAAACACTTTTCTCCACCTATTAGAACCTCCTCCCGTCAGAGGAATCACATGCACTTCTCCAGTCTCCCGTCAGAGACACTCAGAATTCTAGATTTCAGTCGTCTCCCGTCAGAGACTGCATTAAGTTATTTAGGCCGGTCCTCCCGTCGGAGGGTTATCTCACTACAGCTTTTCATGCCAGCTGTCAATTTAGCTCCGGACCTCCCGTCAGAGGTCTTCTCTCAACATTTCCTTTAGCATAGTCTAGTGAGTCACTTTCACTTCTGTTTGTTACCTTAGCTTCCAACCAAACTTCCCCCCTACCAGGCTCCCCCCCCCAATCACTTTTTCCCCCCCGGCTGCGATGTCCTCCCCTGCCTGGGGTGAAACCGGTCAATAGGGGACATCTTACACTGGGTACACTTGCCTTTACCTCCTGAACGACGAGCTCTGGATCACCCGCCTCCACCTTTTCCCCCACCTCCTCAGACTTTCAGTCAGCGAGGCCATCAGGGTCAAGGGGTCCGAGAGATCCCATCCGTCAGGTTTGCACCCCCCCCCCCCCAATCTTCAAATTACTATAATCCTTCCCACCCTTCATCCTCAATCTAACTGGCTTTCATTTTCATCCTTCAGCCATGGAAGAAGACCATCCTAGACCAGAAGCAAACCAAGAAGCCCCGCTGCAGGATACACCTGCAACTCCGGTGTCCAGAAGCCAGCAATATAGAGAATGGACTATTTCACGAATTACTACTGAACTAACTCGTTGCCAGATCCCATATCCCTCTTCAGCTAGGAAGCCAGAGTTATTTCGCCTCCTGTTCCCTTCCCAAGCTCCTCCCCCCCCCTCCCTCCCCTCAGGTCATTCCTAATCAGCTCACTTCTCCCAGCACTTCAACTCACAAGAACCATTCTTCGCAGCTGGAGAACATCATGCAACTTCTCACTTCCATGTCCACAGCCATGTCAGATATGCAAAATAGAATCATATCCCTAGAATCCTCTTACAGATCATCTTCTCACCTAGGAGGTTCTCATTCATCTTCTCCAACTCAAGGTATCCCCAGTACTTCACATAATCCGCAAATTACGCCAGCTCACATGGTTCCTGCCAACCTTCGCCGGGACATCCTGGAGGGGAGAGATGTGAACTTGGTATCCCTACTTATAGCAACCCAGGACCTAGCAGTAAACTTCACTGTACAATGCGGGGATGTAGCGGTCACTTTAAAATCCAAGGACCCAAGACTCAAAATTACTATACCAGAATTTGTCTTGGCATTTAGTATATTTAGGGATATTTTGTGCTCCTCTTTCCCCTCCAGGAGGCAGGAACTTGATCAATATTTATACATTCTAGTTGATCTGGGCTACCTCTACGTTATTATGACTACCACTTGGCATTCTCAGCCGCAGCGGCATTAGAACAACTTGGCTTCACGACAGACTGGGGTTCCCTTGACCACGAACTATTTTGCCGCTATTTCGCGGGCCTTAAAACCCCAGTGTGTTCGTCCTGCCAGTCAGCCAATCACAACATCAGCTGGTGCCCCTCAGCATGGCCTACTTCATCTAGCCCCCACTTTAGCTGCTCCTCCCATAGAAACCCCCTCTGAACCCTCCGCAACTAGAAACAGACCTTCAGTTGACAAGCTCGGGCGTACCATTCATTACATGGGTTCTTCCCCTATATGCAATAACTTTAATGGCCGTGGATGTTTTTTTCACAATTGTAGAATGCTGCATATGTGTTCCATTTGTCGCGATTCTCATTCCCGCATTATCTGCCCTCGTCAGGGCCGCTCAAATAAATGACTAGGTAACATAAACATTCGTCTCCTCAAATCATTGCTTTTACACCATCCAGACAAAAACTTTTCCTCATTTCTTATCAACGGATTCCAGGAAGGTTTCTTCATAGGCACTCTAGCTCTTCCCTCTATCTTTCGAATGTCCCAATCTGCATTCAGCCACCTCGGACCCAGCATCAGTTAATATTCTGCTCCAGAAAGAAATTTCTAAAGATCACCTTCTAGGCCCTTCTCATTCCCCACCATTTCCAATATGGCGATCTAATCCAATAGGAAACGCTACTAGAAAATTTTCCAATAAGCAGAGGCTCATAATAGATTTTTCCGCACCCCACTCCTCGCCTATTCCCAGTATCAATTCGCTCATACCTTCATCAGAATTCTCCCTAGAATACCACAACATCGAACACGCCATTTCTCTCATCCAACAAGCAGGCCCCAAATGTTGGTTGTCCAAGGTTGATCTAGAAAATGCTTTCAAACTAATCCTTGTGCACCCATCTCATTGGCATCTGCAGGGTATCAGGTGGCAAGACAAATTCTTCTTTTCTACATGCCTAATATTTGGCTCTAAAAAAGCCCTAAGATCTTCAATTATTTCGCTGAGGCTCTTTCTTGGCTCCTCCTGAACCACTGCAGATGCCCAATGGTTTTACATTACCTAGATGACTTCTTGCTAATTGAACCAGCTTACGTCCAACCATCAGCCCTCCAATCACTATAATCAAGTTGTTCAAAGACCTCAATATCCCACTTTCACCCAACAAAACCTTCGGCCCGTCCACAGCGATTGAGTTTCTAGGAATCCATTTAGACTCTAACGTTATGGAGGCTCGTCTTCCACTAGACAAAATTTCCAGCATTCAGGCTTTAGTCCGTTATTTCTCTAAAAGAACCGCTTGCTCCAGGCACGAGCTCCAATCTCTGCTTGGATACCTCAATTTCGCCACCCGAATCATCCCTCAAGGTAGATCATTAATTTCTTATCTCCTCTCCCTCCTGTCACACAGCAGTGACTCTGTTCTTATTGTAATAACCATTTCCGCTCAATCAGACTTGGCTATGTGGGCATGTTTCCTACACCATTGGAACGGCAAATCTATCCTCAATGAAACAATTTTTTCCAGCTTCTAGATAAACCTAATTTTGTCAACTACTCTAGCTATATGGAATTGGTGCCGGTGGTGGCCGCTGCAATTGGTTGGGGCCAAAATTGGTCATACATGTCAGTAACCTTCTTTACTTCAGACCCAGCCACATTCAACTTAATCAACAAAGGTAGATCATCCTCTCCACTCATTGTGGCCTTTTTGAGGAAGCTCACATGGCTTTCCCTGTACTTTAAATTTACCTTTTCAAGTCATCATGTTCCCCCTTCTAGGTCCCAGCCTATTAACCAGATTCTTTCTGATTTACAGACATTTCTCGACCTCAACCCTCAAGTCAGCAGTCTCCCGACCCCCCTCTCCTCCGTTCAACCTACTCATCCTCGAATGAACCACCACCCAGCAGCAGAAGCAATCATCAACCTGGCATTAGCACAAAATACTAAAAAATTACGCTAGAGTATGGCACGCATTCAACAAATTTCTACTTCTAAATAAAACCCCCCTCAACTATACAATATACTCCATCCTAGCATATGCCGCTCATTGTGTTCTGGCCCTGCATCTCTCCCCCCATTCTGTCAGGTTGCAATTAGCAGGCATTCGCCATCACCTCTTTCATCCAACCAGAAAGCCCCTCTTTACTTACAAATTATCACGTAAAATTATTTTTGAAGGGGCTGGAGAAAATTCCGCATAACAAATCAAAGATGAGACTGCCAATATCGGGAGCTGTTTTGCAAACTATATGAAAACTTATCCACCAACCCCTTCGGCCAGAACACCAGCCTGGTGCTTCTGGCAGCCATATGTCTGGGCTTTTTTGGATTCTTGAGACCAGGTGAATTTCTCAAATCCCATTCATCTGCAACATTTCCCAGGAAAGCCGATCTCCAAGCCCATTCAGATCACTTCATCTTTCACCTCCTTAAAATCAAAAACAGATCAAGCAAGTAAGGGCGTCCAGATTCCAGTATTCCCCACTTACGATAACTGGTGTCCAGTCAAAGCCCTTTCAAGGTTGTATGCACAGCTAGAGACCCTTCCAGACTCCAGCCCTCTTCTTCCAACACACAACGGTCTTCTAACAACCTATACATTTACCAAACTAGTCCGTATTCTGTTAGCTCGAGTAGGTGCCAACCCAGACCACTACTCGGGACACTCATTCCGGATAGGCGCTGCTTCTGCGGCCTCCAGCCATCACACTCCTCCACACATTATCCCAAAATTAGGGAGATGGAAATCTCACTGCTTTGCTAGACACATTCCAGATCTGAAAGCTGAAATACGACTTGCTCTTTCAACGTTGACTTACTGATTTTCGTAATAACGTTTTCAAAACATTCTGTCTCCTCCTTTTTGGCCTCAAATCAGGCAGGTCACACCATCGCCGGTCTAGGTCTAGTGTCCTAGATTATGCCACACTCACCTTGATTTGATATCTCCGTTAGCCCCTTCCACAAGTGGGCAGGCTGAGCCTGCATTTGTGGGAGGGGCGAGAGGGTTTTAAACTGCGTCCCCTCACCTCTAGAGCGAGGCGTCAAGCAGTTCCCACCAACACCCTCCCTCAGGTTTTACTTCTTCAGTCTTGACCAGGCCTCAAATCGGGCAGGTCACACCATCGCCGGTCTAGGTCTAGTGTCCTAGATTATGCCACACTCAGCAAATCAAGGTATCTCCGTTAGCCCCTTCCACAATCAAAATAATCGTTAGTTGCAGCCCTACCTTTGAGTAATAGAGGGGTACACAACGCATTGTGTTGCAATGAATTTTGGAACCCTTTGGCACTCAAAGGGTTAAAAACTAATCAGACCTTGTTGAGTGGGCCTGCAGAACAGTGATCAAAGAGTTAATTTTGTTTTTGTGTTTAAACTTAACAGGAACGCTGGAACACTATGTCTCTCTCCACCTCAGCAGTTTGCAAGATGGAGGGAAGCAGAGAGATGTGACAGGGACAGCATCATTTGGCTTTTGCAACATGTGATTTGCTCATCAAGCGAATCACATGTTGCAACAATGTTTCTACTGGCTCTCCCATCGCTCCGTGCAGCCACAATGGGAGAGTTTAACCCATGACGTACCGGGACTGCCATGGGTCCTTGGAGCAAATCTACCCATGATGGTCCTGGTACGTCATGGGTTGTTAAGGGGTTAAGCGTTTTGCTTGTTTTGTTTTTGTTTATTGTTGCCCTTTGTCAACGAGTGATATGGCATGGGCTGAACTTGGAAGCATGCTTTTTTTTAACCCCTTAGGGACCCTTGACGTACCAGGACCGTCAAGGGTAAACTTTCTTGAAAGACCCTTGACGGTCCTGGTACGTCACGTACATTTTACTTACAGCGCTCTACCGGGAGCGCTGTAAGTAAAAATGGGGCATGAAATAGACCGCTCCAAGATCGGAGCGATCTATTTCAAGCCCCATAATGACGCGCCGATACACGTGACAGGTCACGTGTACCGGCCCGTCAACGTGCCCCTATGCGGACGTTATGGGACGGAAATGTCCCATAATGTCCGGTCCTTAAGGGGTTAAATCTCATCAGCTATGTTTCTGTTATTACTGGGGAGTGTTATTTGTGCACACTGAAGCTGATTTATTAAGACTAACTGGAGCAATTAATTCTGGTGCTAACGAATTGCACCATACAGGTGAAAAAATGTAGCCGAATTCACATCACATTAACCCCTTAAGGACCGGGAAAATCTGAGTTAGATTTGACTTAAGGACCGGAGCAATTTTGACTGTGCACCCACATAAATTATATACTGTTTTTTTTTTTTTTTTAAGCACAAGTAGGGCTTTCTTTTGATACCACAATTATATGAATACCTCATTGTTTGATTTGATTAAAATAGAAAAAATGAGGAAAAAAATTGAAAAAAACCCAACATTTTGCTTACATTTTTCTGTCAGGATTTGCATACTATTAGTTAATGGGAAAAAAAAAATACCCCTAAATATATTCATTTGCTCCTCCTGAATATGAGTACCCCATATGCCTAGTATTTTAGTCCTTTACTCACATTTACAAGGTAAATATTACAAGATGGCTGCCGTTATTTCCAACTTGTGATTTTTCGACAATTGGCATGTGAGCATCATAGCTTAGCTGACGGTGCCAGAACCAAAAATGTCCCACAAAGGTATATGTTTCTGAAAACTACACAACATAAGGTAAATAATCAGGAGAATTTTGGAGGTTTTTCATGCAGCTATTTTTCCAGAAAAAAATGTCATAATTGTGGTAATATTTTGTTTTTTTGCAGTTTTCACACTTACATTTCAATACTACTGTTGATATCAAGCACACGATAGGTGAAGATTTTTAAAAATGCATTGTTTAGTGTTCAGCTCCTTCTTCTGAGTATGGCAATACCCCATATGCATAGGTTTCTCAAGGTTTGAGGGAGCTACGGGGCCCAATTTTGAACAAATATTGAATTTTCACATCTTGGTTAACTGGTGCCATTACTCATTTTGGGCTATGTTCCAGTGCTGCACTTTAGGATTTCCCCCCAAAAGTGTATATTTTTGGAATGTAGACACCCCCAGCTTTCATTTTAGGTGTGTTTTCAAATTTTTTACACACCACCAATCCTGTGAAAATTTGACGTAAGTAAAAAAAAAAATTCAGCATTTTTCACACTTTGCCTTCCTTGTTGATGTGAATTTCAAGCACAGAATAGGTGAAGATTTTATAAACTGAATTGATTAGTGTTCAGCTCCTTCTTTTGAGTACGGCAATACCCCATATGCATAGCTTTCTCATGGTTTGGGGGAGCTACGGGGGCCAATTTGGAACATGCGCATTTCCAGGTTCACACTATGAATCTTCACAGCTTGCGTTACTGGTGCCATGTCTCATTTGGGGCTGTGTAACAGTGCTCTTTTTTTAAGATTTCCCCCCGAAAGTGTATATTTTTGGAAAGTAGACACCCCAGGCTCTCGTGTTAGGTGTGTTTTTTCCAATTTTATACACAGCCATTTTACCACCAATCCCTCGTAAACCATGATGTAAGTAAAAAAAAAACAAAACAAAAAACAGCGTTTTTCACACTTAGGGTTGGCGGCAGTATACTGGGCTGCATACAAATTGGTTTGGGACACAATTTCACCTAAAATGTCTTCCCCCCAAAAACAAATAAAAAAAATGATCATGGGTAAATCCTTCCACATCAATTTGAATCCCTGGGTTGCCTGTGAATTCTGAGATTTGTGGGCATAAATTGATACCCATTCATTAGGATCTGGAGTGGCAGGTGTTGGGGCATTTCTTTGGGCAGGTCTTTTGGCAGGTCTTTGGGCAGATCTTTTGGCAGGTGCTGGGGCAGTTGCCAGAGCAGCTCTTGGGGCAGCACTTGGGGCATTTCTTTGGTAGATCTTTGGGCAGATCTTTTGGCAGGTGCTGGGGCAGTTGCCAGGGCAGCTCTTTGGGCAGCACTTGGAGCATTTCTTTAGGCAGGTATTTTGGTAGGTCTTTGGGCAGTTCTTTTGGCAGGTGCTGGGGCAGTTGCCAGAGCAGCTCTTGGGGCAGTGCGTCTTTTCTTGACAGAAGGCCCAGCGTCATCACTAGAGCTGCTCTCACTTTCTGAAAACTGCGCTATGTCAAAATCTGACGCAGTGTCTGTTACCTCAGTCAGATGCCAAAAAGGCATATGCCTCTTCAATGCTGTACCTGCGCTGCATTTTGCCCACTAAAAAAAACTTTTTTTTTTTTTTTTTTTTTTTTCCTTACGCTATCCCTAAACCTAAATCTAACCCTAAAACTTACCCTAGCCTACTTATATCCTGAACCTACCTAACCCAAGTAAACTACCTACCTAAACTGCGCACACACACACACACACACACACACACACACACACACACACACACACACACACACACACACACACACACACACACACACACACACACACACACATATATAATCAAAAAATGTACTCAGCCCAGGTTACTCCAAGCGTCACAGCAGGAACAGCACTCAGAAAGGAATAAGTAGATTTATCAATTTATTGCATCCATCTAACCAAACGCTTTCGGTCCACACAGGACCTTCTTCAGGGTAAAAAGATTTGATCACTACACAAAAACATGTTATATATATACTTTTTAAACTAAACAAGAAGAAGCCTCTTACCCCGTATTCCTCGTGGTCACGATTGCGCCAAAATCACTGCGGTCGCAATCAGCGTCTGAGGAACAGTGACGTAAGTGCTAGCCTCAAGTTGCTAAGCAACCAAAAAAAAAAAAAAAAAAAAAAAAAAAAAAAAAAAAAATCACGACTCGGTCCAGGTTCACAATATAATCCACATGTTTCCCTTGCCGGCTGATGGCAAGGGAAACTACAACCAGCCAAATTGCCCAACGGAGAACAAGTGACTCCTAATACAGGTGTCACTTGGATGTTAAGTGTATTTTCTGCGGAGTGTCAGAAAAAAGGTTCTATTGTATCTCTATACATCGGACCAATCTAAGGTCCTGTATTTTCAAATATGTAAATGTCAGTAACAATGTAACCTCCACCAAAGTGGCAGAATCACTTATCCGCAATGGAAGAATTAGTTTAAACCAAATTTTGGCCGCTCGCCAGAGATATCGATGCTTTCCAGATAGATGTTAACCGAAACTTGAAGCATCCAAGTACCGCTGATTCTACATGGTCCAACACGGTCCCCCGTTCTTATTTCATCACATAAACATATAATCAAGGAATAATCTGTGGTTTTTGCCATTACATATACGGGGACTATTGTTTAATAGCTTTCCGCTGCTGCAGGGATCCAAAGAGTTGCTGTACACAAATTCAGCACATGTCACAAAGGTGGACCGTAATAAATCTTCACCACCTT
This sequence comes from Rhinophrynus dorsalis, assembly GCA_037306005.1. Taxonomy (NCBI): domain Eukaryota; kingdom Metazoa; phylum Chordata; class Amphibia; order Anura; family Rhinophrynidae; genus Rhinophrynus; species Rhinophrynus dorsalis. Next base: position 190,851,899 of record CM074724.1, read on the forward strand.
AACGTGACAAAAGTTGTAGTTCAGATGTCTGTCATCATGCATTATTCATATCAGTCCCTATTTGCCCCTGAAATAGAATTTAAATGTTCACTGTAGCGCCATTAGTGCCGAAGATTTCCCAAATACACCAATGAATGAGCTCATTAGACTTAGTTCATCTTAGGGCGCCCCTCAAGCGTGAACCATATGGTTTAGCCCCTAGTATTGTAGATTAGTCACTCCATTCATATTATGGGAAAGATACTTCGCTATTGATAGAACACACTCATGTTCATATCTATAAAGTTCATACAAGTGAACTCAGGGGTCCTTCCTAATAGGGACTAAAATTCCTTGAATATCAGGATCCATGACTCGATTCTTAATGAAATATAGCCATATAATGAGACAACAATCCAGAACTGTTAGTGGTGACATTTAATACCCAGCAGAGTGTCGGGTGTTGAACCTTCAGTGAGAAGTAAATGGATGCCATAAAAAGACAATATGGCAGTCCACAGAAAAACTATAACATCATGTTCTCCGATTGGGTAAAACAAAGACTCAATTACAAAAAACAAGATAATTGGAATTCATGGTTAAGACCTTGCGGGGCCAGACTTCCATATTCATATATAAGTCTGGCCTCCCATTGTAACAAGAGTTTATGTCTATCACCACCCCTAGGTGGTTTATTCACTAGTTTAATCGGCATAAAACGAAAGTCTTTGAGAGTATGTCCAGCAAGTTCAAAGTGTCTAGCCACAGGTTGGTTAGATTTCTCTTTAATGTCTAATGTACCATCCAAAGGCAGACACAGATTCAAGAAAAACAAAGGCCCAAAGGGGAAAGAAAAAGAAAAATCAGACGTGGAGGTAGGAAACATTCAAATAGAACAAAGGACCCTAAGAGCAAGGGCAAAATAACAGTGGTTAATCTCTCTTCACGAATATTGTCAAATATAGAAATGGCAGTCCTCAGTAAAGGCTTAAGCTTTGTACCGACTAATAAACAATCACTATTTCAATGGGAGATTGATTTATTTAAATTACATAGACAGCTTAAACTTAAAGATTTTTTTTCTGATAGTACTGATACTATTGATGATAATGCCATTACTTCTTTGAGAAAAAAGAGTACCTTTGATCCTATCTCTACTAACCCACATATCACTACTTATATGAATTTAGTCAAGAATGAGACTAGAGATATCATCTCAAATAGACAGGTTAGCTTTAATAATTTCTCTAGGCCTGAATATGAAGCTTTAAAAAACCTAGCAGATGATAATTCGATTATCATAAAAAGAGCTGATAAAGGCGGAGCAATAGTGGTTCTAAACTATGAGGATTACAGAAAGGAAGTCCTTGACCAACTCTCGGACATTACCTGTTATAAACAACTACAACGGGACCCCACTATCAACTATAAAAAAGAGATAGATGGGATTATTAACTTGGGCTTCTCTAATAGATGGATCTCTGATGAAACAAGAAAATTCCTCATGCAGGAACACCCAGTTACACCGGTACTATACACCATTCCAAAGATCCATAAATCTTTAGAACGCCCTCCAGGAAGACCTATTATTTCTGCACGAAATTCACTTTGCCAACCCCTATCGCAATATGTAGATTTTTTCCTACAGAAATATATGTGTAATTTGGCTAGCTATATTAAAGATTCTACAGATTTTATAAAACAATTACCAAGCATAATGACAGAAAATACAATTTTGGTAACTATGGATGTGTCAAGTTTATACACTAGCATCCCACATGATTTAGGAAAAGAGGCTATACGAGCAATGCTACAGCGAGATAATGCATATGCGGGACCACCAGTAGAATTCCTTATGCTACTGATTGATGTCATTCTTAAAAAAAATTATTTCAAATTTGAAAATAATTTTTATTTGCAATTACAAGGGACCGCTATGGGATCCAACATGGCCCCAGCATATGCATCTCTCTTTATGGAAATGTATGAACAGATGCATATTTTTGCAGATTTTAAATATGCAAAACATATAAAATTTTTCAAACGTTATATCGATGATATTTTCTTGCTTTGGGATGGTGATATGGATTTGATACATGAGTTTGTAGATTACCTAAATAACTTACCCTCTACTATCAAATTCACAATGGAATGCAACTATCGACAGATCAATTTTTTGGACATGACAATTTATAAAAATGGTACTAGATTGCAGACATGTATATATCAAAAACCTAGTGATCGAAACACTTTGCTTCATGCGGAGAGTCATCACCCAGCACCTTTGAAGAAAGGGTTACCTTTCTCTCAGATGCTTAGGGTGATAAGGACTACATCTGATGCTGAGATACGAACTGTATCACTTGAAAAAATGAAAGAAAAATTTCTTGAACGAGGATATCCTTACAAAGAAGTACAAGAAGCAGTAAATAGGGTTTCTCAACTCAATAGGGAGGATTTACTGTTTTCACCCCCCACTACGTCTTTGAAATCTGAAAGATTTTGTATCCAGACACAATATACCACTGCTTCACCAGCCCTGAAAAAAGTATTTCATAACAATTGGCATATCTTACAGGGGGACAATAAGATTGGTCATTTATTTAAAAATCCACCTCTTTTTTGTTATCGAAGGGGTAAAAATCTAGCAGACTGGCTTATGAGAAATGACCCCGTTTCAAAGTATGAGAGTTGTACCCACTGGCTCAAACGTCCCACTGGAGTCTTTAAATGTAAAGGATGCTCCAATTGCCAATATATTATAACTGGAAAGCACTATAAACATCCTAAAACTGGAAAATTGATACACGTTGAGGATTATATGAACTGTGAGAGTAAATTTGTTATCTACATGATTGTCTGCCCGTGTGGATTATATTATATTGGCAAGACTATAACGATGCTTAAAGAACGAATCAATAATCACAGATCAGTAATCAAGAAAACTTTGGATGGTACATTAGACATTAAAGAGAAATCTAACCAACCTGTGGCTAGACACTTTGAACTTGCTGGACATACTCTCAAAGACTTTCGTTTTATGCCGATTAAACTAGTGAATAAACCACCTAGGGGTGGTGATAGACATAAACTCTTGTTACAATGGGAGGCCAGACTTATATATGAATATGGAAGTCTGGCCCCGCAAGGTCTTAACCATGAATTCCAATTATCTTGTTTTTTGTAATTGAGTCTTTGTTTTACCCAATCGGAGAACATGATGTTATAGTTTTTCTGTGGACTGCCATATTGTCTTTTTATGGCATCCATTTACTTCTCACTGAAGGTTCAACACCCGACACTCTGCTGGGTATTAAATGTCACCACTAACAGTTCTGGATTGTTGTCTCATTATATGGCTATATTTCATTAAGAATCGAGTCATGGATCCTGATATTCAAGGAATTTTAGTCCCTATTAGGAAGGACCCCTGAGTTCACTTGTATGAACTTTATAGATATGAACATGAGTGTGTTCTATCAATAGCGAAGTATCTTTCCCATAATATGAATGGAGTGACTAATCTACAATACTAGGGGCTAAACCATATGGTTCACGCTTGAGGGGCGCCCTAAGATGAACTAAGTCTAATGAGCTCATTCATTGGTGTATTTGGGAAATCTTCGGCACTAATGGCGCTACAGTGAACATTTAAATTCTATTTCAGGGGCAAATAGGGACTGATATGAATAATGCATGATGACAGACATCTGAACTACAACTTTTGTCACGTTAAGGTGGTGAAGATTTATTACGGTCCACCTTTGTGACATGTGCTGAATTTGTGTACAGCAACTCTTTGGATCCCTGCAGCAGCGGAAAGCTATTAAACAATAGTCCCCGTATATGTAATGGCAAAAACCACAGATTATTCCTTGATTATATGTTTATGTGATGAAATAAGAACGGGGGACCGTGTTGGACCATGTAGAATCAGCGGTACTTGGATGCTTCAAGTTTCGGTTAACATCTATCTGGAAAGCATCGATATCTCTGGCGAGCGGCCAAAATTTGGTTTAAACTAATTCTTCCATTGAGGATAAGTGATTCTGCCACTTTGGTGGAGGTTACATTGTTACTGACATTTACATATTTGAAAATACAGGACCTTAGATTGGTCCGATGTATAGAGATACAATAGAACCTTTTTTCTGACACTCCGCAGAAAATACACTTAACATCCAAGTGACACCTGTATTAGGAGTCACTTGTTCTCCGTTGGGCAATTTGGCTGGTTGTAGTTTCCCTTGCCATCAGCCGGCAAGGGAAACATGTGGATTATATTGTGAACCTGGACCGAGTCGTGATTTTTTTTTTTTTTTTTTTTTTTTTTTTTTTTTTTTTTTTTGGTTGCTTAGCAACTTGAGGCTAGCACTTACGTCACTGTTCCTCAGACGCTGATTGCGACCGCAGTGATTTTGGCGCAATCGTGACCACGAGGAATACGGGGTAAGAGGCTTCTTCTTGTTTAGTTTAAAAAGTATATATATAACATGTTTTTGTGTAGTGATCAAATCTTTTTACCCTGAAGAAGGTCCTGTGTGGACCGAAAGCGTTTGGTTAGATGGATGCAATAAATTGATAAATCTACTTATTCCTTTCTGAGTGCTGTTCCTGCTGTGACGCTTGGAGTAACCTGGGCTGAGTACATTTTTTGATTATCCTATACTTATGGGACGTGCACCAAAATATATTACATTGGTTGTGGGCATTAGTGAGTGCAGCTGTCTACTTTTGGGTATATATATATATATATATATATATATATATATATATATATATATATATATATATATATATATATATATAATTTTTTTTTTTTTTTTCCCAGGAACGCTGGAACACCATCTCTCTCTGTCTCACTCCACCTTGCACACTGCTGAGGTGGAGAGAGACAGAGAGATCTGACATGGACAGTATTTACAAATACTGTCCCTGTCATTCAGGTTTTGCAACATGTGATTCGCTTTTGAAGCGAATCGCATGTTGCAACAATGTTTCAATGGCTTGTTACTAAGTGTCCCGATACCAGGACGCTTAGTAACAAGCTGTTTGAACTCTTCCATCGCTCTGTGCGGCCGCGATGGAAGAGTTTAACCCTTGACGTACCGGGACCGTCAAGGGTCGTTGGAGCACATTTACCCTTGACGGTCCTGGTACGTCAAGGATCCTTAAGGGGTTAAATGGCCCTTTTTTAAAAAAGCAAAACATTGCGTTACATAACTCTCCATCAGCGAATGTATATGCATGTGTAAGCGCATGTTTGAGCAACAGCATGTGCGAGTGTGTGTGGGCTTACAGTGGATATAAAAAGTCTACACACCCCTGTTTAAAATGCCAGGTTCTTGTGATGTTAAAGAATGAGACAAAGATAAATCATGTCAGAACTTTTTCCACCTTTTTAATGTGACCTATAATGTGAACAATTCAATTGCAAAACAAACTGAAATCGTTGCGGGGGAAAAATAAAAAACTCACAATAACCTGGTTGCATAGGTGTGCACACCCTCTTATAACTGGGGATGTGGCTGTATTCAGAATTAACCAGTTACATTCAAACTCACGTTAAATAGAAGTCATTACACACCTGCCATCATTTTAAAGTGACTCTGATTAATCACAAATAAAGTTCAGCTGTTCTAGTAGGATTTTCCTGACATCTGCTTAGTTGCATCTCAGAGCAAAAGCCATGGTCCGCAGAGATCAGTCAGGAGAAGGGTACAAAAGAATTTACAAAGCATTAGATATACCATGGAACACAGTGAAGACAGTCATCATCAAGTGGAGAAAATATGACACAACGGAGACATTACCAAGAACTGGATGTCCCTCCAAAATTGATGAGAAGAAAACTGGTCAGGGAGGCTTCCAAGAGGCCTACTGCAACATTAAAGGAACTTCAGGAATTTCTGGCAAGTACTGGCTGTGTGCTACGTGACAACAATCTTCCGTATTCTTCATATAAATGGGCGATAAGGTAGGGGGGCAAGACGGAATCCTTTTCTTACAAAGAAAAACCTCCAAGCCCGGCTGAAGTTTGCAAACAAACATCAAGTCCCCCAAAAGCATGTGGGGAAAATGTGTTATGGTCTTATGAAACCAAGGTTGAACTTTTTGGCCATAATTCCAAAAGGTATGTTTGGAGCAAAAACAACACTGCACATCACCCAAAGAACACCATACCCAAAGTTAAGCATGGTGGTGGCAGCATCATGCTTTGGGGCCATTTTTCCTGGAACCGGGGCCTTAGTCTGGTTGGAGGGAACTGGGAACAGTTCCAAATACCAGACAATTTTGGCACAGAACCTTCAGGCGTCCGTTTAGAAAGTTGAAGATGTAGAGGAAGTTCACCTTTCAACACAACGACCCAAAGCACACATCAAAGCATGGTGTAACTGAGCCTAGTCCGTTACTAGAGCCCTTGTCTAGGCCTGAGACTGTTAACCAAGAAACACCAGCGACTGTGGACATTTTGCCCTGTTTGGACTCTGCTTTGGGCCCTGTCGTATGAACTGGCCAGCCATTACCCTAGATAAAAAGACTTGTGCCCTACTTTATGTGAAAAGGCAGTAGAGTTGAACAGAACTTTGTGCACAGAACTGCCCTGTGTTAGGCAAGTCAAACCTTTACATTCATAAATGAAAGACTGGCTAAAAACCTGTGTTCATAGACTGTGTTTAATGTACTGTCAAATATTCTATGTTTAACGTATTGCTGTGGTCGAGGGCTTACACACTCACCGACTACCAGTCAGAGGGTGCTGGAGCGGCGTGAGATCGTCGCCATCGGATCGAACGGCTGCGGGGGGGCAAGAGGCGAAAGCTGGGTCACTCGAATCCCAGGAGTAGGCATGCAAATATCTTCCATTGCCTAAGCTGGGGAACCGTAGGCAGCTCAGGGATTGGTCAAGGTTGGAGCAGGGCATTCAAAGCAGTCAAACAAAGGCTCCAACCTTGGGCCACTGTCCCTAAGATGTGTATTGTAGCCACTCCAGCCATTGACTATGTTGTACTGTAGTAAGACACCCTGCTGTATGTTAATTAAGCCTTTGTATGGTTGTGAACTGTAGTAAGATCCCCTGCCATGTGGTAATTCATTCAAGCCCTCAAGTTTTTGTCTTTGTCTAGAGTTAATCAAACCCTTTTGTATTTGTTAGACCATCTGTTGTTGGCCTTTTGTCTCCTGTGTTGTGATTTGAATTATGCTCCTATTGTATCTGGTTGGTCCATGTATTCCATGTGTGGTTTTGTACCAGTAAAGTGAGTCAGTCTTATTCTGAGTGAACAAGGAGTCCTGGAGTCTTGTATTGCTTATGGTCTAAAGTGTCCACTCTGATACTCACCTGCTCCAAGTATCCTGAATCGTCGACCACCTGCTGCCAGCTTCCTGCGAGCCGACTTCGTATGCTATCAAGTGGCGACATGGACTCCGTCTTCCCCTTCTTGAGTTCCGGAGCTTGCAGCGTGCTCGAATCTGCTCGACTACAGCTACCTGGTTCCTGTGACATTTTCCCATTCGACCGGGAGTCGAGACCTCACTCTCGACTGCCTGGAGTCCAGCCTGCGACACTCGACTGCTCGGGAGCTCTGTCGAACCCTCCTCGACCCACATCCCTCGACATAGTCGACTACACCGGGGTTCGATGCCTCTTCGAGTCGACAGCCGGACTGTTTATCTGCTCGACCGGTGCATCCAATGGCGCCAATCCGGCGTCGAGAAGGAGAGACCCGGGAATGACGGCGGAAGGCGATGTGGTCCCTTCTTAGCTTCCGTTACCCATGGCTTCACCAGAAGAAGATTAATGTTTTGGTATGGCCCAGCCAGAGTCCAGACCTGAATACAATTGAACATCTGTGGGTTGATCTGAAGAGGGCTGTGCACAGGAGATGTCCTCGCAATCTGACAGATTTGGAGCGCTTTTGCAAAGAAGAGTGGGCAAATATTGCCACGTCAAGATGTGCCATGCTAATAAACTCCTACCCAAAAAGATGGATTGCTGTAATAAAATCAAAAGGTGCTTCAACAAAGTATTAGTTTAAGGTTGTGCACACCTATGCAACCAGGTTATTATGAGTTTTTTTTATTTTTCCCTCAAAGATTTCAGTTTGTTTTGTAATTGAATTGTTCATGTTATAGGTCACATTAAAGGTGGAAAAAGTTCTGACATGATTTATCATTGTCTCATTCTTTAACATTACAAGAACCTTGCATTTTAACAGGGGTGTGTAGAATTTTTATATCCACTGTATGTGTATTGCATGTAGCGTATTGCATATAGCCTATTGCCTAATAGCATTTTGCTTATAGCATGTTGCTTTTTGCCTACTGAGTATAGCTAGAAACATAGAATTTGACAGCAGATAAGAACCATTTTGGCCCATCTAGTCTGGCCATTTTCCTACAGTAAAAACCTCAAACCTTTTTTGGTCCTTGGTCTTTTCTTAAGTTAAGGACCGCGTTATGCCTATCCCATGCATGCTTAAGTTCTGTCACTGTATTAACTTCTTCCACTTCTGCTGGTAGGCTATTCCACTTATCTACTACCCTCTCAGTGAAGTAAAACTTTCTTACATTACATCTAAACCTGTGTCCCTGTATTTTTAGACTATGGCCTCTTGTCCTAACATTTTTACTCCTTTGAAATATACTTCCATCCTGCAGTTTGAAACATTCAAATACATGAAGGGATTCAACAATCATATCACCTCTCTTCTCTCCTCCAAGCTATACATGTTCAGATCCTTGAGTCTATCCTGATATTTCTTTTTCCTGTAAACCAGTCACCATTTTAGTAGCCCTTCTTTGAATTTTCTCTAGAGTATCTATATCCTTCTGGAGATGGGGTCTCCAGTACTGTACACAATACTCTAGGTGAGATCTGTAGAGTGGCATGACCCTTTTTCTGCTACTAATGCCTCTAGCTATACAACCCAGTACCCTGCTTGCATTCCCCACCGCTTTATTACATTGACTGCCTATCTTTAAGTCTTTAGAGATAATTGCTCCCAAATCCTTTTCCTCTGTCTGACAGAACAGTACCCTTAATAGTACATTTTTCCTTAGGATTTTTATGTCCCATGCATCATTTTACATTTATCAATATTAAACTGCATCTGCCACACTCTTGTCCATTCTTCTAATTTACCTAAATCATTTGTCATTTGGCTTATTCCCCCTGGAATGTCTACCCTATTGCAGATCTTGGTATCCTCAGCAAAAAGACATACCTTACCTTGAAGACCTTTTGCAGTATCACTATCACTAATAAAAATATTAAAATGAATGGGTCCCAGTGCAGATCCCTGAGGTACTCCACTAGTAACACTCCTTTCGTCCTAATAGTCTCTATTGACTACCGCCCTCTGTCTCCTGTAACTCAGCCATTGCCTTATCCATTTAACTATTTTTGCATCCAGACCCAAACACTGCAGTTTATTTATGAGTCTTCTATGAGGGACAGTGTCAAATGCTTTACTGAAATCTAGATAAGCTATATCTACTGCTCCCCCTTGGTCTATTATTTTGGTTACCCAGTCAAAAAAAAAATCTATGAGGTTAGTTTGACAAGATCTCCCTGCTGTAAACCCATGTTGTTTAGTATCTTGCAAGCTGTTTTCCTATCGCATGTAATGGTTTTCCTAATGCATATAGTGTTTTGCTATAGTGGCTTGCGTATTGCTTTTGCCATATAGCGTTTTATTTGGGTTTGGCGTACAACGTATTGCTTCTGGCGTACAGCATATTGCATATAGAACTTTGCATATAACGTACAGCGTGTAGTGTTTGGAGTAGTCCATATAGCATTTTGCGTTTGCTGTATTGCGTTAGGTACATGGCATAGGGCGTGGCATATGCTATACACCAAATGCCATATATGGATTTTGGCATATAGCATATGGTGTATTGTTTTTGGCATATTGCATATGCTTTTGTCATATGGCTATAGCATTTGGCTTACTTGCGTATACAGCCACTCCTGTCAAAATCATGCCCCCCCCCATGGTTGGACCAATAGGACAGGCATAGATGGTTTTGATGCGCCGTTCCTCTAAACTGTCCAAGGAAATGTTTGAACAATGAATGGCTGGATTGGATGCCAACTGTTGTATGAGGTTGAGGCCCATGGAGGAACCACTTCATGTATTATGGGATTAACTTGGGAAATGGCCTGAACAAATCATTTGACTAGAAATGTATTTGCTATTTGAATAGCCAAAACCTCTGATAAGGCTGAAATTTGGACTGATAGCAGATGATTTTAGGCCTTTTTTTGTAAAATTTCTTGCAGAAAATCTAGGATGTTCCCTGTGGAAATCTGGTTTCTAATAAGGTGGTGATCCTTGCACTATTTTGAAAAAATGGTTCAAATTCTATGATATATTTTTGAGGAGATAGTTTTCATCCCCGAGATCATCATGTTGTCAACTCACAATCAACTGTCTAGGTTGAGAAGAGAGTTAGTTTCAGCCTCCAGACCGCCAGACTCAAAAATTCTCTGAGTGGAACACTGGTCCCTGACGTAGGGGATCTGGAGGAAGCAAAATTGGAATAAAGAACATCTTTATCAATTCTGAGAACAACACCTTCCTCAGCCAGTAAGGTACAATGAGGATCACATCTTCCTTTTCCTTCTATATCTTCTGGACTACTTCTGAGATGAGACCGAATGCCCATGGGATCTTGAGTGAATCTTGTACTATGGCATTCCTTTCTTTCCACCTGGGTATGAATCTTTTGCACTTTGTATTGGTTTTTGATGCTATAAAGTCCACCACTGGAGAACCCCACTGCATTACAGTGTAGTTGAACATTTTCTGATTCAGGGACCATTCCCCTGGATCTAGTTTTTCTGGTTAGAAAATCTGCCTAACTGTTTAATCCTTTGAGTGCCAGAGGGATACACAACGCATTGCTTTGCAATGCATTGCATATCCCTCTGGCACTCAAAGGGTTAAGGACCCTGAGATATGGGTGTCAGTCAGGCTCAATATGTTCTTTTCCGCATGTTTGTTGAGAAGTCTGCTTCTTGTACCTCCTTGGGTTATGTACCAAACAATGTCAGTGTTGTCCAACCAAATCTGTACAACTTTTTGCTGTATGTTGGAATGCAGTGCCCATAACACATCTACTGCCTTTAACTCTAGGGCATTTATGTGAACGGATGTTTTTTGAGCTGACCATTTTCCTTGTGCTGGTTTTTGTTTTCCAGATTCCTCCCCAACTCATAAGGCTGGCATCTGTCCAGATAATCTCCCATACAGGATCGTCAAAAGGCCTGCCTTTGGATAGGCGTTGTGAAGTTAGCCAACACTTCAGTTCTTGTCTGGTCAAGCATAGTAATATGATTTTTTTTTCCCTTAGTTGGAGTAATCCTTCTTCCAGAACTGGATAGGATTGCTCTGGAGTTTTCAAATATGAAATTTTGCCCGAGGTGTTGTGTGAACCATGGAGGAGTGTCCCCAGAATCTGTACATATTTTCTTGCCATAAGCACTTTGGATTTTCTGAATTATCTTAATCTACTGTGCAGGATTCTTCTTTCTGTGGAAAGATGCACTGTGTTAAACTGCATTACAAGAAACACAACTTGTTTTGTATGGGCACTAAGTTGCTCTTTTTGGAAGTGTATTAGCTACCCTGTGTTTGTTAAAGTAGATACATTTTTGTGCTCAAAAGGGATTTTGTTTTACAGCACCAGAATATTGTCTAAATACGGGATTACTGTAATGCCTTGTTGCCATGTATATAGCTAGGACTTTTGTGAACACTCTGAACTGAAGCTAGTCCAAAAGGAACTGAAAGTGGTTTCAGTCTGTGTGAAATATCAGGAACTGAAGATAACTGCGCCTGATCAGTATTTGATGATATGCCATTATACAAATCATTGCCATTATACAAATCATTGGTAAGACCTTGAGTATGTAGTGCAATTTTGGGCACCGGTTCTAAAAAGGGATATACTAGAACTAGAGGGTACAGCGAAGAGCAACAAAATTAATTAAGGGAATGGAGGACTTGTCATATGAGGAACAACTATAAACAAACTTGGTTTATTTACTCTAGAGAAAAGACGACTAAGAGGAGACCTTATCACATTGTACAAGTATATGAGAGGTCAATACAAGGATCTCTGCGGTGAGCTATTTCTCCCAAGGCCTGATCAGGTGACCAGGGGACACCCCTTGAGATTAGAGGAAAGGAGGTTTAGACTTCAGCAGAGGAAGGGATTTTTTACAGTAAGGTCTGTTAAATTGTGGAATTCATTGCCCAAGTAGGTGGTTATGGCAGATACAATGGATACATTTAAGAGAAGATTAGATACATTTCTTTCAAAAGGGAACATACAGAGCTTATACTGTTTATCAGTAGGCAGATCAAGAAGGTCTGATAAAGGCTAACTTAATTGGTAGCAGGAAAGCCATAAAATTCTCAGTTACTGGGGTATGAGGAGAAAGTTGAACTTGATGGACTTGTATCCTTATTCAACCTAATTTACTATGTTACTATCTTTTAAGCTGATATTGTTCAGGAATGCTTTTGGGTGAACTGCTTTTATCACTGAAGCCACTGATTACATCTTATATTATCCATATGTATTTAACCATTTTGGGTCTAGCATAAACTTTGTTGTTCCTGATGGCTGTGGAACCGGAAAGAGAGTATAATATATTCTTCTGTTCCTGTATTCTGGTGGAACGTATTTGATGACTTTGTTCCTCAACATTAGATGTAATTCCTTTAAGACTGAAGTGCTGTTCTTTGAGACAAGAAAGATTGTCTTCAGTCTTATCTGATTTGGGATGGTGTTGAATTCTAGGGTATGCTCTTGTCCAGCGTTTTGTAGAATCCAGATGTCTGCCTTAGCTCCACGTGGACAAGAAAATTTCCGGCCTGCCCCCCCACTAGAACCAGAGATGGGGCTTCTCCCACTTTGAGTGTTCTTGCGAAAAGGCCGTCTGGGAAAACGCCACCCTAGAACTTCCCCTGTCTATAGAGACGATGTGGTATTTGATGAAAATCTTTCCAGATGGAATAGACATGTTCTATGTTAGTATAGATACATTTATGAACTGTTAATTCTATGGGACACCGACAATAATACACTACAAGTATTCGTTAAATGCTTGAACTCCAATGATTGGAACCTGAAGTTCACGTTGGAATATGATTTGGCTAAAATGAACTTCCTTGATCTGACCATCACAAAAGGGAGTAATGGATTTCTTCACACAGACCTTTTAGGAAAATAGCCACCAACAGCATGCTACATGCCGATAGCTTTCATCCTAAATCGGTCCGTAGCTACAGGAGAATTTCTACGTATAAGAAGAAATTGCACAGATGACAGATGCCCCAAACAAAAAAACTTCCGGTTAAAGGGACAATCCCCTACGGTCAATGATCTGTCTGTCCTTTTATGACCAACAAACAAGAAATTACAGAACACTTTAATAAGTGTGAGAAATTTGAACATTTTAGCAACTGCAACACACATGGGTAAAACTTTTGGAAAGCTTAAAGGGTTAGTAATGTCTTGATATAAAAATTGTAATATTGAAGCTATTGCAAAATTAAACTAAACAATCGCAGTCCCGTCTCTCAAACCTATATGGTTTGAGAGATATACAATGCAAAAATCCTCCCCTTTCTCCTTTTACTGATGTCAGCTGTAAACTGACAGTAGGAGATCCTGGTCCTGGGACAAGCAGGCAGCACTTCAGTAGAGACGAAATAGTGCAATGTAAAATAAATACTTCATTGGAATGGTCTACAAAGTATGCTTGCAAACCAGGCCATTCCAGTGAAGTATTTCTTTTTACATTGCGCTATTTCGGCTCTGCTGATGAGCCACCTCGAGTCGGCCGACATGCATTTCCTGCTGTCAGCTTTACAGCTGACAACTGGGAGAGGGGGGAACTTTAGCATAGTATATCTCTCAAACCATACAGGTTGAGAGATGGGACTGGGATTGTTTATTTTATTTTTTGTAATAGCTGCGATATTACAGTTTTATATAAAGACCTTACTAAACCTTTAAAACCAGAGTACATGAACACCTGATGAACATTAAAAATACACAAAGGGATGAGGAAAGGAAAAAGAAACTCGCTAGCTTAAGCAGGTACTTTTTAGAAAAAACACAATTGTGATACAACCCAGTTGAAAGTATTTGGATTACAAAAACTTAATTTGCGCATGAGGGGAGTAGTTGTATATATAATAAACTCCTCAAAGCATAATATTGCTTGATATACAGACTAAGTATCCTGTCACCTAGGGGACTAAATGAAGGGATGAGATTGACAGCCCATTTGTGAATATGGCCTTTTAGATGGCAATTAAACTATATTGGGTATGTGTCCATCTCTGATCTCCTAAATGACAAGTATTGCTAGTAGTATCTGCATCCCGTCATATTAAACATTATAAACTTACGGGATATCCTCAACTGAAAGATGTTGAGGTTTACTAAATTCAACTACATTTACCTCCTTATTACATATAGATATTGTTTATCATTAAAATGTCTTTGCCATTTACAAACACTTCAGTGGTAATGTCTATTGAGTATCCATATTCTTAATCGGTTTGCTAAGAGAGAAGTCTGGTCTTATGTCCATACACTACACTATATTCACCTCTTCCTATACATATTAGTTTTATACATATACTCTGATGTCCATCCAAACCTTCTGTCCAAATAACACACACTCCAGCTTCTAGGAGGTGGGACTAATAGTTTAAAACCGGCAGCTTCCTGCCAGTTTACCCTTTGAGAAAGTCGCATAGGTGAAAGAGGACACATACATATGAGTTCCTGAGATGTAGCAGCTTAAAAGTGTAAAACGTTTCTTTCACTCATACCTAACTGTATCAAGACCATTACGATCACTTGCAGAGCAGTGTCTGTTACAAAATTTATTTTTGCGGACAATACTGCTCTCACAGCTTAATTTTTATAAGTGATCCCTTCTGCGTTCTACTCAATTTCATATGTGTATTCCACTTGAGTACAAAGGAAATATTGAATTAGGAGTAAGAAATACTAGTAACTTCAATTTCAGTAACCATTTTAATCACTAGAGAAACAGAGGAAATTCACAAGAGTGGTGGTAGACTTTAAAATAAATACACTAAAATGAATAGTGTACCTGATCGCCATTAACTCTGTCAGTACTGGAAGACAGAGGTGCTTTTACTATCCAGGTACATATATAATTAAATAAGAATAACATGAACACGTGTAACAACAGAGAGCCTGTGTGCCAGAATTGGTACACCAGAGCGCTCTAAACTCTGTTAGCATTGAATGAAAATAATGCTCATGATCAGATCATACTTGCAAAATAATCTTGGTCTAATGATCATTTATTGCTCACTGAAAGTGCTACTAGTTCTTGAGTGTATTGACTATATCCCAGCAAAGTATATGCATATACCTATGGTTGGCAAAAAAAACCAGGAGTCAGAAGATATAGTTAATAGAACCTTTATTATGAGAATGACGGTAATGCAATATATAAATACACACAGTGGGTGATTGAAACGGAGAGCACTGTATCAGGAGTAGCAGTCTCCCACTCTGCACCACACTGTCTGAGACTAGGCCTCAGCCCACTGGAGTCTCATGGTAAGGTAACGCCCAAGAGATACTGACTCAGCCTGCAGTCAGTAACTAGGAGTCTGCTAGAGCGCCAGGTCAGTACTAGGAAGGATGTCTGAATAACAGAACCAACAAACTGAGCGAACAGAGCCTTCTAGTAAGCACCAGACAGGATAGTCAGACAAGCCAAAGTCCTACACTGAGCAGGTAGTCAGCCAGAGCCACAGGTTTGCACCAGAAAGGATATCAGAGCCAAATCGGAATGCCAAGGAGAATAGTCAGACAGAGCTACAGGTCAACACCAGAATGGATGGACAGACAAGCCAGATCATACACAGTAATCAGGAATACTATAAAATGAACTGCTCAGAACAACAACGTAAGGGTGACTGAGTCAGGACTCAGTCTGCCCTTTAAACCCCTCCACAGGAAGTAGGTAGGAGGAGCAGTTAGAGGGAGGAAGTGGGTAGGAGGAGACTGCAGGAAACAAGCACATATAAAACAGAGGCCTGCAGCATGCTTGAAGCCTCTTGCCTGCAGATGATGCGTGGAAAGACTCCAAGCAGCGCTGAAGCGCCGGTGCTGGAAACAAAGTACTGTGACAATTGCCTATTTGAAACTTTTATAAGAACAGTTAAGCATCTAGAATCCTTATTGCCAGCACTTACATAAAAGTGAAGTCCTAATATTTATTTAGGGATCTTAACGTAGTTGCCATATGCTTATGAATGAATGATGTCAAAGCCAATTACACTACCAAGCTTATCTTTTAATATTGACACTAATACTAAAATCTCAGGGTGTTAAGTGTTATACACAGTAATAATAGCATAGATCTGCTGACATTGTAGGTCCATATTGGGCACACGATCTCAAAGGAGTACTGTGTCTCATTATGCTAATTATATGCAGTTACAAAAATGAAGAGTAATTTATGTTGATACACATGCTCTACTAATTACTATAAGAACGATACAATAATAACGTGTTGATCATACACGTTACAGTGAATAGCAGGGATATTCAGTATACTCAGTACAAATGTTGCTTCTCTGTTTTTAATAAATTTACAGTGGTTTCTTTGTTTTAAAGTGATAGTAATACCTAGTTTAAACTTTATGTATTATTGCAGGAATTAAAAAAATGTTAAGAACTATGTAAAACTAAAACATAGACAAAAAAGTAGGAGATAATCTGCACCACCCTATAATACCATAGGGAAATCACACTGAAAAATAACTGTGAGGGTGCCAAGTGGTAGAATGCAGAGAAAACAAAGAAACCACCTAATTCCCTATCCTCAATGTAATAAATGACACACCTTCAATAAGGCCAAACCCAATTAGCCTATTGTGGAAAAATATTTATCAAAGATAAAAAAAAAAAAAATATAAAAATCATAAATCTTTATTATGAATAGTTCTAAAAATACATAAGGGGGGGGAAAAGTATTGTTCATGTAATAAAGGACAAACATTTTGTATAATTGTCCCTATATCCGTGAAACCTAATAATAACATATGCACTATTATGACATTAACCCAGTGTATCAACTAACCATAACTACTGGATATGTTATTTGTCTCTGTGATGAAGTGCCTTTATTCAAAGTTCATAAAACATCATTTTAAATATAAATTGTCCCCTATTAGCTCACCCAAGGAACCATAAATCTCCCAAAGAGCCACTGCTATATTAGCGGTGATGCATAGGGAAACGGTTTAAAAAGATACCGAATCCCCAGATCGCGCACTGTACCTTTTTAATACGTTCAGTGTATAACGTAGCAAGCTCTTAAGCTATAATTTTCTACTCATAATAAAACAATCACTTGTGAATAGGTAATAAAAGCATCTAGGAATTGTAAAGATTGTAACGACAACCCTGTTGATGACTCATGTCATGTAAAGAGCTCTTACAGCAAACAATCCGTTATTGCTCAGTCATAAAGACAGATTATAAACTGGCAAATATAAATACCTTGCCATCTATTAATAAACGGTCTCTTTAGCAGATACTGTTCTGGCTCTACCAAACGACCTTTGATTTCTCAAAAATATAAAGCAGAAAAGAGAGGAGAGTATTGTCCTCTATACTTCGGGGCTAGGGATCAATTCCTAATAAGTGATTTGTTTGGTGTTCTGGTGGTCTTATCTCATAGAGAACCCCTAACTCTAACAGCAGTCACTAGGGGCATAGCTAAAACTAGTTGCTCTGTCAGCTGCAGTCCGAAATGTGCATCTCTCCAGTCATACAGTCTTATGACCAGAGTTACACCCACGACTACCTAGATATATTCCCCAGCTAAATAATAGCTAACGGTTAACACTACTAGGACTTCGCAGGTTGATAAAAAAACAAAAAAGATAGAGACGCCTAACGCATTTCTTCCCACTACACGGGCTTCTTCAGAGTCAATTACCGACTTGTATACAAATGCCGGGTTAAAAATACTTCAACTACTCCCTTACATTCTTTTATAGCCAATCATCAAATGGGCATATGTAGACATCATGCGAGTAAGTGAAAAGAGAATGCAAAAGGTGAAATAAGGAGACGGATAACATTGTAGAGATACAGGCAAAAATAGCCATGTACGCATGTGTAATGCAGATGTATGCAGGCAGAAAAGCTAATCTAATAGGAATATGAGCGAAAAAAACAGGACACAATCAAATAAAGCCATTATCTCAAGGGAAAATAATTTTCCCTCATATTGATAATCTGAAACACTATGCAAACATCTAGACTCTACATAAAGTATCCGTTATGGCCCCATCCAAAATGAATAACATTTCTGTAATATGGTTAGTAAGTCAGATAATTTGCATTGTGAATTACCTAATATAATATTAAATAAAGAATCCATAGCTCTGTGTCTTGTTTATCCCAAAGGGGTAAAGGCAATTCAAATTGAATATCCATTCACATTCTTTACGCAACAGTGTTTCAACAATGTCCCCCCCCCCCCTAATTCCCAAGGATATTTTTTTTCCAATCCATGTACTTTGAATTTATCCACCTTACTGTCGTGCATTTCCAGAAATGGTTTGGCTGCTGGCGATATTTTTTGCCACTTTGTTTATATTTCACAGCATTGCGTATGTTCTAACATTCTTGTATGTAAAGTACGTTTTGTCATCCCCACATATCTCATTTTACATCCACATTCGATGCAATAGATTACACCTGTACTTTTTGCAACTGATATAATCTTGGATTTTGTGAACCGTTCCAAAACGATAATTGATTTTAGTAATTTTTATCATAAATCTACAGGTACTGCAGCCATAGCACGGATACGATCCGATGATGGGGGGCTTTTTTCTGTGTTTAACTAAATGGCTGCAAACTAGATTATGCCTTAGCGAGGGACTTCTTCTGAAGGTGATAGGGATCTTGTTATCAACCACCTCACTAAGATCAGGGTCACCATGTAATATATGTGCATGTTTATTCAGAACATTACACATAAAATTATTATTGCATCTGAAATCTGTGATAAATCTTAGTCTTCTTCTCCATGTCACCACCTTTCTTTTTATTAACCAATAACTCTGATCTATCGGTGTGTAATGCTCGGTGATATGCCTTCTTAATAACTGACTTACTGTACCCTCTAGATAACAATCTTGCTTTCAGTTAAACACTTTGTGATTTAAACTATTCTAAATTAGAACAAATTCTCTGCACACGTAAAAATTCCGCTATGGGCATATTGTTCCTTACAGACCTGGGGTGAAAGCTGTCATAATGCAATTTTGAATTTGTTGCTGTAGACTTCCTATATAGATCTGTTACCACACAGTCTTTAGGACCTCTCTGTATAACTAGATCTAAAAATTCTATATGGTCTGTATCAATGGAGAAAGTCAGATGTAAATTCGGTTCATTATTGTGAAGGATTCCCATGAACTCTTTGAATAGTTCCTTACTCCTTTCCCAGAATATCAGAATGTTATCGATATAGCGTAAGTACAGTATAATACAGTCAGTATATTTGTATTTTCCTCACAGAAAACGTGCTCGTGCTCCCACCACCCCAGATATAAATTGGGTAGGTGAGAGCACAAGCACTCTGGGGAGTTCCCTTCTACTGCAAATATATATGACTATCAAACGTAAAAAAATTGTGTCATGATAAATTTCAACAATCTCAGGAGAAAGAAGTTAGTATCTTTACACTCACAGGATTGTGAATTTAAAAAATGTTCCACTGCCTTACACCCATATTGATGACTAATGCTCATATATAGCGATTCTACATTGCATGTCGCTAGTAAGGTGTCCTTAGTAATATGTAGATCCTGCAATCTGTTAAGGACATCCATCGTGTTGCGAGTGTAGGACTGTAAACTTATTACAAACTCTCTCAATCTAAAGTCCAAATACATACGGGCTTTCTCCGTGAGGCTATTAATCCCAAAGACAATTGGTCTCCCATTGAATTTGATCAGGTTTTTGTGGATTTTTGGTAATAGATATAACATAGCCATTCTTGGGCGTTTAACTTGTAAGTATGCATATTGTTTCGAGTCAATAAAAAAATCTTTTTTTTTTTAGCACTCTCAATAATATCATTTTACTGTTTAAGAAAATCCACAGTTGGATCTCCAAGCAGTTCAAAATAGCAGTCAGAGCCTGACAACTGTCTCCTCGCCTCTTGCATGTACATATCAAGGGGCCAGACAACCACATTCTCCCTTTGTCTGACCCCTTGATAACCACATCATCCCAGCTCTTTATCTCTGAGATAGCCCTCTGTTCTTCCAACGTAAGTGAGACATCTGATCTGGAACAGGAGAGTAGGCATTTTTTAGGAATGAGACCTTATCATCAAGGAAAGGGAAAAGGCACAAAACAAGGAGAAGGGGAGTCAAATACAGGGCAAGGCTCTCAACACAGATATCACACAAGACACAACAGGACCATGGTGAATATAGAGAATCAGGAGAAGGAGGTAGCGAACTCACAGTAATCAGTCTAATAAAAAGCTTAGGGAAATACAAATATTAGTATTGACAAGAGGGCTTACTTTTTCTCCTACATCACAAATCAATAAGTTTACTCTGATTTAAAGATGTTCATCTTTATGTTGGAAAGTTACTTTGAAAAAATTCTTTAGTAAGAAACTGTAATTAATGAGGCAGGAGTGGGAAATATGATTGAGGATTTAGAACAGTTAGAAATCCTGGAGGACCTTTTAAAAGAGAATAGTCAGAAACCCAAGAGTTGGAAAGATAATCTCAAAGTAAAGTCCACTTTTACGCCAGGAATTCATATTTCGCCACATATTCAGGTATTCCTTGATTTGGTCAGTAATGATATTTTGAAAACTAATTTTACTAAGCCACCAAACAATGTTACGTTGGAAGAACAGAGGGCTGTCTCAGAGATAAAGAGCTGGGCTGATATGGTTATCAAGGAGTCAGACAAAGGTAGGAATGTGGTTGTCTGGCCTATTGATATGTACATGCAAGACGTGAGGAGACAGTTGTCGGGCTCTAACTGTTATTTTGAACTGCTTGGAGATCCAACTATGGATTTTCTTAAATCCGGTATAATCGGCCTGTAGTGGCAGCGTTTTAGCTAAAATGCTGCCTGGCACTCTTGTGGGGGCATGAGGATCAATCCTCATGCCCCCCCCACCCCCCCCCCCCCCCAGTTATTGTTCTCCCAGCCAATTGCTCTGGGAGATCAATATACATGAACTTTCGGATAGGAGTGGGTGGGACTAACGGAGGGGTCCTGATGTGTCCCACGAGCTCTGATTTAAATAAATAAATAAATAAATAACCCTGTGAGTGCCGCAGGGGTCCCCAGCACATTGCTGGACACCCCTATGGCACTCATAGGGTCACTTCTTTTGGGGACTTTTTTTTTTTTTTTTTTTTTTTTTTGCAAGACCTAATTGGGGGGATCATGGGGGGTCCTGAAGCCCCTCAATGAGGTATATAATTAAAATAAATAAATAAAAAAATTAACCCTGTGTATGACACAGGGGGTCCAATGCACCCCCCCTCCTGTGGCACACACAGGGCTTTTATCATTACTTTGTAATCAGAGATTGTTGGAGGGCCATCATGAGTGTTCCTGATGGGCCCCCCCCCCCCAACAAGCTCTGATTACAAAGTAATGATAAAAAGGTTAACCCTCTGAGTGCCACAATGATCCAATGCATTGCTTTGCAATGCGCTGAAGACCCAGTGGCACTCACAGGGTCGCTTCTTTTGTGGACATATATTTTTTTTGACTAAGACCTCATTGGGGGGAGGGATCAGGGAGGTTCTGATGCCCCTCTGTGAGGTCTATAATAAAATAAAATAAAAAATGTAACCCTGTGTGTGCCATGGTGAGGGGGGTTCAATGCAGACCCTCTTCTTGACACAGGACATTGTATCATTACTTTGTAATCGGAGCTTGTTTGGTGGCCATCTGAATACAAAGGAACGATAAAAAAAAATAAATAAATAACCCTTTGTGTGCCACAAGGGCCCAATGCATTGCAAAACAATCCACTGGACACCCCTGTGGCACACACAAGAAAATATATATATATATAATATGATATAATAAAAAAAAAAAAATTTTTTTTTTTTTTTTTTTTTTTTCCTTTTATTTTTTTATTCGGACTTCATTGAATGGGTTCTGATGCCCCCCAACCAGGTAACCAGGTCTACACAAAAATATTGGGGGAAAAGCCTCAAGAAACGCACGTGCCACATTGCTTTGCAATGCGTTGGACTCCCTGTGACACACACACACACTTTTTTTTTTTTTTTTTTTTTTTTTTTTTTTCTTCATTATTCTGTTTTTTAGACCTTGATGGGGGACACCAGGAGTGTTACTGATGCCGTCTCCCCAGTGAGGTATGAATACAGAATAATAATTAAACTCTTTGTGTGCAACAGGGGGTCCAACGCATTGCATTGGGCACCCCTGTGGCATGCACACAAAATGCCTCCAATCCCCACCACCACCACGTACCGTATCCCTCTGCCTGGTTCCACAGCCAACTGGCAGTCCCATTCCCCAGCCTGACCCCCAACCTGTTTTCACTGCCTACTGGTAGACTCAAAGTACTAGTATGCACTAGATTCAGGCTGGGAATCAAACTTTGTATGAGGGGGACATACAGTGCACAGTGGTAGTCACAGATCCCCCATATACACTATCATACACTGCCCCCCCCCCCCATCACCACCATCCTTACTCTTCTACTCATACCCACACGCTGCCTAACCCCTCACTCTCCCACACACTTTGTTACACTGGTAGTCACAGGTCCGCACGTACACCAGCTGAAGCCCTAGCTTCTTCAATCAGTTACCCATAAAATCACACATACATTGTTTGTTTTCCCATCCCTGTTTCACTGGTAGCTATGCTCCTGTCACCCAAATTGGTATGTCAACCCACAGCAGTGGGGTACCATTTTTCTTAGGCTGGCAAGAAGTCCTAGGAAATCCCACGCCGTTGAACCATTTTAGTATCTTTGAAGTGACTGATGTGTAAAACAAATGTTTTTTTTTTTTTTTTTTTTCCCCCTGTAGCACCACATTCTGGAAATAGTTGTGCACACTAACTTAGGGGTAAAAAGGCAAATGACCCCTCATTCAATGTGGCAGGTTATCTTCTTTCCAAAATGGTATTGTTTATCTACCTTTTCTTCACTTCTGAAGGTGTTATATCCATTTTCATACAGGCAAGTCAGGTATGAGATAATGTTAACTTCTAGCATCCCCTAAAGTAGGTCAACTCATACCAGTGGGGTGCCATTTACTCCTAAGAGCACTAGCTAACAAATGCAGTTGAATATTCCATGGTTTTCACAGACTTCCATACATTTGAAGGGGCAGAAATGTAAGAAAATGCCTTTTTTTCATTAGTGCCACCTCCTGGAAGCATTTGTGCACATCAGCCTTTGGATAAGAAGGCAAGTGACCCATCATTAGATGCAGCAGGTTGTTTTCTTTCCAAAATGGCATTGTTTCTCTACCTTTT
The DNA here is from genome assembly GCA_037306005.1 of Rhinophrynus dorsalis. Lineage (NCBI taxonomy): Eukaryota > Metazoa > Chordata > Amphibia > Anura > Rhinophrynidae > Rhinophrynus > Rhinophrynus dorsalis. Next base: position 190,875,485 of record CM074724.1, read on the forward strand.
CTGCATATCTATTATGGTTATAACCATTTTAGTGGAAGCAGATCATTTCAAAAACAAGTGTCAGGTTTACGTACGTGTTCCTAGCACCCACATATTGTATGTTAACCTACACAAATGGGCTACCATTTTTCTCATGTTGATAGCAGGTACTGAATACAGCAGGAAATGTTATGGTTTTCAGAGATTTTAGTATCTTCGAAGAGGTGGAAATGTAAAAAAAAAATGTATTTTTTTTCATTAGTGCTATTAGGCATTTGTGCACACCAGGCTTGGGGTAACAAGGCAATTCACCCCTCATTAGATGCGGCAGGTTGTCTTCTTTCCAAAATGGTATGGTTTGTGTATCGTTTCTTCACTTCTGTAGTTGTTATAACCATTTATGTATAGACAAGTAATGTTTGAGAAAATGTAAAAAAAATTAGAGGGTGTAGTTTTGTACTTGTAGCACCCCATAAGGTAGGTAAACACATACCAATGAGGTGTCATTTTTCTCCAAAGAGCACTAGCTAATGAATACAGTTTTCACAGATTTCAGTACAGTTGAAGGGGCAGAAATGTAAGAAAATGCTATTTTTTTTTTTTCCTATAGTGCCACCTTCTGGAAGCATTTGGGCACAACAGGCTTGGGGTAAGAAGACAATTCACCCCTCATTAGATGCAGCAGGTTGTCTACTTTTCAGAAATATATAGTTTTATATAGTTATTCCACTGTTTTAGGGTAGCTTTACCAGAAAAACCCTAGAATGCGCATATTATTTCATAAAGTTGAAAATACCATTTTGCGCTCATGGTGATTAGGGCTCTATGCTAGCCGTGGACATAGGTAAAACTATACAAAATTTGTATTTTTTTACTTTGAGGATTCAGGGCTTTTTCAAATAATTGAAACTTTCTCAATCAAGGTAAATGTTTTTGATACATAATATGTGATTTTAGCAAAATAAGTAAATTTCCACTTTTTTTTGTCATTATGACATCATAGCTTTTTGCATGATGCAAAATTCTCCATGTAGGGTCCCGCAAGAGCTCAATTCGTTCTGAAAAAAAACAATATGTAGCTAGAAATTCCCAGAATAAATCAAGCCTAAACAAAAGGATAGCAAAAATGCTGAAAGTGTCTGGCCTGCAGGGTACAGGAAATGGCCCAAGCCTCTGGCACTGAAGGGGTTAAAATTATATACAGTATGCAGATTATCTGACTTACTAACCATATTACGGAAATGTTATTAATTTTGGATGGGGCCATATCTGATGTGTGAATATTAAAGGTACTTTATGTAAAGTCTATATGTTTGTGTAGTGTTTCCCTTGAGATATTGGCTTTATTTGATTATGTCCCATTTTTTTCGCTCATATCCCTATTAGATTGGCTTTTCTGTTTGCAAACGTCTGCGTTGCACATGTGTACATGGCTATTTTAGCCTGTGTATCTACAATGTTATCTGTCTCCTTATTTCACCTCTTCCCTTCTCTTTTTGCTTACTCGCATGACGTCTACATAAAGGTTTGAGAGATAAGACTAACATAGTTCTTTAATATGTTTTTAATCTCTATAATAAAGTTTAAACCAAGTACTTAAAGGGGTAGTAATGTCTTGTATTAATAACAAGTAATATTGTAGATATAAAAAAAATTAGTTGATGCCAGTCCAATCTCTCAAGCCTTTATAGTTTGAGAGTTATACGGTGATAAAGTTCCCCCTCCCCATTTCACTGATGTCAGCTGTACAGCTGACAGAAGGACATTCGTGTTGTGTGACTCAAGGCGGCTCTTCAGCACTATCTAAAAATAAATTCTTCATTGGATCGTTCTACAAAGTGTCCCTGGTTTGCAAGTGCTCTTTGTAGACCATTCCAATTAAGTATTTCTTTTTAGATGCCGGCGAGTCCCGGCACCAGGATTTCCTTCTATCAGCTAGAACGTCCGAGAAAGGGGAGGGAGGGGGGAACTTTATCACTGTATATCTCTCAAACTATAAAGGTTTGAGAGTTCAGACTGACATCAATTGATTTATTTTTTGAATATCTACAATATTACTTTTTATGAATACAAGACATTATTAACTTTTTAATAAAGTTTAGATTTTATTTATTTTATTCACTATCACTAGGACCCATGTCCTATCTCTATCTCTGCTAGACGCTTGAGTATGTCCAGTCACTGAAATGAGGGTGGGTTTGGTGCTGTTTTGGATTTTCTTTTCTCTTTGATTTATACAATTTAATTATCCTAGCACATTCTCTTTGGTTATACAAATACACATCTCACACCATACTTAGGCGGTATACCATAATCCGTTTTGCACTGAAAATGAACATAAAATCAAGTTCGACATGGTAGGATATACAGATGTCCGAACCCCAAATAGATTCATAATTTGTCATATAAGGCAACATTAGGTAATATAATTTATAGGCTACACATTGATGTACTTATATTGGGGTAATAAATTATTACTAGATCCCAAAAAAGCAAACCATGCAGTGGGTCTCCCTGACCACGCACGGCACTAGCGCGGATGTCAGCTAATCCAAATCTACAGTTAGTCTCGGATGTCTGTGTGCTCAAATCTATTTCACGCAATACAAAGGTAAACCCAATAGGTCAAATGTATCAAACAGTATGCTGCTTAATTCTGTGACACCTGAGACTCCCTCTCATTGCACAGCACCGATATTTGAATCTAACTGGAGTTCAGATGAGTGCCACAATGTTGTAAGCTATGATGATAATGAATGAGCTGCATACTCTATGATCACCTCGGACATGCTTAAAGTCATATGGTTATGGATGAACTTCATTACACAAGAGAGTAGCTACTCTAATCCACTATTGAGTGGAGGAAGCTGGAACACCACTACTGATTGTGTACATTCTTCATGGATAAACATACTCATTTTGTTTTATATCTACATGGTACTCACAAGAGGGACATAGGCATATAGTATCTTTGAGCCATGGAACCCTGGATTATCAGTACATATGACATTGAATGACTGACCTCTGAAGACGAAACTAGTGCCTCATTGGAACAATGGGGCTATATTCTAACAGGAGTTTAGGTTGTTCTGTCTATGTTTACACTGTCAGGGTACCCATGAGCACCTGTGTATGTGTGTGTATGTGTGTGTGTGTGTATATATATATATATATATATATATAAATATAATAAAAAACGACAAGTAAGATCTTTCCACCTTGAGTTGTCAAGTAGCAATGTTCAGTTTTATGTCTATTTACATGGTTTGGCATATTTACACAATGACTAATTCAGACACAGCTCACTTAGAGTAATCATGCCCTACTCCACCTGATCTACCTGACATATGGAACTGTAGATATCTGCTAATTGATCGAGACTCATGTATTAGGGACTCTTCTAGTATATGTGATACAGTAAACTACAGAGATTATTCATACTTCAACAGAAATTGACTTCTTGTTCTATGAAGATACACTTCTTAAAGTGGATCTATCACCAGTTTACAAGTTTTGATCATTATGTAGAATACTTAGCGAATAATTATAAAATGTTGTTTTTGAAAAAAAAAAACAAAAAAAAAACATTATTTGCGAGAAAATTACAGTTTAAAGTATGCCCAGCAGTCTACTTCAGGGTTAACTGCTCTTGTCGCTCTGCCTCTGCTCCCGTCACTCTCCCCAGCATCCTCCGATGATGGAGGCGTTCTGTTAGTAAGCTGGAACAATCTCATAGCAGAGATCAATATCTAGCCAGTGAGATCGCTCCAGCTTTCTAACAGAACGCCTCCGTCATCGGAAGATGCTGGGGAGAGTGACGGGAGCAGAGGCGGTGCAGCAAACTGCGGCAAGAGCAGTTTAGCCAGAAGTAGGCTGCTGGGCTTAATTTAAACTGTAATTTTCACGCAAATAACTTTTTTTTTTTTTTTTTTTTAAAGTACTTTGCGTAGAATTATAAAATGTTTTCTACATAAGGATCAAAACTTATTAAAGGGGATCTATCACCGCTTTACATCACAACTATATATTGTGTTAGTGTACTGTGTCATAGATCCTGCCACAGTAGGGGCTAGATTTAAAGGCAGCCGTTAGTAGAAAAAAAACAGTAACTGGTGCATTAACGTGCAGTAAGCCATTTAAAGGTCTGTCTTAAGCACTGGTAACGGCAGTTCACAAATCATTACGGTCGATAGACATACGTGCATTAAGACTCGTGGAACAAGATTTCCCAGAGCCATTTAAGGGAGTGCGGTACTGCTAACGGCAGAGAAAAAGATACATCTAACGACCAAATGTTAAGAGCCAGTTTTGTTAGGCGTTAGATGCCTAACGTACCAAAAAAAAAAAAAAAAAAAAAAAAAAAAAGTTACATGGTAAAACAGATTAACAAGAATACAAATGGGAAAATTAACCCGTGCAGTGCCAAAATAACACACAACATGCCCACACACCACAGATCACTGTCACACACCACAACCACCAAGAAACACCACAGGAACAAGGCCTCAGAAAAAAAGACCAACGCAACATGGCACGGATCAATGGGGGTTCGTACACAACACAGACACCTGCCAATACAAAACAAGCTCACCTGTACAGCAACGCCAGACGATCCAGAGACGACCTGCACCACAAAGCTCCACACTCGCAACTGACAGGGACACGGCAACCACAACAAAGCACACTTTTAAACACAGACACACCTGCAAATACTTACCTGGACAACAAACACCTTCTCATTGGTCAGCACTCACCTCATCACCACACCTACACAACGTCCCACCACCTATTTAAATGGACAGCTAACCACACTCACTTGTGGCTTGTTTTCCATTCAGAAGAGATAGATAGAGAGCGCAATCAGTATGTTGGGTTACATATTGTTGCAAGGACTGCGGAGAAGGCGTGCAAGGGAGAGAGCTAGGGAACACCAGCAACCCCCAGGCACACCTAATCAACAGCCATCACCTGTTGCAAGTGAGGAGACTCTGGCCCAAGAGCCACACAGGAGCCCATCCCCACCTGGAGAACAACGCCTGCCTGCAGATGCACAGCTGCAGCAACAGGATGCTCCCCAGCTACCACAGAGATCCCTGCAGCAGCCCAGGATGCATAGACAACCACCAAGGCCCAGGGTATACCGCCCAAGGGTCACTCTCTTTGGAATGACCGATGATGAGGTCATTGATCACTACAGGTTGAGGCCACACAGCATCATTGCCCTGTATGAGGTCATCAGGGATGAGGTGGATCCCATATGCACCCACAACCATGCCCTAACTGGCCTTCAAAAACTTCTGTGTGCCATACACTTAATGGCAAGTGGCACCTTCCAGTCGACAGAGGGTTACGCATCTGGCATGTCACAGGCCACATTCTCCAGGGTGCTGGCCCAGGTCTTGCCAGTCCTCAAAGGCAAGGCTCGTACCTATATACATTTCCCCATCACTGACATGGAGTGGACACATCTGAAGCAGGGCTTCTACGCAAGGGGAGGCATGCCCAGGGTCATGGGTGCAATAGATTGCAGCCATGTCCGTATCAAAGCACCAGCACGTCAGGGACATATGTTCCTCAACCGCAAAAACTTCCACTCCATGAATGTGCAGATGGTGTGTGACAGCAACCTAGCCATCATGAATGTCTGTGCAAAATATCCCGGGAGCTGTCACGATTCCCATTTACTCTGAAACTCATCTGTGCAGAGAGATTTCGAAAATGGAACCTATACAGGCGGATGGCTTCTGGGTGAGTTAACAATACTAAATCACACCACATACACACTTGCTAATACGTTCACCTCATAAAATATTCACACAACACGTGCTCCTTGTCACACCATGTCACTCACTTTCTATAGGTGATGCTGGCTATGGCTGCATACCATGGCTCCTCACCCCGGTCGCCAATCCCCAAAACGATGCCCAGGAACAATATAACCAGGCTCATAGCAGAACTCAGAATGCCATTGAGCGGACCTTCGGCCTCCTCAAGTCCTGATTCCGATGTCTGGACCACTCAGGGGGAGCATTGCAGTATGCACCAGGCAACATCATCATGGCATGTGCCATCCTACATAATATCGCTGTGGACACTAGACTCATCAACGATATCCAGCCCCCACCCAGACCTGAAGACCCTGTGGACATTGTTGAGGGTGAGGAAACCCTAACAGGGATGCAGACAAGGGACAGATTGATCAGGGATCGCTTCAGCTGTGAGTATAATACATGTATGCACACACACCCTCCACAACACAGATGTTCTGTTTCACCCCACAGGATCAGTGACACAGCCCTGACACTGGCTGCAGTATGGACCACCAACATAAACCATTCCATGGACCAGTCATATTGGGGCTAGAGATTCTGATTACATCTAACACCCTGTCATCCATGTTGATACTGCTACCTCAAGGATATCATGCATGCCCCCCTGGAAACCAGGGTACAACACTTAAACCATGTTCAGCATATCCCACTGCTCCCTAGGCACCAACTAAAGTGTTTTGCTAGGATCAGACCCATAGCAACCATGGTACCCCTGTAGCGAGGGAGTCCAATCCAAGCCAATGCATCGGATAACACTGTCACATTAGGGGTTAAGGGGACATTCGAGGGGACATGGGACCTGTAGTTTGCTAGAGCTGAAAAGAGCAGCAGAGGGATGGATCTACAGTGGTAGTGTGTTGCACAACATAGAGCTCATGAAATGTGGATCACATCTCCAGGGACACCATGCTGACCTGTGTTTTTGTGTGCAGTGATCTGTGCCCCAGACAGATGTACACACATCAACAAATTATGTCCTAATAGCTCCATAAACCAAACCTATATGGACTGCATCTGACAGTGGCAGCACAGCTATATTGGTGTCATTGAGCTATTAGGACATGCTTGTCGATGTGTGTATTCATGTCGGGCATATATCCCTAGGGCTGGTTGACATCCCCTCAGTTACCCCCATAATGGTTTACAGACCAGTACACAACGCATTACAAAGCAATGGTTTGTGTACCCCCTGTAACGTAAAAGATTAAAGGGAATAACGATGTTTTAGCTGTTGCATGACGATCAGTTCGATGGTGCTGTTCCAAATCCTGTCCTCTTGTCCCACAGGCATCTATAGCACGATCCATCCAGTTTCCATGTGACTGGACTGAAGTCTTGATAACACTTCTATGAAGCTCACCCCTTGGTGTTCAAAGTGATTGCATTAGTGATGCAGTGTTTGCCCTGATGTTCACAGCAACCTCTACTGGAACATTCACATATAAAGACAAATTCATGTGTGTACTAACATCCAGGTATCAAACCTGTACAGTAAGACTGCCCATTCAGAGTTGCCAAACCATGTGGACAACACCTGATTAGTTCACCAGTGTTTTGAAAATATTCAGATTTAGTTTAAATGTACCGTTTGGGTGCTCATACAAGTGTTTACTGCATATTGGCTATATACCCAGAAAACACATGTATGTTTTAATGTAGTTTGAGACACAATATAGGAGAACCATCACTATTCAATCTGTGTCTGTATGAATGAATGTTGGATCAAACACCTGTCAATGTAGAACCATACCCAAGGCTAGAGTATACCTCAAACAAAGGAAGGCATGACCTACATCACAGGAGTCCACTAGTTGTTTGACCATGAGTTGACTCTGTGATGTATACATGCAATGACATGATGGCAGTGATACACCAATGTGTGTTTTGAGTGATTAAGAGGTGATACAGGGGACATACCTCCACAGTTATGTCACGTCCACGGTTTCTGTGTTGCTCAGTATAATCAATGTCCTGAGATTGCTGTAATTTGACATATCTCCGTACATGGGCTACATCAACAAACAACCAGACCAAGTGGACACGTGTTATCACTGGTGAAGTGTGTTACAACCTTAGTTAAACAACAACACAACTTTATACATAACCCAATTCTCAGCCTAAGGTTCCAATATGTGTGCTACGCATTGAAATCTTAGGAAGATCATTGGGTTATCCAGTAAGTTAGCCTGTGATTCATACCCTCATTGTGCAACTGACTTACTGGAGAACACAATGCTCACTCTAGGATCACAATGTGTAGCACACACATTGAGATCCTAGGGTGAACATCTGGTTCCCCAGTAAGTCAGTTGCACAATAAGAGTTTGAATCAAAGACCAAATTGATGCATGTTCCATCTGTCCTGCTTGTTATTTCCCTGCTAAGTCACATAGCTGTTGATTATCCCCTTAAACACAACAATTGATGCTGACGAATGTTCAATGTTGCACCAGTTGTGATAAGGGGTATGTTCTGTTCATATTTAACCCACATCGTGACCACATAACACTGCTGTGTTATATGGCTCCAGGGAAGGATTGCCAGTTGAATGTGGACAACTGTATGTGTTTGTGTCACTGCATTGTTTGGCAATGCATTGGAGACAACTCTGGAGGGAGTGGTGGGTGCAGTGGACTGTTCTGTGGAACACAGGTTCTCCCTCTCCATCCGCAGGTTCTCCCTGCGGTTCAGTTCTCGCAACTCCACCAGCACCTGTGCAAACATGTCCATCAGCCCTGTGTGGAGTTGTGTGTCCACCCTGGCCACCTCCAACTCCAGGGCTTGGATCCATTTCTCCAACCTGTTGGTGTTCCTCTGGGGTTCCCTCCGGCATCTTGTGAGATTATCGTTGGTGGTGTGGCTTGACTGGAGTAGTCTCCATTGCAGGGCCAGGCACTCTGCCTCCAACCCAGTGGGGTGTCCACAGCTGGAGATGGTTGTGCCCGGTGACTCTGGTGTGCTGTCTCTTCAGTCTCTGCTGTCTCTTCAGCCTCTGCTGTCTCCTCTGGTGATGCTGGGTGTGCTGTGGCTGCTACTGCTGTGACAGCTGGTGGAGTGGCTTCTGCAGACAGTGTGTATGTGCCCACCATATCGAGTGACACACTGCTGCCCATGATGTCTGTGCTGGTGGCGTGAAATCCTCCCTCAGTAGAGGGCACTGGGGCTCCCCAATCAGGCCCAGGTGCGGATAGTTGAGTGGGCAAGGATCATACCTTTGCCATTGGGAAGAGCTCGGCCCCCACCTGGGATCATAACTAGGACCATGTTGGGGAGACATCCAGGAGGTTAGGTCCATATGGGAGGAGTATGGCCCATATTGGGTGGTGGCCACATTCCCGGGCAGCCATTGCCTCCCTGGTGGTGGTTGTGGTGTTGCTGCTGGAGGATAGTAGCTCCTGGAGGTGGTGGAATGCATCCACCTCTCCTCCTGCATCCAGCCACTGTAATGGTGTGGAGCAGCCAGTTGTTGTGCAGCCGGTTGGGGGGCAGCCAGTGGTGATGCAGCCAGTTGGGGTGGAGGTGTGGATGTTGTGTACAGTGCCCACTGGCTGGTCCCCTCCTCCATATACTCCTCACTGGGTGGTGAGGTAGGCCCCTCCACGGGCTCCTGCTGTTCCGGAGGCACGTAAGCTGTGTGGAGAATTGAGATTGTGTGATCAGTAAACGGATCCATGATCGGATTTAAGGGAGAATAATACTTGAAATGTGTAAGGGATGAAATATGTTGTAGGGTTTATCCCCCCCCTGAGTAAAACAATGGTACTTCCACTGCTGAAGGATTTAAAAAAAAAAAAAAAAAAAAAAAAAAAAAAAGATCACAGCTCAGAGTTGAATTCTTTGGTGCAATATCCCAGTGGCCTGAAATTGTACATTGGTGCTGTTGCTAAATTATCCTATGGTCCCGGGACCAGAGCTGTCCATAGGATGGTCTAGCAACATTACCATTGTACGATATCAGGCCACAGGGATATTGCCCCTGAAATATTCAACCTTGAGCTGTGATACTTTTTGAATAGTGTACCTTTAAGCAGTGGGAATACCCTTGTTTTACTCAGGGGATTAACCCTACATCATATGGTTTTCTTTTTACATTTTGGGTATTACTATCCCCTTAATGGGATAGCAATGGTTAATTCCACCTTTATGTCATATTGTAGGCATTGTAAAAAGATGTGGACCGATGTTAGTCCTATCCCTCCTACCCTAAAGGTTAGATAGATATTGCTATATATGACAGCTGGAGAGATCAGTCATTTGACCACACGGAGGCTCTTCAGCAGAGCCAAAATTGCCCCATTCAGAGGTGAATACTTGTTTGGTATGGTCTACAAAGTGTGCCTGGTTTGCAAGCACACTTTGTGGACCATTCCAATGAGGTATTCATCTCTAAATGGGCCAATTTTGGCTCTTCTGTTACATTTTGACTTTAGTTGTGTTGTATTGGTGATTTGGCCGCACGGTGATGCTTTAACAGGTGCGACAACTGGTTTTGTGTTACATGTTTTAGTTGTGCCTACGCTCGATATCTGTTCTTGTACAGTACCTATTGTATCTGCCGTAAATCATGTATTACTTGCGAGCGATGTGCCTTTTTTACATAGCGGCTGGTTTAACGTGAGCCTTTAAATCTAGCCCTAGGTCTAGGTGAGAAGGGGGTCTATCATGTTTAAGAGGTCTTACAGATCCTGCTTTGTCTGGATCTAGTTTGTATTTTTTTTTTCCTGTTTTCCTGTTATGAGCTATTGTCTAGGCACTATATTTTATGTTGAGGGAGACTTCTGAGGCATTGTTTTGCTTGATTTAACAGAAATAGAACACACTGGAGAGAGTTCCATCCTAATTGATTTCACATCGCCTAGTAGATATACATATATCCACAGTAATCAGAGATTTTAGTCTGAGGTGATCAGAGTATGTGGCTCATTCATTCATTATCTAATGTTTCCTTATATGACAAATTATGAATTTATTTGGCGGAATCTATTTGGGGGTCGGACGTCTGTATATCATACCATACATGAGAAGATTAGATACATTTCTTTAAAAAAGGAACCTCAGGGTTATACTGTTTTAGTAGGCAGATCAGGAAGGTCTGAAAAAGACTAACTTATTTGGTAGCAGGATAGCTATACAGTTCTCATGTCACTAGGGTATGAGGCAAAGGTTGAACTTGATGGACTTTTGTCTTTATTCAACCTAATTTACTATGTTACTATGTCTAACTTGATTTTATTTTCACTTGACGCTCTTACCTGTTACTTGACCTGTCTTACCTGTTAAATCCTTTTCTCTTAATCCATACAGGGTACTGGTAACTCTGGGAGGTGATCCTCCCCTTAGTAGGCAGGAACAATTCTCAAAGTGTATGCAAGGGGTGGAGCCTCCCTTCCCTCCTTGGCTGCAGCTAGCCAATCCGCTCCAGAAAGATTTGAGACACTAAGACGATTTGATAGTGAAGGGAAGAGCCAAGCATGGTCTCTTCACAGGGTGGGAGACCAGTAACCTGTATGGACTAAGAGAAAAGGATTTAACAGGTAAAACTAAAATCCTCTTTTCTCTGTCATCCAATACAGGTTACTGGTAACTCTGGGATGTCCAACCATTAAGTTTCCCAGAGATGGGAAGAAGGCAAGGCCCCCGAAGTCAGCAGAACATATACGAACCATCAGACCAGAGAGAGCCCAACAAGAACTGAAGTGTCAATGGACACAAAATAGGGGTAACTGCACCCCAGGAATGTTACACAGCACACTGAACTAGAACCAACAGGGTTCAATAGAGAAGGAAGCACTAAGAACCAAGGAAAATCCTAGATAGGCAAAACTGCCTCCAGGATTTTTCTTCCAAAGCTGGCATCAGCCACTGCCAACACATCCACACGTTAGTGCTTCGAAAAAGTATGTGCAGACAACCAGGTGGCTGCCTTGCACAACTGATCAGCGGAGGGCTGATTCTTGTAAGCCGAAGAGACCCCAATAAATCGAGTAGAATGAGCCGTGACCCTGAAAGGAACAGGCTTCTTCCTCAACTCATAAGCCTTGCGAATAGTGGACTTGATCAATGAAGCGATAGTCACCTTGGATGCTGGTCTTCCTGCCCTAGGATCCTCAGGAATGACTAACAGAGTGTCAGATTTCCTGATAGACTCAGTGCAATGCACTTAAAACTTGAGACCGCGCACCACATCTAACAAGTGGAGATCCCACTCCTTGTCAGAGGTGGAGTCAGGGCAGAAAGAGGGCACCACAATCTCCAAATAAGGTGGTTTACAGGACAGAGCATGTAACTCCGCAACACGGCGAACAGACAGAATTGCCAGGAGAAAAGCTATTTTCCATGTCAACAGAGGCAGAGGAATAGTAGCCAAAGACTCAAAGGGAGGGTGCTGAAGGACTCCCAAAACCAAGTTAAGATCCCACTGAGGAGTGGGAGACTTGAAAACAGGATGAGTATGAGCAACGCCCTAGAAGAATACCTTGACATCAGAAAGATGGCAATGCGCCTGAAAGAAAATAGAGAGAAATCTGAACCTTAATAGAACTCAAACTGAGGCCCTTATCCACACCACCCTGCAAAAAGGCCAGGACTGTAGGTAGATCAAAGTCCTGAGACAGGACCCTGTCAGCACACCAGGACAGAAAGGTCGACCAGACACTATGGTAGATCTTGTAAGAAACAGGCTTGTGGGCACTGAGCATAGTAGCTGCCACACCAGAAGAGAAGCACTTCTTCAATATTGAGGATTCAATTTCCAAGCCGTCGGAGCTAGCTGATGCACATACTCCTTCCACAGGTAACCCTGTAGGAGAAGGTCTGGATGGTCGGGAAGCCGAAAGGGGTCCGACACTGACAGGTCCACAAGCTCCAGAAACCAAGACTGGCGAAGCCAGTATGGAGCAATCAGAATGACTGGGCAACGCTCCAGTCGTAATTTCCGCAACACCCTGTGCAACATGGGAAGGGGAGGAAAGATGTAAGCCAGAGGAAAGGTCCAAGGAATGGACATCCACTGCTAGAGCCAGAGGGTGTCTCCACTGAGAGCAAAAAACTGGAACCTTCCTGTTGTGTGTCATCGCCATCAGGTCAGTGTAAGGGGGACCCCATCGCTGAATGAGATGAAACGCATGCGGATGCAACTCCCACTGTGTGTCGACTGAGGAAGTCCGCCATGACGTCTACGCTAGAATGTGCACTGCGGATATAGTTGGCACGTGATCCTCTGCCCAGGAGAAAATAGCCTTGACCTCTAACCAAGCAGAGAGACTTTTTGTTCCGCCTTGCTTGTTGATGTAAATCACAGCCGTGGCGTTGTCAGGCTCCACTCTGACTGGACAGTCTTCTAGTTGAGAAGTCCAATGTCTCAGGGCATGAAATATCGCCCGAAGCTCCAGAATGTAGATCTGAAGGAGAGACTCCTCAGGAGACCACCTACCACGAGTGCTCAAGCGGCCCAGGACCACACCCCAGCCGGAGAGGCTGGCATCCGTTGTCACCTTGGTCCAAAAAGTCACTTGCCCTTCAGCAGGTTGGAAAGGTTGAGCCACCATGACAAGCTCAGCTTCGCATGAAGAGGAAGGGAAACAAATGTTTTCCGAAGAACCTGTTGACCCTTGGATACCTGGATCACGAACCTCTGGAGTTCCCTGGTGTGCGCCATGGCAAACGGAACCGCTTCTACGGTGGAAATTAATTTCCCCACTGTCAGGCACACCAAGGGGCCACGAACAACGCTAGAGAGCGAAGCTAGGGAGCGTTGCTAGCGGGCGAAGCTGGAGGTCGCTGTCAGCCTCATGGTCAGGAATTGCAGTCCCGCGAGCGAAGCTGGGGAGCGTAGCTAGCGGGCGAAGCTGGAGATCGTGGTCAGCCCCACCACTACTTCCTAGCAGCACGTAGACTGAGGGAAACTTGAGATAGGCTCAGAGCTGACTCAGGAACTCCAAAGGTGAGGAGAAGAGAAGAGGAGGAACAGGAGGAGAAGAGCCTACAGAGGCACCAGGGAGGCTCGAATACCACACCGGCCCCCAGTTCCCTCCTGGGGAGATCCAGAGGAACTGAGGAACCGGAGCCCGGAAAAGCGGACCACCAGAGGGCCCCAGACTCCAACGGAGCCAGATCCCTTTCCACAAGAGGCCGCCGCTCCTGTCCCCAAAAACTGGATTGCCAGAACCCACTTTCCCCTCCTCTGGAAGGGTTACCAGTAACCCAGAAAGAGTAAGGGGGGAAATAGGGAAAGGAGCCACAGCCCGAGGCAGCCTGAACCAAAAGGGACAAGGAACCCCCCAACTGGGGAGAGCAAGACCCTACCACCCTTTCCCCCGGAGGACTGGATCTGGAGAGGCGAACAGACCCCGATCGAGCCTCAGGGAGAGGGAACCGGGCAGAGCCCAGACACAGGCGGTCTGCCACTGAATCCCCAGCAGGGGAGGAAGGCCGCCCAGCGAACCGCCAACAAGCGGACAGGAACAACTGTCGAGAAGGGGAGAGGACCAGCCACCCACAGGGGGAAGCTCCCTGCCGGTTCCTCCAAAGGCCCAACAAAGGGGAAAAGGGAAACCCCGGGAATACCCACCTGAACAGTGCTAAGAAGCTGCCCCCGATGCTCAGCCACCTCGGGCGCGGGCCCGCCGGAGGAGAGGTCCCCAAGAGGGAGGCCGGAACGCGAGGCCGAGACTAGGGAAAAGGCGAAGCCAGGCTCCAAGGGCAAACTGCAAAGGCTCAGGAGGGGAAAAAACAGGAGCGCCTGACGCCAACAAGAGGATCCGAAGCCACGTCAGACGAGCCCAGGAAATCACCAACCGGAACAGGCAGAACACTTCCGAGGTAACAGGAGACAGGAAACTAGCCAAACTACTGAGCGAGCTCAATAATCGGGCGCAAGCCTGATGCCCGACTCGCTCTAAGAACCCAGTACAGCAAATCAGGGGACCGGTAGGATGAGAGAGGAGTGCCGAAGCCCCAACGCCAAGACCGCCCACGGCCACTTACAGGTAGACCAGCAGAGCAATCTGCCGAGGGCTGACACCCACCAGAGATGACAGCTTCTGGATTGGAACAGAATCCTGAGACAGAATCGCTGAAACCCTGTGAGCGATCTGGTGAGCCATCTCGTCCGTGAGGAACACCATGTTCTTCTGAGTGTCGAAGAGAAGGCTCAGGAAGACCAGGCGCTGGGATGGAACAAGATCTGACTTGTCCAAGTTGATGATCTACCTTTGACGGGTGAGAGCCAGAATGCAGTTCTGAACTTTCTGATGAAGGAGGTCCGCAGAGGGGGCTTTCGGAAGCATGTCGTCCATGTATGGAGTAACCCTGATGTCATTCCGGTGGTGGACAGATATCAAGGTGCCCAGGACACGGTTGAAAACCTGAGGAGCCGCCGTCAGCCCAAATGGAAGTGCTGAGAACTGAAAATGTCCCTTGTCGCAGGCAAACCGGAGGTACTGCTGGCTCTCTGAATGAATGGCAATGTGCAAATACGCGTCCTGCAGATCCAGAGAAGCGAGGAATTCCCCCGGGGACATGGCAGCAATCACTGTGCGCAGAGACTCCTGGCGATAATGAGTCCGGGTCACAAAGGAATTGAGGTCCTTCAAGTCTAAAATAGGGCGACAGCAGCCATCCTTTTTGGCAACTACAAAGAGGTTTGAGTAGAACCCCGAACCCCTGTCCTGGAAAGGCACTGGCTCTAGAACATCCTTGTCCAGAAGAGCCTGAACAGCGCTGTCGAATAGACAGCATTTCTCTGTACCCTGAGGAGTACGAGAAGGATGAAAGCAAAAAGGAGGAAGAAAAATGAAAGGGGTCTTATACCCTTCCTTCACCTGTAAATCCCATGGGTCCGTCACAGAATCCTCCCATGCGCTGTGATAGTGTCGCAGGCGACCACCCACAGCAGAGTACGGACCCGGGTTCGGCAAGTCATGCCGAAGAAGTCTTGGAAGCTTTGGGCTTGGAGGAGACCTTGGGCTTCCACTGCTGTTTGGGCTTGGGGGAGGTACGCGGAGCTGAGGGAACAGTTTGGTTCGCCGGACGTGGCTCATTCTGGAAGGAACAAAAAACCCGGTTACGCTTAAGCGGCAACTTCTTCTTAGGAACCAAGGGTAGAAGTGTACTCTTACCCCCAGTGGCTTCACTGATCAGATCCTTAAGATCTGGCCCAAACAAAGAGGTACCCTGAAAAGGCAGGGAAAGTAAGGCTTGCTTAGAAACCGTGTCAGCAGACCATATCTTGAGCCAAAGAGCTTGCCTGACCACCAGAGATACGGTGGAAACCCTAGCGATCATGCGGATGGCATCAAACAAGGCAGAAGAATGTAGTGTTGTCTCAGATATGTTGGCGAGGAGACATAACTTATCCGAAACTGGGGCATCCTTACGGACAGCCTTGGTGAGCTGCTCAGTCCAGACTGCAATAGCCCGGTTCACCCACTCAGCAGCAAATGCTGGACGCATACCAGAACCAGCAGTGGCAAAAATAAACTTGAGGGAAACCTCAAACTTCTTATCAGTCAGGCATCAGGGACTGGTAACGCAGTAGATTTGGATAGCCTGGAAATAGGGGCATCCACTTTGGGAGGATGAACCCACTGAGCAAGTGCGACCTCAGAAAAGGGATAAAGCTTAGCAAATTTTCTGGATACAGAAGCTTTCTTGTCAGATTTCCACTCCTCAGACACAAGGCGGTCAAGCGTGGAGTTAGGTGGGAAGTATGTAAGGGGCTTAGCAGGCTCCTGGAATACGTCAGAGGGATAAGAAGGAACCTCCTGAACTAGGGGAATGTTAAAAGTAGTTAATACAGCCCTGATTAGGCCCTCAGTAGAGGGTTCAGGATCAGATTCAAAGGGGTCCCCAAGAAACTGAGAGGACTCCAACAAGGAACATTCCTCAACATCTGAGTCCACCAACAGTTCCTCCTCAGAGGAATCTGACACATCAGGTACTCCCTGAGGTTTAGGCAGTGAAGACCCGACTGAGGAGGGGGCCTGCCAAGCCTGAAAGGTCCCCTGTATTTGGGATGGAAAGCGTTGTAATGTGGACCTAAGGTCCCTAGTCGCAGCCTTGAACTCTTGCACCCAAGCTGGCTCTATAGCATGGCTGGAGGTTCCTTTAATGGTGTCAGGGACATCAGAACATGCTGGGCATAAGTGACCTGAATATTCTCTAGGTAGCCCTGAGTGACAGGAAGAGCAATGCGCAATAGGGGATACAGAGACCCCAGCCTCCTTAGTCTTAGGTCAAGCCCCAAGCTCCAGCGGTATAGACATTCTCACAGTGTCAAAATAACCAACTGTACAATAAATCACCCAATTATAGTGTGTAGGATTAAAGTTTCACCGCAGAAATTCTAAAATAAACCACCTCCTGCTAGATAAGTTTAACCAGCAGAGGAGAGAAGGAGAGTCCAAGCCCTGTGTAGGATACTCACCCAGAAACGCTCACAAAATGGCTGCCGCAGTGGGAGCCAATTAGAAACAAGGGCGCGAAGCAAGTGCTCATGGGAAATGTAGTTTTCCCAAGAAGTACCCTAAAACAGTGCCCGAAGCCCCAGAGTCCCCCAACACACTAGAAACATCAACCGGATGATAGAGCAAGGGTAGACCAGTAAAATAAGCCATCTCTGAAGTCGCTAGGTTAAATGGTTGCAGAGATACGTCCCAAATACTCTGGTTCCATAGAAGTGAATGGAGCAATGGCGTCTATGCGGTAAAGCGTGACTTAAAGTCACAGTACTCAATTTTCACAAATATCAAAGTAAAACATAAATATGTGTAAATCAACAGAACATGTGAGGATACCCAGAAAACACTAATCCAGTAGGAAAAGTACCATAAAACCCCCCAATAAAGTTCCAAACCAGCAGTTAAAGGGTTAAGTTACCACATAAACCTGCTCCAAACACCCAAACAGACATATAAATATACCCAATGAGTACTGGAGTGTGCAATAGGAACTCCAGAAATACAACCCTGTGCACTGTGGGACAAATGGACCTGCAGCACTCAAAGGGTAGCTCGCCTTTCCTGCAGATCTTCTGTCTTCAGGTTACCATGGAGCAAGAAGTACCTCAGTGGGTAACTCCTGGGGAAGCACTTGGAATCAAGATTTTCCCTCTCAGGGCTTAAGGTCCACAAAAAAGCACCTGGATACTGAGCTAGCCACATCTAAGGGCATTGTCCGTTATGGTAATCCGCCTAATGGTGGTATTCCATATCTAACAGAAAATGTTTTTTTTGTACCTTGAAAAATGCTGATTCTCCCTATTATATTAATCTTACTATATGGCACCCAGACATTCCTCTCTCTGTATTGTGATTGCATCCTTAAATGAAAATATATATACTTTTATTATCTGTTAATTCTAGTACAGTGTGAACAACAAAGGAGACCGCCCAGATGGTCAACACTAAAGATCTCAAAGTGACTGTACTGATGGGAAATTTTAAGATACAGAGAGAAAGATAGATCTGGGAGTATAAACTGATGACCAAGTTTAACACACTGAACTGTGGCTTGAACTGTGACAAGGAATTTGTCACATAATTTCACAAAATTAAAAATATATTTGGTCCCATTGTAGGCCAGAGGGCTGCACGTCTCATTGTTAGTGATGGGTTGTGCACCCCTCTGGCATTTGGAGGGTTAACACATTCTTTAGAGCTAGCCATATCTGGTCAGTTTCACTGTAGCATGGAAAAGGTAATCTTGTTTGCATTCCCTAGTCTACTTTATTGAGCTGTAACAGAGCAGTTGAACTGCAAGGTTCCCCTGTTTTGTTCCAGAACCTTGGGTCCTCTCAATATATTTGAATGTGATGAGCATTCTATGGCAGTTTCCCCTGTCTTATGTGTTTTCTCTTTTTTTCTCTGATTCCCAGATTAAGGTAGGTCAGGATGGAATGGGCACATGTAATTCTGATTTGTTCCTTATTAGCCACATTGGACATTGTTCTAGGATCTTTTTAATCTCTCAGTTGCAGAGCTGCTCTTCCTCCATTCCTTACAGACCTCTTGACTTGGAGTCTAATGTCATCCAGTGGTGGAGAGGTTGTCCTTGATAGCTTGGCTCCTAAATCCAGCATTCTGAGGAAGAATGGTTTCTCTGAGCCTGTCACTGTTATTACGATGAAGGCTCACAAGCTGGTTTCATCCAGAGCATATCCATATGATCTGTTCCTTGCCTTTCCATTGGTGCAAGACCAGAGGTTGTGGCTGTGTCAGTTATTTGGCCTTTCAGTGTGTACCTGAGAAACATCTTGGGTCTATCAGGGTCCAGATTTTAGCTTTATCTGTTCTTTTTCAGTGGTGTGTTGCCTTTTTCACAGACGTTAAAACATTTGTGCTAGGGGCTACTCATGCCTCCCCTGTTTTTAGTGATTCTGCACCCCCTTGGGACTTGTGATTGTGTGTTTGGTGCGTGGCTGAACTATAGGCTTTGTCTTGTAGCTCTTCCTTTCATACTGCAGGGTTGTTTCATGAACTTTTGTTTTGTTTTTCTTCCTAACATTTTTTTTTCAGAATTCCACAGGAAATTGTTCTTTCTTCACAATGTCTGGCTCCATCTAACAGATGGCAGCAGAAGCTTCACTGCTTGGATGTAGTTAGGCGTCTAAAGTACAATGTTCATCTTAGTTCTTTTCCACAAATTCACTTTTCTCTGTCTTCCAATACAGGTTACTGGTAACTCTTGGAGGCGATCCACCCCTTTAAATAGGCAGGAACATTTCTCTAAATGTATTCAGGGGGTGGAGCCTCCCAGAGTTAGTCTCCTTGGCTGCAGCTAGCCAACCAGCTCCAGAATTATTTGTTCCTCGGTGCAACACCAGGTGGAGAACAGTTCTGCTATAGTTTTAGAATCTTTTTTTTATTTTCTGTCAGATATGGAATACCACCATTAGGCGGATTACCATGACTGAAAAATGCCCTTCAATATGGCTAGCTCAGTATCCAGGTGCTTTTTGGTGGACCTTAAGCCCTGAGGGGGAAAATCTTGATTTCAAGTGCTTCCCCAGGAGTTACCCATTGAGGTAATTCTTGCTGCATGGTAATCTGAAGAAAGAAGATCTGCAGGAAAGGTGAGCTACCCTTTGAGTGCTGCAGGTCCATTTCTCCCACAGTGCCCCTCCGCACAGGGGTTGTGTTCTGGAGTTCCTGTTGTACACTCCTGCACTCATTGGGTATATGTGTATGTCTGTTGAGTGTTTGGAGCAGGTTTATGTGGTAACTTAACCCTTTCACTGCTGGTTTGGCATTTTATTGGGGGGGGGGGTTTATGGCACTTTTCCTACTGGACTAGTGTTTTCTGAGTGTCTACACATGTTCCCTTTATGTTTTACACCTTTTCATGTTTTACTTTAATTTTGGTATAAATTGTGTACTGCGCCTTTAAGGCGCGCTTTACCGCATAGACGCCATTGCTCCATTCACTTCTATGGGACTATACTGTATGGGACGTATCTCTGCAACTGTTTAACCTAGCGACTTCAGAGATGTGTCTTTTTACTTGTCTACCCTTGCTCTATCATCCGGTTTATAGTTCAAGTGTGTTGGGGGGCTCAGGGGGCTTCAGGCACTGTTTGGGATACTTTTTTGGAAAAAACTACATTTCCCATGAGCACTTGCTTTGCGCCTAAATTCTGATTGGCTCCCGTCGCGCCAGCCATTTTGTGAGTGTTTCTAGGGAGTATCCTACGCAGGCCTTGGACTCTCCTCCTCTCCTCTGCAGATTAACCCTTCGCCTGCCAGATAAGTCTGTATTTAGCATTTCTGTGGTGAAATTTCTAATCTTACACACTGTAATTGGGTGATTTACTGTACAGTTGGTTATTTTGACACTGTGAGTATGTCTTTACCGCTGGAACAAGGGACTAGTCCTAAGACTAAGGAGGCTGGGGCCTTAGTATCCCCCATTGTGCATTACTCTTCCTGTCATTCAGGGCTACCTAGAGAGTTTTCTGGTTACTTATGCCCAGCATGTTCTGAAGTTCCTGACAGCAACCCAGGGATCTCCAGCCATGCTATTGAGCCAGCTTGGGTGCAAGAGTTTAAGGCTGAGACTAGGGACCTTAGGTTCACTTTACAGCTCTTTCCATCCCAGATACAGGGGGCTCTACAGACATGGCAATCCCTCTCTACTATCAGATCTTCCCTGCCTAAACCTCAGGGGCACCTGATCTGTCAGATTCCTCTGAGGAGGAACTGCTGTTGGATTCAGATATTGAGGATGATTCAGTTCTGGAGTCATCTTGGGGACCCGTTTGAAGCTTATCCTGACCTCTCTGGTGAGGGTCTGATTAGAGCCGTATTAACCACCTTTAATGTTCCATTTGTTCAAGAAGTTCCTTCTGATCCCTCTGATGTTTTTCAGGAGCCCGCAAAGCCCCTTACTTATTTTCCTCCTAATCCCACTCTTGACCGTCTGGTTTGTGAAGAGTGGAAATCACCGGAAAAGACTGCTTCTGTGCCCAGGAAATTTTGCCAAGCTTTACCCCTTTTCTGAAGCCGTGCTTGCTAAGTGGGTTCATCTCCCCAAGGTGGATGCACCTATCTCCAGGTTATCCAAGTCTACTGCCTTACCAGTATCCGATGCTTCTGCACTGAAGGACTGGACTGACAAGAAACCTGAGATTTCTCTTAAGTCCATTTTCACCACTGTTGGCACTGCTGTGAGCCCAGTGCTTGCTATTGCGTGGGTTAACCGGGCTATTGCAGTCTGGACTGAGCAGCTTACTACGGCTGTCCGTCAGGATGCTCCTACTTCAGAGAAATTGCGTTGTCTTGCCAATATCTCTGAAACGCAACACTATGTTTCTGCTGCCACCTTTGATGCTGTCCGCATGACTAGGGTTTCTACTACGTCTGTGGTAGCCAGACAAGCCGTTTGGCTCAAGATCTGGTCTGCTGACACTACTTCCAAGAAAGCCTTGCTTTCTTTGCCTTTTCAGGGTACCTCCTTGTTTGGGCCTGATCTTAAGAAATTGATCAGCGAGGCTACTGGGGGAAAAAGTACTCTTCTACCCTTGGTCTCTAAGAAGAAAATGCCACTTAAGCGTAACCGGTATTTTCATTCCTTTCAGAATGAGACACATCCGGTGAACCAGGCCGTTCCCTCAGCTCCGAATACCTCCTCCAAGCCCAAACAGCAATGGAAGCTCAAGGTCTCCTCCAAGCCCAAGGCTTCCAAGACTGCTTCGACATGACTCATCGAACCCGGGTCCACACCCTGCTGTGGGTGGTCGTCTGCGACCTCTTTCACAGCGTTTGGGAGGATTCTGTGTCGGTCCCATGGGTTTTACGGCTGGTGAAAGATGGATACAGGATCCCTTTCTGTTGTCTTCCTCCTTTTCATTTTCGTCTTTCTCATACTCCTCAGGGTACCGAGAAACGTTGTCTGTTCTGCGCCGTTCAGGCTCTACTGGACAAGGATGTCCTGGAGACGGTGCCCCTTCCAGACAGGGGTTGGGGTTCTATTCGAACCTCTTTGTGGTTGCCAAGAAGGACGGCATATGTCGCCCTATTTTGGATTTGAAGGATCTAAACTCCTTCGTGATCAGGACTCGCTATTCTCAGGAATCTTTGCATACAGTGATTGCCGCCATGTCTCCGGGGGAGTTCCTTGCTTCTCTGGATCTACAGGATGCTTATTTACACATCTCAATTCATCCGGAGAGCAGGCAGTACCTTCGGTTTGCCTGCGACAGACTGCATTTTAAGTTCTCAGCTCTTCTATTTGGGCTAACGACGGCTCCCCAGGTGTTCCAACGGGTTCTGGGGGACTTGATATCCGTCCTCCACCGGGACGGCATCAGAGTGACTCCATACATGGACGACTTGCTATTGAAAGCCACCTCGGCGGACCTTCTTCATCAGCAAGTTCAGACCTGCATCCAAGCTCTTACCCATCACGGTTGGATTGTCAACGTGGACAAGTCTGATCTTGTCCCATCCCAGCAATTGGTCTTCCTGGGCCTTCTCTTCGATACTTAGAGGAGCATGGTGTTCGTCCTGGACAAGATGGCTCACCACATCGCCCACAGGGTTTCAGCGATTGTCTCAGGATCCGGTTCCAGTTCAGAGGCTGTCTTCTGTGGTGGAGAAGTTCATATCCACGATAGAAGCGGTCCTATTTGCCATGGCGCACACCAGGGAACTCCAGAGGTTTGTGATCCAGGTGTGCAGGACTCGAGCAGATCATCAGATGTCAGTTTCCCTTCCTCTTCACGTGGAATTGAGCTTGGAGTGGTGGCTGGACCTGTCCAACCTGCTCAAGGGGGAGATCCTTTCTGATTCCCTACTGGACCACGGTGACGACGGACACCAGCCTCTCGGGCTGGGGGGCTGTCCTGGGTCGAATCAGCGCTCAGGGGAAATGGTCCATGGAGGAGTCCCTACTTCCGATCAACATCTTTCATGCCCAGCGTCATTGGGTGTCTCAGCTGGAGGATTGTCCAGTCCGAGTGGAGTCCGTCAATTCCACGGCAGTGGCCTACATCAACAAGCAAGGCTGAACAAGAAGTATCGCTGCTTGGTTAGAGGTCAAGGCTATTTTGTTCTGGGCAGAAGATCATGTTCCTGCCATATCCGCAGTGCACATTCCAGGCGTAGACAACGTCATGGCAGACTTCCTCAGTCTTCACACAGTGGACAGCGGGGAGTGGGAGTTACACCCTGACTCATTGTTCACAGGTTGGGGATGCCTCACATGGACCTGATGGCAACAAGACACAACAGGAAAGTTCCGGTGTTCTGCTGTCGGTGGAGAGACGCTCTAGCTGTGGATGCGATGTCCATCCCCTGAATGTTTCTGCTGGCTTACATCTTTCCCCCCTTCCCATGTTGACAAGGGTGTTATGGAAGTTGAAGATGGACTATTGTCCAGTCATCCTGATTGCTCCGTATTGGCTTCACCAATCCTGGTTCCCGGAGCTTCTGGCTCTATCTGTGGCAGAGCCCTTTCCACTCCCCTCCCGTGGAAGGAAGATGTTCATTGGCTCAATTTGATGGCCTGGAGGTTGAATAATCGATTTTAAAGAAGAAAGGTTTCTCTTCTGCTGTGGTGACTACTATTCTTAGTGCCCGTAAGCCTATTTCGTTCAAGATCTATCACCGTATCTGGTCGACTTTTGTGTCTTGGTGTGCTGACAGGGATCTGTCCCTTGAATTTGATCTACCTACTCTCCTGGCTTTTTTGCAGGATGGTGTGGCTAAGGGACTCATTTTGAGTTCTCTTAAGGTTCAGACTTCTGCGCTTTCTGTCTTCTTTCAGAAGTGCATTGCTGTCCTTCCTGATGTCAAGGTTTTCTACCAGGGCGTTGTTCATGGTCGTCCTGCCTTCCGGAGTCCCGCTCCTCAGTGGGATCTTAATTTGGTCTTGGGCGTTCTTCAACGCCCTCACTTTTGAGTCTTTGGCTACTATTCCTTTACCAGGGCTCAAAATTTCCACTAGCCAATGGCTAGTGAAAATTTAACCCTGGCGAGTAGAAATTCAGCCCTGGTGGGTATGTTATGGCTTGCAGTGGCGAGTAACTTTTCAGGTCTGGCTAGTAGCAAAGGATTTAAAATTATAAGCCCTTCCTCTACATCTCTTGACGTGGAAAATGGCCTTCCTCCTGGCGATTGTGTCTGTTTTCCGTGTTGCAGAGTTATAAGCTCTTTCCTGTAAACCACTATATCTGGTGTTTCCCCAGGATAAGGTGGTGCTTCGCACCTCCAAGGAGTTCTTACCTAAGGTGGTATCTGAGTTTCACATCAATCAGGAGATTGTGGTGCCCTCTTTCTGCCTAACCCCTCCTCTGACAAGGAGAGAGATCTTCACTTGTTGGACGTGGTGCTTTGTCTCAAATTTTATATCCATCTCACTGAATCTGTCAGGAAATCAGACGCTCTGTTCTTCATTCCTGAAGGTCCTAGGGCAGGAAGACCTTCATCCAGAGTGACTATTGCGTCATGGATCAAGTCCACTATTCAAAAGGCCTACGAGTTGAGGAATAAGCATATTCCCTTTCGGGTCATGGCTCATTCCACCAGGTCTATTAGGGCCTCTTGGGCCTATAAGAATCGGGCTTCTGCTGATCATCTGTGCACGGAGGCCACTTGGTCCTCTGTGCACTTTTTTGAAGCGCCAACATGTGGATGTGCTGGCTTCGGCTGACACCAGCTTTGGGAGGAAGGTCCTGGAGGCAGTCTTGCCTGTCTTAGGTTCTTAGTGCTTCCTTACTGTTGAGCCCCGTTGTCTGTGTACCAGTTCCTGGGGTATTTTTTTGCCCCTGTTCAGTGTCGGTTGGCACTTTAGTTTTGTTGGGCTATCTCTGACCTGTTGGTTCATAGCTGTTCTGGTGACTCTGGGGGCCTTGCGCCTGGTCCTTGCCTTTTTCCCGCCTCTGGGGAACTCAATGGTTGGACATCCCAGAGTTACTAGTAATCTGTATTAGACGACAGAGAAAAGAGGATTTTAGTCTTACCTGTTAAATCCTTTTCTCTTAGTCTGTACAGGTTACTGGTCTCCCACCCTGTCAAGGGATCATGCTTGGCTCTCCTGTGGCAGACCGTGGGGGTCCTTCGGGGTCATGCTCACAGGAGTCGTCTTCTCTTCTACTATCTAGTCCTAGTTAATGTCTCAAATCATTCTGGAGCTGGTTGACTAGCTGCAGCCAAGGAGGGAAGGGAGGCTCCACCCCCTGCATACATTTAGAGAAATGTTCCTACCTACTTAAAGGGGCAGATCGCCTCCCAGAGTTACCAGTAACCTGTATGGACTAAGAGAAAAGGATTTAACAGGTAAAAGACTAAAATCCTCTTTTTGTTATTTTTGAGGGTCCTCATGTAGACCAAGTAGCGTCCAAGGTGACAGTAGCCATTCACCAGGCTTATGTCATTAGGAATAAGCCTATGCCTTCTCAGGATCATGGCTCATTCCACCAGAGGTAGCTGCATCTTGGGCCTTAAAAAAACAGGCCTCTGTGGAGCAGTGGTGCAAGGAGACTATGTGGTTGTCCCTTCACACTTTTGCTAAACATTACTGAGTCAATGTCCTGGCTTCCACTGAAGCCTGTTTTGGATGGAAGTCATACAGTACCTCTGTAGGAGTCCTGCTTACCTTTACTACTTCAAACCATTTTTGCGGTTACATAGTTTGATGTGTCTGTCTCTGTTGACATCTGAAGTTCATAACTGGTTTTGCTTTGTCTCTGTTGAGGCTAGTTTGTATTTTGAAGGGGTTTTTTTCTCTCCCTCCCTAGAAACTTGGTGGAGTAGGTTTAGTATATACCATGGTTCCTGTGTTCCATGGTGGAAAAAAAGAGAAAAGGCAAGTTCTCTTATGTGCAGTATGGAACACCGGAACCAGGGGATGAGCTGCTTCCTCCAGGAGGGTAGGGCAGGGCACTTCAAAAAGAAGTCCATGGAGACTCCCTCCTTCTCCAGCTGAAACCCCTGTCTTGTCGTCGATTTTATTTTCTCCGCAAAGCAGAAAGGTGATGCAGTGGCATTTCTCTTAGTTGCGTTATTTTTATTTATTTATTTATTTTTTTTCTTTCAATATGGGGCTGTATAATCCCTATTAAAGGAGAACTTTCATACCCAAGACACTATATCTTATTTTATTAGTGTTCCCCAATGTTGTATGGACTGGCATTTTCTTTGTTAAAAATAAAAACAAATAAAACAAAACAAAACTTAACCCCTTAACGACCCTTGACTGTCATAGGACTTAATGGGTTGTTTTGCGTTAACGACCCATGACGTGCCAGGACAGTCATGGAATTCCGGGCTCCCCGCGCGGCTGCACGCCATTCGGGCAGTCCAGAACTGGAAGGGGGGGGGGGGGGAAGGTCTGTGGTCCTTAAGTGCCGGCCATGTGTGCTCGCAACCGGTCCTTAAGGGGTTAAGAGATATTACATGTTAGAGTTGCAACAACTTCTGCCTTCTGCAGCACAAGGCTACTTCGGCACAGCTGCTGGACATCCTCAAGTCTCAAATTCTCTTCCCAGCTCTCCCTGTGATCGCGTTCATGCTCCTCTTCATAGTATATTGGAGCCAGCAAGCTCCTGTCAATGTAATGAATAAGTAGCCTACAATTCAGAGTTTGAATTGTAGGCTACTTATTCAGTACATTGATGGGAGTTTGCTGGTTCCAATATGCTACAAAGAGGAGCGTGAACGAGCTGGGAGTGAGGTGGGAAGAGAATTTGGGACGTGGGGACATCCGGTAGAGCTGTGCAGAAGTAGTCGTGTGCCACAGAAGTGGTTGTAACAACTCAAACTTTAATATGTAATATCTCTTAAGGTATTATTTTTATTTATTTATTTTTTGTACAGAAAAAATCACAAATCGGCATGTTGCGGACAGGGCTGACAGATTATTGGGAGGGGCTGGAAGTGATCCAGCTGTCTTGGTACATACTGGAACCAATGACAAAGTAGGAGGAAGATGGAGGTCCCTAAAGAATGATTTCAGGAATTTAGGGTGCAAGTTCAAGGCAAGGACCTCTAAGGTAGTATTTTCTGAAATACTACATGTGCCATGCCAGTGCAGGTAGGCAGAGGGAGCTCAGGGAGCTTAATGCATGGCTCAAGCAATGGTGCAGGAAGGAGGGTTTTGGGTTTTTAGAACACTGGGCAAACTTTGCTCTTGGGTACAATCTATATGGAAGAGATGTATTGCACCTAAATGGTAGAGGAGCCTTGTGCAAAGGGACGAATTGCACAAGGCGACGCCAGGCAGCTGGGCACAATGCCAACGCGAGAGGAGAGGTATTGGAGGAAGCGGGCAGCAAATACAAGCCTACCACCCGCTTCCTCCAATGTCTCTGTCCCCTCCTCCCTCTTTCTCCAATAGCTGTCTAGTGAACATGGTTTTCTTATGCTGCGGGCTTCACAGCCGCCCGCAGCAATGGAATAAAGAATAAATACAGAATGTATAAATGAAGCTGAGGGAAGCTCTGCAGTCACAGTGCAGCCTGCTCCCTCAGTTGTATTTTAACCCTTTGAGTGCCAGAGTGGTGCTCAGCGCATTGCTTTGCAATGCGTTGCGTACCACTCTGGCACTCAAAGGGTTAACTTAGATCTCAACCATTCATGATGCCCTACTTACTGAGTCCCTTTGCTTTTAGTACTTTTGCTCCACTCTCAGTTTGAAGAAGAGTGGAGCAAAAGTACTAATAGCAATGGGACACAGGAGGTAGGGGATTAACAATGAATGAGATCTAAGTTAAACTGTCTAATAGTATTTTAATTAAAAAAAAGTTTAACACACACACACACATATATATATATAGGCAAGGTATGTAGTCCATACGTTGCCTATTAACCCTTTGGGTACCAGAGGGGTAGGAAACATGCTAAGCAATGCTTTCCTACCTCTCTGGTACTCAAAGGGTTAATTGTGGAATAAAAGACAGATTTGTCCACTACATGGAAGTCCATGAGGTGGATGTGGATGGGGTTAGTATGTAACATGTATGCAATATATGTGACATACTAAGGGGGGGGGATGTGGAAGGGGCATTGTGTAGTGCTTGGTGTACTAGTTTTATTGATTTTAACCCTTTGAATGCCACAGGGGTGAGCAGTGCACATCCCTATGGCATTCAAAGCTGTCCATGGTGCTGAAAGCCTTCTCTGTGTTCCCCTAGTGGCTGGGTAGGGAAAAGCACAGAGAATGCTGTTCAGAACTGGAGACGTGGGTTTTCTACTCTGACTTGTGTGCTGTTCTCCAAAAAAAAATAGGCGTTAGATTTCTGGAGAGAGAAGTTGCAATTTAACGCGAGTTAGCCCTAACTCCAACATTTGAATAGCTTTTGGCGTCGTTTGTACATTATCCTCTATGGGTGAGATCTTGCTGTTCTGGCGACGGGCGATGTCTGTTTCAGAGCTGGCATCGCTTGTTTCTAGTAGAACATTTGCATTGCTCAATTGATGTTAAAACCAGCGTCTTCAGTTTTTTTCTGGCGACGCCAACATTTGGATCGAGCCCTTAGTGCAGTGTTGGCAAAACCCCTATATTTACACTTTAAAGATTCTATTACCACAGGCTCAGTGCCACAGGATTGGCGAAGAGCTAACATAGTGCCTCTATTTAAGAAGGGAACTAAAACAGAACCTGGGAATTATAGACCAGTGAGTTTGACCTCTGTAGTGGGAAAACTGTTAGAAGGAATAATAAGGGACTATATTCAGGATTACAACACAAAAAATAAAATCATTAGCATGAATCAACATGGTTTTATGAAGAATAGATCATGCCAAACTAATCTTTTCAGCTTCTATGAGGAGGTAAGCAGCAACCTTGACAATGGCAAGGCAGTAGATGTAGTATATCTAGACTTTGCAAAGGCATTTGATACAGTGCCACACAGAAGGCTGGTGTATAAAATAAGGAAATTGGGGCTAGGAGATAACCTTTGCAATTGGTTACAAAACTGGCTGAAGGATAGGGAACAGTGTGTGGTTGTAAATGGAAAATTCTCCAGTACAGTTAAAGTGGAGAGTGGAGTACCTCGGGGTTCAGTATTAGGTCTGCTGCTTTTTAACATGTTTATAAATGACCTGGAAATAGATATAGAAAGCAAAATATCAATATTTGCAGATGATACTAAATTATGCAGTCATTAATTCAGAACAGGATATTTTCTCTCTACAGAGGGACTTACATACAATGTCAGATTGGGCAAACATGTGGAATATGAAGTTTAATGTGGGGAAGTGTAAAGTCATGCATTTGGGAGGAAACAATCCCAAGGCTACTTATAAACTTAATGGAATCATTTTAGGTGACTCATTGCTAGAAAAAGACCTGGGTATCCTTGTCAACTACAAACTTGGAAACAGTGACCAGTGTCAAACATCAGTAGCAAAGGCAAACAAAGTCCTGTCTTGCATAAAAAGAGGTATAGAAGCAAGAGTGGATAACATTATTTTGCCATTATACAAATCATTGGTAAGACCTCACCTTGAGTATGCAGTGCAATTTTGGGCACCGGTTCAGAAAAAGTATATACTAGAACTAGAGAGGGTACAGCGGAGAGCAACAAAATTAAGGGAATGGAGGACTTTGACATATGAGGAACGACTAAACAAACTTGGTTTATTTACTCTAGAGAAAAGACGACTAAGAGGAGTCCTTATCACATTGTACAAGTATATGAGAGGTCAATACAAGGATCTCTGCGGTGAGCTATTTATTCCAAGGCCTGATCAGGTGACCAGGGGACACCCCTTGAGATTAGAGGAAAGGAGGTTTAAACTTCAGCAGAGGAAGGGCTTTTTTACGGTAAGGTCTGTTAAATTGTAGAATTCATTGCCGAGGGAGGTAGTTATGGCAGATACAATGGATACATTTAAGAGAAGATTAGATACATTTCTTTCAAAAGGGAACATACAGAGTTATACTGTTTATCAGTAGGCTGATCAGGAACGTCTGATAAAGACTAATTTAATTGGTAGCAGAAAAGCTATAAAATTCTCAGTTACTGAGGTATGAGGCGAAGGTTGAACTTGATGGACTTGTCTTTTTTCAACCTAATTTACTATGTTACTATACAACATTGGGGAACATTAATAAAATAAGATCGTATAAAGGGGAACTTTTACCCCAGTACACTGACTGCCATCATTGTCGTCCCTGGTTTTGGATTGCCCAGTTCACAGTAGTTTCTATGGACCTTTTCCCTGTGGAGGTTTATTTTATGGTAAACTAGCAGTTTGGGATGGCATTGCCAGTCTGTTTGTTTTTTTGGGGTATCTTTGTATTCAGTTATATTTGGTGGAACACAGACACACACACACACACGCATATTATGACACATACATGCATATATGCATAAATCCACATTCATACATAGATACGTACACGTACACACACATACGTACACACACATACGTACACACACATACGTACACACACATACGTACACACACATACGTACACACACATACGTACACACACATACGTACACACACGTAGTTATTATACATAGCGATGCAAATACAGAGAGACATAGAAACACACATACATATACAGACATCTACATAAATACACACCCACAGGCATACATACATACATACATACATACATACATACATACACACACACATACAGATACATGCTTATACACACAGACCTATATCCATCGTACGGCAAAAACTAAGGAAATGGGTATGTGGCTGCCAGGGTTGTGTTTTCTTGAGAGACAATGTGAAACCAATGCAGAATGAAAATCACATAAAGTGTGTTAAAAACACGAGCTACTTTTTGTGCTGACCAAGCATGTCCACAATTCAAGTACGTAGTGACATATAAAGTTCACTATAATCATGCGGATGGACAAAAAATTATGAATGAATTGTGGTCATACTGTAAGTTGCTGTAAGGTTGCTGCCACCTACAGGTCACCTGATTGCCCACATTGCATTCAGTAGCCACTTGAGAGGATAGCCATGTTGCAGTGCTATGGTGGCCTGAAATAAATAAGAACTAAATGTAGTGTACTGCTAAGCAGATGTATAGTGTAGTAGGATGTAAAGAAACATAGAATTTGACGGCAGAGAAGAACCATTCGGCCCATCTAGTCTGCCCATTTTCCTACTGTAAAAACCTCAGACCATTTTTGGGCCTTGGTCTTTTCTTACTTTAAGGACAGCCTATCCCATGCATGCTTAAATTCTGTCAATGTGTTAACTTCTACCACTTCTGCTGTTAGGCTATTCCATTTATCTACTACCCTTTCAGTGAAGTAAAACTTTCATACATTACATCTAAACCTGTGTGTCCCTCTAGGTTCCCTCCCAGAGTGAATGTAATTAGATTAGAGGCAGTGGTGTGAGCATCAGGTCTAGGGGATCAGGCACCTTCAGTTTTTGGGGAGAGGAACATATCAGCACCACAGACATGATGATCACACCACTGCCTCTAATCTAATTACTTTCACTTCGGGAGGGAACAAAATCTATTCCAGGACAGATAAAACTTGGATGTCCCTGCGATTTCTTCTGGAGGCAGGATTTAGCCTCTAAATCCTGTAAGTAATATCAGTGGAGCGGGATATTTTCATATTTCTCGAGGATACTACACCAGAGGTGTTTTCTCTTTTTGTTTTGTTTATTCCCTCTAGTTTTAGACTATGGCCTCTTTTCCAAAAATTTTTACTCCTTCGAAACATTCAAATACATGAAGGGATTCAACAAAGTGCATTTCAATCATATCCCCCCTCTCTCTCTTCTCTCCTCCAAGCTATACATGTTCAGATCCTTTAGCCTATCCTGATATTTCTTTTTCTGTAAACCAGACACCATTTTAGTAGCCCTTCTTTGAATTTTCTATACAGTATCTATATCCTTCTGGAGATGGGGTCTCCAGTACTGTACATACTACTCTAGGAGAGGTCTAACTAGAGATCTGTAGAGTGGCATGACCACTTCCCTTTTTCTGCTGCTAATGCCCCTAGCTATACCACCCACTACCCTGCTTGCATTCCCCACCGCTTAATTACATTGCCTGCCTACCTTTAAAGTGATAGTAATGTTTCACAAAAACAGCAGCTCCAATTAATCTTCATAGCAGTTGAGCCATATACAGTGTTATTTCAATAATGTGAGAGTTGTAGTTCAAGAGTAATTGAACGATAAAGTTTCCCCCTCCCGCCCCTTTTACCTAGTGTATCCCCCACTCCTCAGATGTGGAATCCAGTCCATAGACCAGACAGCTCACATCAAAGGTCAATATTCTTCTGTGAGAACAATGAAAACCATACCCCCCTTGACAGGTTTTTCAGTTTTTTCCCTTATCTTAATTGAAGGTGGTCCCTCTCTGCAACCTACTTGGACACTCTCTGTTGCTCTGAGGTGTGCAGTTTTAAATCCGTAAAAGGAGCAGGAGGAGGATACTTTATCATTCAGTTACTCTTGAACTACAACTCTGACAGAATTGAAATAACACTCTCCAAGGCCCAAATACTATGATGATTAATTAGAGCTGCTTTTATTATGAAACATTAATATCCCTTTAAGTCATTAGAAATAATTACTCCCAAATCCCTTTTCTCTGTTGTCTGTGACAACACAGTACCCTTAATAGTATATTTTTCCTTAGGATTTTTATGTCCCAAGTGCATTATTTTACATTTATCAACATTAAACTGCATCTGCCACACTCTTGTCCATTCTTCTAATTTACCTAAATCATTTGTCATTTTGCTTATTCCCCCTGGAATGTCTGCCCTATTGCAGATCTTGGTATCCTCTGCAAAAAAGCATACCTTACCTTGAAGACCTTTTGCAATATCACTAATAAAAATATTAAAAAGAATGGGCCCCAGTACAGATCCTTGAGGTACTCCACTAGTAACACTCCTTTTGTCAGAATATTTTCCATTGACTACCACCCTCTGCCTCCTGTAACTCAGCCATTGCCTTATCCATTTAACCATTTTTACATCCAGACCCAAACACTGCAGTTTATTAATGAGTCTTCTTTGAGGGACAGTGTCAAATGCTTTACTGAAATCTAGATAAGCTATATCTACTGCTCCCCCTTGGTCTATTATTTTAGTTACCCAGTCAAAAAATCTGAGGTTAGTCTGACAAGATCTCCCTACTGTAAACCCGTGTTGTTTGGCATCTTGCAAGCCATTTAAATTCAGATATTCAACAATTCTTTCCTTTAAAATAGTCTCTATTAATTTTCCCACTATTGATGTAAGACTTACTGGTCTATAGTTACCAGACTCTTCCCTGCTTCCTTTTTTTGTGAAGCTGTACTATATTTGCTAACTTCCACTCTTCTGGAACTATTCCTGTCGTTAGTGACTGGCTGAACAATTATGTTAAAGGTTTTGCCAGAACACACTTAAAGGGATAGTAACACTTCGTTTTAACTTTATTTTATAGGCATTAAAAAAACATGAAGAATGATATAAGTCTTATCTCTCAAACCTTTATGGTTTATGAGATATTCACAAGCAAAGTTCCCCTCCCCGCCCCTTTTACCTAGTGTAAACAATCTCTTCTAAGATGTGAGTCTGGTTGTATGACAGTACAGATAACAGAAGGGGACAATTTTCTTTGTATGAAAACAATGAAAGCCCTTCCCCCCTTGACAAGTTTTTCAGCTTTTTCCATTATCTTAATTGAAGATTGTCCCTCTCTGCAGTCTACCTGGGCACCTCCCTTCTGATCTGGCTGAAGGAGGGGGGATACTTTGCTTGTGAATATCTCTTAAACCATAAAGGTTTGAGAGATAAGACTTATATCATTCTTCATGTTTTTTTAATGCCTACAAAATAAAATTAAAATGAAGTATTACTATCCCTTTAAGTTCTTCTAATAACTTTGGGTGTATCCCATCTGGTCCCATTGATTTTATCGGTTTTTAACTTGCAAAGTTGAAGTAGAACTTCTTCCTCTGTAAACATGCATGTTTCACATGTCTTGCCATTTCATTTTTCTAGCAGAGGTCCCTTCTCTTCATCTTCCTCTGTAAAAACTGATCAGAAATATTCATTGAGACAGTCCGCTAGCCCTTTTATTCTCATTTACATAGTTTCCATTTTTTGTTTTCAGTCTAACTATTCCTTGTTTCATTTTCCTCCGTTCACTTATATATCTAAAAATGTTTTATGCCCCTTTTTTATTGTCTGGGCATTTTTTTTCCTCTGTCTGTGCTTTGGCACATCTAATAATGCATTTGGCCTCCTTCAGCCTAGTCTTGTACCGATACCTATCTTCTTCCTTCTGCATCTGCTTATATTTCTTAAATGCTTCATTTTTCTCCTTTACTTATTTTGCCAATTCTGCTGAGTACCATAGTGGTTTTCTTTTTCTTTTACCCTTGCTGACATGTCTAATGCAATGCTCTGTTGCGTTTAGTAAAACACATTTCAGATAATCCCATTTCTTCTGGACTCCATCTAAAGATCTCCAAGTTGTTAAAGACTGACATAAAAGTGTTTCCATTTTAGAGAAATCAGCCTTTCTAAAGTCTAGAACCTTTGTTTTTGTGTGGTGCAACTCAGCCTCTGTCTTTATATTAAACCACACAGACTGATGATCACTGGAGCCCAAACACTCTCCTACAGCTACATCTAATACAAAGTCTCCATTAGTAAATAATAAATCTAGTGTGGCTTCCATCATAGTCTGCTCTTCTACTAACTAAGAGGTAATCCTTGTAAAGAATTTAGGATATCTCTACTCCTGGCTGAACCTGCTGCTTGGTTTTTCCAGTCCACATCAGGAAGATTAAAGTCCCCCATAATTATAACCTCACCTTTCAGTCATCTTAGTTACTTCCTTGACCAGCAGTTGATCCAAGTCCTCTGTTTGTCCTGGGGATCTATAGATCACACTTATACGAGTGACCATCTTATTCCCATATTATAAAGTTATCCAAACAGTGTCTGTGTTCTCCTCCATACCCTGTATAAGATTAACCTTTAAGCTGTTTTTGACATAAATGGCAATCCCTCCTCCTTTTCTGCCTTTCCTGTCTTTTCTAAATAGAGAGTACCCTGGTATTTCTATATCCCAGTCATTTTTTTGATTGTACCAGGTCTCGGTAATTCCCACTAAGTCCACATCTTCACTAGTAGTTATTGCAATGAGTTCAGTAATCTTTTTCCCTAAACTGCGGGCATTTGTACATATGGCTCGAAATCTACTGGTTTTTGACCTATGTGCGATAGATATATCTTGATCAAATTCATCTGTGCAGTGCTGTGGGGGGCAATTGGTTTTATCCTGTATCATTCCATTGCCCCCCTGCTCATTATCCGCCAACAATTCTAGTTCTCCTATTTTATCTACCATACTTCTTGCATTTGCTAGCATACAATTAATTTTGAAGTCTTTACATTAATATATGAAGGTGTAGAAAAAAGGCATGTAGGGATTAATATATCCCTACATGCCTTTTTTCTACACCTTCATTTACTAGGAGTTCCTCCCTACTGACTAAATTTTTCACCATCCTTTCTCCACCCCCCTGGTCATTTACTTGGACCCGGTTCCTATCTGCTCTATCTACCCCATTTTTGCTATCTGTATCCCCCCTCTTCCTAGTTTAAAAGCTCCTCCAAGCTTCCTAGCATTCTCTCCCCTAACACAGAGGCTCTCCTACCATTTAGGTGCAATCCATCTCTTCCATATAGATTGTACCCAAGAGCGAAGCCTTCCCAGTGTTCTAAAAACCCAAAACCCTCCTTCCTACACCATTGCTTGAGCCATTCATTAAGCTCCCTGAGCTCCCTCTGCCTACCTGCACTGTTGCATGGCACAGGTAGTATTTCACTAAATACTACCTTAGAGGTCCTTGCCTTAAGCTTGCACCCTAAAACCCTGAAATCATTCTTTAGGGACCTCCATCTTCCTCCTATTTTGTCTTTGGTTCCAATATGTACCAAGACAGCTGGATCACTTCCAGCCCCTCCCAATAATCTGTCAGCCCTGTCCGCAACATGCCGAACCAGAGCACCCAGGAGACAGCATTACTGTTCGGCATTCACGTTCCTGGCGGCAGATTACCCTATTACCCTCCTAATAATAGAGTCCCCTATTACCACCACCTGCCTTGGTTTCTGCCTGCTCTGCATCCCATCTAGCCTGGAAGGAGGACTGTTCCCCTGGCTGCTAGAGGAATCATCCCTCTCCAGTGTTGCCAATTCTGAGCAATTCTCATCAATATCTTCACACAATCTTGCAAATCTGTTGGACTGAGTCAATTCAGAATTGGCCTTCCTCTTCCTCTGCCCACTACGTCCCCTTCTTACTGTTACCCAGCTGCCTACCTGTCGCTCCTCATCTACAACTCCACCCTCTTCACCACTAACCCCACATACTACCTGCTCTGTGAGTTCTAAACTGCTTTCCAGGTTTCCAGTGTCTAGCAATGTTGCAATATTTCTCTCCAAATCCAGTATCTTAGACTCTAAAGAGAAAATACGCTCACACTTGGCACAGCGGTATGACCCCTGGAACGATTGCTCCAAGTGTTCAAACATGTGACAAGATGTGCAATGCGTGAGATTGGCTAACCTGCTATCACTCATGCTTAGTTTTAAAATTCAAATAGCTTTATATTATCCTCTAATTCTCACTCTAAGGTAAGTAACCACCTTTAAATGTGAATGCAATAAATCACCTCAGAACTCTTCTGATTTCCAATTCCTGCTTCTATTCTAACTCCAGATTCCTTCTAACTCTTCACTTGGAAGCAGTCACTTGAAAAAGCAATCTCAAAGAGCCAGCTCCACAGAGCTAATGGACTGTATTTATAGTAACTAGCAGCCAGGTGAAATCCCTTATCAATCACCCCTAATCACACAGGGCAGAAGAAACCCAGTAAACATTTATTTATTTATTTATTTTATTTTTTAAATAACTATTGCAATACCCACACCAAAAAAAAAAAATAAATAAATAAATACACACATACATACACATATATATATATATATATATATATATATATATATATATATATATATATATATATATATATATATATATATATATAATTTTTTTTTAATTATTATTATTTTTTTTTTTTTTTTAAACTTTAATAAAATACCAATAAAACACCAAACACAGTCTTATGTACTTAACCAGATTCCTTCTAACTCTTCACGGAAGCAGTCAGGACACGGACACCTACTATTGTTTTTCTTCCCTGTGTATGCTTTTCAAATGCTGGTTTCTACATGTGCATGGCTTGCTGTAGTTTGCTTCCCCTCGTCCTGTTGGAGGCTTTGGTCCTTGCAGAAACTTGCGTTTTCCATTTTTTTGTTTTGTTTTGTTTTTTGCAGGCCTCCCTCTAGGACGACGGAAATATGGCAGACACCACGTGTTATTTCCCATACCCACCCTCACTTATGTATTGACCAGGATGTTTACCTGGTGTTTGGGCTCTCGGGTTGCATTTATTTAGTGTTGCCCGATGGCCCAACTGCGTTCCCAGTTCTGTTATGGGTACTGGTCATGCCATTGCCCATCAACAGGCATAGGCTCTCCTTCTTTAAGATGCCCTTGGAAAGTAGTTTTGAATAGTTTTAATCTGGGGTATTCCTCTACACTGTGAATCTCTTATGGTTTCTGTGACTATGGTTTCTGTGTTTACTACATGGTATGCCCTTTGTCTGTGTGCATCTTTCGGTTCACAACTTGTCCATTAACGGCATCTCCCTTTATCCTCTTTTTCCAATCTCCTTTCCCTATTTTTCATTCAGGGTATTTGATTGCTTCTCTTTTCTTTTGCTGCTACTTTTACTCTGGGTGGTTGTGGTTCACTTTCATTGCCTCGTGCGCCTCATCTTCCTTTATTTCGAGACTTCTCCCTACTTCTTCTCCTATTAACTACACTAGTACTTCTTCACATGCTTTTACCGCTCTAGTTCTACATGAATACTCCTCTGTGCAGGTGGAGTCCACGTAGTGGCATTATTCTACTTTCTCTGTCGTCCATTACAGGTTACTGGTAACTCTGGGAAGTGTCAGTCCCCTTTAAGTAGGCAGGAACATTCTCTAAATGTATGCAGGGGGGTGGAGCCTCCCTTCCCACTCAGGCTGCAGCCCAGCTAGCCACTTTCAGAATTGTTTGTTCCTGGGTTTGAACACACCAGGTGGAGAACATTCATAGTTAGTTTTAGTTTCTTTTTTATTTTTCTGTCCGATATGGAATATCACCATTAGTCGGGTTACCATGACTGACAAATGCCCTTTCAAAGTGGCTAGCTCAGTGTCCAGGTGCTTTTTGGTGGACCTTAAGCCCTGAAGGGGGAAAATCTTGGGTACAAGTGCTTCCCCAGGGATTGCCCTCTGAGGTAATTTCTCACTACATGGTAACCTGAAGACAGAAGATCTGCAGGAGAGGTGAGCTACCCTTTGAGTGCTGCAGGTCCACTTGTCCCCACAATGCCCCTTTGCTGGGCTTGTATTTGGGAGTTCTCATTGCTCACTCTGGCACTCATTGGGTATATATGTGTATGTCTGTTGGGTTTTTGGAGCAGGTTTATGTGGTAACTTAACCCTTTGTCTGCTGGTTTGACATGTTTTGGGGGGGGGGTTCTGATACTTTCCTTACTGGTTTAGTGTTTTCTCAGTATGCACACATGTTCCCTGTATGTTTTTCATGTTTTTAACTTGTAGTTTAACTTTTATTAAAATTGTGTACTGCGCCTTTAAGGCGTGCTTTACCGCATAGACGCCATTGCTCCATTTACTTTCCATGGGACAACACTTTTTGGGACGTATCTCTGCAACCGCTTCATGCAGCAACTTCAGAGAGGGCTCATTTTAATTTTCTACCCTTGCTCCATCATCCGGTTTATAGTTCAAGTGTGTTGGGGGGCTTCGGGCACTGTTTGAGGTACTTTTTGGTAAAAGCTACATTTCCCATGAGCGCTTGATTCGCGCCTAATTTCTGACTGGCTCCCGTCGCGGCAGCCATTTTGGAACTTTTCTCAATGAGTATCCTCCACAGGGCTTGGACCCTCCTCTTCTCCTCTGCAGATTAACCCTTCTCCTGCCAGAAAAGTCTATATTTAGCGTTTCTGGGGTGAAATATTAATCTTACACACTACAATTGGGTGATTCATTGTACAGTTGGTTATTTTGACATTGTGAGAATGTCTGTCCCGCTGGATCTAGTGACTAGACCTAAGACTAAGGAAGCTGGGGTATCAGTATCCTTCATTGCACATTGCTCTTCCTGTCACACAGGGCTACCTAGAGTGTTCTCTGGTCATTTCTGCCCAGCAGGTTCTGAGGTTCCTGGCAGCAACCCAGGGCCTTCCAGCCATGCTATTGAGCCAGCTTGGGTGCAAGAGTTTAAGGCTGCAACTAGAGACATTAGGTCCACTTTACAGCTCTTTACATCCCAGATACAGTGGGAACTTCAATTATGGCAGAACCCCTAAACCGCAGGGGGCACCTGATGTGTCAGATTCTTCTGAGGAAGAATTGTTGCAAGATTCGGATGTTGAGGTTGGTACTACTTTGGAATCTTCCAGGTCTCCTTGGGGACCCGTTTGAAGCTGATCCTGAAACCTCTACTGGCACTGCTACGTGTCCAGCCTTTGCTGTTGCATGGGTTAACCGGGCTATTGCAGTCCGGACTGAACCGCTCATTACGGCGGTCCGTCAGGATGCTCCTACTTTGGAGTAATTGTGTGTTCTTGCTAAAATATCTGAAGCTCAACATTATGTTTCTGCTGCTGCCTTTGCTTCCGTCCGCATGATGGCACGGACCTCCACTACTTCTGTGGTGGCTAGGCGTGCGCTTTGGCTTACGATTTGGTCTGCCGATGCAGCTTCCAAGAAAGTTTTGCTTTCTTTGTCTTTTCAGGGTACTTCCTTGTTTGGATCTGACCTTAAGGAACTAATTAGCAGGGCCTCAGGGGGTAAGAGTACTCTTCTGCCCTTGGTTTAAAAAAAAAAAAAAAAAAAAAAAAAAAAAAAAAAAAAAAAGTTGCCATTTAAGTGTAACCAGTCCTTTAGTTCCTTTCAAACTGAGACTCGTACGATGAACCAGGCTGTTCCGTCAACTCCGCGTCCCTCCTCCAAGCCCAAGCAGCAATGGAAGCCCAAGGCCACATCCAAGCCCAAGATTTCCAAGGCTGCTTCGCATGACTCACCGACCCGGGTCTGCATCCCGTTCTGGGTGATCGTCTCCGCCACTTCCGCGGGATTTGGGAGGATTCAGTGTCGGACCCATGGCCTTTACAGCTGGTGTCAGAGGGATACAAGATCCCTTTCTTTTCCCTTCCGCCTTTTCGCTTTCATCTTTCTCGTTCTCCTCAGGAAGTTGAGAGAAGCCGTCTGTTCGAGGATGCTCTTCTGGACAAGGATGTCATGGAGCCAGTACCTCCTTCAGACAGGGGTTCAGGATTTTATTCAAACCTCTTTGTGGTGACAAAGAAGGATGGCGGATGCCGCCCTATTTCTGGATCTGATAGATCTCAATTCCTTTGTAGTGAAGGCTCACTATCATCAGGAGTCTCTGCGCACAGTGATCGCTGCCATGTCTCCGGGGGAGTTCCTTGTTTCTCTGGACCTTCAGGATGCGTATTTGCACATCCCAATCCATCTAGAGAGCAGGCAGGATCTGAGGTTTGCCTGCTCCAGAGGTCATTTTCAGTTCTCAGCCCTTCCATTTGGCCTGACAGCAGCCCCCCCCAGGTTTTCCAACGGGGTCTGTGGGCCTTGTATCCGTCCTCCATCGGGACGGCATCAGAGTGAACTCCATACATGGACGGCTTGCTTTTGAAAGCATCCTCTGTGGACCTTCTTCATTAGCAGGTCCAGACCTGCATTCCAATTTTTACACATCACGGTTGTATTGTGAGCTTGGAAAAGTTGGTCCTTGTTCCATCCCAGCAACTAGTCTTCCTGGGTCTTCTGTTCGATACTCAGCAATGCAGGGTGTTTCTACCGGACGAGGTAGTCCATCAATTTGCTCAAAGAGTTTCAGTGATCCTATCCACGATCGGATCCCAGTTCCGAAGTCATCTTCTCTGGTGGGGAAGTTCATCTCCACGATAGAGGTGGTTCCATTTGCCATGGCACACACACCAGGGAACTTCAAAGATTGTGATTCGGACATGCAGGGACCGACTAGATCATCTGAAGCTATCGATCTCTATTCCTCCTCATGTCTAGTGAGCTTGGAGTGGTGTTGGGACCTTTCCAATCTCCTGAAGAGGAGATCCTTCCGGTTCCCTACTGGACCAAGGTGACAATGAATGCCAGCCTCTTGGGCTGGGGAGCTGTTCTGGGTTGTTTCAGTGCTCAGGGGAAGTGGGCCATGGAGGAGTCTCTTCTTCCCATCAATGTTCTGGAACTTCGAGCAATATTTCATGCTCTACGTCATTGGGAGTCTCAACTGGAGGACTGTCCAGTCCGAGTGGAATCCGACAACGCCACTGCGGTGGCTTACATCACCAGACAGGGCGGGACAAGAAGTCTCGCTGTTTGGTTAGCGGTCAAGGCCATTCTGTCCTGGGCAGAGGTTTGTGTTCCTGTCATTTCCTCAGTACTCATTCCAGGCATAGACAACGTCATGGCAGACTTCCTCAGTCGTCAAACAGTTGGCAGCGGAGAGTGGGGACTACATCCGGAGGTGTTTCAACTTCTAACTCAGAAATGGGGGGTACTCCTAGTGGATCTGATGGCAACCAGGAGAGACTCTCTAGCTCTGACTGCCGATGCAATGTCCATTCCTGGACATTCTCTCCGGCCTACATCTTTTCTCCTCTCTCTATGTTAATAAGGGTGTTACAGAAATTGAAATTGGTACGTTCTCCAGTACTTCTGACTGCTCCGGATTGGCATCGTCAATCATGGTATCCGGAACTTCTGGTCCTATCTGTGGTGGAGCCATTTCAGCTCCCCTCTCGTCCAGCTCTTCTTCTACAGGGTTATCTGTGAAAGAAGACGTTCATCGGCCCAATTTGATGGCCTGTAGGTTGAATCCTCGATTTTATGGAAGAAAGGGTTTTCTTCTGCTGTGGTGTCTACTATGCTTAGTACCCATAAGCATGTTTCTTCCAAGATCTACCACCGTATCTGGTCGACATTTGGGTCTTGGTGTGTTGACATGAATTCTGTCTCAAGGACTCAGTCTATGTTCTCTTACGGTTCAGACTTTGGCGTTTTCTGTCTTTCCAGGCGCGCATTGCTGTCCTTCCTGATGTCAGTTTCTTCCAGGGTGTTGCTCATGTGCGTCCTGCCTTTTGGAGTCCGGCTCCTCAGCGGGACCTTAATTTGGTTTTGGGAGTTCTCCAACGTCCTCCCTTTGAGTCATAGGCTATTATTCCTTTACGTCTCTTGACGTGGAAGATGGCTTTCCTTCTGGCGATTGTGTCAGTTCGCCGAGTGGCTGAGTTGCAAGCTCTTTCTTGTAAACCACCTTATCTGGTGTTTCATAAGGTTAAGGCGGTGCTTCGCATCTCTAAGGAGTTCTTCCTTAACGTAGTCTCCGAGTTTCACATCAATCAGGAGATTGTGGTGCCCTCTTTCTGCCCTAACCCCTCCTCTGACAAGGAAAGGGATCTCCACTTGTTGGACGTGGTGCGTTGTCTACAGTTTTATGTCCGTTGTACTGAATCTATCAGGAAGACGCTCTGTTCATCATTCCTGAGGGTCCTAGGGCAGGTAGACCTGCATCCCAGGTGACTATTGCGTCTTGGATCAAGTCCACTATTCGTAGGGCTTATGAATTGAGGAATAAACATGTTCCCTTTTGGGTCACGGCTCATTCCACCAAGTCCATTGGGGCCTATTGGGCCTCTAAGAATCAAGCATCTGCTGATCAGTTGTGCAGACGGGCCACTTGGTCCTCTGTGCACACCTTTTCGAAGCACTACCGTGTGGATGTGCTGGCTTCGGCTGATGCCAGTCCTGGAGGCTGTTTTGCCTGTCTAGGATCTTCTTCTTCTGAGGTTCTTAGTGCTTCCTTACTGTTGAGCCCTGTTGGCTCTAGTTCAGTGTGCTGTGTTAAAGTTCCTGGGGTGTTTTTCCCCTGTTTTGTGTCCATTGACACTTCAGTTTTATTGGGATCTCTGACCGGTTGGTTCATAGAGGTCCTGGTGACTTTGGGGGCCTTGCACCTGGTCCTTGCCTTCTTCCCGCCTCTGGGGAAACTCAATGGTTGGACATCCCAGTGTTACCAGTAACCTGTATTGGACGACAGAGAAAAGAGGATTTTAGTCTTACCTGTTAAATCCTTTTCTCTTAGTCCATACAGGTTACTGGTCTCCCACCCTGTCAAGGGACCATGCTTGGCTCTCCTGTGGCAGACTGTGGGGGTCCTTCAGGGTCATGCTCATAGGAGTTGTCTTTCCCTTCATTATCTAGTCAATAGTTAGTGTCTCAGATCTTTCTGGTTGGCTAGCTGCAGCCAAGGAGGGAAGGTAGGCTCCACCCCCTGCATACAATT
The DNA here is from genome assembly GCA_037306005.1 of Rhinophrynus dorsalis. Taxonomy (NCBI): domain Eukaryota; kingdom Metazoa; phylum Chordata; class Amphibia; order Anura; family Rhinophrynidae; genus Rhinophrynus; species Rhinophrynus dorsalis. The sequence continues at coordinate 190,919,212 of CM074724.1, forward strand.
CTAAAATTGTTCCTGCCTACTTAAAGGGGTGGACTGCCTACCCAGATTTACCAGTAACCTGTATGGACTAAGAGAAAAGAATTTAACAGTTAAGACTAAAATCCTCTTTTCTCTTTAGTCCATATGTAACACAGGTCTTTTTTTTTTTTTTTTTTTTTTTTTTTTTTTTTCTTTCATGGCCGATTTATGAATGTATTGGTGTATATGGCCCCATATTGATTACATCACTTTATATTTTAGCTATGTAAGGATGAAAGGGTTAGTGTTAAAACAGATATGTATAACCAAAAGTGATGATAATTGATTGTCATGCATTCTTCTACACTCAGACCCTTACATTACTGAGACAGAGATATCTTCTTGCACAGTGTACAATCTGCTGATGCGCAATGAGACAACAACGATCAAAACAATGTTTTAGTTAGTCTAGCTTAAGTTTGCTCAGCTATTTAGTAAGATTTAGCTATTATGCAGATCTATTACATTAAAATTGCCAATAAATACAATGTCTATATTGCAGATGAGACCAAAAAAACCCCCTAAACAATTCTGCAAGTATATTACGAACAAAAAAGTTAAGGTTGATATTTGTCCTCTTAAGGCTGAGACAGGTGAATTGGTTAGTGAGGATAAGGCTATGGTTGACACCCTAAATACATTCTTTGCTTCAGTATTACAAAGGAAGCAACAATGACAGGCTATGGGCAGTAGAGACTGCTGCTCGTGCTGCAGTCATGCGCAGTAGAGACTGCCCGTGCCGCGGCTATAGCTCTGTATCAGCCACGGTGCGGGCAGTCTCTACTGCGCATGAATGCCCTGTGACCGGCTAGCAGTGGCACTGTGGCCTGTGTAACGGGCTCTTCAACTAGTACTTAATATTTATTGATTCACTTTCATCAGGCATAGTGCCCTGTGATTGAAGAAAGCTGATATTGTTCAAAAAGGTAGCAAGATCCAAATCAGGAAATTATATACATGTGAGTTTGACTTCCATAGTTGGTAAGATACTAGGGGCTGGATTCTATTACAGGTGCTAATTTTATCACTGCTTTTATCTCCAGGTTTCCCCATAGACTTCAATAGGAAAATATTAGGGTTGCACCGATACTGGTACTGGCTGATGCCAGCACCAACCCTGACAGTGCATCACAGTGCTCCCCGGGCACCTCTCTCCCCCCTGCAGTCGGAGCATTGCCACGGGTTACCATGGCAACGCTCCGACGCTGACCTCTGCCAGGGTTCACGAGAGAACAGCGTGCACCCGGCAGAGGAGGAAATTACAGCGGGTAGATGGAGGGTAAGTTAGGGTGACCAGACCTCACCTTTAACTGGGGATGCATTTGAAAAATACATACTGCAGGGCTGCTTTGACTTAGGCATATTTCAGGAGTGCACCAATTTCCTATGGTTAAAGGTGAGGTCTGGTCAGCCTAGGGTAAGGCAGGCAGAAGCTGCAGCTTGGCACAGACTGGACAAGCTGTAAATTTTCTTTGCAGCTTTCCAGGGAGACTCTGGCACAATCTCACTATTCTTCAGCCCCATTGCCATGCATCAGCCCCATTGATAACCCCCCCCATTTCCCATTCAGCCTCCCCACTTCTCCCACTCAGCCCCCCTACGTCTCTCACTCCGTTCTCCCCAGCCCCCCCCACTTCTCCAATTCAGTTCTCCCAGCCCCCCCACTTCTCCAGTTCAGTTCCCCTCAGCCCCCCACTTCTCGCATTCAGTTCCCCTCAGCCCCCCACTTCTCGCATTCAGTTCCCCTCAGGCCCCCCCCCCCCATTTCCCACTTGGTTCCACTGCACCCTCTCACCACCCGTTGGAAAACTGTCAAATGGCATTGAAAAAAAAAAAAAAGTATCGGTAATTGGTATTGGTGAGTACTTGGGGGAAGTATTGGTACTGATACTCAGTGTTAAAAAAAAAAAAAAAAAAAAAAAAAAAAAAAAAAAAATCCCTAGAAAATATTTGATAAAACTGCTGGTAACATTTCTCTTGCAATAGAATCCAGCCCTAGAAGGGTTACTAACTGACAGTATTGAGAACTATGTGAAGACAAACAAAATTATTAGTAGAAGTCAGCATTGTTTTATGAAAAACAGATCATGTCAGACTAATTAACTTGCATTTTATGAAAGAGTAAGTAGTAATTTGGACAAGAGAATTGCTGTTGATGTAGTATACTTGGATTTTGCAAAAGCCTTTGACACCGTGCTTAACAGGTTACTGCATAAACTAAAAGGCTCCGGTTCAGGCGTTATCTGTACATGAATTGAGAACTGGTTAAATGTTAGATGGCAGAGAGTTGTTGTAAATGGAACCTTGATAAATTACTCTAAAGTTAGAAGTGGTATGCCGCAGGGTTCAGTCCTGGGCCCAATACTTTTTAATTTGTTTATTAATGATTTAGAAATGGGAATTAAAAGTAACATCTCAATCTATGCCGATGACGCTAAGCTATGTAAGGAAATATATACAGAGCTGGATGTTCCTTCTCTGCAGAAGGATTTAGATAAACTGAGCGAATGGGCAGAAAAGTGGCAGGTGACATTTAATGTAGATAAAGTTATGCATTTGGGTTATAGAAACAAACATACAACATATACTCTAAATGGGAAACAACGTGGGGAATCCTCATTAGAGAAAGATTTAAGAGTACTGATAGACGATAGACTTCACAGTAGTGTGCAGAGTCACTCAGCTGCTGCAAGAGCAAATAGAGTACTAGCCTGCATAAAAAGAGGGGTAGAATCAAGGGATGCTAATATTATCCTACCTCTGTATAAATCCTTGGTTAGGCCTCATCTAGAATATGGAGTACAATTTTGGGCGCCTGTTCTAAAAAAAAAAAAAAGAAAAAAAAGAAAAAAAAAAAGACATTAGTGAACTGGAAAAGGTGCAGAGACGTGCAACAAAACTGATAAAGGGATTGGAGTATCTGAGTTACAAAGAGAGACTAGCCAAACTGGGTTTGTTTGCATTAGAAAAGAGACGCCTAAGGATTGATATGATTTAAATTTACAAATACATTCAAGGTCAATACAAAAAACTATCCAATGAATTATTTAAAAAAAGAGCTGAGCTTAAGAACAAGAGGTCATCCGTTAAGACTAGGAAAGGAGAGGAATTGTTTACAGTAAGGCCTGTAAAGCTATGGAATTCTTTGCCCTGGGATTTTGTACTTGCAGATAATGCAACTGCTTTCAAAAAGGCAATAGATGCCTGGCTAGCACAGAACAATATTGAAAATTCTGACAGATGGCTTCAATGCAGATAGGTTGTTGATCCAAGGAACTATCTGGCTGCCATTTGGCGTCAATAAGGATTTTTTTTTTACCCACTTGGGGCTACCTTGGCTTCAGAGGGCTTTTTTTTTTATTTTGTCTTCCTCTGGGTCAGCAGGGGTGTTTTTGGCATGGGCTGGACTTGATGGATCATGTTTTTTTCTGCTACATTTCGAGCCCAGCCTTTGTCTCGTTACCATTTGTGATAGACCATGGGAGGAGTCTAAAGATGTCAATGGGACCTCCTACCTAGTTGAGGCCTTTAAATAGGGCGCCAAGCGGAGCTCTTGTAACTTTACCCCTGACAAAGCTGCAACAGCAATCTGAGAAATCCATTGGGTCATTAAGGGGTTACTGTGCTCTCATAACCTGTTCTCTTAGATCTGTCTCAAGTAGCCCATACATTTCTATCTTTTGGAGCAATTTTAGCTCTAACTTTACCTTTAGTTTTCCGATGGACAGTATACTGCTATGGTGAAAACTCATCCGAGAGGTACTGATTAGTGCTTGTTCTACTACAACAAGCTCTAGTGACTTTGTACTTTCTTGTTATCGCTAGTGTATTTGATACAGTTTCACTTTTCGGAGCAATCTAGCTCTAACTTTACCCTTACTTTTCTGATGTGACTCAGAAGGTGTTCTTGTATGTTTAAAACACATCTGGGAGGTATTATTTAGTACTTGTTCTACTGCTACAAGCTCTTAAGACTTCTTTCTATCACTAGTGCTTTTGGGGCATACTTACGTTAGAACGAATGGGTTCAGCACTACCCTAGTAAGTGTATATTTGTTATGATAAAAAAAAAAAAGGTTATTAATGACAGTATTTAAGTTGATTCCGTGTTGTAGATGTAAAAAAAAATAAAGTATCTGGAGAAAGTCCCATCTCTCAAACCTTTATGGTTTGAGAGATATTCGCCTCTAAAGTTCCCCCCTCCTTTAAGTCCACTGTAAAGCAGCCAGAAGGGGATCCGTGTTGGCTGACTCGAGAAGGCTCTTCAGCAAAGCCAAAATAGCGATAATTAAAAAGAACGGTCTATAAAGTGTTCTTGCAAACCAGGCACACTTTGTAGACCGTTCCAATGAAGTAATTATTTTTAAATATTGCTTTTTCGGTTCGGCTGAAGAGCCACCGGCTGGTCCCAGGACCGGGATCTCCTGTTGTCAGTAGAGCACTGACGTCAGGAGAAGGGGAGGAAGGGGGGAACTTTAGCGGCGAATATCTCTCAAACCATAAAGGTTTAAGAGATGGGACTTTCTCCAGATACTTTTTTTTTTTTTTTTTTTTTTTTGTTAACTTCTACAATACTGCATCAACTTAAATACGGCCATTACTCAACCTTTAATTGAGCCAATAAAGCTTAATTTTTAAAACTTAGGAAATACACTAACCGGACAACCTCCATAACAATGAACTGGGCAATATAGTTGTGATTCAAGCATCTGCGGTGAGTTGCTGCTGAGTTGTGTGGTATCACAACAAAATTCTTTTTGGTGATATGCTTTCAAAAAAGGCATGACTTCTGTATGATTCCTTCATATGTCTATGAAGACGATTTTAGTGCAAGCAGCCTAGTTAAAAACAAAACAAAACAATACAAGAAAAAAAAAAAAAAAAAAAAAAAAAAAAAGGTAGGTGCCATTTTGTGCTTCTGATTCCCTGCCTGTATGGTGTGTCTAGCCATACCGATGGAGTGCCATTTTTCTTGGAAGAGTAGCGGTAGTTAATGAAATGACATAGTTTTGAAAGGTTTTAGTACATTTGAAGGGATGTAGCACACTAGGTTAGGGGCAGAAAGACAAATGACCCCCTCAGTGATTTGGTGGGTTATCTTTGTTCCAAAATGGCATGGTTTTCTACCTTTCCTTTACTAAAATGCTTGTCCCAGCTACAGAAATGAAGTAAAGTCATGTTTTAAAAAAGTGTAAGAAAAATGAGAGCTTGTAGTTGGAGTAGTTTTGTGTTTCTGATAAGAAATTAAACTCCTAGCAATGAGGTGCCATTTTTCTCTTAAGAGCAGTAGTTAATGATTCAAGCAAGAAATGCCTCAGTTTTCAAAGATTTCAGTACATATGAAGTGTGGGAAAATGTAAAAAGGTCTATTTTTTCCTTTAGTGCCACCTTCTGGAAGCATTTGTACACACCAGGCTAGGGATAGAAAGGCAAGGGACCCATCATTTGAAGCATTGTAATATATACTTTCAAGAAATATCTTTTTATATAGTTTTTGAGCTTGTTTATGGTAGTTTTAACATTTAACCAATGGAATGTATATTTTAATTCATAAATTTCAAAATACCATTTTGTGATCCTAATAATTAGGGGTCTGTGCTAGCCGTGCATGTAGGTAAAATTAAATACATTTTCTCTGTAGTCCAATATGACATACAGGTACTGTGGGGAGGTGACATGTCTTCCCAGTAGGCTGGAGCATTTCTAGAAAAAAACAAAACTTGTAGGTGGAGCCTCCCCTCCTCCTTATCAGGCTATCACTTATCCTAGCCTTCCAGTTAGACTTGTTTCACAACCTGTGTGAAGGCTGAAACTTATCTGCTTAATTTTTAGAATTATTTATTGTTTTCTATATTGGGTATAGGGTGTCACAATTCCCCCATTAGGTGGATTACCATTCCTGGCTTTCCCTGGAGGATTGTCCAGATTGCAGGTGCTGCTGTGGACCCTTGTAGCCCTGGGGAGAGAATCATGCAGACCATGTTTCTCTCCTCAAAACTGGGTCTCTCTGAGGCGCTGTTCTTACAATGGTAATCTGAAGACAGAAGATCAAGTTTGGTGAGTAACCCTTTGAGTGCCATGGTCCACTTGTCCCAGTGTTCCCCTCCATAGAGTGGACTTATTGGAGTGTAGAACTACTGCACTCAAGTTTGGTATCTTATTCTGTTTGATTACAGGGTTTTTGTATGTTTTTTGTGTTCTGTGCCTTTAAGGAAATTTCACTGCGCTGCCGCACTTGCTCCATTGACTTCTAGGGACATACTGTTTTGGGACACATCTCTGCAACCATTTGACATACATATTTAAGAGAGGGCTCATTCTTCTTGTCCTATGATCCAGCTCACATCCCCAGTGTCTTGGGGCCCCCTCAACGCCCATGGGTGCACGTTCAGGCATTGCTAGGTTACAGTAACAAACAAAAAATACAACTCCCAGTATGCCAGTTTTGCAGGCCTTCTTCCGATTGGCTGATGTCTTTACATACACCATTTTCTTTCTTTGCTGGAGTATCCTGCACAGTGGCTTGTCTGTCCTTGCTCTCCTTCTCCATACCTCCCAAGTCTTCCTCTTTAGGAGGGACAGTCCCTCTTTCAGACCCAAATCCCTCTGTCACTCTTTCCCACCCTGATGTCCCTCTTTGTTAGGAGATTGGACGTTGTGGTGTGTGTATATAAGTGTATCACATTGCTCCAAAGCCATAAAACTCACATTAATGTATGTTTAAACGTCATTATATGTGTTTATAAATTAGTCTGTGTAAATAAAATACTTTGGTGTTGCTCTAGATCATTTATTAACCCTTTGAGTGCCAGAGGGGTACGCAACGCATTGTTCTGCAATGCGTTGCGTACCCCTCTGGCACTCATAGGGTTAAGTTACACAAAGAGATGTGAGTAGTCATGAAATCACCTATTAATTCATGCTAATGCCCCACCCACCAGCCGCACCCCAGTAACCACCTAAAACAAAAGTGTCCCTCTTTGGCCATTTGCAATGTTGGGAGGTATGTTTCTCAGATTAACCCTTCGCCTGTCAGATAAGTACTGTCACGGGAACCGGCCCAATCTCCTTTGTTTGGCAAACCCTGGATCATTGCCCTGATGGGCACCACACTCCCCAATCCACTGAGGATCTTTGTGTTTTCCCCAAGCAGCTGACATTCACTACAAAACTGAGCCGCTCTGGTTTCAAGTGTCGGCCGGCCGCTGATTGGTCGTTGGAAGGTAAAGGGCCGCCGTCTGATTGGCCACCGACTCAGCGAGGAGTTTAAATGGACTCCATAGACTTATCATAGGGAAATGTCGGCGGCCACCTGATTGGCTAGTTGGCTTCGTCGCTCGCGCTCCCATTGGCCGAGGCTTCGAAGTGGCGGCACCACCAAGTCTGTCAGCTCTTTGTGTCCCTGTTTACCCTGCCCATTGTCCCCCACCTAAAGCCCTGCCCCAGCCATTGTGGTTTTGTATCCCTAAGCAGTCCCATTGTCCCTTAATTCAGTTATGTCTGACCCCTTTGTCCACCGGTCCGAGCCCACTATTGTGTAGCCTTTACCATTGTTTGTCCTTTTGTTCCATACTGTATAAAAATGTGTGCTCTCTGTCGTCCAATACAGGTTACTGGTAACTCTGGGTAGGCAATCCACCCCTTTAAGTAGGCAGGAACAATTCTAGAAGTGACTGCAGGGGGTCGAGCGTACCTTCCCTTGTTGGCTGAAGCTAGCCAACCAGCTCCAGAAAGATTTGTTACTTGGTGAAGATAACACAGACAAGAGAACCATTCTACTATAGTTTTAGAAACTTTTTTAATTTTTCTGTTAGATATGGAATACCACCATTAGGCAGATTACCATAACTGACAATGCCCTTAGATGTGGCTAGCTCCGTATCCAGGTTCTTTTTGTGGTCCTTAAGCCCTGAGGGGGAAAATCTTGATTCCAAGTGCTTCCCCAGGAGTTACCCACTGAGGTTATTTCTGACTACATGGTAATCTGAAGACAGAAAATCTGCAGGATAGGTGAGCAACCCTTTGAGTGCTGCAGGTTCACTTGTCCCACAGTGCCCCTCCACACAAGGGTTATTCCAGGGAGTTCTTATTTAACACTCCTGCGCTCACTGGGCCTTTTCTGTTATGTCTGTCAGTGTTTGGATCAACTTTGTGGTAAATTAACCCTTTAACTGCTGGTTGACATCTTTTGAGGTGGTTGTTGGCACTTTCCCTACTGGGTTCAGGTTTTTCTGGGTCTGATTACATGTTCTGGTGATGTTTCATGTATTTTTATTTCTCAGTTCTAACTTTGACAGAATTGAGTTAAAGGTGCGCTTTACCACATAGACACCATTGCTCCATTCACTTCTATGGGACTGTACAGTTTGGGACATATCTCTGCAACCACTCAACCTAGTGACTTCAGAGATGGCTCATTTTAATTGTCTGACCCTGCTCTATCATCCGGTTCACATTGCAAGTGTGTTGGGGGACTCAGGAGGCTTTGGGCACTGTTGGGGTACTTTTTCTGGGAAAACTACATTTCCCATGAGTGCTTGCTTCGAACACTCGTTTCTGATTGGCTCCCGCTGTGGCAGCCATCTTGTGAGCTTCACAGAACGAGTATCCTACGCAGGGCTTGTACTCTCCTTCTCTGCTTTGCAGATTAACCCTTCGCCTGCCAGATAAGTGTATTTTAGTGATTTCTGTGATGACATTTTAATCTTACACACTGTAAATTCGGTGATTAATTATTCTGAACGTTGTTGACACTGTGAGAATGTCTACTTCGTTGGAGCTTGGGGCCAGGCCTAAGACTAAGGACGCTGGGGTATCTGTATCCCCCATTGCGCATTGTTCCTCATGCCATACAGGGTTGCCTAGAGAATTCTCAGGTCATTTATGCCCAGCATGTTCTGATGTGCCGGAGTCTGTCCTAGGGACCTCTAGCCATGCATTAGAGCCAGTCTCGGTGCAAGAGTTCAAGGCTGCTACCAGGGACCTCAGATCTACTTTGCAACTCTCTTCCATCCCAGTTACAGAGGGTCTTCCATTCCTAGCAGACCCCTTCCTCAGTCAAATCTTCCCTGCCCAAACAGCAAGGAGTACCTGACGTTTCAGATTCCTCTGAAGAGGAACTGTTGGTGGATTCAAATGTTGAGGAATGTTCTTCTGTGGGCTCCTCTCAATTTTTTGGGGATCCTTTTGAGGTTGATCCAGAACCCACAGCTGAGAGCCTGATCAGGGCTGTCTTAAACACGCTAAACATTCCCCCAGTTCAGGAGGTTTCCTAAGATCCCTCTGATGTATTCCAGGAGCCTGTAAAGCCCCATACTTATTTTCCACCTAACCCCATTCTGGACCGCCTAGTGGCTGATGAGTGGAAATCTCCGGACAGAAAGCCTTCTGTCTCCAAGAAGTTTGTTAAGCTTTACCTCTTTTCTGACGCGGTGCTTTCTCAGCGGGTTGATCCCCCTAAGGCGGACGCTCCTGTCTCAAGGCTATCTAAGTCTACCGCCTTACCAGTTTCTGATGCGTCCTCTCTGAAGGGCTGGACTGATAAGAAGCTTGAGGTTTCCCTCAAGTCCATTTTTGCCACTGCTGGTACTGCCATGCGTCTAGCATTCACCGTGGCATGGGTTAACTGGGCCATTGCGGGCTGGACTGAACATCTCACCCTAGCTGTACATCGGGGTGATTCATTTTTGGATATGTTGTGGCTTCTTGTCAACATATTTGAGGCCCAGCACTATGTTTCTGCTGCCTTATTTGATGCTATCCGTCTGGTGGCAAGGGTTTCCACCATGTCTGTGACTGCCAGACGAGCTCTTTGGCTCAAGATCTGGGCTGCTGACATCGCTTCTAAGAAAGCCATGCTGTCCTTGCTCTTTCAGGGTACATCCTTATGTGGGCCAGATCTTAAGGGGCTGATCAGTGAGGCCACTGGGGGTAAGAATACTCATCTGCCCTTGGTCCCCAGGAAGAAACCGCCTTTCAAGCGTAACAGGTTTTTTCATCCCTTTCAGACTGAGACTTGTCCGGCGAACCAGTTGGTTCCCTCAGCTCCATGTGCCTCTTCCGAGCCCAAACAACAATGGAAGTCCAAAGTCTCCTCCAAGCCCAAGGCTTCCAAGACTTCTCTGGCATGACTTGCTGAACCCGGGTCCCCATTCAGCTGTGGGTGGTCGTCTTTGTCACTATCACAGCATTTGGGAGGATTCAGTGGTGGACCCCTGGGTTTTACAAGTAGTGGCGGAAGGGTACAGGATCCTTTTTACTTTTTCCCCTCTCATACGCCGCAGGGTGTGGAAAAAACACCGTCTCTTCAATGGCGCTATCCAGTCTCTTCTGGACAAGGATGTTCTGGAACCCGTTCCAGTTCAGGACAGAGGTACAGGTTTTTACTCAAACCTTTGTAGTGTCCAAGAAGGACGGCGGTTGTCGTCCAATTTTGGACTTGAAGGTTCTCAATTCCTTTGTGATCCGGTCTCATTATCACCAGGAGTCCCTGAGGACGGTGATTGCTGCTATGATTCCGGGGGAATTTCTTGCTTCTCTGGACCTTCAGGACGCGTATTTACATATCGCCATTTATCCAGAGAGCTGGCAGTATCTCAGATTTTCCTGCGCCCAAGGGCATTTTCAGTTCTCAGCTGTTCCCTTTGGTCTGACTATAACGCCTCAGGTCTTCAACAGTGTCCTGGGAGCCTTAGTGTCCGTCCTTCACTGGGATGGCATCAGAGTTACTCCATACATGGACGACCTGCTTCTGAAAGTCCCCTCTGCGGAACTTCTTCATCAGCAGGTTCAGGACTGCATTCACGCTCTCACCCATCATGGGTGGATTATTAACTTGGACAAGTCGGATCTTATCCCATGCCAGCGTCTGGTCTTCCTGGGCCTTCTCTTCAACACTCAGCAAAGCATGGTGTTTCTCACGGAGGAAGTGGCTCGCCAGATTGCACACAGGGTTTCAGCTGTTCTAGCTCAAGATCCAGTTCTAGCCAAGAAGCTATCCTCTGGTGGGGAAATTCATCTCCACCATGGAAACAGTCCCCTTTTGCCATGGCTTACACCAGGGAGCTCCAGCGGTTTATGATCCAGGTATGCAAGGGTCAGCCAGACCCTCTGCAGACGTCAGTATCCCTCCCTCTTTATGTGGAATGAAGTTTGGAGAGGTCGAGCCACCACAACAATCTCTTGAAGGGCAAGTCCTTCCTGATATTCTTCTGGACCATTGTGACGACGGATGCCAGCCTCTCTGGCTGGGGAGCGGTCCTGGTTCACCTGAGTGCTCAGGGACGGTGGCTTCCGGAGGAATCTCTCCTTCCCATCGATGTATTGGAACTTTGGGCGATATTTCATGCCCTTCGTCACTGGACACCCCAGCTGGAAGAATGCCCAGTGTGGGTTTAGTCCAACAACGCCATGGCTGTGGCTTAAATCAACAAGCAGGGAGGAACAAGAAATCTCGCCGCTTGGTTAGAGGTCAAAGCTATTTTGTCCTGGGCAGAAGAACACGTTCCTGCCATATCCACAGTGCACATTCCAGGCGTAGACAATGTCATGGTGGACTTCCTCAGTTGACACACAGTGGACAGCGGAGAGTGGAAACTGCACCAGAGGTGTTCAACCTCATTGTTCAGAAGTGGGGTCTTCCTTGCATCGACCTGATGGCAACAAGACACAACCGGAAGGTTCCAAGGTTTTGCTCTCACTGGAGGGATCCTCTAGCTTTGGCAGTGGATGCCATGTCCATTCCTTGGTTATTTCCTCTGGCTTACATCTTCCCTCCCCTTCCTATGTTGCACAGGGTGTTACGGAAATTGAGACTGGAGCGATGTCCAGTCATTCTGGTTGCTCTGTACTGGCCTCGACAAGTTTAGTTTCCGGAGCTTCTGGATCTGTCAGTGGCGGAGCCGTTCCGACTCCCCTCTCGTCCAGATCTTCACCAGGGTTACCTGTGGAAAGAGGACGTTCATCGTCTAGCTTTGATGGCTTGGAAATTGAATCCTAAATATTGAAGAGAGGTTTTTCTTCCGGTGTGGTGACTACCATGCTTAGTGCTCACAAGCCAGTTTCCTCAAAGGCCTACCATCGTGTCTGGTCAACCTTCTTGGTGTGCCGATAGGGACTTGTCTCAGGAAATTGATCTGCCCAGAGCCTTCTTGCAGGACGGTGTGGATAAGGGTGTCAGTTTGAGTTCCCTTAAGGTTCAGACTTCTGTTCTCTCTGTTTTCTTTCAGAGGTGCATTGCTATCCTTCCTGATGTCAGTGTTTTTCCAAGTCGTTGCTCATACTCACCCTGTCTTTAAGGCTCCTGCTCCTCAGTGGGATCTTAATCTGGTTCAGGGTGTCCTTGATCTCCCTCCCTTTGAGTCGTTGGCTACTATTCCTCTATGCCTTCTGACGTGGAAAATGGTCTTTTTCCTGGAGATCGTGTCAGTTCGCCGTGTCACGAAGTTGCATGCTTTGTCCTGTAGACCACCATTTTTAGTGGTTCACAAGGACAATGTGGTGCTTCACACCTCTCAGGAGTTCCTTTCCATGGTGGTTTCAGGGTTCCACATCAATCAGGAGATTGTGGTGCCCTCTTTCTGCCCTTACCCCACCTCTGACAAGGAAAGGGATCTCCACTTGTTAGACGTGGTGCGTTGTCTCAAGTTTTATGTACATCGCACTGAGTCTATCAGGCAATCAAACGTGCTGTTTGTCATTCCTGAGGGTCCCAGGGAAGGAAGCCCTGCATCCAAGGTGACTATTGCTTCTTGGATCAAGTCCACTATTCGTAAGGCTTATGAGCTGAGGAAGAAGCCTGTTCCTTTCAGGGTCATGGCTCATTCTGCTCGATCTATTGGGGCCTCCTGGGCTTACAAGAATCAGGCCTCTGCTGATCAGTTGTGCAAGGCTGCCATCTGGTCGTCTGTGCACACCTTTTTGAAGCACTACCGTGATGATGTGCTGGCGTCGGCTGATGCCAGCTTTGGGAGGAAAATTCTGGAGGCAGTTTTGCCTGTCTAGGATCTTATTCGGTTCTTGGTGCTTCCTTCTCTTTTGAGCCCTGTTGGCTCTAGTTCAGTGTGATGTGTAACAGTTTGGGATGTTACCCCTGTTCAGTGTCCGTTGACACTTAAGTTGTTGTTGGGCTATCTTTGATCTGATGGCTCATATACTGACTTTGAGGGCCTGGCGCCTGGTCCTTTCCTTACTTCCCGCCTCTGGGAAACTCAATGGTTTGACATCCCAAAGTTACCAGTAACCGGTAATTGGACGACAGAGAAAAGAGGATTTTAGTCTTACCTGTTAAATCCTTTTCTCTTAGTCCATACAGGTTACTGGTCTCCCACCCTGTCAAGGAACCATGCTTGGCTCTCCTGTGGCTGACTGTGGGAGTCCTTCGGTGTCATGCTCACAGGAGTCTTCTTTCCCTTCTATCTAGTCAATAGTTGGTGTCTCAAATCTTTCTGGAGCTGGTTGGCTAGCAGCAGCCAAGGAGGGAAGGTAGGCTCTATCACCTGCAGTCATTTCTAGAATTGTTTCTGCCTACTTAAAGGGGCGGATCACCTACCCAAAGTTACCAGTAACCTGTATGGTCTAAGAGAAAAGGATTTAACAGGTAAGACTAAAATCCTTTTTTTTTTTTTTTTTTTTTTTTTTTTTTTTTTTTTTTTTTTATATTATGTACCATTAAACAGTTCTGGTTACCCTGACACTAGTTTTGCCTGGTGTTTGGGGTACATTAGGTTATGCTGTTGGATTTCCATCTGGCTCGTAGTGGAAGAAGTGACCATTGACGGGGACACCAAGGCTGGGTGTCTGCTGGTACTGTCACATCTGGAGTCAACGGAGGGATTCAAGCTTCTTCCACGGAACTGAAATGGAGATCAGCATCCAGGGGGAGATATAGCCTCTGGCTTGACCCCATTCTCAGCAACGCAGCGAGCAGTGAATGGAGCAGCGGTAAGACGGCTTGAAACAAAGCACCCTTAAGGACATCTTGGAGTCTAGAGGACAGGTGGCCAGTAACAAGTCTAAAGCCACACTGATCGCCGAACTGATGGAGGGTGATCAAGCCAGCAACACATCCTCTATGACCACGGATATGTTAGAGTTGCAGCGGGAGGTCCAGTGGCAGCTCTCCCTCTATGGCACCTCTCCTCCCCAGGAAATTATTACGCAAATCCTGAGTGAGGCTACCCACCTCCGGATGGTAGAGCTTCAGCGACCCAGAGAAGAGCCGGCAAGCTCCAGACCTAATGAGTCCAGCAAAAAGAAACTGCTGTTCACTGTATTCAAAGGGTTCAACGATTAGGAGGATGAGATTGATGGCTATCTGCAGGTAGTGGATGGGAGTGGAAGAGGCAGATTGGGTCACTCTGCTGGTGAGCAAATTGTCGGGGAGGGCCGCGGAGGCCTGCCAAGCTGTACCCACAGAGGAGTGCATGGATTACGAGAGGGTCAAGGAAAGACTTCTCGGGGAAATATGCCATAACCCCGGAGGCACACTGACTGAAGTTCCGCAACCTAAGGCGGAAAGGACGACAGCCATTCGCCGACTGTGCCCATCTGATGGCGAGGGCTGCTGAAAGTTGGATAACCAGCTGCCAGGCGTTTACCCTGGCGGACACTTTACAGCTAATATTGTTGGAACAATTTTATGAACATTCCCCTGTGGCTGGCCAAGATTGGGTCAAGGACCAACGACCCCACACCGTAGAACAGGTGGCCATTCTGGCGGATCAGTACATTGACTTGAGATGGGCGGGACCCCCAGAACCATGACCCACATCCATGGTGTTTTAACCTCCTTCCCAGGAGCCGGGGCGGCATGCTCATCCCGCCCACAACCTCTGCCATTTTGTACCACAGTCAGCGGGGTGGCCCGGAGACAGGGTGTCTGTTGCTACGGATGTGACAAAGTGAGCCATGTGAAGGCGGATTGCCCCAAAACCCTCCCTGGGGTACCTGGGTCTGACCAACCCCAAGGATGCCACAGATGGCCGCCCATTGCCTGGTCACTGAATTTTCCCTGCCTACCCATGGATGGGGTGAGGATAACTTTGGGATTCTCCACGATGTAGATCCTGTGCAAGCAGCCGCAGCTGACAACCGGCTGCATCACCGTCAGGTGGTCTGGGTAAAGGGCCTCCCCGCTCAAGGATTGAGACAATGGGGCTACTATCATGTTGCTTCAGCCCCAGTTGGTGAGCCCCGCAGAGAAAACCGGACAATCACTAGCCGTCCGAGTGACGGGAGGCACAGTATTGCGGATCCCCATGGCCAGAGTGCATCTGGATTGGGGGATGGGAGCCCGAGAAGTGGAAGTAGGGGTAATGAAGAATCTCCCCGCTGAAGTCTTGCTGGGCAACGACCTTGGTTGCCTCATTTCCTCCTTTGTTGCGGATGCTCCCCTGGAACTTTGTCCTGTGACCACCCGGCAGCAAGCACGAATGGCAGCAAGTCCATCCGAAGAAGGGACCCAGGTAAGACACCCTGACATTGACCATCCCATTGACTCCCCAGTGTCCCTGAAATCAACCCCTATTCCCTGGGACTCTCCTCCTGATTTTGCCCAGGAAACCCTCACCGACCCTATCTTAGCCTTCTACAGGACCAGGGCTGGGGCTGATCCTGGAGGGCTGGGAGGGGACAGAATAGAATGGGACCAGGGCTTGTTATATCGAATCACGGAAGGGAGGAACGAGACCCGGGTGCCCAAGCGTCGGTTGTGCCGCAGAAATATCTGCATGACCTGGTACGAATTGGGCAGGACATTCCCCTTGCTGGCCACCTAGGAGTGACCAGGACCCACCACTGTATCACCCAGTCCTTCTTTTGGCCAGGGATCACGGGACACATTAGGCAACACTGCTGGACCTGCGACACCTGTCAGTGGGTTGGCAAGATAGGTGATCACAGCAAAGCCCCTCTACACCTCTTGCCCATTATAGACAAGCCCTTCAGTAGGATAGTCATAGATTTGGTAGACGTGTCCTAGTCTCTTTGAGAAGAAATATATCTTAACAGTAGTAGACTATGTTACCTGGTATCCGGAGACCATTCCCCTGGCAAACATTCATGCAGAGATGGTGGTAGATGCCCTGCTCTGAATCTTTTCCAGGGTAGGCTTTCCCCGGGAGATTATTTCGGACCAGGGGACCCAGTTCACGGCAGAGGTGATCCAGCAACTCTGGAAGCTTTGTGGAATCCGGCCCTTACAAAGTACCCCCTACCATCCCCAGACCAACGGGTTGTGTGAAAGATTTAATGGGACATTGAGGCAGTTGCTTCAGACATTTGCCACCTCTCATAGGGACTGGGAGAAGCACTTACTGCATCTCCTATTTGCCTTTCGAGAAGTGCCCCAGGAAGCCACAGGGGTTCTTTCCCTTTGAGTTAGTCTATGGGAGGAGGTTGCGAGGGCCTGTAGATTTACTCAGAACCCACTGGAAAGGGACGTAGGGGCAGAGGGAACTTCCATAGTAGATTATGTGCTGGCATTCCGGAATCACCTGAAAGACCTCATGGACACCGTCTGGGAGAACCTCCAGGCTACCCAGAGTCAGTAGAGACAGTGGTATGACTGGACCGCCCTAACTTGCATGTTGCTTGTAGGTCAGCAGGTATTAGCCTTCAAACCAGTCAAACAGAATAAGCTACAGGCAGCATGGCAAGGGCCCTATCGAGTAATCAAGCAATTGTGCGACACCACCTACTTGGTTGCTAAATGTTCAGATGAGAGGGTGCAGAAAACCTTTCATGTGAACATGCTGAAAGCATACCAAGCCAGGCCAGAAGAGGTAGCCGCTATTTGTGCCCAGGCTGTGGAAGACACAGTGGGCCTTTTATTGCCGGCACTGCCCGGGTTAAGTAAAGGGAAAGCAGGGGTGGAGGCTGTAAGGGATAGCTAAGCACCTAGAGCCAGCTCAGGTCGAGCAGGCTAAACAAGTACTCCTCCAGCTTCAGGAGATGTTCTCCCCCCTTCCCGGGTACACGACGGCAGCCCTCCATCGAGTAGAAACTCCAGGACAGCGACCATTGCGGCAGGCCGCCTACCGGGTCTCCGAGGCAGTTAGGGAAGGGATGCGCCAGGAAATCCAGGAAATGTTAGACCTGGGAGTCAGTGAGCCATCCAACAGTCCCCGGGCCAACCCAGTTGTCCTAGTCCCCAGGAAGGACGGGGGGTGCTGCGTCAATTACCATAAATTAAACGACAACGTCACCACAGACGCCTACCCTATGTCCCAGGTAGATGAGTTACTAGACTGCATCGCTAGGGCTAACTTCTTGACTACCCTTGACTTGTGTAAAGGATACTGGCAGATTCCGCTGAATCAGGAAGCCATCCCCAAATCGGCCTTCATCACTCCATTTGGCCTGTACCAGTTCAAGGTCATGACATTTGGACTGAAGAATGCTCTGGTCACATTCCATAGGATGATTGACCAGATCCTAGACGGCCTCCAGGAGTATGCCTTCGCATACCTGGACAACGTCGCAATTTTCAGCAACACCTGGGAGGACCACCTGTTCCATGTGGGTGTTGTGCTGGATCGCATCCGGACGGCTGGACTGACCCTAAAACCGGACAAGTGCAGTATAGGGATGTCCGAGGTCCAGCACCTGGGTCACAGGGTGGGAAGCAGGCGCCAGTGGCCAGAGCCAGCTAAAATTGAAGCTGTTGACAACTGGCCCACCCCCCAAACAAAAAAACAGGTCATGGCCTTCCTGGGTACGGCCGGGTACTAACTCTGATTCGTACCCGATTATAGAACGATCTCCAAGCCCCAGACTGACCTGACCAAGAAAAACCTTCCCCGACCGGTCCTGTGGTCCCCAGAATGTGATGCTGCCTTTAACAACCTAAAACGTGCACAGATTTCTGCCCGTGTTGGCAGCTCCTGATCCCACCAAACATTTTTGTGTCCATACAGATGCCTTCATGTTCGGGTTGGGAGCAGTACTGAGCCATGTGGGACCCGACAGCAGCAAGCACCCGGTGGTCTACATTAGTTGGAAGCTCCTGCCCCGGGAAGTGGAGTATGCTGCCGTCGAAAAGGAATGCCTGGAACTGGTCAGGGCACTAAAGAAACTGCAGCCCTACCTATTCGGCCGCTCCTTCACCATACTCACCGACCACAACCCCCTCATCTGGCTCAACAGGGTTTCAGGGGACAACAGTCGGTTACACTGGTGGAGTTTAGCACTGCAGCCCTCCAACTTTACAATTCAGTACCGCCCCGGGAAGCAAAACGGCAATGCCGATGGTCAGTCCAGACAGACTGACTTGGAACATTAAACCCGGACAGCCCCAGGCCGACCCGTGAGGATCTAGCCGGGTCTGCCGGACCACGGGTCAGTGGGGAGCACTGTCACGGGAACTGGCCCAATCTCCCGTGTTTGGCAAACCCTGCATCATTGCCCTGATGGGCACCACACTCCCCTATCCACTGAGGATCTTTGTGTGAGCAGAAAAAACATCCGTTTTCCCCAAGCAGCTGACATTCACTACAAAACTGAGCCGCCATGGTTTCAAGTGTCGGCCAGCCGCTGATTGGTCATTGGAAGGTAAAGGGCCTGCATTGACTTAACATGGGGAGAAGTAGGCCCTTCTCCCATTGGCCCCCCGTTTAAAGGGCACTGTACTGCGGTATGGAAGCCCCCGGCCGCCCTCTGAGTGGCCGCCGACTCTGCGAGGAGTTTAAAGGGACTCCATAGACTTATCATAGGGAAATGTCGGCGGCCACCTGATTGGGTAGTCGGCTTCAGTCGCTCTCGCTCCCATAGGCCGAGGCTTCGAAGTTGTGGCGCCACCAAGTCTATGTCTTTGTGTCCCTGTTTACCCTGCCCATTGTCCCCCACCTAAAGCCCAGCCCTGGCCATTGTGGTATTGTGTATCCCTAAGCAGTCCCATTGTCCCTTAATTTAATTAAGTCTGACCCCTTTGTCCACCGGTCCCAGCCCACTGTTGTGTAGCCCTCAGTATTGTTTGTCATTTTGTTCCATACTGTATAAAAATGTGTTTTTTGTGCCATTAAACAGTTCTGGTTACCCTGACACTAGTTTTGCCTGGTGATTGGGGTACATTGGGGTATGCTGTTGGATTTCCATCTGGCTCGTAAAGGAAGAAGTGACCTTTGACTGGGACACCAAGGCTGGGTGTCTGGTGTATTGTCACAAGTACTTTCTGAGGTTATTTATTAATCTGGGACACAATATTTGGGTTTCTTATTCTGTTTAGACACTTCTCCAGTTAGGATGTCGAATCCAAAGGGACATGGGGCTAGACCTAATGCAAAGGACTCAGGAGAGTTACTGACCCCCCCTTGCTTACTGTTCCTCATGCCAACTGGAGATCACTACAGAGTACACAGGACACTTATGCCCCTCGTGCTCTGGCCCCTACTACACCTCCTGGGCCCTCTAGCCTTGAACAAGAGCCACTCTGGGTCAAGGACTTAAAGTCCTTTATGACATAGTTTCCTCTATCCCTCTAGGGGGTCATCCATTCTTGGAAACCCCCCACCACTTTCAGCTTTGTGGCCCCTAAGGTCCCAGGTATACCTGCCCTCACTGAATCCTCTGTGGAGGATTCTTTTGATTGTGACATGGAGGAAGGGGATTCTACCTATGCTTTTGGCGATCCCTTTGAGGCTGATCCTACACCCTCTGCTGAGGGTCTCATCAAGGAGGTTTTAACTACCCTGCAGGTCACTAATAACCCTGATGAGGGCCTGTCTTCTTCTGACGTCTTTCAAAGGCATAAGTCCTACACAGTGTTTCCACCCAATGCCACTCTGGATCAAGTGATATTGATAAATGGAAGAAGTCAGACAGGCGGCTTTCGATTTCTAAGAGATTCTCTAAGCTGTATCCCTTTTCAGAGGCAGCTTCAGCTGAGTGGGCTTCACCTCCTACAGTTGACCCCGTATTTCCAGACTTTCCAAGTGTAAAGCTCTGCCCCTGCCTGATGCTACAGTGCTTAAAGATATGACTGACAGGAAGCTTGAGGCCATCCTCAAGTCTGACTTTGCTGCCATTGGAGCTGCACTGTGGCCTACTTTGACTTCTGCTTGGGTAACTAGAGCTATTGCCATTTGGGTGAACAAGGAGGACCTTTTAGCCCTCTTCTGCCTTTTCTGTCACTGCTAGATACACATTGTACTGACCTCTCATCTAAGAAGACACTGATTTCTCTCCCCTTTCAGGGCACATCTCTCTTTGGGCCTGAACTGAAGCAGATGATCAGTGTGGCCACTAGAGGCAAGAGCACCCTTTTACCTCAGGTCTCCAAACACCCTAATATGATGAGGAAACAGCATCTTTCGCCCCCATCAAAATGAGATGCAAAGGCAGAATCCGAGCATGTCTTAAACTGGCACCCCGTTCTTAACCACCAAGCCCAGACAGCAGTGGCACTCTAAGCAAGCCACCACCAAGCCCAAGTCTGGCAAGTCTTCCTCTGCATGACTCACAGTATCCTGGTCTGCAATTGCCTGTGGGTGGGTGCCTGCACCATTTTTCAACTGCCTGGGCAGAGTCAGTGGCAGACTAGTGGGTTCTGCAGGTGGTTTCTTAAGGATACAAGATTGCCTTGAAATCCCTTCCTCCCTACAGATTCTTCCAGTCTAGGACTCCTCTGGAAAAGTAGAAAGGAAAGGGAGCGCAAACAGAAAACACCCTCTAAGTTTAGTGGAGGTTCTTGAGATCACATTGCACAACTGAATAAAATATAAAAAATGTATACTTTATTAATAAATGTATAAGAGCAATATAGTGTATGCATTTTCTTATTGGTTAATGGACCTTTAAATAATGATGAGCGCTGGCCCGGCGTCCCATTCTCCAGACGAAGGAGCAAAATATGGCACTGAAACGCGTAGAGCTTACTCCACAGCTACATCATCCAGTCAAACAGCAGATCTTTATCACCACTTTGGGTCAATTAAAATATCCTGTTAACCCTGGAATCCAGGGAATGTTATGGTCAAGGAGGAAATCGCGAGTGATCCTGAAAACACAGACATGGAAGGTCACAACGGGAACACCTGGAAGAATCCGTGAGATCGGGCAGCGAGTAAGGACTTGCGACTACCTCTGTTCAAGGCTCAGTATCTTTGGACATCAAGTAAGGGGCCATCTGTTACCTAAGTCAGCATAACAGCGAGTTGGACTGAGTTATAGATATCATTTATTGATTTTGCTATCTGGAATCTCATCTCTGGCCTCTAGTGGATTGTAACCTCCTCCTCCTGTCTGTCTGTCTCCATCCAGGTAACATTGTTTATATCTTCCTGCTTCTCTCTGTCTAAACTCACACCTCCAATGCCCTGTCTCTCTGATGTGCAAATCTGCTTGAATGGAATCAGCTGTGTTGTATCACATGCCCTAGACCTCACTATTTAAACGTTACTACTTAACAGTGTGCAGGTCCTAAAGTCAAGTCATTAAGTCAGCATAACAGTGGGTTGGACTCAGTTAGACAGAGGTTGGACTTAGGACATACCACTATTCAATAAGAGAGCTACCCTTGCTGTATTCAGACCAAAGAAACATCTATTTTCACCAAACACTGACTTTTGCATCTTCTATCAAAACTGCTGAACACCTGATGCAAAGAAACCAGGATTACCAGGACTGAATTCACAAACTGCACAGTTTAACCACTAATCCACTGATGGGAAAAAAATCCTGACTGATTTAGTCTCCCACTACCATTAACCATTACAACATCTGCCTCTATTGATGAACAACGGATTGCTTAATTTAACCCTGCATTGACTCCTACCCTCACCAAATACTTTACAGTCCTGCAACTGACTCTTCTCACCCTCCCTGGCACCTACACCTGGACTGACCCTTGTTTGCAAAGTCACCAGTACTGTCCTTGAATACAGGCTGTTGCACAAATTTTACTGCCCCACGCATTAACCCCACTATGGCCAAATTAGCTCCTTGCCTTCTCATCACCTTTCTCACCTGCATAAGACTCTCCTCCTCCTGTTTCCACATTAAGAGTCACTCTATTTTCATTGCACCCTCACTTCTTCCCTCACTGCTTCTCTGCTTCCATGAACTTTTCTCATTCCTCCACTCCCTATCACCACCATCTCCTACCCCTGCAAAAAAGCCCCACTGCTTCAACTCACTCCCACCTTATGTCCCTGTCCCTTCTCGCTGCTGGTGACATTTCCCCTTCCATTCTCTCTTGTACCGCAAAACCCACTCACACAAGCAATATCCACAACCTAATATCTGTACCACGTCACCTAACCTCCTCCCCCCCTTTTGTTTTGGTCTCTGGAACTCCCGCTCTGTGTGTATCAAACTAACAGCCGTTCACGATCTGTTAATTTCTCACTCCTTAAACCTCCTGGCCATCACAGAAACTTGGCTCACATCATCAGACACTGCCTCCACTGCTGCACTCTCACATGGAGGCCTTCAATTCACACATACACCCAGGCCTGGCAACAGACGGGGGGGGGGGGGGGGAGTAGGCATCCTGCTGTCCCCTCGCCATACATTTCTGGTAATCCCACTGTTCCCTCTCTCTCCTTCCCTACATTTGAAGCCCACATACTTTGCCTCTTCTCACCCTTCCCCTTGCGTGTTGCGGTCATATACAGGCCACCTGGTCCTACTATACAATTCCTTGATCACTTCACCTCCTGGCTCCCTCACTTCATGTGCTCTGATGTCCCTACTCTCATCCTGGGTGACTTCAACATCCCTATAGATAATCATAACAGCCCCCCCTGCCCTCAAACTCCTCTCCTTAACAACCTCCTTTGGCCTTTCACAACGGACCAACTCTCCCACGCACAGTGACTGTCACTCCCTTGACTTGATTTTCATTAACCTCTGCTCGGTCTCCAACTTCTCTAATATCCCCTTACCCCTCTCTGACCACCACCTCCTCACAGGTATTCTCATCATACCACGCAAACACATCCCCCCCACTGTGATCAAGAGCATTCAGAGAAATCTGCATACTCTTGATCCACAACAATTTTCCACATCCCTGCAACCTCATCCTCACTCTTACTTGCCCATACAAAACTACTGCTCTCTATAACAGCACTCTCACAACAGCCCTTGACACAGCTGCACCTGCAACTCCACGCCACCCAAGCACAACCCCACTACAACCTTGGCACACAAGACAACACGATACTTCCAAAGGTGCTCACGTACTGCTGAAAGGTACTGGAGTAAATCAATCTCCACAGCTGACTTCATATACTACAAATTCATTCTCCGTTCATATAGGTCTGCCCTCTCCCTGGCCAAACA
Source organism: Rhinophrynus dorsalis (assembly GCA_037306005.1). Lineage (NCBI taxonomy): Eukaryota > Metazoa > Chordata > Amphibia > Anura > Rhinophrynidae > Rhinophrynus > Rhinophrynus dorsalis. The sequence goes on from CM074724.1 coordinate 190,942,507, forward strand.
GTCATACTTTTCCGCTCTAATTTCTAATCTTTCCTCTAACCCGAAATGCCTTTTTTCAACCTTCAAATCTCTTCTACACCCACCAATACTAACACCTTCCACTAACTTCTCTGCCCAAGATCTTGCCAACCACTTCAAGGACAAGTGACAGACATGACATTTTATTACTCCCACCTCCACCCAGCCAGCCTAGCCCTGTCGCCTCTTCCACATACACACTAAGCTCCTTTTCACCCGTTACCGAGGACGAAGTTTCCCTTCTCACTCGATCAAACCTAACCACATGCCCTCTCAACCCAATCCCATCTCACTCAAGAGCTTTCCCCAACTAACTCCAGTCCTTGCACTAATCAGAGGCATCCTAAAGAAACCCTCCCTGGACCCAAACTCACTGTCAAATTAGCGGCCAATTTCCCGTTAGCCTCCAAGCTCCTTGAGCGTCTCTCATACAACTTGCTCACTAAATTCCTCTGCTCCCATTCCCTGCTAGATCCCTTGCAATCTGGATTCCGCCCTCATCACTCCACTGAGACTGCCCTCACTAAAGTGGCCAATGATTTGCTCTCTGCCAAGTCAAAAGGCTACTACTCCCTACTCATTCTCTTGGACCTGTCAGTTGCCTTTGACACAGTAGATCACCCACTCCTCACTGCACTCTCCTGGTTTTCATCTTATCTCTGCAACCGCTCCTTCAGTGTTTCCTACTCTGGCTTCACTTCCCCACCCATCCCACTGTCTGTTGGAGTGCCTCAGAGGTCTGTTCTGGGACCCTTGCTCTTCTCAATCTACACTGCGTTCCTTGGAAAACTAATAAACTCTTTTGGGTTTCACCACCATCTCTATGCTGATGATACTCAAATATATCTTTCCTCCCCTGACCGCTCCCCTTCCCTCCTGTCCCTAGTATCCGACTGTCTGTCTGCTGTGTCTTCCTGGATGTCCTCCCATCAACTCAAACTTAACCTCGGCAAAACTGAACTAATTATCTTCCCTCCCTCTACAACCAGTCTTGCCCCAGAAATTATCCTCACTGTTAACAACAATACCATCACACCAACCCCCCTACAGCTCATTGCCTGGAGGTCACATTTGATTCTGCCCTATCCTTCATTCCTCACATCTAGCTATACAAATATATTCTTTGGAGAAGGCGCTAGATGGTAATATATTTACTCAGGTGCCTCTTCTTACAAGAGCTTAATTCGGCAAGAATCCAAGTATAAATATTTTCAGGGAGATTCAATGGCGCCTTCAACTCCCAGGGTGTTGCAACCCGCTAAAATATTTTCACGCCACAACCAAAGGGTAGATCATGTCACTTTTAAAATTTGAGTTTGGCGCTTGTGGACTCCACACAGCCCTGGAACTCTCAGGGTTTTGACACAAGGTGAAAGACCAAATTCTTTTGGCCTTTCACCTTGAGTCAAAATCCTGAGCGTTCCAGGGCTTTCTGGAGTCCACAAGCGCCAAATTCAAATTTTAAAGTAACAGGACCATTCCTCACATCCAGTCAATCTCCAAATAATGCTGCCACCACCTCCGCAACATCTCTAGAATCCGACCCTCTCTCACACAAGACGCTACCAAAATTCTAATCCAAACACTCATCATGTCCCGTCTTGACTACTGTAACCCATTACTAATTTGCCTTCCCCTAACCCAACTAACCCCACTACAGTCCATAATGAACTCTGCTGCAAGACCAATCTACCTCGCTCATCAATTCTCTGACACCAAACCCCTCTGTCAATCCCTACACTGGCTCCCATTAGCATACAGAATTAAATAAAAAAAATTCTGGTGCTAGCATATAGAGCCATCACTAACACCGCACCACCCTATATTTCATCTCTCATTTCCAAATACACTCCCTCCTGCCATCTTCGCTCTGCACATGACCTTCTGCTCTCCAAAGCTCTTATCACATCCTCCCACTCCTGCCTATAGGACTCCTCCCTTGCTGCACCTCAACTCTGGAACTCCCTCCCCCGCCCAATCAGACTCTCCCCCAGCCTTCAAATCTTCAGATGCTCCCTGAAAACTCACCTCTTCAGGGAAGCCTATCAACTGCCTCCATAAACACTATCCCCAATAATCACCCCCTTGCCTGAACCACTGCACTCACCAGCACTTCTCACTCCCACCCACTGACTGGCAGTTCCTGTGGCAAGAGGCACTTCAATAGCACTTATTCCCTTTTTTCAAACCCACCTTCCTCTAGATTGTAAGCTCTCATGAGCAGGGCCCTCTGATCCTTCTGCTCTCCACATTTGATTGTACTATTTAATACCTCTGTATGTCTATTCCCAATTGTAAAATGCTGCTGAATTAGTTGGCGCTATATAAATAAAGAATAAGTGGTTCTATTGTAACTCTGTTTACCCATTTAAACTACAGAGTGTGTCAACACAACCGAATACAGGGTCCAGTCACAAAAACCTGCAGTAATTTTAAGTAGCATGAACTTTGAACCAGGGTGGTTCACTATTAGTTTTATGGTCTCATTTAGCTTATTTTAATACTACTTTAAATGCATTAAGCTCTTTTATATATCTTGTTGAGTTCAGTTTTAATTAGGGTTTTAGACTTTCATTGAGTTTAATTTTTCTCTATGAATCAGCCTACTATATTGCTCTTATACATTTATTAATGAAGTATTAATTTTTTATATTCTATTCAGTTGTGCGTTTTGATCTTGATAACCTCCAATACTACACTTAGAGAGTGTTTTCTGTTTGCGCTTCCCCATCCTTTCTTCTTTTGCATATTATCGCCATTTGGATCTGAGGCAATTTGGGGATACAGCTGCACCGTTGAACCCTGATATTAGTGGGGTGACTGGGCCACTTTGCTCTTTTTTTTTTTTTTTTTGGATGATTAGGTTTACTTTTTATTGTGAACAACCAATTACTTACTGGTTTGTGTGATTTTCGATCTTATCAGGGTTGTGGAATTTATATCGCCTGCCGCCCGGGACATGTAGTTCCGGGCCACCGGGCAGGTAAATATTTCTAACATTTAGCCCTGCTTCAGACAAGCAGAGCCGGACCGACAGCCCCCCTGCTTTTCAGGATACAGTTCTAATCTCTTTTCACTGCTGCGCGGCAGCCTGAGGAGGAAGTGATGACAGATCACTTCCTCACAGCATTCATGAAGCCACCCGGGTGTATATATGGCCATACAATGCATGGGTATGCTGTAAAACAGATCTATTTGTACACCTGGACCAACACTGAGAACAGTACTCTAACAACCGTCAACATTAAATAAATCGTCTCCTGAACCAATGTGCAACAGCAATATTCATAACCATTAGGATTTTCTTGCAAAAGGAAGGTAATGTAATGGATTTTTTGTTGGGAGATGCTACTATTCATTTATAATTGATTTTACAGTATTTTATAATAATGCTGTAATTTTATAGTATTGCTGTTAAAATAGTATTGCTGTTAAAATATATTTTTATGGATCGGGTGAACAGTCGCCATTACAGACGTATATCTGTTTATCTGCTCGCCTCCTCGGGTCAAGCCAGGGCTTGGTGGATGCTGCAGTGCTTAAAGACCAGTTGATAAGAAGCCTTACTTCTTTCCTTAAGGCCAATTTTGTACCGACTGGGACATCAGGCCTATTTCTTCCTTTGCTTGGGTCAGTTGGGCCATTGCTATGTGGGGTGAGCAGCTGTCAGAAGCTGTGCATGTTGACGTGCTTGAGGAAGACCTGTTGGTGTTGGTGGCCAATATCATGGAAAGCCTATATCACTGATACTTTGTTTTCTGTGACAAAATTCTCTGCTTTTTCTTTCTCTGTGTCTGGCCTTGTGGCTCAAGATTTTGGTCTGTGGACCCATCTTCTAAGAAGTCACTTGTGTCCTTTCCTTTTTAGAGCAAAGCTCTATTTGGGCCTGACCTGAAAGAGCTAATTAGCGATGCAACTGGTGGCAAGAGCACGCTGTTGCCTCAACTTTCCAACAAGCAGTTCTTTATTGCAAGGAAAATCCTGGTCTGTCCTTACCTGTCCTTTTTCACCTTTTTTGAGATTCCTGGGCATCCTCTGTGACTGACCGGTGGATTTGTGGGTGGTATCAGAAGGGTACTACATAGATTTCAGATTTCTTCATCCATATAGCTGCTTTTCCTCAAAGGTTCCTCGAAACCAAGAAAAAAACAAGACTGTTGTAAGAAGCCATTGCCACTGTGCTGGAAAAACAGGTTATGGTGCCTGTCCCAGCCCAAGATTGCTTTACAGGTTTTTATTCAAACCTTTATGTAATTTCCAAGAAAGATGGTGCCTTCTTGTCCCATCCTGGATCTGAAGTGCTTCAACCAGTACGTGTTTGCTACGTACTTCAAGATGCATCGCAGCAATATGCACAGGGGAGTACCTTGCATCTCTGGATCATTAGATCACGTACCTACATGTCCTGTTCCATCTGGACAGCCAATGCTACCTGTTTTGCTTTTCTGCTCCAATCATAACCAGTTCACTACTTTGCAGATGGCCAAGCTTCAGCTCTCAGAATTTTTACAAAGATCATGGCAGCCTTGGCCACGGACATTCATGAATTTCTCTGACTCAATATTTGGACGATTTCCATCTCAAACCTCCTTCAGAAGAACTCTTGGATTGCCACATCCAAGAGTGCACCCACATTTTGGTACATTATGGCTGGATTCATAATCTCAAAAAAGTCTTCTCCCAACTCATCCCAGGTTTTGGTATTCCTGGGTATGAAGTTTGACACCTTTGAAGGGAGGGCCTTTCAAACAGAGGAGAAGATGTAGGTTCTGTCCCAGGACACGTCTCAGGCACTGGAGTGGCAGTCAGCCCCAATCAAAGACTACATGAGTGTCCTGGGTTACCTGGTCTCCGCACTGGAAGCGGTTCCCTACTCACAGTTCCAATCCTATAGCAGGTGGACCGGGGAGGAGAGCCTACTGTCAATCAACGTTCTTTAGCTCAGAGTGATCCGACTGGCTCTGTTTCATTGGTCCCAGGTTCTCATGGGAATTCTGGTGATAGTGGAATTGGACAACACCATGGCCTTGGCATACATCATTTACCAAGGGGGAGCCTTCAGCGAGATAGCTTGGAAGGAGGTAAAGGATCTCCTCACTTGAGCTGAAGCTCATGTTCCTGCCATCTCAGTCATACACATTCCAGAAGTGGACAATGTGCTGGCAGACTTTCTCAGTCAAGATATAGATCCAGGAAATTAGAAGCTCCATCCAGTGGTGGTCTATTTGCTAGGTCAATATTAGTGAGTTCCACCAATAAACTTAATGGCAACCGAGGAGAACAGGAAGGTTCCAATGTTCTGTGCTCACATGAAGGGTCCTCCGGCTTTTGCAGTGATGCAATGTTCAGAGGATAGCTGAGCTGCAAGCTATGTCTTGCAATTCTCCTTAAAATGATACGGCTTTCCATTGTACTTTTCTGGCGTTTCTCCCTAAGGTAGTCTCAGAATTTCACATCAGTCAGGAGATTTTTGTGGCATCTCCACCTGTTGCACATTATGCATTGCCTTACATTTTTGAATGCCTTTCCGTAAGGCTGGCTCTTTTATCTTTGAGGGGTCCTAAGGTGGGTCAGGCTGCGTCTAGGATAAAAATTGCCTCTTAGGTTAAAGGGACAGTAATGTCCCAGAAAAAAATATTTATCATTTTGTAGGGTGTAAAAAGTTTAATTGAATGCAAAAAAACCATATCTCTCAAACCGCTATGGTTTGAGAGATATTAACTGACAAAGTTTCCCCCTCCCCTTTCCCTGACATCAGCACTGTGCTGACTTCAGGGGAATCCTGTCCAGGGAGCAACTGGCGGCTCTGTAGCAGAGCCACAGTCGCGTTATTTAAAACAAATTACTTCTTAGGAATGGTCTACAAAGTGTGCCTAGTTTGCATGCACCCTTTGAAGACCATTCGAAAGAAGTAATTTGTTTTAAATAACTCTATTGTGGCTCTGCTGAAGAGCCTCTTTGTGTCGCCGACACGGATCTCCTGCTTTCAGCTTTACAGTTGAAAGCAGGAAACATGAAACTTTCAATGGGAATATCTCTCAAATCATAGCGGTTTGAGAGAGAGGGTTTTTTTGCATTCAGTTCAACTTTTTAACCCCTTCACGGCCACGGTCCTGGGAAGTAACCTTCCCATAAGGACCGATTTGAAGAATCCGGCGTTCCGGTACACGTGACGTGTACCGGCACGCCACGCTGGGGACTGAGATTTCAATTTCACTCCCCGTTTTTACTTACAGCGCTCCCAAGAGGAGCGCTTTAAGTAAAGGAGTGCTGTACGTAAAATGTACGTGACGTGCTATGACCATCAGCGGTCCTTAACGCAAAAACCACGTGGCGGTCCTAGCGCAGCACGCGGTTGTTAAGGGGTTAAGGAGTACAAAATGATAAATATTTTTGTTGGGACATTACTAACACTTTTTAAAGCTACCATACACCAAGAGTATGAGATTAGGAAGAAACGGGTTCCCTTCAAGAGTGCATTCCACCAGGTCTGTGGGTGCTTTATGGGCCTACAAAAACCATGCCTCGGCTGAACAGATGTGCAAGGCTGTATCTTGGTCCTCCTTGCATACTTTCACCAAGCACTACTGTGTCAATGCCTTGGCTGAGGCCAGCTTTGGCCAGAAGGTCTTTCAGGCAGTTATTTAAAGATCTCTCGCTCCTTCTTTTCTCTGTCAGTTGTTGTTCAGTAGTTCCCCCTGAATCTGGGACACTTTGGTATATCCCCCATGGTACCTGTGTTCCCTATTGGACCTAAGAGAAAATAGGATTTTGGTATTTTTAACCGTTAAATCCTTATCTCTGTCATCCAATACAGGTTACTGGTAACTTTGAGTAGGCGATCCTCCCCTTTAATTGTACACAGGAACAATTCTAGGATTGCATGCAGGGGGTGGAGCCTACCTTCCCTTCTTGGCTGCAGTTAGCCAACCAGCTCCAGAAATATTTATTCCTTGGTGAAGACACAGGCAAGAGAACAGTTCTGCTATAGTTTTAGAAATGTTTTTTTTTCTGTTAGAAATGGAATACCACCATCCGGTTCAGGTTTCTAGTGAGTTGGGGGACTCAGGGGACTTCGGGCACTGTTGGGGCACTTTTTTCTGGGAAAACTACATTTCACATGAGTGCTTGCTTCGTGCGATCATTTCTGATTGGCTCCCACCGCTGCAGCCATTTTGTGCTATTTCCAGAATGAGTATCCTACGCAGGGCTTGGACTCTCCTCTGCTGATTAACCCTTCTCCTGCTAGATAAGTCTATTTTACCAATTTCTGAGGTGAAACTTTAATCATACACACTGTAATTGGATTATTTCTTATACATTAAGGTTATTAACATTGTGAGAATGTCTATACCGTTAGAGCTTGGGGCCAGACCTAAGACTAAGAATGCTGGAGTCTCTGTATCCCCCTTTGAGCATTGCTCTTCCTGTCATTCAAGGTTTCCTAGAGAATTCTCAGGTCATTTATGCCCAGCATGTTTTGATGTCCCTGAGAGTCTCCCAGGGACCTCCAACCATGCATTAGAGCCAGTTTGGGTGCAAGAGTTCAAGGCCGTTACTAGGGACCTTGGGTCTACATTGCAACTCTTTCCATCCCAGTTACAGGGGGTCTTCCATTCCTGGCAGGCCCCCTCCTCCATCAAGTCTTCCCTGCCAAAACCACAGGCAATACCTGACGTATCAGATTCCTCTGAGGAGGAACTGCTGGTGGATTCAGATGTTGAGGAATGTTCTGCTGTGGGCTCCTCTCAGTTTTTTGGGGATCCCTTTGAGGCTGACCCTGAGCCCTTGGCTGAGGGCCTGATCAGGGCTGTTTTGACTACCTTAAACATTCCCTTAGTTGAGGAGGTTCCTTCTGATCCCTCCAATGTATTTCAGGAGCCTAAAAAGCCCCTTACTTTCCACCTAACCCCACTCTTGACTGCCTTGTGTCCGAGGAGTGGAAATCTCCGGACAGAAAACCTTCTGTGTCCAAGAAATTTGCCAAGCATTATCCCTTCTCTGAGGCAGCGCTTGCTCAGTGGGTTCATCCTCCTAAAGTGGATGCTTCTAATTCCAGGCTACCTAAGTCTACACCTTGCCAGTTTCTGATGCATCTGCTCTGAAAGACTGGACTGACAAGAAATTTGAGGTCTCTATCAAGTCCATTTTTGCCACTGCTGGTACTGCCATGTGTCCAGCATTCGCTGCAGCATTGGTAAACCGGGCCATTGCGGTCTGGACTGAACAGCTCACTCTGGCTGTCCGTCAGGGTGCTCTTTCTTTGGATATGTTGTGCCTTCTTGCCAACATTTCTGAGGCACAGCACTATGTTTCTGCTGCCTTATTTGATGCCATCCGTTTGATGGCTAGGGTTTCCACCATGTCAGTGGTTGCCAGACAGGCTCTTTGGCTCAAGATCTCGTCTGCTGACACTGCTTCCGAGAGAGCGTTGCTCTCCTTACCTTTCCAAGGTACTTCATTATTTGGGCCAGATCTTAAAGATCTGATTAGTGAGGCTACAGGGGGTAAAAGTACCCTTCTGCCCTTGATCCCCAGGAAGAAAGCGCCAATTAAGCGTAATAGGTATTTTCGTTCCTTTCAGACCGAGACATGTCCTGTGAACCGGACGGTTGCCTTAGAACCGCGTGCCTCCTCCAAGCCCAAACAGCAGTGGAAGCCCAAGGTCTCCTCCAAGCCCAAGGCTTCCAAACCTTCTTCGACATGACTCGCTGAACCCAGGGCCCCACTCTGGTGTGGGTGGCCATCTGCGTCACTACCACAGCATCTTGGAGGATTCAGTGGTGGACCCGTGGGTTTTACAGGAGGTGATTGAAGGATACGGATCCCTTTTGTCTCTCTTCCTCCTTTTCACTTTTTTTCCTTCTCATACACCTCAGGGCGCAGAGAAACGCCGTCTGCTCAACGGTGCTATTCAGGCTCTTCTAGACAAGGATTTTCTAGAGCCTGTTCCAGTTCAGGACAGAGGTATGGGTTTTTACGCAAACCTCTTTGTGGTATCCAAGACGGGTGGCGGTTGCCATCCCATTTTGGACTTGAATTATCTCAATTCCTTTGTGATCAGGACTCTTTATCAGCAGGAGTCCCTAAGGATGGTGATTGCTGCTATGTCCCTGGGGGAATTCCTTGCCTCTCTGGATCTTTAGGATGCGTATCTATACATCGCCATTCATCCAGAGAGCCTGCAGTATCTCAGATTTGCCTGCGATCAAGGGCACTTTCCGTTTTCAGCTCTTCCTTTTTGGTCTGACTACAGCTCCTCAGGTCTTCAACCGTGTCCTGGGAACTTTAGTATCCATCCTCCACCGGGACGGCATCAGAGTTACTCCATTCATGGACAACCTGCTTCTGAAGGCCCCCCTCTGCGGAACTTCTTCATCAGCAGGTCCAGGACTGCATTCATGCTCTCATTCATCACGGGTGGATCATTGATATGGAAAAGTCAGATCTTGTCCCATCCCAGCGTCTGGTCTTCCTGGGCCTTCTCTTCGACTCTCAGAAGAGTATGGTGTTTCTCACAGACGAGGTCGCTCACCAGATAGCCCACAGGGTTTCTGCTGTTCTGGCTTAAGATCCAGTTCCATCCAAGAAGCTGTCCTCTCTAGTGGGAAGTTCATTTTCACCATAGAAGTGGTCCCATTTGCCATGGCTCACACCAGTGAACTCCAGCGGTTTGTGATCCAGGTGTGCAGGGGTCAGCCGGACCTTCTGAAGATGTCTGTATCCCTCCCTCTTCATGTGGAACTGAGTTTGTTGTGGTGGCTCGACCTCTCCAATCTGCTGAAGGACAAGTCCTTCCTGGTATCCTTCTGGACCACGGTAATGACGGATTCCAGCCTCTTCCCCTGGGGAGCGGTCCTGGGTTGCGTGAGTGCTCAGGGTCAGTGGTCTCTGGAGGAATCTCTCCTTCCCATCAACGTGTTGGATCTTTGGGCGATATTTCATGCCCTTCGTCATTGGACATCTCAGCTGGTAGATTGTCCAGTCCAACAATGATATGGCCGTGACTTACATGAACAAGCAGGGCGGAACAAGAAGTCTCGCCACTTGGTTAGAGGTCAAGGCTATTTTGTCCTGGGCAGAAGAACACGTTCCTGACATATCTGCAGTACACATTCCTGGCGTAGACACTGTCATGGCGGACTTCCTCAGTCGACACACAGTGAACAGCAGGGAGTGGGAGCTACAACCAGAGGTGTTCGCCCTCATTGTTCAGAAGTGGGGTCTTCTCTACATCGACCTGATGACGACAAGACACAACAGGAAGGTTCCGAGGTTCTGCTCTTGGTGGAGGGACCCTCTAGCTCTGGCAGTGAATCCAATGTCCATTCCTTGGTTGTTTCCTCTGGCCTACATCTTTCCTCCCCTCCCAACATTGCACAGGGTGTTACGAAAACTGGAGCGCTGTCCAGTCATTTTGATTGCTCCTTACTGGCCTCACCAAGCTTGGTTTCCGGAGCTTTTGGATCTGTCACTGGCGGAGCCATTCCGGCTCCCTTACCGTCCAGGGTTACCTGTGGAAGGAGGATGTTCATTGGCTAGCTTTGATGGCTTGGAAACTGAATCTTCAATATTGAAGAAGGGTTTTTCTTCTGGTGTGGTGGCTACTATGCACAGTGCCTTCAAGAATCCCGCTCCTCCATGGGATCTTAACTTGGTTTTGGGCGTTCTTCAGCGCCCTCCATTTGAGTCTCTGGCTACTATTCCTCTACGCCTGTTGACATTGAAAATGGCTTTTCTCCTGGTGATCGTGTCCGTTCGCCGTGTCGCGGAGTTACATGCGCTATCCTGTAAACCACCCTATTTGGTGTTTCACAAATACAAGGCGGGGCTTTGCACTTCTCAGGAGTTTCTCCAGAAGGTGGTTTTTGAGTTCCACATCAATCAGGAGATTGTGGTGCCTTCTTTCTGCCCTGACCCCACCTCTGACAAGGAGAGGGATCTTCACTTGTTAGATGTGGTGCGTTGTCTCAAGTTTTATATACATCGCACTGAGTCGATCAGGCATTCTGATGTGCTGTTCGTCATTCCTGAGGGTCCCAGGGCAGGAAGATCTACATCCAAAGTGACTATTGCATCCTGGATCAAGTCCAACATTCATAAGGCTTACGAGCTGAAGAAGAAGCCTGTTCCCTTTTGAGTCACGGGTCATTCTACAAGATCTATTGGGGCCTCTTGGGCTTACAAGAATCAGGCTTATGCTGATCAGTTGTGCAAGGGTGCCACTTGGTCGTCTGTGCACACCATTTCGAAGCACTACCGTGTTGATGTGCTGGCCATCGGCTGACTCCAGCTTTGGGAGAAAAATCCCGGAGGCAGTCTTGCCTGACTAGGATTTCCTTCGGTTCTTGGTGCTTCCTTCTCTTTTGAGCCCCGTTGGTTCTAGTTCAGTGTGCTGTGTAACAGTTGGGGTGTTCTTACCCCTGTTCAGTGTCCGTTGACACTTCATTGTTTTGTTGGGCTGTCTCTGATCTCATGGTTCATATCTGCTCTTGTGACTTTGGGGGCCTTGCGCCTGGTCCTTTCCTTACTTCCTGCCTCTGGGAAGCTCAATGGTTGGACATCTCAAAGTTACCAGCAACCTGTATTGGATGACAGAGAAAAGAGGATTTTAGTCTTACCTGTTAAATCCTTTTCTCTTATTCCATACAGGTTACTGGTCTCCCACCCTGTCAAGGGACCATGCTTGGCTCTCCTGTGGCAGACCGTGAGGGTCCTTCAGGGTCATGCTCACAGGAGTCTTCCTTTCCTACCACTATCTAGTCAATAGTTAGTGTCTCAAATCTTTCTGGAGCTGGTTGGCTAGCTGCAGCCAAGGAGGGAAGGGAGGCTCCACCCCTGCATACAATTCTAGAATTGTTCCTGCCTACAATTAAAGGGGCGGATCACTTACCCAAAGTCACCAGTAACCTGTATGGACTAAGAGAAAATGATTTAACAGGTAAGACTAAAATCCTCTTTTCTCTTTAGTCCATATGGAACACAGGTCTACCACCCAGGGAAAACTTCCTGTGTTGCTTCCCTAGCAAAGGAGTACTCTTAGGCTCTTAGTTTTGGGATATTTTCTTCTTACCTGCTTTGTTCTTTTGCTGTGGCTATTGTCACATGAATTCTGGGAAGTAGGCAAGGGGGTTGAGCTTGTGCCAGAGGAAGGAGTTTCTTCCACAAAGACCTTTACTTTTATGATGCTCCCTGCCTTCCAGGAGGACTTAACCCAATGATGCCTGAGTTCCATATGGGCTAAAGACAAAATGATTAAACAGGTAAGAACACTAAAATCCTATGTTATGACCGTGGCAAAATATGTAATTATGTATGTAATTTTGTAATTTTTTATTTTTTTTAATTGTGACATCATAGCTTGTCACTCAGTACAAAATTTAGTTTTGCAAGGTTCCATAAAAAAGTTGGATTAGTTCTGAAAAAAAAAAAAAAATCTCCAGCTTTATAATCCACTTTTTACTCATCAACTGTGTTATGCATCTTGTAAAGCTGAAATATTGTGAAAAATGCTAGCGTTTAAAGTGACTTCCCTTCTTGATAATCCATTTATCTATGTTTAAAAGTTAGCAGTAAGACTGCTAACTTTAGTTGCCTTTGTCAAAACTCCCTTATTTTGTAACAACCAGCAATGAATGAAGAACACTAGGTGGTGAAATATAAAACATCAGTGGAAGATAGCTGTTTATTTGTATATGTATCTTTATTTTCTGATTTGACTTGCATGTAACATTGGAGGTGCACTTAGAATCGGCTATTCCTCTCTTTCACAGGTAATGGAACATTTTCCAAGTAGAATTTCATCTCCAAACATCACACTGCAAATTGCCCTATCGAAAATTGGCCTAATGGAATAACCAGGATTACGGCAAGGAGTGAGATAGCTGCAAGACTTTGTCTGCTCCTCTCATCCTCTAAAGAAGGAGGGGATGCTTCACAGCCTCAGAATCAAGAAGGAAAGACTCAGTCCTCTATCACATTCCCTTTCTTGTTGTATTCCATTGCACATCTACATCTGGCTGAGTTTTAGTGGTTAGCCCTTTCTCTTTCATACCCTCCTATACATCTGATCTCCCTTTCACATTGCAGCCTTTGTTTCTCAAATTTTCTCCCAGCACTGTGTGGGGCTATGCTGCAGTCCCCAAGCTCCTATCCCCATCTCCACTATGCCTACAGGAACTGTAAAGTCATTCAAGCCCAGCAAGTATATTCCTGCTACTGCAGCAACTGTTTTCCTGGTGGGATCCACGACTCTTTTCTTCGCTTTCACGTGAGTCATGGTTGCATGCTTTTTTGATTTAAAAAAAGGGACATCCAATACTTTATTATTATATTCTACTTAAAGCGGAACTACCATTTATTATAAACAATGCACCAAATAATTACCCATCTGGCGACTAGCTGCTCAGTAGCGTTAGTCCCCAGAATTATTACTGCATTCATGAGATTTATAGACTGCTCCGGGAATGACAAGCAGGAAACCGTGCATACATCTTTCCATAGTGACTCCTGTGCGGTCAGTCCCTTTTGGAGCTGAAAAGGCCTCTAGCAAAGCCTCCTAGAGCAGGCTGGGACTGACAGCACAGGTGCACAGATGTCACTATGTAAAGATGTCTGCGCGGTTTCCTGCCTGTCATTCCCGGAGCAGTCTATAAATCTCATGAACACGATAATAATTCTGGTGAATAGTGCTACTGAGCAGCTAGTGGCCAGATGGGTAATTATTTGGTGCATTGTTTAACCTCTTAAGGACCAGCAGTCCCGGGGTGTGTGGTCCTTTAAGGACCAGTTAGGGAATTTCGGTGTGCCGCCCCACGTGACTGATAACGTGTGCCGGCACGCCGAACAAGGGACTGAAAGAGAATTCTCCGGTCTTGGAGCGATCAACTTCAGTCCCCGGTATTACTCACCGCGCTCCTGCAGGAGCACGGTAAGTAAAAGTATGTGAAGTACCAGGACCATCACTGGTCCTTAAGTGCCGGACCAGCGTGAAGGTCCGGGTACGTCACCGGATGTGAAGGGGTTAAATAGATGGTAGTTCCCTTTAAAGTGTTGCAGTTCTGTAATTGCAAATAAGAAAAAAAAAAAAAAATCACACTGGAGGCTCTTCATCTAAATTTATTGTAGATATAATGACTGCTCTCATCAGGAGTATGGTGCTGTCTCTGCAAAATTTAAGAATCAGCTGTGGCAGTTGAGTAGATAGTTAAGGGTGAATTTTCCCCAACACTCCTGTGTCATTGGCACAAGGTGGATGTCATATATTTTTGTGTGCTTACAGTAAAAATCTCATCCAAACTCTTCAGTTTTAACACTTAAGACCTCTGGACGACTAAATGAGCAATAGTGGGCCATCATTGTCCCCCACCAACACAACCTCCCTAGGCAAAAAATAATTCCACTTTCTTACAAAAAAAAAATACAACTTCATTGTAGTAAAGGGTCCACCCTCAGCTATTAATGGATACTTCACTGAGTTTTTTCTTCTCTGTTCTGAGTAGTCCCAAGTGTGTTTGCTTTATCATTGAATGTACTCGTAAATTGTAGCAAATGTCCTTACTTCGAAACCTCATACTTAGTTTTGACAAACTCAAGTTCTTTTTGTAACTAAACTCTTCTAGTTCCTTCATCAATGTTTTGCATGTCTCTGTATTTTTTTCAAGTTCAGTAATGTGTTTTTAAGAACAGGTACCCAAGCCTGCACTCCTTATTTTGATTAGTTCTTTCCAATAATGTATAGAGATGTAGGGTTATCAGAGCATTGTCTCTTGCAACATTTCACTGACCCTGTACAGTATTGTGAAGTATATTGCCTATAATTATTCCTTAATCATTAACATGCCAGAGGGGTGTAGGCTGTATTGCAGATCAATGTGTTACGTACTTTTATGGCACTCAAGGACACCCATATAGTTTTGCATTTAGTGTATGTGTAAGATTCTTGTTTCTGCAGTCCATATTCATAATAGTCACTTACATTAAACCTTGTCTGCTGCTTTTCATCCAACCCTGTATATCCAGTTCTTTCTGCAGAAAAAATAATCATGCTTATGCATTTCCTGTCATGGTTTTGTGTTATTGGCACACATTCACTTGCATCTTTTAAAACAAATTCAAAATCATAAATAGACACGTTAAAGGAGAACTATACTTATAAAAATAAATGTATCTTAATGTGTATAATAGAAGTATTTCATACAGCATGTAAATGTGTTTATATTTCCTTTTCGCCCTCTGTAGAACACAGGCGCTATGGGTAAATTGTCCTGCTCCAGGATCCTGAGCCCTTACACAGAGCTCAATAGTGGTGGAAATTCCTTCCATTCTCCACTTTAACCCCAACAGACATGCTCAGTTTTCAAAGTGTCCTTGTTTGAGACAATCAGGGCAAAGATTCTCTTGGCTTTCTTTTTTTATTTTCAGTACGTAGGGATGTTCAGTCCCCCGTTAAGTTGACTATTATTCCCTGTTCTTCCATGATTTGTATGGACCAGGAATTATTATTATTTACAATGGGGAATAGACATACAGAGGTATTAAATAATACAGTCAAATGTGGAGAGCAGAAGGGTTAGAGGTCCCTGCTCCTGAGAGCTTACAGTCTAGAGAAAGGAAGGTTGGACACAGAAGGAATAAGTGCTGTTGGATATAAATGCCTCCTGCCACATCAGTGGGCGGTTCTTGGTGATAATGTTTATGGAGGTATTTGATAGGCTTCTCTGAAGAGGTGAGTTTTCAGGGAGCGTCTGAAGATCTGAACGCTGGGGGAGAGTCTGATGGGGTGGGGGAGGGAATTTCAGAGCTCTGGTGCAGCACTGGAGAAGTCCTGAAGACAAGGAGTGGGAGGATGTAATAAGAGCAGTGGTGAGGAGAAGGTCATGTGCAGAGTGAAGATGGCGAGTGGGAGTGTATTTGGAAATGAGAGATGAAGTATAGGGAGGTGCGGTGTTAGTGAGGGCTCTAAGTTAGCACCAGCATTTTGAATTTAATTCTGTATGCTACTGGGAGCCAGTGCAGGGATTTGCAGAGGAGATTGGTGTTAGAGAAGCGATGAGTGAGGTAGGTTTGTCTTGCAGCAGAGTTCATTATGGACTGTAGTGGGGTTAGTCGGGTGAGGGGAAGGCCAATTAGTAATGAGTTACAGTAGTCAAGACGGGACATGAGTGTTTGGATTAGAGTTTTAGTAGTGTCTTGGGTGAAAAAGGGTCAGATCCTAGAGATGTTGCGGAGGTGGCATGACTTAGAGATTGACTGGATGTGAGGAATGAAGGATAGGGAGGAGTCAAATGTGACCCCCCAGGCAGTGTGCTCTAGAGGTTGGTGTGATGGTAGTGTTAATGGTGAGGGTAATACCTGGGGTAAGGCTGGTTGTAGAGGGAGGGAAGATAATTAGTTTTGCCAAGATTAGGTTTGAGTTGACGGGAGGACATCCAGGAAGACACAGCAGACAGACAGTCAGATACCTGGGAGAGGAGGAATGGCACCGGGTGGGCACCAGTCCATGGGAGGGGACTCTTGGGAAACATTTAGGCGCACATATCGGGGGTACCCCATTATCCCCCTTCCCACCATAGTAGCACTTGGACAGTGGTGGCTGGAGAGCCACATCATCATTTTCTGTTTTTACACATTGGAATTAATTTTTCTTCTCACAAGGCCTTTTTTTTTTTTTTTTTTTTTTTTTTCTCTTCGTTTTCTCTTCTGTGGAGAGACCCGTGAGGCACATGATCTACAGTTCTCTCAGGTGGCTGAGTCTCCCTCTGGGGACCTTATCTTTATACTACAACAGGCAAATACATGTTTTGTACACATTTTCTGTTTTGTATTTCTCTGTTTGGGGGTTTTCTTTGCTATGTCTGAGCATAATGTTGATATGGGAAAGTCTATGATCCCAGGACTACAATGGTTTCTTCAGTATTCCTTTGTTCATCTTCTCAGCCTAGTCTCTTTAGGGTTTATGGTGGTGCACAGGGCCAGATTATAGGGGAATACCAGCCCTGGCATTTTTTTTTTTTTTTTTTTTTTTTTTAAGGCACCCCATTAGCTGCACTGACATCCCTATCAATGCCCCCTTGTGGTCCCTGTGTGACATGGGAGAGCAGGCGCCAGGATATTATGTCATATCATGGCTCTCTGCATTAACAAGGAACACGAAGGCTGTCATAGAAAGTGCCTGTGCTGGTGGCAACACAGACCTCTCCTTCAAAATATCGTGGGACGGTGAGGTGAGATTCTCTGATTTCCCCCACCGGCCCATGATCTAGCGGCCTGATCACCCGATAGGATAATCCGCCCATGGTGGTGCACATGTTCTGGGCCCTACACAGTCAATTCCAGGCCCCTTTTCCTTTGACCAGGAGTATGCATGGTTTAAAACACTTATTTCCACTATGGCTACTATTTTTACATATACTAATGGGGTCCAGGACTACCTTGCCCACCAAATGATTATTTAAAGGGATAGTAATACTTAAATATTACTAATCCCTATATTGTAGTAATGTTAAAAATAATTTAATTGTCCCCAGTGTCATCTCTCAAACCTTTATACTATCCCTTTAACCCTTATTTTGGGGGGGAGGGGATTTTCCACCTTTTGAAGGAAATTTTTTTGGGAGGAGGGGAAACTGAGGAGGAGGATATTCCTTCCTCCCTTACCCCTGGGGATACAGTGGAGAAAGACCCTGGGTCATCTGTGGATGGTTGCCCTGGAGACCCTTAAAGTGGATCTATAAAGTGGATCTATCGCCTTAATTCAAGTTTGCATATTTGAAAACTGCATTAAAAACTGTTATGTTAACCAGAAGGCCAGCAAACATACAGTTCAGGAGATATTCACAGTTCTTTCATATGCTAATGAATGCTAATTGCGGTGAGTGCTACCTGAGTATGGTTTCATATACTAATTAAGCAAATCACGTATGTTTCATATGCTAATTAAGCCTGGTTTCAATTATGTGTCATGTGCTAATACAGCTTTTTGCAGTACCAGGAAGTGTTTAGTTTCACTTTGTCCAGAAATAAGTGAATATCTACTAAAATGTACATCTGCTGGACTTTTGGTTAACATGACATTAGGGTGACCACGGGTCCCGGAACGTCCGGGACTGTCCCTTATTTCAGGGCTATGTCCCGCGTCCCGGGTCCCCTTCAACCGGGACAATGAAGTGTCCCGGAATGAAGGCAAGCTGCCCTGGATGTCAGCCTGCAAGCGGTGTGTCACATCATGGACATCCAGGGCGGCAATGCAGCTTACCTGGAGGCAAGCACTCTAGTAATACAGAGCGCTGGGAGATGACATCACTCCCAGCGCTCTGCATTACTGGCCATACCGCGCGGGAGCTTCAGCTCTGTGCCGGAGGAGGCATAGAGCACATTCTACGCCGCTAGACCACCAGGGACTTAAGGTATGACGGGGCAACTAGGGTGACCACGTCCCGGAATGGCAGAAGGGAAATGTGGTCACCCTACATGACATATAGGCAGCTTTTAATGCAGTTTTTAATTATGCAAACTTGAATTAAATTGATAGATCTACTTTAAAGTTTCTGAGGTCTCCGATTTGATTTTCTCCTCTGCAGACATTTTTTAGAGGTGCAAAAGTGATTTGGTAGTTCCCCCTTATCTGTCAATTGGCCAAGTGGTTTTTAAGTAATGAAAGCATTAAGAAACTTTCTCTGTTGTCCAATATAGGTTACTGGTAACTTTGGGGAAGGCGATCGCCCCTTTAAGTAGGCAGGAACAATTCTTGAAAAGAAGTGCAGGGTGGAGCCTTCCTTCCCTCCTTAGCTGGTACCCAGCCAATCCCCTCCAGTAAGATTTGTTCCTTGATGAAGCATGGCATGAAAACAGTTCAGCTATAGTTTAAGCTTATTTTTTGTTTTCTGTTAGATATGGAATACCAGCCATTAGGAGGATTACCATTACTAACATTCCCAAGTTGGATAGCTGAGTTTCCAGGTGCTGTTGTGGACCTTCCAGTCCTGAGGGGAAAATCTTGTATAGCATGCTTTTTCCCCAGGAGTTGCCCACTGAGGCTTCTTCTTTATTAATGGTAATCTGAAGACAGAAGACCTGCTAAAAAGGTGAGCAACCCTTTGAGTGCTGAGGTCCACATGTTCCATGCTCCCCCTCCGCACAGGGGTCTCCTTTGGAGTCCCTACTGCATACTCCTGCACTCCTTGGGTTGATCTGTATGTCTGTGTGGTTTGGAGCAATTGGGTTTCTGTGGTAAATTTACCCTTTAACTGCTGGTTTGGGCACTTTTGAGGGGCTTATTGCACTTTTCCTACTGGGTCTAGTGTTCCATCATTTTAGTGTTTGCTGATGCCTTTTGCACTGTTCACACACTTTTTGACTTTTTTGGTTTAGACGCGCTTTACCACATAGACGCCATGCTCCATTCACTTCTATGGGACTTTACATTTTGGGACATATCTCTGCAACTGCTCAATGTAGCGACTTCAGAGACGGCTCATTTTGTTTGTCTGCCCTTGTTCTATCAATCAGTTAATCTTCTGTGTGTGTGTTGGGGGGGCTCGGGGGGCCTTGAGCACTGTTTGAGGTACTTTTAAAGGGAAAACTACATTTCCCATGAGTGCTTTCTTTGCGTGATCATTTCTGATTGGCTTCTGTCATGGACACCATTTTCTGCCTTCCCTTCATGAGTATCCTACGCAGGGCTTAGACTCTTTCTCTCCTCAGCAGATTAACCCTTCGCCTGCCAGATAAGTGAATTTTTGCTATTTCTGGGGTGAAATACTTAATCTTACACGTTGTATTTGTGTTTCCTTATACTTTCAGACGTTAATACCCTGTTAGGATGTCAGACCCGTTGGGACTTGGGGCTAGACCCAGGGCGGATGTTTCTGGGACTTCTTAACTATTGTTCCTCATGCCAAATGGAATATTCAGGACACTTATGCTCTTTATGTACTGTGGGCCCTGTGCTTACACCAGGGCCTTCCAGCCATGAGCTAGAGCCACACTGGGTCAGGGACTTTAGGTCCTCTATGGAGCAGATTCTTCTTCTTCAAGGGGTTCTTCAGTCTTGGATGTCCTCCACTTCACTCAGGCATGTGCCCCCTATGGCACCTGGCATTCCTGACTTGTTTAATTCCTCTGTGGAAAAACCGCTGGAAGTTTCAGAGGGCTCTGTGTGCTCACTTGGGGTTTCCTTCAACCTTGGTGGCCCCTTCAGTGAACTTGACCCTGAACCCTCTGCTGAGGGTCTCATTAAGGCGGTTCTAAACACCATAAAAGTTCATATTACTTCAGAACCTCTGTCTACTTCTGCCGTCCTTCGGGGGCGCAAGAAATTTGGCACATTTTTTGCGCCTCATCCCACTCTTGACCAGATGATCCTGGCTGAGTGGAAGACACCTGTCATGTGTTTGTCTCTGTCTGAGAGACTCTCTAAGCTCTATCCATTTTCTGACTCTGCCTTGGCTCAGTGGGCTACACCTTTTAAGGTTTATGCGTATATTGACAGTTCTTTCCCTTCCTCTGCATCTCCTGCAGTGGATTTCTCGACTCTCACAGACTTAGCTGACAGGGAGCTTGATGATATATTACAGGCTGTGTTCTCTGCCATAGGTGCGTCCTTGCGACCTACTCTGCCCTCTGCATGGGTTATCAGAGGTATTGTTGTTTGGACTGACCAGCTTTCTGATGCTGTCCGTATGGGTGTTTCTAAAGCTAACATTTTGTCACTTTTGGATAATATTTTGATGGCTCAGCGCTATCTTGCTGATGCCCTATCTGATGCTGTAAGGCTTGAGGCTAAGGCCTCTGCCCTTTCTGTAGCTGCTAGGTGCTTCCTTTTTCCAGGGTTCCTCCCTTTTGGGCCCTGAGCTGAAGGACATCATTGGTGAGATTACTGGCAGCCAGAGTGCTTTGTTCCCCTTGTGTAATCCTCAGACGAGAAGGCATCACCCTTTTCTTGCTTCTCCTGATGGAACATAGGAGTCTGTGCAGGTGCTTTCTCAGGCACCGTGTTCTATCCCTATGCCACCACAGCACTGGAGATCAGACGGCTCCTCCACTGAGCCTAGCCTCCTTCGGCAGGATTAGCCGACCCGCATGCACCTGATGGACGCCCTGTTTTTTTTTTTTTTTCTCCTCTTTTCAGCGTTTCTGCAGACATTGTTCCGGACCCGTGTGCTTTGCTGGTGGTTTTCTGAAGGGTATTGGATCGGATCTGTCTGTTTTCCTTCATTGGATCCATTCAGTATCTTTTGGACAAGGAGGATCTGGACCTGGTTCATTACCCTGTACATGGATCAGACTCCTGTTCCACCCTATTTGTGTTTTCCAGGTTGGAGGGCTGCTGCTGTTCTGTTCTGGACCTCAAGGGCCTTGATTGCTTTTGAGTCACGACTTTTTTTTTTTCTCTTTATTGGGTCAATAGAATATAAGATCACAACAATCAATCTGACCTAGTGGTTACAGAGTAAGGTCAGGAAAAGCATACAATAAACTCACAAGAAAGATGAAGATGCGGAGAAGGAGAGCGAAGGAGTCTGGCAAAGAGAGGAGGGGAAGGGGGAGGGAAGGAGGAGGAACGGTAGTTGGAACTGGACGGGATTTAACACAAGCAGACCAGGATGCTAGATCCGAGAACAATATTTCTCTGTCGTCCAATACAGGTTACTGGTAACTCTGGGAGGCGATCTGCCCCTTAGTAGGCAGTTACAATTCTCATAGTGTATGCAGGGGGTGGAGCCTCCATTCCCTCCTTGGCTGCAGCTAGCCAATCTGCTTCAGAAAGATTTGTTCCTCAGTGAAGACAACACCAGGCTGAGAAGAGTTCTGCTATAGTTTTAGAATCTTTTTTATTTTTCTGTTAGATATGGAATACCACCATTAGGCGGATTACCATGACTGACAATGCCCTTAGATGTGGCTAGCTCAGTATCCAGGTGCTTTTTGTGGACCTTAAGCCCTGAGGGGGAAAATCTTGATTCCAAGTGCTTCCCCAGGAGTTACCCACTGAGGTGGTACTTGCTCCATGGTAATCTGAAGACAGAAGATCTGCAGGAAAGGTGAGCTACCCTTTGAGTGCTGCAGGTCCACTTGTCCCACAGTGCCCCTCCCCACAGGGATGTATTCCTGGAGTTCCTATTGCACACTCCTGCACTCATTGGATATGTCTGTTTGGAGCAGGTTTATGTGGAAACTTAACCCTTTAACTGCTGGTTTTGCACTTTATTGGGGGTTTATGGCACTTTTCCTACTGGGTTAATGTTTTCTGGGTATCCTCACATGTTCCATTGATGATTTACACCTTTTTAGGTTGTACTTTAATATTTGTGAAAATTGAGTACTTCGCCTTTAAGGCACGCTTTACCGTATAGACGCCATTGCTCCATTAACCTCTATGGGACTGTACTGTTTGAGACGTATCTCTGCAACCGTTTAACCTAGCGACTTCAGAGAGCGCTCATTTTACTTGTCTTCCCTTGCTCTATCATCCGGTTCATGTTTGTAGTCTGTTGGGGGCTCAGGGTACTGTTTAGGGTACTTTTTGGGAAAAACTACATTTCCCATGAGCACTTGCTTCGCGCCCTTGTTTCTGATTGGCTCCTGCCGCGGCAGCCATTTTGTGAGCGTTTCTGGGCGAGTATCCTACGCAGGGCTTGGACTCGTCTCCTCTTCAGATTAACCCTTCGCCTGCCAGATAAGTTTATTTTAGCGATTTCTGGGGTGAAACTTTAATCCTACACGCTAATTGGGTGATTTATTGTACAGCTGGTTATTTTGACACTGTGAGAATATCTATACCATAGAAGCGGTTCCGTTTGCCATGGCTCATATACCAGGGAACTTCAGAGGTTTCTAATCCTGGTATGCAGGGGTCGGCCGGATCTCCTGGAGAGGTCCCTATCTCTCCCCCTCTTCACGTGAAGCCGAGTCTCTCGTGGTGGCTGAACCTGAACAATCTGCTGAAAGGCAGGCCATTCATGGTGCCTTTTTGGATAACAGTGACGACAGATGCCAGCCTCTCCGGTTGGGGTGTGGTTCTGGGGCACTTGTATGCTCAGGGCCGGTAGACCCAGGAAGAATCTCTCCTTCCCATCAACGTCTTGGAGCTTCGGGTGATATTTCATGCCCTGCGCCACTGGACGTGCCAACTGGAGGATTCCCCAGTCAGGGTCCAGTCAGACAACGCCACAGCGGTAGCCTACATCAACAAGCAAGGTGGCACAAGAAGTCTCACAGCGTGGCTAGAGGTCAAGGCTATTTTGTCCTGGGCAGAGGAGCATGTCCCTGCCTTTTTTGCAGTTCATATTCCTGGTGTAGACAACGTTCTGGCAGACTTCTTCAGTCGACACACAGTGGACAGCAGAGAGTGTTACCTGCATCAAGAGGTGTTCAACCTCATTGTCCAGCTGTTGGGTCTTCTGTGCATCGACCTAATGGCAACAAGACACAACAGGAAGGTTCCAACGTCCTGCTTTCGCTGGGAGGATCGCCTGGCTCTAGCAGTGGATGGCTCGTCGATCCTGTGGAATTTCCCTCTGGCATACCTCTCTCCTCCCATTCCCCTGTTGCATAGGGTGATACGGAAACTGCGACTGGAGCGATGCCCAGTCATTTTGATTGCTCCGTACTGGCCTCAGCAGGCTTGGTTTCTGGAGCTTCTGGATCTCTCAGTGGCCGAACCTCTTCAGCTCCCCTCCCGCCCGGATCTTCTTTTACAGGGTTACCTGTAGAAGGAGGAAGTTCATCGTCTGGCTTTGATGGCTTGGAGATTGAATCCTCCATTTTGAAGAAGGGTTTTTCTTCTGGTGTGGTGGCTACTATGCTTAGTGCCCGTAAGCCGGTTTCCCCTAAGGCCTACCATCGAGTTTGGTCTACCATTCTATCTTGGTGTGCTGATAGGGCCCTGTCTTAGGGCTTTAGGAAGATCAAAATCCTTTCCTTCTTCCAGGATGGTGTGGATAAGGGTCTCAGTCTGAGCTCTCTTAAAGTTCAGACTTCTGCTCTCTGTTTTTCTTTCAGAGGCGCCTTGCTATTCTTCCTGATGTCAAGGTTTTCTTCCAAGGCGTTGCTCATACACGTCCTGTGTTTTAAGACTCTCACTCCTTACTGGGACCTTAACTTTGTTTTGGGCGTCCTTCAGCGCCCTCCCTTTGAGTCCTTGGCCACTATTCCTTTGCGTCTGCTGATGTGGAAGATGGCCTTTCTCCTGGCGATTGTGTCTGTTCGCTGTGTTGCAGAGCTGCATGCCCTGTCTTGTAGGCCACCCTTTTTGGTATTTCACAAGGACAAGACGGAGCTTCGCACTTCGGAAGAGATTCTCCCGAAGGTGGTGTCTGTTTTCCACATTAATCAAGAGATTGTGGTTCCTTCTTTCTGCCCAAGCCCTACTTCTGACAAGGAGAAGGATCTTCACCTGTTGGATGTTGTGTGTTGTCTCAAGTTCTCATTGAGCCACTGAGGCAGTCTGACACTGTTTGTCATGCCTGAAGGTCCCATGGCAGGGAAGCCTGCTTCCAAGGTAACCATTGCTTCTTGGATCAAGTCCACTATGTCGTAAGGCATATGACCTTAGGAAGAAGCCTGTTCCCTTTCAGGTCATGGCTCATTCTACGAGGTCTATTGGGGCATCTTGGGCCTACAAGAATCAGACCTCAGCTGATCAGTTGTGCAAGGCAGCCACTTGGTCATCTGTGCATACTTTCTCAAAACACTACCGTGTGGATGAGCTGGTGCCAGTTTTGGGAGGATGATCCTGGTGGCAGCCTTGCCTGTTTAGGATCTCATTAGTCTCTCAGGACTCTTTCACTTTTGAGCCCTGTTGGCTCTAGTTCAGTGTGCTGTGTAACAGTTCCTGGGGTCTGTTTTACCCCTGTTCAGTGTCCGTTGACACTCTGCGTTTGTTGTTGAGCTATTTATGATCTTTTGGTTCAAGTGGTGCTCTGGTGACTTTGGGGGTAGCCTGCGCCTGGTCCTTGCCTTTCTTCCAGCCCTGGGGAACTTAATGGTTGGACATCCCAAAGTTACCAGTAACCTGTATTGGAAGAAAGAGAAAAGAGGATTTTAGTCTTACCTGTTAAATCCTTTTCTCTTAGTCCATACAGGGTACTGGTCTCCCACCCTGTCAAGGGACCTTGCTTGGCTGTCCTGTGGCAGAACATGGGGGTCCTTTTGGGTTCATGCTCACAGTAGTCTTCCTTTACCTTCTTACTACCTAGTTAATAGTTGGGTTTCAAATCTTACTGGATGGGGATTGGCTAGCTGCAAGCTAAGGAGAGGAGGTAGGCTCCACCCAGCAGTCACTTCTCAGAATTGCTCCTGCCTACTTAAAGGGGCTGATCGCCTACCCAAAGTTACCAGTAACCTGTATGGATTAAGAGAAAATGAATTAACAGGCAAGACTAAAATCCTCTTATAATATATATATATATATATATATATATATATATATATACTAGTTGAACAGCCCATTACACGGGCCACAGTGCCACTGCCACCCGGTCGCGGCGTGTTCACCCGCAGTGGAGACTGCCCGCACCACAGCTGATACAGAGCGGGGAGCTCCAGCTCTCCAGCTCCAGCAAAGTCTAAATAGATCACGTCAACCGCCACTCCCTCATCTATATTATTACTTACTTTTTCATAAAATGCGATCAAGTTCGTTTGACAAGACCTATCTTTCACAAAGCCATGTTGGCTATTGCTAATGATATTCCTGTTCCAGCAGAATTCTTGAATATATTCCCTTAGCAACCTTTCAAACAGCTTCCCTACCACAGATGTCAAGCTTACAGGTCTGTAATTTCCTGGCTGGGACTTTGATCCCTTTTTAAATATGGGCACCACATCTGCTTTATGCCAATCCATGGGCACCATACCAGAAATAAAAGAATCCCTGAAAATCAGATATATCAGTCTGGCCAGGGTCTGGCTTAGCTCTTTAAGTACCCGTGGGTGTATACCATCTGGCCCCGGAGCTTTGTCTACCTTGACACCATTCAATTGTTTTAACACTTTTTCTTGTGTTAGCCAGTCCCATGCTTGCTGTGACTGTTTTGTAAAAGTAGTTTGCAGATTCTTGTCCAATGGGTCTTCCTTGGTAAAAACAGAAGAAAAGAAATTATTTAAAATATCTGCCTTCTCTCTGTCCCCTTTGACCATCTCACCCGTTTCAGATAACAAGGACCCAACATTATCAGACTTTAATTTTTTGCCATTAATGTATTTAAAGAATTTTTTTGGGTTGCTTTTGCTCTCCTTAGCAATATTTTTTTCATTCTCCAGTCTAGCTAATTTAATAGCCTTTTTACAGGTTTTGTTGACATTTTTGTATTCTGCAAATGCCTCTGCTGATCCCTCAGCTTTGTAATGTTTAAATGCCGCTTTCTTGTTATTTATTTCATGGATTACTTTACTGGTTAGCCACATTGGTTTTAATTTACTTCTTTTGTATTTGTTTCCAACAGGGATAAATTTATATGTGTATTTTTGCAATGTTATTTTGAAGGCATTCCACTTACCTTCTGTGTTTTTTCCTGAAAATATTTTATCCCAGTCAACGAGACCAAGGGATGAATTAAACCTGCTAAAGTTGGCCTTTTTAAAATTCAGTGTTTTGGTGGAAGCCATATCAAATTGTTTTTTTGAATTACTCTCAAACGATACCATGTTATGGTCACTATTCCCCAAGTGCTCCCTTACTTGGATGTTAGAGATAAGTTCTTCATTGTCAGTTATTACCAAATCCAGACACGCATTCCCTCTGGTTGAGGTCTGCACTAGTTGTGACAAAAAATTGTCATTCAACAAGTTCAGAAACTTGCTGCTTTTAGCAGACTTAGCTGTTCCATTTTTCCAGTCTATTTCTGGATAATTAAAATCCGCCATAATTATAGTTCTCCCTATTTGGGAAGCCTTTTCTATTTGCATTAATAGCTGTGATTCTTCAAGGTCAGCAATGTTTGGTGGTTT
Source organism: Rhinophrynus dorsalis (assembly GCA_037306005.1). NCBI lineage: Eukaryota > Metazoa > Chordata > Amphibia > Anura > Rhinophrynidae > Rhinophrynus > Rhinophrynus dorsalis. The sequence goes on from CM074724.1 coordinate 190,969,477, forward strand.
ATAACAAATACCCACTAATATTGTCTGGGCAGTTTTATCCCCAGTGACTATTTCAACCCACAGGGATTCCACATGTTCACTACTGTCATCACATATATCTTCCCGCAATTGAGACAATAATGCTGGTTTGATATACAGACAGACCCCACCACCTCTTTTGCTTGACCTATCTTTTCTAAATAACATGTAGCCCTCCAAATTGATTGACCAATCATGTGTGTCATCTCACCATGTTTCTGTTATGCTTATCAAGTCATAGTTTTCAATTTCAGCTACCAGCTCCAGTTCCCCTATTTTACCAGTTAAACTTCTGGCATTTGCAAGCATACAATTTATGCCACTGCTGTGTTCCATTTGTGATTTAGTTTTGATGTGGCTTATAGGCTTCTCCCTATCATCTGTACTAACCCCGCCCCCAGATCCTCCCACCTGGTTATTAACTACATCGCCTTCCTTTTCTATACTATCTATCCCAGTATTTATTGCCCCCCCCTTCCTAGTTTAAAATCTCCTCCAACCGTCTAGTAATCCTCTCCCCAAGCACTTGAGACCCTCTTGCATTCAGGTGCAATCCGTCCCTGCTATAGAGATTGTACCCCAAAGCAAAATCAGCCCTCCTTCTTACACCAAGGCTTCAGCCATGCATTGAGTTCCCTAATCTCCCGCTGTCTCTCTGGCGTAGCGCATGGCACAGGTAGTATCTCTGAGAATACTACCTTGGAGGTCCAGTTCCTAATCTTACTGCCTAAATCCCTAAAATTACCTTTTAGGACTCTCCACCTTCCTCTTCCTTTGTCATTGGTACCAATATGCACCAAGACAGCTGGATCCTCTCCAGCCCCTCCCAATAATCTGTCCACCCTGTCTGCAACATGCCGAACCCGGGCACCCGGGAGACAGCAAACCATTTGGTTGCTGCGATCAGAGCCACAGAGTACCCTATCTGTTCTCCTAATAATGGAGTCCCCTACCACCACAACCTGCCTAGGCTTCACTTTCCTCTGAATCCCCTCTGTGCTAGAGGAGCTGTTCTCCCGGCTGTTAGGGAGAACAGTCTTCTCCAGCAATTCCACTTCTGGGTTTGCCTCCCCAACATCTTCACTTAAATGAGCAAATTTGTTTGGATGGAAAAACTCAGGACTGGCTGCCCTCTTCCTCTTCCCTCCCCCACTGCAACCACTTCTAACTGTCACCCAGCTATGTGCCTGGTTCCCTTCTAGCTGATCTCCTCCCTCTTTGCTAGGTGACCCAGCTAGACTCTGCTCAGTTAGCAAGAAACTCCTCTCAAGGTTGTCAATGTCTCTCAATGTTGCAATATAACTCTCTAGAGCTCCAATATGAGCTTCTAGAAGGGCCACTTGCTCACATTTGCCACAGCAGTATGGACCCTGGAACTGCTGTTCCAAGCATGCATACATATGGCATGATGTTCACTGAGTGAGATCTCCAAACTTGCTCATCTTGTATGGTGCAAATGTGAGTTCCTAAAATGTAAGCAATTAATTTACCTGTGTTCCTCTGACTCCTGTGTTGCACTAACTGCTGTGTTTCACAAACTGTACACTTATTTCAGAGCACTTCGTAAAGAGCACGCTCTATTTGTGAGCAAGCTCTGTGAGTCCTGTACCTAGATTTATACAGGCCTACACAGGGGATTGATCACAAACCCCTCCCTTAATTAATTACACTCACTCCCAGAGAAAAGCACAACCTTTTAAACTTAATTTATGTCTCCTCAGAAAAGAAACTTGCATTGAACAGAATGTCTCATTACATAATTTATGTCTCATTAGGAGACACAATTCCCATTGGGTGATTCAGTGGGGACTTTACTGCTCCCATTGGGTGATTCAATGGGGGCATGTTTATCATACAGGGAGTTGGCCCGCTCCCTCCAGCCCACCTACCACTATCCAACTGACAAAAAAAAATATAGCTGCCACTTTCTCCTGAAGTAGGGGATATCAGTAACTTCTTCTGGTCCTCACACAGTCTCACTCAGGATCATGACCCCACAAACACACCGTTTCACCTCCCACAGATAATTGTAACCCTCCACTCATTCTGTGTCACCTCCCACAGATAACTGTAACCCTCCATACACTCTGTGTCACCTCCCACAGATAATTGTAACCCTCCATACACACTGTTTCACCTCCCACAGATAATTGTAACCCTCCATACACACTGTTTCAGTAGGAGGTTGTAAACACTCAGGGATAAACTTTAATAGCAACTCTTTTATTTAACGCTTTTCATCTCTTCAGTCACCTCACTAACTGTTTTCAATTGCCACTCCTCCACTTCCTGATTCCCGCCCTTTCTTCTTAAAGGAAGAGAGATGCTTTGCTGTATGTTACAGAGGGCAAGCCTCAAACACCACTTTCTATTTGTTCCCTCAGCATATTGCTACGCTGCCTCAACTGAAGGGCCACCCAGGGCCGGCCCAACACATTGTGCTGCCTGGGTCCAAGGATGAAATGCTGCCCCCCCCCCCCAAACTACACCCACCCAAACACGCCCATATGGCTGCTCTAAGCAAATGTAACCCTTTGAATGCAGGGGTATGCAGTGCATTGCAATGCGCTGCATACCCCTCTGGCACACTAAGGGTTAAGCCCCAGGTCTTTCAAAGCCAACGAACTCCCCTGGTTACATTCCCTGTGCAGTTAGTATAATATGAAGACAAATGGAAGAACTTCACATTTTAGATGATATTTTAAAACTGTCCATTTTTTTTGCAATTGCAGAAGTGTTAGATAGCAATCTTTCACATAGGACACCACTTTAACCCTTTCATAACCAGGGATGTCTGCTCCTGTACTCAAAGGGTTAGAATTTTCTGCTCCTGTACTCAAAGGGTTATAAAATCTAACCGTACAGGAGCAGACATCCCTAGTTATGAAATTGTTAAAGTGGTGTCCTGTGTGAAAGATTGCTATCTAACTCTTCTGCAGATGTAAAAAAAAATGGACAGTTATAAAATACCATCTGTCTGTCTCCCCCATGTCTCTCCCTCCATGCCACCCACGTCTCTCTCACCCTCCATGCCACCCACGTCTCTCTCACCCTCCATGCCACCCACGTCTCTCACCCTCCATGCCACCCATGTCTCTCTCTTCCTCCCTCCATGCCACCCATGTCTGTCTGTCTCTCTCTCTCTCTCCCTCCATGCAACCCATTTCTGTGTCTCTCTCTCTCTCTCCATGCTACCCATGTCTGTCTGTCTGTCTCTCTCTCTCCATGCCATCCATGTCTGTCTCTCTCTCTCTCCATGCCACCTATGTCTCTCTCTCCCTCCATGCCACCCACGTCTCTTTCCCTCCCTCCATGCCACCCACGTCTCTCTCTCCCTCCATGCCACCCATGTCTCTCTCTCTCCCTCCATGCCACCCGTCTCTCTCTCCCTCCATGCCACCCATGTCTCTCTCTCTCTCTCCCTCCATGCCACCCATGTCTCTCTCTCCCTCCATGCCACCATGTCTCTCTCTCTCTCCCTCCATGCCACCATGTCTCTTTCTCTTCCTCCCTCCATGCCACCCATGTCTGTCTCTCTCCCTCCATGCCACCCATGTCTGTGTCTCTCTCTCTCTCTCTCCCTCTCCCTCCATGCCACCCATGTCTGTTTCTCTCTCTCCCTCCCTCCATGCCACCCATGTCTGTTTCTCTCTCTCCCTCCCTCCATGCCACCCATGTCTGTTTCTCTCTCTCTCTCCCTCCATCCCACCCATGTCTGTCTCTCTCTTCACTGTCATACATGTGTCTCTCCTCTCCCCATGTGTGTCTTTGCCATGTATCTTCACCTCTTTTGTCTTTCTCTCCTCCATGTCTGTCTCTCTCCTCTTCCAACCTCTGTCTATCTTCTCCCTCCATATGCCACAACCAGTTTGCCCATTAAAATATGCCACTGCCAGATGCCCATTAAAACATGCCACAGCACCCATATTGCTGACTCAGGACTTGCCTCCGCACCCCAGAACATGCCCCATTGCCCACTCAGGACTTACCCCAGAAACCCAGGACATGCCCCATTGCCCATCAAGTACTTACCCCAGCAACCCAGGACATGCCCCATTGCCCACCCAGGACATACCCCAGTACCCTAGAACATGCCCTATTGCACACCCAGGACTTACCCCAGCACCCCAGGACATGCCCCACTGCCCACCCAGGACTTACCTCAGCACCCCAGCACATGCCCCACTGCCCACCCTGGACTTACCCCAGCACATGCCCCATTGCCCACCCAGAACGTACCCTAGCACCCCAGGACATGCCCCATTGCCCATCCCAGACTTACCCCAGCACCACAGGACATGCCCCATTGCCCACCCAGGACTTACCCCAGCACCCCAGGACATGTCCCATTGCCCACCCAGGAATTACCCCAGCACCCAAGGACATGCCCCATTGCCCACCCAAGAATTACCTCAGCACCCCAGGACATTCCCCATTGCCCACCCAGGACTTACCCCAGCACCCCAGGTATCACGGTGCCCATGATTGGTTTCTTTCTATGTCTGTCACCAGTACGGGGCTCTCCATTGGCTGGCTGTCTTCAGCCCGCCCTGTATTGCCTATTTAAACCTAGCCTGGGCACCCTTTGGTTGCCCTTTCGTGTTGTCTCCTTGCTGTTGTGATTTTCACTGTTCCTGAGTATCCTGGGCCTTTGCTGTGTTTCCTGTGACCAGTGTTAACCCGTTCCAGTGCTTCCAGTTCGAGAGTTCCTGCTGACGTTTGATCCGGTTGAGCCTCCTCTTTCTGCTGCCAGTCTTCTCCAGCGTCCTGATTCCGGTCGACCGTGCACCTGCGGGTTCCTGCTTCCTTCCGCTGGTCCTCTGTCCAGTCCTGTTTGCCTTCAAGACATTCCTGAGTCGCCTTGGCGACATTGTTATCTTGCCAGCTAGCTTACGACAGTACACAAGCCACCCGGCTGTCTCATGTCTATAGCATCCCACGTACTGGGTACTGGTTCGCCCCTTAAGCCACCCGGCTGTCTCATGTGGATAGCGTTCCACGTACGGGGTACTGGTTCGCTCCTCAAGCCATCCGGCTGTTTCTGTGCTCAAGCCACCCGGCTGTCTCATGTGTATAGCGTTCCACGTACAGGGTACTGGTTCGCTCCTTAAGTGTCCCGGCTGTCTCAGTGTATAGCGTTCCACGTACAGGGTACTGGTCCTCTCCATAGCCATCCGGCTGTATCTACATCATTGCATTCCACGTGCAGGTTACTGGTTCGCTCCATTCAACCCTGACTGGTCTATGTGTTATGTTGCTCCATCTGAGAGAGCATTGCTAGCTCCATACCTTCATTATATCTATTGCTGGTGGCTTATTTACTGACCTGGCCTCTTTCGGTCATAAGTGATTGTTTATCAACTATCAGTCACTTTACTACGGTATTTCATTCATCCAGTCTATGGGCTGCCTTGCCCGGTATATGGTAAGGCCGGTAGAACCTCTCCCGTTTCCTGGGGTTGCCTTACCCGGTATTGGCGAGGCAGGTAGAGCCTGTTTATTCTCCTGTCAATTGGCTGCCTTGCCCGGTATATGGTAAGGCCGGTAAAACCTGTCCTGTTTCCCTGGGTTGCCTTACCCGGTATTGGCAAGGCCGGTAGAGCCTGCTCATTTCCTGTTAATTGGCTGTCTTGCCCGGTATATGGTAAGGCCGGTAGAACCAGTCCTGTTTCCGTGGGTTGCCTTACCCGGTATTGGCAAGGCCGGTAATGCCTCACCTCAAGTTACTGTTCCCTGGCTGTCCTGCCCGGTATATTAGCAGGACCAGTAGAGCCAATATTTCTCTGTTTGCATTGTATTTCTATCCAATTAAAGATATGTGTACGTGTATATTTCCCTAAGGGGTTACATTAACTTTTCAATAAAGTTGATTTTTTATCTAACTCTGTGTGTGAGAGTCTTAACAAACCGTGACACCAGGACATGCCCACCCATGATTTACCCCAGCACCCACAGTTGTCCAGCTCCCTGGTGTCTAATGGCAGGCAGCTTGATCCTCCCATGCTGCCTCTCGCACTCCCCACGTGGTCTGATGTGTGAGTGCCGGCAGGTTACGTGAGTCCCGGTGCTCTGACCTCAGTACAGCGCGGGGAGCGAGAGAGGCAACATGGGAGGATGTCTGTGCGCAAGCTGATAGCCCGCCCGCAAAGTGGCTGTTAAGTCAGCACCTCTGCCCGCAAGCTTTTTTTTTTTTTTTTTTTTTTTTTTTTTTTGTGCAGGAGACACCCTGCCAAGCGCGCCTGCTGTGACAGTGATTAGTCTGGCTCAGCCTCAGTCAGGCTGACAGACTGAGGCTGAACCACACTAATTACTGTCACAGCAGGCGCGCCGCTCGCAGGAGGGAGTCAAAACAGACCCAGTCAAAGTGCCGCCTGGGTCCATGGACCCCCCAGGACCCATGTTAGGGCCATCCCTGGCACCACTGTGTGTTATATTGCTATGTTACCATAACTTAACCCTTTGAGCGCCAGCTTTACAATGCATTGCATACCCCTCTGGCACTCAAAGGGTTAAGTAAGGAGGAGTTACTGCTTCCATTGGGTGATTCAATGGGGGAGTGATTTAAATCATGCAGGGAGTTGGCCTGCCCCCACTATCCAGCCTGCCCACCACTATCCAAGTAACTGAAAAAACAAAATGGCTGCCACTTGCTCCTACACCACAGACACAAACACATCAGACAAAAAACACACACACACACACACACACACACACACACACACACACACACACACACACACACACACACACACTCATACTGTCACTCACACTCTCTCAATCGTACACACTCACAATAATTCACACACTGACACACTCTCACTCACACATTCACTCACACTCTCACACACTCTCACTCACACTCAATCATACACACTCACAATAATTCACACACTGACACTTTCATACTCACATGCTCTCACTCACACATTCACTGACACTCACACACACAATCACACACACAATCACACACACAATCACACACACACTCAGTCATACAGACTCACAATAATTCACACACTGACACTTTCACACTCACACACTCTCACACATTCACTCACACTCAATCACACACACTCACAATCAAAATCACACACACAATCACACACACACTCTCTCACTCACATTCTATCTCACTCACACACTAACAAAATCACACACACACACTCACACACACACACACTCACACACACACACACACACACTCACACACACACACTAACACACTCACTCTCGCACTCACTCACACCCCAGGAGCCAGCACGATCCACCTTCTACCATAGTATAATTACCACATGCATTTCAGCTACATGAATGAATGCCATTCACTCACACCCCAGGAGCCAGCACGATCCATCTTCCACCATAGTATGTGCAATTACCACATCCATTTCAACTATATGAATGAATGCCACAATGGAGGCATAAGTACAAACACACCCCCTTAATACTCACTTCTGTGTGTGTGTCTCTGTGTATGCCTGTGTGTTCCTCACTGAGTGTGTTGCATGTCTGTATGTATGTGTGTATGACTGTGTCGCTCTTTATGCATCTCAGTGCATGCGTATGCATTTGCGTGTGTGTCTCTGTGTGTGTTTGTCTTGCATCCATGTGTGTGCATTAATTCCCTATATATCCTGACGGGTAATATATATATATATATATATATATATATATATATATATATATATATATATATACTGTTTAATGATGCACTTATTTGAAGTCCCATGGAACTTGAGACTTTCTGGCCCAACGGAATAACTCCAAAGGAAAAATCTGCTGTTAATTCTTCAGTTCTCCCATCTCTGCTTCTGTATGTGTACTTTTAAGGAGAAGCTGTAACCAGCAATTCTCCAGATGTGCCACACACACACCCCGGTGCGTTCAGGAGGAGGAGGAGCTCCTCTCCACCATTCACATTACTCCAAAGATTCAGCGAGTCGCACACGTTTCCACTTTTCTCTGTGAAAGAACTTTACATCAAGGAGAAAATGTCTTCAAGGATTTTGCCTGATGGCAATATTGCATGCCCATGTCTGAAACACTTAATGACAGATTTAAGAGCAATAAAGCCAACGTCCACTTTAATTTTGAACAATAACCCTTTGAATGACAAAGGGGTGTGGAACGCATTTGATTTGCAATGCGCTGCATACCCCTCTGGCACTCAAAGGGTTACAATGGAGCAAACTAAATGCACCAAATATATCTTATTGATTCAAGTACAGTTTTTAACGCCTTAACATCACACAACATCCCACATGTATTAACCATTTGAGTGCCACAGGGATGTGCATTAAGAACTGCACTGCGTTCTACCTCTTGCCTGCAACTAGCATCATTGCCAAGACATCAGCGAACAAGCATGTAAGTGCCTGCAAACTGTGCTGCCATCATGTAGGAGCTGAGAGAGGGGGTCACTGACACACAGCTTGGAGATAAGGTCATGCTCCTTAACCCTTTGAGTGGCAGAGGGTTATGGAATGTGTTCACAATCCCTCTGGCACTCAAAGGGTTCACTGATCTCCCTACTGCCTCCTCCGCTCCCAATATTAACCTGCCTCCTGCTTCGGGGCCTATGGGTTCCAAATCAGGATTGCCAGGCTGTATATCGCTCATGTCATTTACTTTTTATCTGTCTGCCTCCCTCCTGCTGCAGCTACACTCCCTCCCATTCTTTAACCTACTCCTTTCTGCCTCCGCCTCCTCTCCCAGTGCTTTGGCTGCCTAACGCTTCAGGGGCTGTAGCCTTCCTAGCCCCACAATTTATTACATCTGTGATTTATGGACACAACTAACAGACTGCTCAAAATTGTTTATGCGAAGAGGTACTTTGCAGGTCATGTTTCAAAATTTTCTTTAAACCTTTCAATACTAATGGATATGCAATGTATTTCAAACTGCTCTGACATTCAGGGTTGTGCACCAAAGGCATGTCATTCATTAACCCTTTAAGTGCCCAGGGCTATGGAACGCAATGCAAACTAATGTGGTCTGTACACCTCTGCCACTTAAATGGTAAAGGCAGAAACAAATGTGTCTGCTGTATAGCCACTGCTCTTTATTTCTACAATTAAGCTGCCTGCAGTATCTTACTATACTGTGTGTGTATGTATGTATCTCGCTATACTGTTTGTATGTATCTCACTATACTAAGTGTATATGTATGTGTCTCACTATACTGTGTATGTATGTATGTATCTCAGTATATTAAGTATATATGTATGTCTCCCTATACTGTGTACTAGCAAAAGTGGCATGACGTTGCCCGTGGGGATTAAGTCCTTTGAGTGGTTCAGGATTTGGCTACTTTTGCAGCAGTGAAAGGGTGAAGTGTTTCACAGGAAAAAATGTATTGATGCATTGAAATGTGTTGGATACCTCTTTGACACTGAAGGAAACCAACACATTGGCCGTTTTCTTTGGTTTCGTTAAATCCTTTAAGTGGCAAAGAGGTATCCAACACATTCCACTGCATGAATACCTCTTTGCCTCAAACACTTAACCTTTTCACTGCTGCTAACGTACCCAAACCATTGTCAATTAATGCATTGAATACCCATGAAGCACTCAAATGACAATTCCCACATCAGCGATGTGGCCCTTTTTCTAGTAATATATATTAATGTACACACAGAAGTGCTAGCAATATTGGCACAGTGTTGCCCATGTGGTTAATAAAAGAATGACTGTGTCAAAGAGTGGATTGTTGAATTTTCAGTGCTTAGCCCTTTGAGGTCCAAAAAGGTGTGCAATGCATTGCAAAGCACTGGTTTACACAAGTCTCCATCACTGAACTTCTGTGTGTGTGCGTGCATGTGGGTGTTTGCGTGTGTGCGTAAGCATGTTTGAGCAACAGAGTGTGAGAGCGCACCCCTTGCAATATATGTAGGTAGATAATGAATAAGAAACAATAGAAATGACAGACACCCCCCCCCATAATAACACTGTCAGCATATTAGTAGCAGAAATGGCCCGTCATGGACATGTTGTATAACACAAAACCCTTCACATATATACATACAGACGTTTAGATTGACACATAGTATACAGTCACATAATGTGTGAGGTTTGATAGGTAACATGCCCCTTCGCCTATATCAATTTGCAAAGGTATGAGATGGCAAATAGTTGTGTTCCAGCACCAGAAGAACAGGTGTCACAGTCCACATGGGCCTGATCCTACAGCAGTTGGGCGAGGTACGAGAGGCTACATGAAGTTGCTCTGACACCAGTTGAAATAGGTTTCAGAGGCCACATTTCCCTGCTCCCACAGCAGGTGCGCCAGTTGTGAAAAGCCACATGTCCCTGATCCTACACTTGTTGGGCATAGTGTCACAGAGCAGATGCCTCTGCAAACACACTTTTTTTTTTTTTGCTTGTGGTTTGACAGCAGACACGGCCTTTTCTCCATTGGTCCTGATATTTGCCTGCTTCCACATTTGTTGTGCCTAATGTGGCAGTGCACATGCCTCTGTTCCAATACCACATACTCCCACAACTATTAAGAGAACCCTTCACTCACCATGCAGTGGTCACTGGTGTGTTTGTATTTAAACTTTGATAACATCTGCTCTTTCCAACCCTGTGCCTCCCACTCCCGGGTCACTTCTCCTCCTCCCCCAACATATTCATTGGAGTTTTTCCAGGTCAGTTAAGTCCCGACCCCCACTCACGATTAAGCACCGCCCCCTTTTGGCACTACTCGCGTCATCTATTTCCCCCAGCAGCACCAAAGGAGTCCCCCACCGGGGAGTACAAAGGAAAAGTTTTCCAGGTATGACATGGCTTAACCCTTTGACTGGCAGAGGGGTAGGCATCTCATTACAATGCGTTGCATAGCACTGTGGCAGTCGAAGGGTTAAGAGACGTTCAGTAGGTCACCAGATGCACCAGAAACCATTAACCCTTTGAGTGCCAGAGAGGTATCCAACGCATAGTTGTTGAATGCGTTGCATACCCTTCTGACACTCATAGGGTTAAGCTTCTGATGGTCGTCTCTGCACTTACCTTTTTACCCTTCCTCTGCATTTACTCACAGATACTAACGGTTTAATTGAGTAGCCACCATTGAACTTAATAGCAGGACGGAGTTTATGAAACCTTTGTGCCACATGGCAGCCACTACCAAAACCATGAGAAAAGTGTCATGTAACCTAAATTGTATGTGGAGTTTGATAGGAGTGACCCCTGTTAAAATCCATACAGACTGTTTCATTCACTCTTACTTTTGTCGGCACTCCAAAAACCTGCCCTTTCCCCATCCAAACGAATGTGCTCACCCACTCTTTCGCCATTCTACATTTTCTATGGGCCCATTGTGAGTGAGAGGCAATGCATTGCAAAGCAATGCGTTGCTTACCCCTGTGGCACTTCAAGGGTTAACGATGGACTGTGGGATGCTTGTACCTGACTCATTGTTGAGTCCTTGGGTCCACCGGCCTCACAGTACTCAGTTTGTGGGTCGAAGGTTGAGCAAATGCGGTGACACCCACGGGCAGAAGGGATGAAAGTGAGGACAGGAAAACTGCTTGCAGTGTCTTTCTTATTGCAGCTGGGATAGTGGGGCATGTGTGCATGTTGGTGGAGCGGGGACAGTCCTCTGTTTTGTTGTCTTTTTTTTTTTTTTTTTTTTTTTTTTAGGTAAGAAGAAAAGGAGGGCGGGCCAAGTGACACTCCCTACTGCATCTCCCAGGCTCCTTTCTGTCACCGGCTCCTGTCACTGCCAAACTTACTTAAACTGGTGGTTTCTGCCGGTGTCCTGGTACAAGGACTGCAGTCAGGTCACAAACATACTGACTTTTCCAACAGTGCTCTTAGGTGGGTGTAAGTGTAGCGGGCAGGATAGAGTGTTGTAGCATTCGTGTATAAACTGAATATCACAGGGGGGCCAAGTAGTTGGGGGGCCAAGTCCTGCAGAGGTTTTCACTGTGTTATGTGTAGAACAGGCAGTAGTGAGGAGACATGAATGTCTCCTCACTGCTGCCCCTCTGGGCATGTGTGTACACCCCGGGGTGTGTGTTCAGTGCCGAAAATCTTGGCTGCCTGCCAAGCTTCTCCTTTTAGTAATATAGATGTATGTATCTCGGTATACTAAGTATGTATATATCTCACTAAGGGCCATATGTTCAAAGAAGTAGCGAAATAGCTTCTGTCGGTTGTGATTGGAAATATGTCGTCTGTCCTGACTGTAATTGTTGTATGGAACAACAAAAAAATGTCTTAACTAAAGACAAAAATGTCTTAACAACAAAAATGTCTTTAAAAATGTCTTAACTAACGACAAAAATGTCTTAAGTAAAGACAAAAATTCTCACATTCAGAACACATTCCCTCCACTTTTTTCTTAACGTACAAATTTTGTCTTTTGAAATTTTCTTTTCCCCTATAAGACACTGGAGAATAGTTTAGCCATGCCCTAGCCACGCCTCTTTACCCATCAATCTGGAATTGTCGTACACAACAGATATTACTAGTTTTTTGTCGTATGCGCTATAGAAAATGTCGTTCATGCATTCAATGACTTATTTTTGTCTTTCATACAACATTTTTTGCCGTTATCCCTTTGAACATACGGCCCTTAGTGTATGTGTGTGTCTCACTGTACTGTACTGTGCTTGCATCCCTATCTTGTTTGTGTGTCTGTGTAGGTGTGCTTCTCAGGATAGGTACTGTGTGCCTCAGTATGGGATTAACTCATCTTGGGGGAAGGATTTGGATAAAAACCAAAATGACGGCCAACACCGCCCCACTAAACTCACACACTAAACCCTCAAGCACTCAATGGTGTGAATCCCCACTGGCAACTCTGTGCACCTTTTGCTAGTCACTCATAAATGAAGACCTGACAAAACAGAGTTACTCTTGGTGAGGGGACCCTGGGCAACAAGAATATCTCAGGATCACCCAACTGGCCTGGAACTTGGATGCTCTGAACTCATTAGTTCAACAGAGGTACGGAGTCTCGGAGTGATGATTGACTCTGGACTGTCATTTAAACAGCAGATCTCTTCTGTAATAAAATCTGCCTTCTTTCATCTGAGAAATATATCCAGGATACAACACTTAATTCCACCGGATGATATGCCAACATTAGTCCATGCATTTGTGTCTTCTCGTCTAGATCACTGTAATGCACTTTACTTGGGCCTCCCAGAAAAAGAACTCCATCGCCTGCAGACAGTACAAAATGCAGCAGCCAGACTACTGACCAATAAAACCTGCTCATGTCACATAACACCTGTTCTCTACTCCCTGCGGTCAGCCAACAGATCCCTCCTGTCAGTGCCCAGGATAAAGAAAACCTCAGGTTCCTGGGCATTCAGCCACGCTGCCCCCACATTCTGGAACTCGTTACCATCCTCAATCAGAGAGGCACCATCATTACAGACCTTTAATAATAAAAAAAAAACTGAAGACCCATCTCTTTTATCAGGCATTAGTCACCTCATGTGACCATAAGGAACCCTTAAATTTTATGTCTGTTTATAGATCTGTAAAGCGCTTTGAGTCTCACAGGGAGAAAAGCGCTATAAAAATCACAAATTATTATTATTATAAGACCGCTCCATGAAGACAATATATCTATTCATATGATTGTACTTTAAATGTATCAATGCCACCGATAATAAAACCAACCAGTTCCACTTATGTGTCCGTCTATAAAGATGCTTGAATAATCCAGCTATTCCAAAACAGAATGTATGAGTTGACCAATATACAAAGTCCTTGTATCCAGAAATATAGTCTTAAAATTTTGTCTTAAATAAGTATCTTACTTTGACGCTTTTCTTCCTGCACAGACTTAATCTTAGTACAGTATGTAACCTGAAAAATATGTCCTGCGCCCCAATATACACACTCTACCACAATTATATAAAATACAAATATATTCAGGTGATCCCACAGTTGCTAAATATTATAAACTAGTTGAAAAGCCCATGTACACGGGCCACAGTGCCACCCAGCAACCTTGGCTGGTGGCTAGATCCTGACTGGCCACGCTGTAGTCATGCTCAGTATTGAATGCCCGAATACGCTGTGGCTGATATGGAGCGGGGCGCTACGAATTCAGACCGTAGTCCTCTCTGTGCACCTTCCTGGGACCGCTTGGTCCCAGGAAGGTGCACAGAGAGGACTACGGTCTGAATTCGGAGCACCCTGCTCCGTATCAGGCACGGCGCAGGCAGTCTGTACTGTGCATGACTACAGCTGACACAGCTGTCTCTTCTGCGCATGACAGCTTCTGACACACATCCTTAGCGAATTATTATATAGGATAAGAACTTTCATTGAATAAATTATTTCAAATCTTTCAAGAAGAACTAACATTTTCAGACAATAATCCGTCAAACTGATTTTCATATAAAGATTAATTTCAATTTCCAACCTCTGTATTAATTTCATTCAGCCATAGATATCAATGTCCAAACATCATATCAGTCCGCTAAATGCTTCTTCTCTATATTCTCCACAAGGTATATATATTTTGTATCGTCTTGCCAAAGTCCTCGTAACATATAGATAAGGAAAGGCAATATTTTAGTCAGTTGTCAATTTCTAAACGTAATAAAACGTATATCCACTCACATTTGAGTTGAAGTCATTCCACACCTTCAGGGATTCCACTTAAACTCCATCCAGTGTATTTCAGGTTTTCTTTCCTCCACTTTTTAGCCCCACCACCCGAACTCTGTACCTCCACAGAATATGCTTTCATTCTGTGTTGATGAAGTTCTCACGATATATTGGTAAAGAGATACAATGTATCGATTTATGTAGTCTCCTCAAATATAAAAAAGAAAAACAATCCACTTACACTTAGGAATGATACAATCCTCCATATCCGGTCATTCCACTCGAGCTCTCCTTCCTCCGTAATTCAGGATTATGACTCCAATGTCAAGGGGAATAATGGCTCCGTTATACAATTTAAAATCTAAGTTTAATAGTATATGAAATACAAAATATCAAATAAAATAAATCAATCGTGTAATTGAATATGTGTAGTGCCTTCCCAAATCCAACACCGTTCACTTAAAGGGCGTGAGACTCTTTCACATCACCACATATCCCATAATAGTTGGTCCGTTCGTATGGCCGCTACAGAACGTTTACCAACCAAAACCGTGTTTGATCCAATGGGGGGCACCCACTTCGCCCAACGCGTTTTGTGCTAGTCCACTTCTTCAGGGGCAATCAATTGGTTATGATCACTTACAACGTTTATAAAGAATTTGTTTTTGACGTCATAACCACAAGACATTCCAATGAATTCAAATTACATAACTATCATCTAATGCAATTAACAATCTAACACACATTGTAAAATCTGTTACTTGACTTAAATCCCTTACTAAAATCAATAATAAAATAAATTATCCACATACATTCCTTAAATAAAAATATTAAAAAGGAAGGAAACTATAAATCTATTTCAGAAAACAGTTTAAATCTATAGTGATATTTAAACCTAATCATAAAGAACCTAATATTTCATATTTCAGACAGGGTTTTAAAGGATTTTATAGATGCAACAGATGTGCCGCATGCAGGATAAATAAGAGGGAGTCTCGTAACATACAACAGTTTAAATCTAATCAAACTGGGAAAACATAGGATATAAAAAAAATATGATATAACCTCCGCTCCACTACTAACAACTCACTGCATATACCACAATACAAGAAAGAAGCAGGAAGATCTGCCTTCTCCTTCAGAGCTCCAAAAATCTGGAACAATCTGCCGGAAATAATCACATCTGCACCCAGTCTAAAATCCTTAAAAGCAAATGTTTCTTTATATCTAAAAACAGTGTGTAACTGTATATTTATATTTATTTATATTTCTGTATGTTTGTATATAATGTCTCACAATTAGTGTAAATATGTAACTTTTTACTGAAAACTATCCAGGACATACTTGAAAACGAGAGGAATCTCAATGTATTCTTCCTGGTAAAACATTTTATAAATAAAAAATAAATAATAAAAAAAGTTCATAATGTGTAAGAGCAAAAATGTAGTTTATTTACTTGAGTGTCCATGTGGCTTACAATATGTAGGACTAACAACGAGATGCCTACATATCAGATTGTCAGAACATGTAAGAAATATAAAACGTGGTCTGGAGACCCATAGTGTCTCAGAACACTTTTTAACGAAACATAATAAAGATCCCACGGGATTACAATGTATAGGTATTGATCAAGTAAATAAAAATTGGCGAGGGGAAGATGTTGTTATAAAAGTATCCAAAAAGGAGACTGAGTGGATACATAGGTTGAAAACACTTAGTCCCCAAGGTTTAAATATCAGTATAGATTTAAACTGTTTTCTGAAATAGACGTATAGTTTCCTTCCTTTTTAATATTTTTATTTAAGGAATGTATATGGATAATTTTATTATTGATTTTAGTAAGGGATTTAAGTCAAGTAACAGATTTTACAATGTGTGTTAGATTGTTAATTGAATTAGATGATAGTTATGTAATTTGAATTCATTGGAATGTCTTGTGGTTATGACGTCAAAAACAAATTCTTTTTAAACGTTGTAAGTGATCATAACCAATTGATTTCCCCTGAAGAAGTGGACTAGCACAAAACACGCTGGGCGAATTAAGTGGGTGCCCCCTGTTAGATCAAACACGGTTTTGGTTGGTAAACGTTCTGTAGCGGCCGTATGAACGGACCAGCTATTATGGAATATGTGGTGATGTGAAAGAGTCTCACGCCCTTTAAGTGAACGGTGTTTGATTTGGGAAGGCACTACACACATTCAATTACACGATTTGATTTATTTTATTTTGTTTGATATTTTGTATTTCATATAGTATTAAACTTAGATTTCACTGTCGTACAATGCAGGTTACTGGTAACTCTGGGAGGCGATCTGCCCCTTTAAGTAGGCAGGAACATTTCTCCAAATGTATGCAGGGGGTGGAGCCTCCCCTCCCTCCTTAGCTGCTCCCAGTCAACTTGATGCCAGAATGATTTGTTCCTGGGTGTGTTCACACCAGGTGGAGAACATCTCTCTTCAGTTTTAGTATTTTGTTATTTTTCTGTCAAATATGGAATACCACCATTAGGCGTGTTACCATGGCTGACAAATGCCATCTCCAAAGTGGCTAGCTCAGCGTCCAGGGATTTTCTAGTGGACCTTATGCCCTAATGGGGGAACAACTTGATTTCAAGTACTTCCCTGGGGGATTATCCTTTGTGGTAAACCTTTCTTTGCATGGTGACCTGAAGACAGAAGACATGCAGAAAGGTGAGCCACCCTTTGAGTGCTGAAGGTCCACTTGTCCCACAGTGTCCCTCTTTGGGCTTGTATTTGGGAGTTCTCATTGCGCACTCCGGCACTCATTGGGTGTTTATACTTATTCAATGTATATGAGTGTTTGTGAGTTTTGGAGCAGTCTTTGTGGCATTTTAACCCTTTGTCTGCTGGTTTGACACGTTTATTAGGGGTTCTGTTACACTTTCTTTATGGGATAGTGTTTTCTCCTCATGTACATGTGTTCTATATGTGTTTTTAACCTTTTTATAATTGGGGTTAATTTTCTTAAATTTTATGTTCCGTGCCTTTAAGGCGCGCTTTTACCGCATAGCCGCCATTGCTTCTTTACTCTCTATGGGCTTACACTGTGTGGGACGTATCTCTGGAACCGCTCAACCTAGCGATCTCAGAGTGGGCTCATTTTGTTTGTCTTCCCTTGCTCTTTCATCCACTTTACTAATCAAGTGTGTTGGGGGGCTTCGGGCACTGTTTTGGGGTACTCTGTGAGAAAAACTACGGTTCCCATGAGCGCTTGCTTCGCGCCTTTTTTCTGATTGGCTCCCGCCGCGGCAGCCATTTTCTGAGTTCTTCTCATCGAGTATACTACGCAGGGACCGGACCTTCTCCTTTCCTTCACTGATTAACCCTTCGCCTGCCAGATGAGTTTAGTTTTAAACGTTTCTGAGGTGAATCTTTAATCTTCACACTTTAACTGGGTGATTTCTGTCAGTGGGGTATATTTGACACTGTGAGTATGTCTACTCCGCTGGAGCTTGGGACTAGACCTAAGACTAAGGAGGCTGGGGCATCAGTTTCCCCCATCGCGCATTGCTCTTCCTGTCATTCAGGGCTGCCTAGGGAATTCTCTGGTCATTTATGCCCAGCATGCTCAGAAGGGCCTTCCAGCCATGCTATAGAGCCAGCTTGGGTGAAAGCATTCAAGGCTGCAACTAGGGACCTCAGGTCCACTCTTCAACTCTTTCCCTCTCAGGTACAGGGAGCACTGCAGGTATGGCAGGCTCCCTCTACCATCAGGACCTCCCTAACTAAACCACAGGGGGCCCCTGACGTGTCTGATTCTTCTGAGGAAGAATTGTTGCTAGATTCTGATGGTGAGGATGGTACAGTTATTGAGTCTACCAGGTCTGTTGGTGACCCCTTTGAATGTGACCCTGAATTTTCTGCAGAGGGCCTAATTCGGGCTGTTCTGTCCACCCTCAACCTTCCCTTGAGTCAAGAGGTTCCTTCTGACCCAACTGATGTATTTCAGAAACCGGCAAAAGCTGTTACTTGTTTTCCTCCTAACCCTACTCTGGAACGTTTGATTTCCGATGCTTGGAAAAATCCTGATAAGTCTTCTTCAGTCTCAAAAAAGTTTGCTAAACTTTATCCCTTTTCTGAGGCTGAACTGGCTAAGGTGGATGCTCCTGTGTCTAGACTGTCTAAATCAATTGATTTGCCTGTTTCTGATGCTTCTGCTTTGCAGGACTGGATGGATAAAAAGTTGGAGGTTTGCCTCAAGTCTATTTTTGCGTCTATTGGCACTGCTATGCGACCAGCCTTTGCTGTGGCGTGGGTTAACCGGACCATTGCGGTCTGGACTGAGCAACTCACCAAGGCGGTCCGTCAGGACACGCCGGTTTCAGAGCAGTTGCGCTTGCTTGCCAATGTTTCTGAAGCGCAGAACTATGTTTCTGATGCTGCCTTTGATGCTGTCCGCATGATGGCTAGGGCCTCCACTTCTTCTGTGGTAGCCAGGCTCTGAGCTCAAGGAGCTGATCAGTGAGGCTACTGGGGGTAAGAGTACCCATTTGCCCTTGGTCTTCAAGAAAAAGTTGCCGGTTAAGCGTTACCGGTCCTTTCGTTCCTTTCAGGCGGAGGCGCGTTCATCCTCCAAGACAGTTCCGTCCGATCCTCGTCCCTCCTCCAAGCCCAAGCAGTCTTGGAAGCCCAAGGTTGCCTCCAAGTCCAAGGCTTCCAAGCCTGCTTCGGCATGACTCGCCGAACCCGGGTCCGCACCCTGCTGTGGGTGGACGTTGCCACCTCTTTCGCAGGTTTTGGGAAGCATCCGTGTCGGACCCATGAGTTTTACAGGTGGTCTCAGAGGGTTACAGGATCCCAAGAAGGATGGCGGGGGCCGTCCTATTTTGGATCTCAAGGATCTCCATTCCTTTGTGGTGAAGTCCCACTATCGTCAGGAATCTCTGTGCACTGTGATCGCCGCCATGTCCACAGGGGAGTTTCTAGCTTTTCTGGATCTACAGGATGCGTATCTGCATATCCCCATTCATCCAGCGAGCAGACAGTATCTGAGGTTCGCCTGCGCCAGGGGTCATTTTCAGTTCTCAGCTCTTCCTTTTGGGCTGACAACTTCTCCCCAGGTTTTCCAAAGAGTTCTGGGGTCGTTGATCTCCGTCCTTCATCGGGATGGAGTGAGAGTGACTCCGTACATGGACGACTTGCTTTTGAAGGCAGGGTCTGCGGATCTTCTTCACCGGCAGGTTCAGACCTGCATTCAGGTACTCACTCGCCATGGGTGGATTGTGAACTTGGACAAGTCGGACTTGTCCCCATCTCAGCGCCTCATCTTCCTGGGTCTGCTGTTCGACACTCAGATGGGCATGGTGTTTCTGCCAGAGGAAGTAGCTGATCAGATTGCTCAGCGAGTATCGAAGGTCCTGGCTCTCGGGTGGATTCCAGTTCCGAAGTTGCTTTCCCTGGTGGGGAAGTTCATCTCCACGACAGAGGCGGTACCTTTTGCGATGGCACACACCAGGGAACTTCAGAGGTTCGTGATCCAGACGTGCAGGGATCGTCCAGATCATCAGAAGTTGTTAGTATCTCTTCCTCCTCATGTGGAGTTGAGTCTGGAATGGTGGTTGGACCTTTCCCATCTCTTGAAGGGGAGACCCTTTCGGGTACCCTACTGGGCCACGGTCACGACGGACACCAGTCTCTTGGGCTGGGGGGCTGTCCTGGGTCGTTTCAGCGCTCAGGGGAAGTGGTCCTTGGAGGAGTCTCTTCTCTCCATCAACATCAATGGAACTTTGGGCTATTTTCCATGCTCTACGCCAGTGGGAATCTCAACTGGAGGACTGTCCTGTCAGAGTGGAATCCGACAACGCCACCGCTGTGGCTTACATCAACAGACAGGGCGGGACAATAAGTCTCGCAGTGTGGCTAGAGGTAAAGGCCATTCTGTCCTGTGCAGAGGTTCATGTTTCCGCTATTTCTGCGGTGCACATTCCAGGCGTAAACAGCGTCATGGCAGATTTTCTCAGTCGTCACACAGTCGACAGCGGAGAGTGGGAGCTCCATCCGGAGGTGTTCAAGTTTCTAACTCAGATGTGGGGTGTTCCTTTGGTGGATCTGATGGCAACCAGACACAACAGGAAGGCTCCGACGTTCTGCTCCAGGTGGAGGGACTCACTGGCTTTGGAGGTCGACGCCATGTCGATTCCTTGGGTGTTTCCCCTAGCCTACATCTTTCCTCCTCTTCCAATGTTGATCAGAGTGATCCAGAAGCTGAAGGTGGAGCTTTGTCCGGTCATCCTCATTGCTCCAAACTGGCCTCGTCAGTCTTGGTATCCGGACCTTCTGGCTCTGTCGGTGGCAGAGCCATTTCTTATTCCCTCTCGTCCAGATCTTCTGATACAAGGGTACCTTTGGATGGAGGACGTTCATCGTTTCCATTTGACGGCCTGGAGGTTGAATCCTCTATTTTGAAGAAGAAGGGGTTTTCTTCTGCTGTGGTTTGTACCATGCTTCGTGCTCGCAAGCCCGTTTCTTCCAAGATCTTTCACCGGGTCTGGTCGATCTTTCTCTCTTGGTGTGCTGACAGGGACCTGTCTCACGATTTTCACCTTCCTACGGTCCTGGCTTTTCTGCAGGACGGGGTGGATAAAGGACTCAGCCTGAGTTCTCTTAAGGTTCAGACTTTGGCGCTTTCTGTCTTTTTCCAGGAACGCATTGCTATGCTTCCTGATGTCAAGATCATCTTCCAGGGCGTTGCTCATGTGCATCCAGCTTTTAGGAGCCCGGCTCCTCAGTGGGATCTTAATCTGGTTTTGTGAGTTCTTCAGCGTCCTCCCTTTGAGTCCTTGGCTACGATTCCTTTACGCCTTTTGTCTTGGAAGATGGCCTTTCTTCTGGCCATTGTGTCTGTCCGCCGGGTGGCGGAGTTACAAGCTCTCTTCTGTAAACCTCCCTATTTGGTGTTTGACAAGTACCAGGCGGTTCTTCGTACCTCCAAGGAGTTTTTACCAAAGGTGGTTTCCGAGTTCCACATTAATCAGGAGATTATGGTGCCCTCTTTCTGCCCTAACCCCTCTTCCGATAAGGAGAAGGATCTCCATTTGTTGAATGTTGTGCGTTGTCTCAAGTTTTATGTGCATCGCACGGAAACCATCAGGAAGTCTGGCGCTCTGTTCGTCATTCCGGAGGGTCCTAGGGCTGGGAGACCAGCATCCAAAGTGACTATTGCATCTTGGATTAAGTCTACAATTCGAAAGGCGTATGAATTGAGGAACAATCATGTTCCCTTCAGGGTTACGGCCCATTCTACAAGATCTATTGGGGCCTCTTGGGCCTACAAAAATCAAGCGTCTGCTGATCAGCTGTGCCGGGCGGCCACTTGGTCCTCTGTGCACACTTTCTCGAAGCACTGCCGTGTGGATGTGCTGGCCTCGGCTGATGCCAGCTTTGGGAGGAAGGTCCTGGAGGCAGTTCTGCCTGTCTAGGATCCTCTTCTTCTGAGGTCTTTTGTGCTTCCTTCCTGTTGAGCCCTGTTGGCTCTAGTTCAGTGTGCTGTGTAACAGTTCCTGGGGTCTGTTTTTACCCCTAGTTGGTGTCCGTTTACACTTCTGTTTTGTTGGGATCTCTGACCGGTTGGTCCATGGAAGTCCTGGTGACTCTGGGGGCCTTGCGCCTGGTCCTTGCCTCCTTCCCACCTCAGGGCAACTCAATGGTTGGACATCCCAGAGTTATCAGTAACCTGTATTGGACGACAGAGAAAACAGGATTTTAGTCTTACCTGTTAAATCCTTAGTCCATACAGGTTACTGGTCTCCCACCCTGTCAAGAGACCATGCTTGGCTCTCCTGTGGCAATTTGTGGGAGTCCTTCTGGGCATGCTTACAGGAGTCTTCTTCTTCTCTCCCTTTTCTGGTCAGTTGGTAGGGTCACAAATCATTCTGGTATCAAGCTGACTGGGAGCAGCTAAGGAGGGAGGGGAGGCTATACCCCCTGCATACATTTGGAGAAATGTTCCTGCGTACTTAAAGGGGCGGATCGCCTCCTAGAGTTACCAGTAACCTGTATGGACTAAGTGAAAAGGATTTAACAGGTAAGACTAAAATCCTCTTTTTAAATTGTATAACGGAGCCATTATTCCCCTTGACATTGAAGTCATAATCCTGAATTACGGAGGAAGGAGAGCTCGAGTGGAATGACCGGATATGGAGGATTGTATCATTCCTAAGTGTAAGTGGATTGTTTTTCTTTTTTATATTTGAGGAGACTACATAATCGATACATTGTATCTCTTTACCAATATATCGTGAGAACTTCATCAACACAGATTGAAAGCATATTCTGTGGAGGTACAGAGTTTGGGTGGTGGGGCTAAAAAGCGGAGGAAAGAAAACCTGAAATACACTGGATGGAGTTTAAATGGAATCCCTGAAAGTATGGAATGACTTCAACTCAAATGTGAGTGGATATACGTTTTATTAAGTTTAGAAATTGACAACTGACTAAAATATTGTCTTTCCTTATCTATATGTTGCAAGGAATTTGGCAAGACGATACGAAATATATATATCTTGTGGAGAATATAGAGAAGAAGCATTTAGCGGACTGATATGTTTGGACACTGATATCTATGGATGAATGAGTTTAATACAGAGGTTGGAAATTGAAATTAATCTTTATATGAAAATCAGTTTGACGGATTATTGTCTGGAAATTTGTTAGTTCTACTTGAAAGATTTTAAATAATTTATTCAATGAAAGTTCTTATTTATAATATTTAGTTACTGTGGGATCGCCTGAATATATTTGTATTTTATATATTTGTCGCATACCTATTGGAGTAAGGTATCTGTTTGGGCTGACCCCAGTAGTTACTATTTATGTGTATTTATAGACACCCAGCGCCGATTGTTCTAGTTTGGTATTTGGACTCTACCACAATTACCCAGATTAAACTCTCAGCCAATAGGATATTCAGTAGGATAATTTGAATCTCAATTAACCAATCAATTGTAATGCAAATTTACCACAAGAGAGGTGTCATGATATAAACATACCAGAGCTCATAGACAATGATCCGTTTCATAAATAAAAGAAAATATCCTGTTCACCAGCTTATAAAGTATATTGCTACTATTATAGTACTATAAAATGAATTATAAAACTATAAATTATAAACTATACATTTATATAAATTACAACTACTATATATAAATTCACAAGAATCAAACATGGGGGAGTGGAATATTTAGAGAGACACAATGTAAATATGCTGTATATTATAGCTCCACATCATTAAACATGCCACAGGAAGAAAAAAGGACAATGCTTCTAAAAGATTAATAGTAAAATCAAAGTATTTTACCAGGAAGGATTGAGATTGTCTCTCGTTTTCAGGTATGTCATGGGTTTTAGATATTATTACCAAATTTAATGGTACTCCTTTTATCTACCTCGGAAGGATGAAAGACTGAGCTGACCCTGAGGCTTGACCAGTTACTATTGCTGGTGCATTAACCAACTGAGCTATCTCACCAGCATATTTATTTAAATAAAAAATGACCATATTCCATAGGGATAAAAGATATAAAATGAAAACTACAAAAGAAGGGATTTTATTACAATATTATGAAACAGTGTTAAAGGGATAGTAATGTTTCACAATAAAAGCAGCTCCAATTAATCTTCATAGTATTTGGGCCATGGAGAGTTATTTCAGTACTGTCAGAGTTGTAGTTAAAGAGCAACTGAATGATAAAGTATCCCCCTCCCACCCCTTTTAGTGATTTAACACTGCTGAGCTCAGGGAAGCAGGGTGTGCAAGTGCATTGCAGAGAGGGACAATCTTCAATTAAGATGAGGGAAACCTGTCAGTGGGGGCAGGGTTTTCATTGTTCTCACAGTAAGAAGATTGTACCTTGGTGTGATCTGTCTGGTCTCAAGACCAGATTCCACATCTGAGGGGAAGTGGTTTACACTAGGTAAAAGGGGCGGGATGGGGATACTTTATCATTCAATTACTTTTGAACTACAACTCGGACAGTATTAAAATAACACTTCCTATGGCTCAAATACTATGAAGATTAATTGGAGCTGCTGTTTTTGTGAAATATTACTATCCCTTTAAATCAAACTGAACATTTTAAAGGGATAGTAATACTTCATTATTACGATCCCCCATGTTGTAGCCCTTAAAATTCTGAATTCAACGATACCAGCGGCTTCTCTCAAACCTTTATGGTTTGAGAAATATCCACTTTCAAAGTTCCCTCTTTTTGCCTTTCCCCTGACTTCAGCGTTCTAGCTGAGAGCCCGGGAATCCTCTCAGTGAGCAAGCGGCGGCTCTGCAGGAGTCCTGAGATTGCGTTATAGAAACAGAAATCCTTCACTAAAATGGTATTCTATGTGTGCTTGGTTTGCAAGCACATGTGGAAGACCATTTTAGTGACGGATTTCTGTTTCTATAACAAGATCTCAGCACTGCTGCAGAGCCGCCACCGCCGGTCCCGGGACCGGATTACCCTTCTCTCAGCTAGAACGCAGACGTCAGGGGAAAGACATAAAGGTTTGAAAGATGCCGCTGGTATAGTTGAATTCAGAATTTTAAGGGCTACAACATGGGGGATAGTAATAATGAAGTATTACTATCCCTTTAAAGGAATAGTAATACTTAATATGTAAAACAAAATATGTTGTGGGGTTTATCCCCCTGATTAAAACAAGAGTACTCCCACTGCTGTAAGGTGTTTCATTCAAAAGTTATTAATTTTCAAAGTTGAATTTTTTAGGTGCAATATCACAGTGGCCTGAAATTGTACAGTGGTGCTGTTACACCATCCTATGGAGATTTATGGTCCCGGGACCAGAGCTGTCCATAGGATCGTGTAGCAACAGCGCCACTGTACAATTTCAGGCCACTGTGATATTGCACCTAAAAAATTCAAGTTTGAAAATTAATAACTTTTGAATGAAACACCTTTCAGCAGTGGGAGTACCCGTGTTTTACTTAGGGGGATAAACCCTACAACATATTTTTTTTTTTACATTTTAAGTATTACTATCCCTTTAAACGTAAAGGATTTTTTTTTTTTTTAATTCTTAAATCCATCTGGCCTACCTTTTTAGAGAGTCAGATTTCTACTGCCTCCTCTTCACAATTTATCTACATAATCTATATCCATGAAGGTTAACCCATTAGGGTTACTATCATGAAACTTTGAAAAATGGTAAAAAAAAAACAAAAAAAACCTCTTTTAATTTTATTAATGTATTCAACTATCCTTATTCAAAGTGGTCTTGTCCCATATATTGCTTGTTACAGTGCACATTATAAGATATACAATGTAGCAACTAAAACATGTTAATTTATGTTTAATTTTCTGTATTTTTATTAGTTACCATATAATTAAAAATATCCTGTTACTGCAAAGGACTTGGCCATACGGTGGGCAACGAAAAAAAAAACCAAGCATCCACTCAATAACCACTGCATACTATCTCCCTTGACTAGCTACTTTTGTATTAGGCACACTTGGAGTGATTTTATTTTTAATATTATTAGCTCTTGAAAGCAATAATAGATGGTTTCCCTGGTAAAATGTTATTCGTAATTGGATCTGATTTTAAAATGGGTCAGTACCTCTTAAAAATATTTTATAGCTGTCCAATAATTACTGTATTGTGTATTAATTTAAACTTTATTTTAATTGTATCATTTGTAGATTTAATTATTATATTTATTATTTCTTTTCTATCTAAAGAATGTGTTTATACTAGCTTCCTGTACTATTTGTGTTGAACATTTTTTGTTTAACAACCTGTTCTTTACCAAATCAAATTGGACAAGGAAATCCTCCATTATGATACAATGGTACAAATGCGTCTAACGCATTTGACTGACCTGGCTGGGTAATGATGGCTAGATCTAAGAGTATAATTATTCCTATCAATAGTTTTAAAAAAGGTTTTTATAAGAATTATAAAATATTCTATAGAAGTCAACAAATCTAAAAATGCTACTTGAATAGAACTTTGATTCTCTGTGAATTTTAAATTAATTTAATTTTTGGAAATATCCTATATAATAATTTGCTAAATCGTGTGTAACGCTGCAACATGCGCAGTAGACAGTGCTGCGCATGCTGCAGTCATGCGCAGTAGAGACTGCCCGCGCCGCGGCTGATACAGAGCTGGGCGCTCCGAATGAGCGTACAGCTCTGTATCAGCCGTGGCGCGGGCAGTCTCCACTGCGCGTGACTGCCCTGCGACCGGGTGGCAGTGGCACTGTGGCCCGTGTAACGGGCTGTTCAACTAGTAAAGAATAATTTGATTCAATATCTCCATCCCATATTAAAAAGATATTGATGCCGAAGGACTACGTTTGTGCCAAATGAGTTCTTGTTCCAAATATAATTCTTTTCCCATAAACCCATACATAAAATTGCATAGCTTAGCACAAACCTGGCCCACATGGATGGTCCCTGTAACTGAAGATAATCATTTTATTTGTGAAAAATTATTTTATCATAAATACAATCCAAAATTAACTGATTTGGGAAATGGTTCAAAATACAATTCTTATCCCATAAATATTTACAAGCCCTGATGCCTTCTTCATGAACAATAATTGTATATAAAGAAGTTACATCTAATGTAACCAATAAGTAATTAGATTATCCAATTATATCCATGTAAACATTTAATAATATTTGTTATATCTGGTATCTTTTATCCCTTTGGAATTTTTTTTAAATGATACATTTTTTGCATGTAGTAATTAATGGGGCTGTATAGTCCCCTATTAGGCATGTTACCATAACTGTGCTTCCCCCGGAGTTAGACTGCCCAATTCACAGGTGCCTTGTGTACCTACTTTGCACTGTGGAGGCTGACTTTATGACAAGTTTTCCCTCATGACTGAGTCTTTTGAAATTCTGCCCTCTCCTTTGGTGGTAACTTGAAAACAGAAGATTTTTGAATAACCATTTGAATGCATTGGTCCACATCCTGTCCCAGTTTGTGTTGTCTCTTTTTATAGAGGCTGATATGAGCATGGTTGTGCGACTTAGGCACGCTTTGTGGGTCTCCTTATGGTTCTTTATTATTCTCTATGGGACTATGGAGTGAGCGTGCCTGCTGTTTTACTGTTTCTTTAGTAAGTTAAACCTTCCTATGCCTATTTGGGGGGGGGGGATTTTCGATCTTCCACTACTTGGATCTTAGTTTAATACTCCCTCAGGTGTTCTTTGTGGGATTTGAATTGTTAGCACAATTTTAGTGTGTAAGTAGATTTTGGTTTGTGGCTTGCTTTGCTCCGTTGACTTCTATCGGGAAATCTTCTCTGGGACAAAGATCTGCAACTGTTTTGGATTCTACAGTCCGAGAGGGCTTGGTCTTCTCGTCTTATAATGCCTTATCATTCAGCCTCAGCATGGAGATCTCACAAGTTTAAATTCAGGCACAGATAGGGGGAATTTCAAGGGGGTGAATTTCAAGGGGACCCACTACACCTGGGAGCAAAGTACACCGGAGCAAAAGTGCAGAGAGAGTTAAACATGAGACAGGAAAGAATGACAGCTATTGCAGCACTCAAACCACAGGCAAGTAAACAAATATGGAATGGAACTAGAGAAATAGCTAAATATTACTAATATATATATATATATATATATATATATATATATATATATTATTATTATTAATTTTTTTTTTCCCACAACAATTAGAGGTTAATCTCAGCTTGTTTCGGTCTACCTATATCTCCCCTAGTATCCTCCTCATGCATGCCAACATCAAAAGATTAATACTCTCTGTTCTAACCATTCCACTAATAATACAGTTTTGCTCTCATACTTTCAACCATGCCCCGCACCCTCACCATAACATAATAGTTCATCATGGACTTCTGCATACATGTGCACTACCAACTGAATGCTGGTGGAGAGTACTAAAATCAAGTCCCCCCAACCCCAGCAATTATAGCAACAGACTCTCACTATATGTTCACCACAAGCAACTCACTAATTTTTTATGCATATTATTACTTGCCTTAGCAAATGATATAGAAACCAACCCTGGCCCTAAAATAGAAATAAATGGCAACCTCCCCTTTTAAAAAGGGTCTGTCATTCGTGCACTGTAACATACGCA
Organism: Rhinophrynus dorsalis; assembly: GCA_037306005.1. Lineage (NCBI taxonomy): Eukaryota > Metazoa > Chordata > Amphibia > Anura > Rhinophrynidae > Rhinophrynus > Rhinophrynus dorsalis. The sequence goes on from CM074724.1 coordinate 190,998,172, forward strand.
GTATACTGCCCAAAATGGTTGAATTAAGAGCTTGGTGTTACGCATACAAACCAAAAATTCTTATTCTTACTGAATCCTGGTTATCCCCAGAAACTCCAGACACTGCTGTTGCCATAGATGGATACTCATGCTTTTGAAAAGACCATGCAAAGCGAGGAGGAGGTATAATCATTTACATACAGGAGCCAATAAACTTTACACTTTTAAAAGACTCTCACAACACTGATTCTTATGAATACATAGCTGGCAAAATTTGTCTTCCATACTCAAAACAAATCATAATTGTAGGCCTCTACAGACTGCCAAATACCCCAGCACACACCATATCTGACATAGCTCAACACATAAAGGAAATTGCCATACAAAACAAGAAAAGCGAGCTGATGGTTCTTGGAGACTTTAATATTAATTGGCTTGATTCCAGGAATGAAAAATATTGTTCATTGTTTAAAGCATTGAACTTATCACAACAAATATCTTCCCCTACTCGTATAAATCTTAAAACATCCAACCATACCCTGCTAGACTGGATCCTCTCATCCTGCGCAAGCAGAATACAAGATTCAGGTGTACTAGCTAACGTGTTTAGTGACCACTCCATAGTTTACTGTGTCCGCAAACTAAAACCAGTCAAATCAAGTTTCAAAGTCATACTCACGAGATCATTTAGAAAATTTAACCTTCAGTCCTTCCTAAATGATTTAAAAAATTGCTCATGGCATAGATTACATCTAATACCTGACCTTGATTCAGCGATTTACTTTTTTAACTCAGAATTCCTATAGGTCTGTAATACCCATGCCCCACTAAGAAAGGTCAGGGTTAGGGGGACTCATTTACCATGGATCTCAGCTGACTTGATTCAATTATACAGTCTCAGCGATTCATTATGGACAAAATTTAAAGAAACTGGCTCCCCTCATGACCACACTATATATAGGCAAGTAAGGAATACATGTACAAAACAAACAAAACTAGCAAAAGCCCAATATTTTACTAACAACTTGGACAGTAACATTTCAAAGCCAGCCAACTTTTGGAAGGTTATAAAAAACATCTACAACCCACCTAACCACTCTTACCCATCAAATATAACAATAGATAAAGAAACCATACAGTGCCCCACAGCCATAGCCAATGCATTCATCAGCTATTTTGGTGGATGTGCCACCACACCGATTAAACAAAACAAAGGCCATTCTGAAGTTCCACCAAGTTCAGAACAGTCACTGGCACCTGTTGCCTGGTCCAACAGTGCAAATGAATTCAATTTCATTCCAGTAAATGAAAGTGAAGTATATGATCACCTCCTCAACCCAAAACTGAAATCGCAATCAAGCCCTGACCATCTACCACCAATTTTATTAAAGCTCAGTGCTATGGTCACAGCCCAACCGATAGCAACTCTAATTAATGCCTCTTTGACATCAGGGTATATGCCCAAATCCTGGAAGGTGGCAAGAGTTGTACCAATCCACAAAAGTGGGGATAAAAATGTATTTTCAAATTACAGACCAATATCTCTCCTCCCCACTTTATCTAAAATCATTGAGAAATGTGTACATGTGCAACTACATAAATATTACCAACAGACCAATTTCTTCACCCCTCTTCAATTAGGGTTTAGACCAAACCACTCAACAGTCACGTCTCTTCTAAAAGTAACCAATGATATCCAGACTGGCATGGAAAATGGTGAACTCACTGGAGCTATTTTCCTAGATTTCGCTAAGGCCTTTGACACAGTAGACCATAACATTCTTATCAGCAAACTCCAAAACTCAGGACTGGGTAATAATTCTCTAAACTGGTTCCGATCCTATCTATCAGACAGAATGCAGTATGTGTCAGTTGCAAACAATGACTCCCTTCCGCTCAAAGTAACAAATGGAGTTCCCCAAGGCTCCATTCTTGGCCCTCTTCTATTTTCTCTTTTTATAAATGATTTGCCCAAGGTTTGCAAATCATCTTCAGTACACATGTATGCAGATGACACCATAATCTATGCTAAAAACTCAAGCATATCACAACTTGAAACCGAATTACAACATGATTTCTACAAAGTGTAAAGATGGATAACGCAGAACAAACTTTTATTAAACACAGATAAAACAGTCACAATGATGTTTGGCACAAAGCACAAACTGCGTAATCTCGACAATATCCACCTATCCATTGTAACAGAGTCTAATCGTAAATTGGCCCCAGTAGACTCCTACAGATATCTTGACCCTAACTTCAATTTTGGTCACCATATTGACAAATTAACCTCTAAACTTTATCTTAAAATAAGTACTCTTTTTAGAAACAAATCATGTTTAAGTACCCTGATGAGAAAACGTATTGTACAACAGATGCTGCTGCCAGTCATAGACTATGGTGACGTAGTATATGCTCCAGCACCAGAAATCCATCTCAGTGAACTTGACACCCTGTATAATTCACTATGCAACGTTATCCTCCAATGTGACTACACTACCCATCATTGTGACATGCTTAAAGAGCTAAATTGGCTAACACTTAAATCTAGACGTGCCCTTCATCTTTCTTGCCTAGTACACAACCACTTCTCTGGAAAACTACCACAGTACCTGAGCAGTATGCTCACTCCAGCTTTCCATACTAACTATAACCTCCGCTCCACTACTAACAACTCACTGCGTATACCACAATACAAGAAAGAAGCAGGAAGATCTGCCTTCTCATTCAGAGCTCCAAAAATCTGGAACAATCTGCCGGAAATAATCACATCTGCTCTGTCTAAAATCCTTAAAAGCAAATGTTTCTTTATATCTAAAAACAGTGTGTAACTGTAAATAATCCCATTATTTAATAAGTATGTATATTTATGTATGTTTGTATATAATGTCTCACAATTAGTGTAAATATGTAACCCTTTACTGAAAACTCTCCAGGACATACTTGAAAACGAGAGAAATCTCAATGTATTCTTCCTGGTAAAACATTTTCTAAATTAAATAAATAAATAAATATCTGGTACACTTTCTGTGCCCAGGGAGAACTCTATGGCCCACTGCCAGAGTTATAGACATTGCAACAGAGACGACTACAGTACCCTGAATGCCCTTTTTGTGGTTTTTATTTTTTCAGATTAGCTGTCACTTTCTAGTGGCCATCATATTTTTCTCTTGCTTATCCTACCCTGAGGATGACACTACACATACAACATTTTTGCAATTCTGGGAATTTAGGGGTATTCTCTTTACTCTGATCTAATTTTTACTAGGTTTCTGGACATTTTATCATGTCATGACATCACAAACACTAAGGGCATATGGGAAAATCCAAGGCAAAATATTCAGAAGCTTCCCTAACCCCCCTCACTCACTGTTCCTCATGCCATACAGGGCTACCAAGGTAATATTTGGTGTCAGCATGCCCCTTCTGCTGTTTCCCTTAGTGTATCTCCAGGCCCCTCTAGCACTGAAAAAGAGCCTGCATGTATTAAGACACTACTCTTTTCAGTGGCATATATCCTGTCCTCCGTTCTGGTGATTCTGCATTCCTGGAAACCTACGCCCGCTTTTAAACTGGTTGACCCTGTATTCAAGGGACATACTCAAGTTATCCTCTGATGAAGAATTGCCCTCAGTGGATTATGAATATATGGATTCTTCCTATTCTTATGGAGAGTCCAATGAGGCTGATCTGGTCCTCTTGGCTGAGGGGCTCATCAAAGCACTGCTGGAGACCCTCCAGGTCTCTCACCCTGCTGATACAGGATATTTTCCAGAGGCGTAGAAAGACTTCACCTTATTTATACTCAATAACATTCTTCACCGCATCCTTCTGGATGAGAAAAAACCCCTGACAAGAGGCTCTTCCTTAACGAGCACCTTGCTAAGCTATATCCTTTTAAGACTTAGTCTCTGTCCCCCCCCATGTCGCAGTTGGAGAAGACACTGCAGGGCTGAAGAATAAGACTAATAAGCATCTTGATTATCTACTCAAGGCCAACTATTCTGCTAGAATTCAGGGCCATTTTTGCCTCTGCTTGGCAGGTCTGTAGCTGTTTGGGGTGAGTAACTGTCAGATGCTATGCATGCTGATGTTGCCAAAGAGGTCTGATTGGTTCTGATAGCTCACATCATGTAAGCCTATATCACAGAGGCCTTGTTTGACTCAGTCTGGTTCTCACCTAAGTCCTCCACTTTTTTTGTGGCTAAAGATTTGGTCCAATGACCATCTTATAAGAAGTCACTGGTATCCTTCCTTTCTGGTGAGAAAGGCGTGTAATTTTCATCCCCCCCTGCCAAATGGCAAGGTGGTGCAGTCCCTCAGACCTCTCAGACACTCCCCTCTGCAAAGCCCAGACAGTCCTGGCAGCCCAAGCAATCAGCTGCAAAGGCTAAGTCTGCCAAAGCCATCTCTGCATGACTAAATGAATCCTGGTCCGTTGTTCCCTGGAGGGGGCTGTTTCTGCATTTTTCAAGATGCCGGAGTATACTCTGTGATGGACCAGTGGGTTTTTCGGGTGGTATATCCTCCATAACACTTCTTCTCCTTAAAGGTGCCAAAGATCCCAGACATAGCAAGACTGCTACAGGAGGCTATGACCACTGTACCAGAAAAGCGGGTCCTGGTGTCAGTTCCAATTCCAGAGCACTTTTCAGGTTTCTATTCCATCCTGTTTGTGGTTCCTAAGAAGGCGGGTGGCTGCTGCACTTCAGATGTCTCAACCAGTAATTGGTTGCTATGTGAGTCTAGATGGAATCTTTGCATTTGCCATTACAGCACCTAGACACCTATACAACCAGTGCTAACTGCGTTTTGCTTTTACCTCCAGTCATTACCAATTCACGGCTCTGCTATTGGTGAAGATTCTGCGTGCTGAAGCCAGGCCAAAGATCATGGCAGACTTGGCTGAGTTCATACATACCCAGGGCATTTTTCTGACCCCTTATTTGGACGATTTCTTCATCAAGGCTCCTTCAGCAGTGCTTTTGGCTCACCATATCCACCATAAGAGTGTGTCTGCATTCTGGTGCATCACGCTAGATTCTCAACCTCAGGAAGTCTTCTTCGATCCCATCCCAGGTTCTGGTATTCCTGGGCATGAAGTTCAAACCCCTTCAGGGGAGGGCTTTTTCTTCCAGAGCAAATGTTTCATATTCTGCACCAGGACTTGAGCACTGGAGTGGTCAGAGGCCACGATCAAGGACTACATGAATATCATGGGTTGCTTGGTATCCACGTTGAAGGTGGTTCAGAGGGAACGTCAAAGGCACATCCTCGGGTCCTTGTCCAAGAATCCAGAGCACCTCCATCATATGATTCTGTCTCCAGAAGCCTGGAAGGATCTCCAGTGGTGGATGAACCTGGAGAGAAGGAAACCTTTTGTGATCCAAGAGTGGGCACTGGTCACAATGGAGGCCAGCCTGAGGGGCTGAGGTGAAGTTCTGGGGTACCTGGTGGCCATGGGATGAGAGTCTGCTGCCTAATAACATTCTGCCCCTCTATCTTTGTCCATTCTCATGGGAATTTCAGTGAGAGTGCAGTCGGATAACGTCACTGCGGTGGCGTACAACAATTGCCAAGGGGGGAGATTGCAGGGAGGTAGCTTGGAGACAAGTGAAGGATCTCCTCAGCTGGGTGGAAGCACATGTTCAAGCCATCTCTGCCATTAACATTCCAGGAGTGTAAAACATACTGGAAGACTTTTTAAGCCACCAAGATGTAGATCCAGGAAACTCCATCTAGAAGTGTTTTCCCCTGATAGTTCAACACAGGGAGATCCCACCAATCAACCTAATGGAAACCAGAGAGAACAGGTATGTCCCAACCTTTTGTTCTCGTACAGGGCACCCCCTGACTTTTGTGATGGATGTATTGTTTATCCCTTGGAGTTTCCATCTCTCCTATGTGTTTCCCCCAATTCCTTCATCCCCACCACAAAATCAGGATGGATGGGGCATTGGTCATTGTGATTGCTTCTTACTGGCCCAGGAGGGCATTATTTTGTCCATTCAGGACCTGATTGGTGCTACCTTCCAGACTGGATGTGTTACTTTATCCCCTGTGGTCTGAGGATGTGGAGAGACTGGCTTTGACGGAATGACTGTTGAAGACACTATCCTGAAGCGGAAGGGGTTTTCCTCTGATGTAATTTCCACCGTGATTCAGTCACCGAAGCCAGTTTCTTCCAAGGCATACCATAGTGACTGGTCCATATTTCACCAATGGTGTGAGGACAAGAACATGTCTTTTCTCCAGGATGGAGTGGACAAGGGTCTCAGCTTGAGTTTGCTTAAGGTTCAGATTTCAGCACTGTTTGTTCTCTTCCATAGATGGATTGCTATCATTCCAGATGTCAAGATTTTTCTGTAAGGGGTGGCTCATGCCTTCCCTTCCTTTAAGGATCCCACACCTCTGCTGGACTTCAGTCTGGTCTTGAGTGTTCCGCAGAGGCCTTCCTTTGAACCTCTAACTTCCATCTCCTTGCATCAGTTGACACTTAAGATGTTTTTACTTGGCAGTTGTCTCTGTATGGAGGGTATCTGAGTTGCAAGCGCTTCTTCCCAAGGTGGTCTCTGAGTTTAACATCAATCAGGAGATTACACTTTTTCTTTCCTGACGCTGCATCTGATAGATTGATGTCAGTCTATTGGACTTAGTGCACTGCTTTAAGTTGTATGTGCATGGTACTAAGACTTTTTGGAAGGCTGATTCTGTCATCCCTGAGGCTCCAGGAGCTGGGCAGGCTCCTTCTAAGGTAACTTTTGCCTCATGGATCAAGGCTACATAGGCTAACATATGAGATCAAGAAGAAAAATATTCTCTTCAAGATCACAGAGCATTCCACCAGAACTGTGGGTGCTTTCTGGGCCTACAAGAACTACTGTGTAGTATTGTAGAATTATATATGTTTTAGAATTCCAAATAATTTAAAATTTGAGGAACAGGATATTCTCTTTTTTTTTTTTTTTTTTTTTTGGGCGTTTTTGTGTTTGGAACTGATCATTGTCTATACACTCTGGTATGTGTTTATTAGGACTCTTCTCTTTTGGCCAATTTGCATATTGCAATTCATTGGTAAATTGAGATGCAAATTGTTTCAGTTTGTGGCTTTGGGTGAATTAATTTGGTGCAAAAGGTTTCACAATAGCAGCTGTGTTAAAATTAATGTAATTGTGAAGAAACTGCAAACTCACAACCATGTGCTTTTTTTTTACAAAATGACATCCTCAACCATGTGGAACAAAGACAGACTGTGGTCAGACCATGTGTTTGCTCTGAGATGAAAATCTATGAACAAAGATGAGGCCAGGGCCTACAGCATGCTCACACCACACAGACCCCAACCCAGCTATTAGTAACTTTGCCCACACCCAAAAGCCAACCCTTTAATTTTAGGCTATATTCAGAGAAATTTGTTCTAATGACCATTACCACAATTAACACAAGAACACCCCAGTACTAGCAATAATATTTAATAACAAACAATAATATTAATACACTGTATATCATCAAATATATTCTAGCTAAACACCTAATACTACTAAGCTAGGCAATTACTTACCGCAGTGCAAATAAGACACATAATACAACAATTACAGTAGAAAACACTATACGTTGATTACTTGGGGTATTTTTCCTAGAAATATTGTATAAGAGAAACAATAAAGCAAGAGAAGGATACTTGGCTAAAAAATCCTGGGACAGGAGGCAGGAAAAACAGGCCAGGGGAACTGGATAAATTCATGCTGGAGGTCTGGGTCATCTCTGCTCTGGAACAGTTCTTGGGTCCTAGGCAAAGCATGGCAGCCTTGCTAGATTCTGGGCCATCTACTCCACATCCTGCTCCATTCCAAGACTCCTCTCCTCCATGACTGCGCAACTCTTTTATTGTTTGCAAGCCCTGCCCATCACCAGCCCATTTTACCTGATTGATACACCCCTCCTCCCCTCTCCTAGAAGCAAGGGGAAAAAAAGGGAGCTTGTCCTTCTTTGTCATTTTCCCGCCCAAACAGATCAGGGGAAAAAAAAAAGAGACAAAGGAAAATGGTTGTGAGCTAAAGGTGTGATGTATGACATGAGAACATAACCATGAAATGGATAAAGTTTTGCTGCAACTTATCTGTGTCCGTAACACAAATCATCCTCTTGAATATCAGTTTGTTTGAGACATTAATCTAGGTAATTGTGATAGTGTGTGTATTTTGGGTTCCAAACTATGATTAAGTCTGTGCAGGATGAAACACGTCAGTATAATATACTTATTGTAGACAAAGTTTATAAGACAATATTTATTAACACAAGGACTTTATATTTGGGCCAACTCACAGATCATTAGCACTTTGTGCAGTTTGCTGACCTTCCCTTTGGGCTTGCCCTCCATTCTGCAGGTTTTCTACAAAAGTCATGACAGCTCTGGCAACTCACATCTGCTTGCTATGGATGTTTTTGGGCTCCCTAGTTGGAAAGCATTTGTTTAAGGGCCCCTCAGAAGAGATTCTGTGCATACAGATTCAAACGAGTTTCCATGCTGGAGCAACTTGGCTGATCAGTTTCATAAAATCTTCTCTGGTTCCATCCCAGGTCTTTCATTTTCTCAGAATATTATTCAGCATTCTTTTGGGAGCTAATCTTAACCCTCTGAGTGCCAGAAAGGTATGCAGTTTATTACATATTAATGTGTTGCATACCATTGTGGCACGCAAAGGGTTAAATAGATTTATTTAGCCTATGAACGATAAGGAAATATTATGCCAGCTATGTATATCGGTAATGAATGCTGAGATAATTGGTTAAATGTTTAATGCGTATAGGGGGTGATGATTTTTGGGTAGAGAATAGCTAACTATTGAATAAAAGTGTGTGCCCAGTGCTAGTTATGGTCTGGGAGACCTGGGGATCTAATGTAAGGGGCATGACCTAATGCTTCAAACTTATGTAAGTTTATAGAGATGCCTACTATGTGGTCAAATTCCTCAGTCTTGCTTAGGATTGAAGGACTGGATATAGGAGTATTCATGACATTGAAGGAGGGTATCTGCAAAAGCTGTAATCTTAATTTTATTTGTACCCACTTGAATATATGGAAAGAGGTGCATTTTTTAAAGTTGTGCCAACAAAGCGATGTTGAAGAGAAGTGGCAACAGGGGACACCCTTGCTGCAAGCCCTGCTCCAATAAAACTGGTGCAGTATTCAGGCCATTTATTGTAATGGTAATCTTTTGTTCTAGAGTACAAGTTGCATACACAAATGAGAAAGTTTTGACAAAAAAACCTGAAATGTAAGAATGCGAGTTAAATTTAATCAAGATACCTTAATACACACTTTATCGTCGAGACTGATCTGGGTAGCAGGGTTCTGGAATTTTAACTGAGAAGTTGAAGCAGTCAAGGCCCAAATTACCCTACAAATACCTGCACATTCCCCTCACAAATCCTAACTGATGGTGGCTTAGCGTATAGGGTAGGATAACACAATTGGCTAGTATTTTTATGAGGAGGCGTAGTGCAAGAAGTTGTGGCAGCTCAACCAACTGCTGCATCTGATAGACAAACAAGCACAAAAACACAGGTCCTGATTGAAAGTAGTAGTGAGTGTTGTGAAAACATTAAATAGAAATTGTTTGAGACCTCAAAGCTTAGAGGAATATAAACAGGTGATCCTGAGGACGACCTAATGATGACTGATCATGATTATGTGGATGTAAAATATCTGTCCAGTGTCGTCGTCCTCTTCAGAGACAGATGAAGTTGAGAGTGAGGGAGATGATGACATTCCCAGAAAGTTAGCTTGAAGGCAAAGGCTCAGTATTCCACCACTGAATAGGAGCACTGTCTATAAACTGCTTGAGAAAACAACTGGAAAGTCTGACCCTGGACAAGCGAAGATGGCAAAAATACACAGCATAGTCACCTCTTCCAAGTCCCACTCAGCCACACACACGTGTTGAGAAACTAGCAGCAGCAACACAGGTTATCCGAATCCACAACTTTAGCTATGATAATTAGCGCCACTGCTGCTGTTCTAAGTGTAACACCTTTGACACCTAGAAGTACTAGTAGAATTGCAGCAACATCTAGCCCCAGTAGTTGTAGCCCCTCAGAAACACATCAGGCTATGAAGTCCACAGTATAGCTATACTTCACTCAAAGAGGCAAAAGTATGTTGCTATCTGTTGTATGTGTAAAAAGCATGTGAGCAGGAAGAAAGCAGACTCACTCCTAGGCAGCTCCTCTATGACATGCCACCTAAAGTACAACCACAGGTCTTACTGGGGGGACACACCACCAACAGGTGACACAACTAGCAGTAGCAGAAGCACTCCTGAAAGGTCCTAGAGTTCTGGTGCACATAAGCTAAGTGATGTTGATATGTCAGGGAGTGTACAAGGGGTTTGTTAATTTGATATAACCTCTATGGCTCCTGATGCAGAGGAGTTTGACTCAAGTTTGTTGTAGAAAATGACAAGCAACAGATTCTTATAGTGAATCAGAAATTAAATCTTTCCCTTCCTCTGGACCCCTTCATATGCCTGTTCTTTCATACCTCTGATCTGCACCTGACTATACCCACTTCCAAGAAACGTCTTGTAGCTACCCTACTAAACGCGGTGAAGTCCCTCATACCACTGTTCTGGAGGCAAATGGAGGCTCCGCCACTGTCTCTCTGGCAGACAAGAGTTTCTGACATCAAGCTGATGGAGAGATGCCATGCCATTTCTTCATCAACTTTTCGCTCCTATAATGCCACCTGGAATTCATGGGATGTGCAAGATGAACCCACCTGAACTAGCACTCCGACTGTGACCCCCTATGGCATTGGTTGTCTCATAGTCTCAGTCATATATTCGATTGTTCGACATGGGAACGCAACAGTGGACCTCCCAGCTCCAATCTTCCATCTTCTTCTCTTCCACCTGCTCTTCCATCCCCTCTTCCATCCTCTCCCCTTCCTTTCTCTTTCCCTGGCTTTTTTTTTCTTTCCCCTCCCCATCTTTTTAGCTCTCCGTTCTAATGTTCCTCTCTTACTAATACCTCTTTGTACTCAGTATGACTGCATATGTCTTTCCTCTAATATCCCGACACTCACTTTGTAGCCCTTCTGTAACTCCTCTTCTTTACTAAGAGAAAAGGGAAACTTGTATTTCTTTCTTAGTTATAGTTCGGGTTGCTTCATATTCTTATACCTTTACTGATATTGCATTATAACTGTTAATTTAGTGACGAGTTATTGTTACCTCAAATTTATTGAGTTCATCTATCGACTATTGTGCATATGTAAGAGATGGAATGTGCTTCATTTTCTCATAATGTTTCTCAGCTGTTTTACCCTTCTTGTGTATTTGATTCTTATCTCAATAAACTTTACTTTAAAAAAAAAAAAAAAAAAAAAAATGACAAGCGTCTCAGGCTGACCACGACCATATATGCTGCCTCCACTTCCTACATGATGATGTGCTTTGGGCAAGAACCTCGCACAGTGTTCATTAAAAGCAATGAGGAATACTCTCATTCCACTTTGTTGGAACCCTGCTGTGGTAATAATTAATGTAAATGTACATATATATATATATATATATATATATATATATATATAAAATAAATACATACACACAGTTCAATGGTTCATTTTCTTATGGGCAGTATTTACTACAGAAGTAAAAACACAGATATTTACATTCAGAGTGCAATTCCTTCAAACTATACTAGACAAACCCCTTCTTTCATCAAGTACCCACAATCAAACACAATGTTACCTGGTATTCCAAACTGTCCACCAAACAGGGGATGGGAAGGCAGGAATTGGGGGAGGGGAGAAGACACAGGAGGACAGACACAGCCTGGAATTCACAGGATCAGAAGAGAACTCCCTTGAGCAGCTGTGTGCTCTCTGATTTAACAACTTTCTAGCCCCACCCCTTATTTCCTTTTGGCTAAATGATGTGATGTCACAACACACCCCCAACCATTTTCACCATGTGGACAGATCACCACATTCCCCCACTTTTTCTCGTCCTATGTTGCCCAGTTCCAAAGTATCTTCCCCCAGGGCAGGGAATCCCAGTGGGTGCGAAAAAGCTTTTTGAGGTGAAAATTCACCCACCGTCCCTCCGGAGCAATTCCCTCAGCGACATGAGCTTCCCTGCAAACTTCCTAGGTTGGATACTTATTCTAACATAAATCTATAATTGCACACTTCTGTACCAAAATATACACATATTTACAAGATTCTATGTTCAGTTCTTTGCTAAAAGGACTCTACAGGACTGTAACCATGGTCAGTTCATGTTCATATGAACAATTGTATGTCATCTGTCCCCCATCACTCTGTTTAACATCGGTAGATTCCTTGCAGTCGAGGCCCAGGATATTCATTGGAATCCACATCGCAGTCATGTTGCAACTACTCCAGAAATGGTTCCTTGTATTCCCAGTTCCCTTGGTTCTGGACCACTATTGATGCTGTTACAGACATCTTAAAGGAAGTGAACAAAAATTAAAATCCCACCATACTAGAATATTTGAAAAACATGTCAATACAACTCTATGGAATGTGATTCAACTATACTTTATGGATCAGAGCATGCCATTCGCCCCCTTAATTTAAATTGATGTTGCCCACTTACTATTTGTTTTAACTGCTCCATACAAGATCACCCATTCCCAGGTCTGTCCTGATTCTGATGGTAATCTGAACATAGTCCCCCCCCCTCTTATACCCTGTGTACACATACATATACATAATTCTTGCTCTCTATGAACATGCATTGTATGTAACAGAATTCCCTCCTTTCCCATTGTGATACAATGTATACTTAGTTCAGTGAGGAAGTTCCACCATTGTCCATCAATGAGTTCCATATCTATCTATAATATATAATTAATGCTGTTAGAGAGAGAGTGAGATAGAGAGAGAGAGAGAAATAAGAGAGCAAAGAAACCGATGATAGAGAGAAAAACAATTTATAGCAAAAGAGAGAAACGAAAGCAGAGAGAAACAAACAAAAGAAAATGAAATCCTGAATGGAAGTCCTGTCTCTGTCTGCTTTTCAACTATTTTCAATCCTGCTTGTCTCCTGGAGAAATGATAAACAGTAGAAAGTTAGTATCTCACCCCCCCCCCCCCCGAGAACCCAAACATTAACTCCCTGGGATTTATTGTGAGTTAAACCGCAAAGTTTATACCCACAACAGTGTCCGCCATCCATGCCTGTACACACCTACACAACTTTTATGTGCCCCCCCCCCAATTCCTAAAAACAACACAATTTATGATACAGACAAAACAACAAACTGCAATATTACTCCACCCTCCCCTCACTATAACATTATGTGAATATGCAAAAATAGAGGTTGAAAGGGAAGAATAATTATAACAAAATAATTATAATTTAAGTTGTCTCTGAGACCACTGTCAAGTCGCCCTGCTTAAGGTGGCATAATTCTGCCTCAAGCCTGGTAACTTGCTCACTTAAAGGGATAGTAATACTTAAAATGTAAAAAAAAATATGTTGTAGGGTTTATCCCCCTGAGTAAAACAAGAGTACTCCCACTCCTGAATGGTGTTTTATTCAAAAGTTATTAATTTTCAAAGTTGAATTTTTTAGGTGCAATATCACAGTGGCCTGAAATTGTACAGTGGCGCTGTTGCTACACGATCCTATGGACAACTCTGGTCAGTTGACCATAAATCTCCATAGGATGGTGTAGCAACAGCGCCACTGTACAATTTCAGGCCACTGTGATATTGCACCTAAAAAATTCAACTTTGAAAATTAATAACTTTTGAATGAAAGACCTCTCAGCAGTGGGAGTACTCTTGTTTTACTCAGGGGGATAAACCCTACAACATATTTTTTTTTACATTTTAAGTATTACTGTCCCTTTAAGAGATCACGTTCAATTTTTATTTTAGTGTAATCTTTCTAGATTTTCATGTTCTCTTTTCAGAGAAGAAAATGGTCTCCATGTCCCAAAATTGTCTTACACACCTCTTATTTCCCTCAATGTGTGCTCCTTTTCCTGGCCAATGTTCCTTTCCTGTGCCTCCTTCAAAAATTCCCTCATTTCTTATCCTCCAGTTTTCACCCTTTGGTGCATCCCATCTCCACTTAAAGGGATAGTAATACTTAAAATGTAAAAAAAAACATATAAATTTACTTACCGATATTTAGTTTTCTTCTGTGTAACTCCAAGGCATTAGAGAATGGGAACGTCTCCTCCCTCCAGCTGGGTAGGACAAACCGGAAGATTCAAAAGGCGACACATGAATGCTTCCTCCAGTTTCCTTTTGGCAAAGCTGTAAAATACTAAGAAAAAGAATGTTAGTAGGGTGGGAATGCCTTGGAGTTACAAAGAGGAAAACTAAATATCGGTAAGTAAATTTATATGTTTCTTCTGTGTATCCAAGGCATTAGAGAATGGGACTTAAAAGCAGTATTCACAAACATAGGGAGGGACATACGATTAGTGTTTCACCACCGCCTCCAGGACTTTTCTGCCAAAGCTGGCATCTGCCGAAGCTTGTAAGTCCAGCTGATAATGTTTCATAAAGGTGGAAATGGATGACCAAGTGGCAGCTTTACAGATATCTAAAGGAGTTGCCTGAGCTTGTTTAGCCCAGGAAGTAGCTATAGCTCTGGTGGAATGTGCCTTAATATTGGTGGGTGCCGTTAGACCAGATTCTGCATAGCATATCTTAATACATTCCTTAATCCATTTAGAAATTGATGGTTTTGAAGCTGCTTTACCCTTGAATCTGCCTTGAAAATATATAAACAAAGATTCTGCTTCCCTAAAATCCTTGGTTCTGTTGAGGTAGGTTGAGACACAACGGACCAAATCTAAATGGTGAAGAAGGATTTCTATAGGATTCTGAGGGTTACTGCTGAAGGAAGGAAGAATGATATCCTGATTGATGTGGAAGTCTGATACCACCTTAGGGCGAAAAGATGGTTTAATCCTGAATATTATTTTATCTGGGTGGACAGACAAGAAAGGAGGCTTTGAAGAGAGCTTGAAGTTCATTTACTCTTCTGGTTGAAGTAATTGCAGTGAGAAAAACAGTTTTAAGCATCAGCCGATGCAGAGAAATACTTTCAATGGGCTCAAAGGAGTGGGGATTGGAAAGCTGGTTAAGGACAAGGTTTAAGTCCCAGAGAGCTACAAGTTCTCTGAAGGTAGGTCTGGATTTGACAATGGATTTTGTAAATCTTTTTACTAGGTTATGATCAGCCAAAGGCTTGGCCAGAATTGCAGAGAGTGCTGAGATTTGTACCTTTAGGGAGGCTGGCCAAAGGCCCGTCTGGAACCCTTCTTGGAGAAAATTCGAAATAGTGGCTTCATTCAGGTCTTCTACAGTTAAATTTTTCTGATTACACCATTTAGCAAAGACAGACCAGATTCTGTAATAGATTTTCGTCGTGGAAGGTTTCCTTCCTTGTAGGATGGTATCAATAACTGAATCTGATAATCCCCTATTCCTTAGAGACTCCCGCTCAGCCGCCAAGCCGTTAGACGTAATAGGTTGAGGTTGTTGTGGAAGACAGGGCCCTGAAGTAGAAGGTCTTTCCTCATGGGAAGTTCCCAAGGATCCTCTATTGACATCTGAATCAAATGAGAGAACTAGATTCTCCGAGGCCAATATGGGGCAATCAGGATGGCTTCCAACTTGTCCGTGCGAATTTTCTTCAGTACCTGCATGAGGAGAGGAGTTGGAGGGAAGATGTAGACCAGATGGAAGTGCCAGGGAAAGGTTAGAGCATCCTGACCCATGAAGAGTGGGTCCTGCCACCTGGAGAAGAAGAGATTGTTTTTTGTTCAAGCTTGATGCCATTAGGTCGACGTCCAGATGGCCCCACCTGGCTGAGAGTTGGTTGTAGACTTCTGGATTCAGAGACCACTCTCCCTGATCTAGTGTGTGACGGCTGAGGAAGTCTGCCTCTAGATTGCTTTTCCTGGAGATGTGAGCTGCTGAAATCCCTGTTAAGTGCTTTTCGGCCCAAAGAAGGAGACTTCCTACTTCCTTGCAGAGAGTTGGGCTCCTTGTTCCTCCCAAGTTTTTTAGATACATTGCTGTTGGGACATTGTCTATCCGAATTAAGACGTTTGTTCCTTTGAGCTGTTGACTGAAGTGAAAAAGGGTTTTTCTTACTGCTCTCATTTCCAGGATGTTTATATGAAGGGATCTTTCTGAAGTTTTCCACTTTCCTTGGACAGTCTTGTGATTCCAGGTTCCTCCCCAACCGGAAAGACTGGCGTCTGTGTATACAATTTTCCAGTTTTGTGTCATCAGGGATCTTCCTCTTTGAAGGTTTCTTAGGTTTAACCACCACTGGAGACTCAACCTTGCTTTGGAGGATAGGGGAATTCGTTGAAAGGGATTCCCATGGTCTGCTTTCCAGTATCTCAAAAAATTGTACTGAAGACAACGCAGATGTAGCTTTGCCCAAGGGACAATTTGAGTTGCTGAAGACATTAGACCCAGAAGTTCCTGGAAGTCCTTGGCCGAGTGGTGGGCTTTGTTCAGGAAAAATTGATGTTTTCCTCTGAAGTTTGCAAATTCTGTCTGCATGAATAGGGATGTGATAATACGCATCCTTGAGATCGATAGATGTAAGGAACATCCCCGGAGATAGTGCCTGGATTACTGACTCCGTGGATTCCATCTTGAAGTGAACCTGTTTGAGGAGGACATTGATTGAGGTCCAGAATTGGCCTGTAAAGATTCAAAGGTTTCGGGACTAGAAAGAATGGTGAATAAATCCCCGAAAATCTGTACTGGCTCGGGACTTCTTCTATGACTGCTTGTTCCAGTAAGGAGTTGATTAAGTCCCAGAGTGCTTGCCTTTTGTGTAGATTGGTTGGGACTCTGGACCTGATGAAATGTGGAGAACGAGGGACAGACAAAAATTCCAGCGGATACCCCAGCTCTAAGATCTGGGAGTCCCAGACGTCTGGATGTACCTGGGACTTACAGATAGGTAGAAAAGACCCCAGTCTGCCCCTTACTGGGATCTGGGCTGAGGACTGCCAGGAATCATTGGTTTTCTCTCTTGAATTGGGGCTTTTTGACGTATTCACGTCTGGAACCACCTCTCTGGTTTAGAAGAATCAGAGGCTTGAAGCTTAGAATCACAGCCTGCACATTGTTTAACTTTTTGGCTGGATTTCTCCTCCTTGGTAGGGGTTTCACCAACAGATTTCTCTTTGGAAGAAGTTTTTGCAGGAGTAGACATGCTAAACCAGAAAGAAAGTGACTTGCACCCAAGATTAAGCCTAATTTAATATAGAAGCAAAAAGGATCTTACCTGGAGCCATTTTTAAATAGGATGCCAATTGAGGATTTCCTGATCCTATCCGATTGAACCCCATGCGCATACGCCGTTGATGTTCCTGCGTTTCATTTTGGAACGCACCAGTAAACCACCCACGGAAGTGCCTCATTAAGAAAGGCACTCAAGGCTGCTTTAAAGAAGCGCCGCGCGCCGTAGTGCCGATGAAGGCGCCCGGGCCTGAACCAGGGATGTGGGCCTTGTCTCTGTCGGCAGCAGCCGTTGAAGAGTCGGAAGCGGGGAAAGAAGTGCCCTAGAGCCAGAGAGGGTGCCAAGGGATGCTGACCTTGCCTCCATTGGCAACCGCAGCGGAGGTGAAGGTAACGGGGGGGAGAGAGATGCGCAAGGCAGCACTCATGGCGGCCAGGGAGCAATAAAGAAAAACGTCCAGCCAGCTGGGTAGGACAAAAGAAACTGGAGGAAGCATTCGTGTGTCGCCTTTTGAATCTTCCGGTTTGTCCTACCCAGCTGGAGGGCGGAGATGTTCCCATTCTCTAATGCCTTGGATACACAGAAGAAAATATGTTGTAGGGTTTATCCCCCTGAGTAAAGCAAGAGTACTTCCACTGCTGAAAGGTGTTTTATTCAAAGTTGAATATTTTAGGTGCAATATCACAGTGGCCTGAAATTGTACAGTGGAGCTGTTGCTACACGATCCTATGAACAGCTCTGGTCCCGGGACCATAAATCTCCATAGTATGTTGTAGCAACAGTGCCACTGTACAATTTCAGGCCACTGATATTGCACCTAAAAATTCAAGTTTAAAAATTAATAACTTTTGAATGAAACACCTTTCAGCAGTTTTACTCAGGGGGATAAACCCTACAGCATATTTATTTTACATTTTAAGTATTACTATCCCTTTAAGGGGCCTTACTGATGAGACTGTGCATACCCGTTCAGTGTATGGGTGGTCAAGCCACCACTTATCTGCTCTCAGTAGTAACAGTTCTAAATCGGCGGGGTTGGATCAAACAACCTCACAAATTCTTCACATTGCCTAGGAAGAGAGTCCAGAACTCTTGATATGTGTGCTAATGAGCCGTGTGCCATTGGTCGCTGTTGCTGACACAGGGTGCACCAGAACAAAACCCTTTGTGCCACCCCACGAGGTCCCTTTGTTGGCATCATGGTAATTTGACTTACCTCTTTTTTATATTGTTTATATAAAAATGAGTTGCTGTTATTCTTCCTGCCTGATCAGACACACTTGTATTGAAGCCTAGCAATCTGCTAGCCATAGGACCCAGGGCCTGTTCTAATAGCTCAGTCCACTCTGCTAAGGTGAGCCCTACATTTTTGGCTCTTTCCACCCCTCTCTGTAACCAGCGGGTAAAATCATTAAAGTTAGAAGTTGGCATAGCACCCCACCATTTTTGGAAGTTGTCCATGTCCCCCATGGACATTGGACGTGTCTGTATGGTAAACCCTGTGGACATCTGTCTTGCGTTAAATATTTCAGAAATTATGACAGGTGCTTGCTACAAACAACATGTATCCGCTAGGATATTGTCTTGCTTAAAACCCCTTGATGGTACCTCACTTTCTGCCCCCAATGAGTTCAAAGCTGGGTACAGCTTTGGACTGTCCTTACATACCACCTCCTGTTCCTCCGCTACTCTATTTCTGCATTCAGTTACAGTATGCTGTAGTTCATTAACTGTAACTTGATATTTATCACACTTTTCTTCCATTTGTTTCAACCCAGTTTTTAAGTTGCCAACCTTAGTGGTTGTTCCCAGGGCAGCTGACTTCAGAAAATTATATTCATGGGTGTTAGATAATTTCTCTGTTAAAAAAACATTAATATCCCTTAAAGGGATAGTAATACTTCATTTTAACTTTATTTTATTTTGTAGGCATTAAAAAAACATGAAGAATGATATAAGTCTTATCTCTGAAACCTTTATGGTTTAAGAGATATTCACAAACAAAGTATCCCCCCCCTGTTCAACCAGATCAGAAGGGAGATGCCCAGGTAGACTGCAGAGAGGGACAATCTTCAATTAAGATAATGGAAAAAGCTGAAAAACTTGTCAAGGGGGGAAGGGCTTTCATTGTTTTCATACAAAGAAAATTGTCCCCTTCTGTTATCTGTACTGTCATACAACCAGACTCACATCTGAGAAGAGATGGCTTACACTAGGTAAAAGGGGCGGGGAGGGGAACTTTGCTTGTGAATATCTCATAAACCATAAAGGTTTGAGAGATAAGACTTATATCGTTCTTCATGTTTTTTTAATGCCTACAAAATAAAATAAAGTTAAAACGAAGTGTTACTATCCCTTTAACTCTTGGACCATATCCGCTAAACCAGCAATAGCTATAACTGCCTGTACCACCATGGCTTTTCGCTTATTTGAATTAAATTCCTTACTAGTTACCACTTGAGTCAGTTCATAAAACCCTCAAATTTGATACATTTTGGGTCTATGGGATCAGGGAGTACGTATGGGCCATTATGTATGAAGATAATCATCCCTGAAATAATCACATACTTCAGTGGAGAAATAGTTTGCTCCTGGAAAAGACATCTTAAACCCTGTGATATTCCCTACACTCTTTGTTAATAAAATAATATACTTTTAAACAAGCAACCTATTTACCAACACACTTGAAGAGCCACAAGACAAACCCAAAATGACCACCGATTAACAAACAATGCCTAACAAGAAACTGCCCATTCATACTCTTTCCTTTTAACAAAGTAATATTTATGTCTTAAACCCAATGTATAACTATCAGACAACAAAATGTGGTCAGTTGTGATCTATCCATTCAGCAGTGTATTTTAACAAAAATAACATTTGCTGCTTCAGAAGACACAGTTGAAGGCAAAAACCCAAAACAAAAAAAAAACTTATAATCAGTTACAAGGAATTACCTATATGGGTGTGCCCCTTGGAAACTGATTTACACGTGCAAATAAACAACGCTAGACACAGAAGAGGCCTCCTTTAATAGGATTGCTGTAACTTCACCCACAGGTAAACACAGCTATTTATCCTTTTTTTTTTTTTAAAACATAAAATTTATTTATTTAATGAAAGACAAAAGATTAACAAACAGTAAATGTATATATAAATAGATACATATGTATATTAGTGAACAGTAAATATAATATGAGATTAACAAATAGGAAATATAACAAAGAGATATAAATAATATATAAGAGAGGGAAAAATGAGGTAAGGAGGGCCAGGAAGAGACGGAAGTATTAAACCCTACTTAGAAGGTTAGGGCTTGAACAGAAGTTGCTGTTCAGCCAGGGAGACCATGTAGATAGGAAGGCGTGGTAGTTATTTAGTTCGATTGAGCTAAGGTATTCGTTTCTACAAATAAAATTAACCTTATCCAGAACATTGGACCAAGAAAGATCAGGAGATTTCCAGTACAAGCCAATAGAGGACCTAGTAGCTGAGCACAATCTCACAATAAGTTTATCCTGGTTTTTATTAGTCGAACCAACTCGGGAACCAAGAAGAGCCTCAGAGGGGGTAAGAAGTATTGGTTTATGGAGAATCGAGGTAAGAAGATTATTTAATTTGTCCCAAATTGTTTTGGCCTTCGGACAGGACCACCAAATATGCATGTATGAGCCTGAATCAGAGCAACCTCTAAAACATTGGTCCGAGGCACCATCATACATGAGGGCGATTTTAGTAGGGACTAGGTGGAAGACGTGGAGCATTTTAAAGGATTGCTCGATAAGGTTGAGATTTAGATGATTTTTATGGATTCGTCTAAATATCGTATGCCATTCATCATCCGACCAGGAAAGTTGGAGGGTCGATTCCCAAAAAAATTGGCAGTTAAGTTTTGAGTTGTCAAAGAGAAGAGTTTTGTAGATCAGGGAAACTGATTTCTGAGTAAGGGACGATGAAGCAAGAAGGGACTCAAATCTAGAAAGAGGCATAGTTAGGTAATTGCCTAGATAAGAGCGAAGAGTGGCTTGGATAGCAAGAAAAATGGGTTCATCGTCGGCGGGAGCATTAATTATATCTTTTAAAATGGACCATTGAAGGAAGTCATTTCTAAAAATGATGCTTTTGAGATTTTCAAAGCCTTTTAAGCAGAAAAGAAAAAAAAAAAAAAAAATGAGATCAAGAAACAAAATACCAGTTTCACCTAAAAACCAACACCAGTTATAACGACAAAATGGCTTTCACCCCACAAAATTACCCAAGCAGACCCACAATATACCCCACAAATGAAGTAAATGAATAAGACAAATTTGGCTCTTTAAGATGGACCCTTCTAGTAAATAGAACAATTGATAGACTCTTTCAGGAAAATTCAGATATTAATGGGCCTATCTTATTTTAGCAACAGACTGGCTGCACTGGAGTGGACCCAACTAAGAAGTTAACCCCCTAGACCCTCAAAAGAAATTAATATACATGCAAATCAACCAAAAATTATACCTCTATTCCCATACAAACATATGCAAAAGTATCACACTAGGCAAAAATGGCTAACAGGAGAATGTTAATGCAACTTTTCCTTTTTAAACCAAATAATGTAATAAATGAAAATACACAAAAATGGCTAAAAAAACCCAATGTTCATTCCACAGTAACTTGATTCCTTGAAGTTTGGCGCGAAAAGCACAACACAAAACCAACTTAAATGCTGTTAAATTCAGTTTGTGTTAGTAAAAATAAACTACTTTTAAGCAAGCAAACTAATCAGCACCGCACTGATTTACACACAGTGTCTAACAAGAAACTGGCCATTCCTTTTTAACAAAGTAATATTTATGTCTTCAACCAAACATATAATTATCAGACAACTGTGGTAATTTTAGACCTAGTGTTAGTAATAAAAATGTTTAGATAATCTACCCACTTTTGTAGGCCCCAAGGCAAAACAAGATGGCCACAGCTTTTTTCAGTTTGGTCAATTCAGCCTTACCTTTTAACAAAACAAAACAAGAAAACTTATAATCGGTAACAAGAGAGTACCTAAAGTTTGCTTTCATGGGTGTGGCCCTCCCATCTGGCTTTAGGCCTACACACTGCTTGAGGCCTTCAATTGAAACTCTAGACAAAGGACAGTGTGCTTTGAAAATCAAAATGGCTGTTGAGATTTCAAACACAGAAAACAACCTGAATCTCCAGCTCACTGACATTGCAACCCCAGACAAATCCTACAATGTTGCAAAACACACTGAAACATATAATGCTTTGCCTATGCACTATGATTTAATCCTCCAATAATAATAACAATTCCACAGCCTCCATGCACTTCAAAGTCAGAAAAAAACTGTTTCACTGTCGTCCAATACAGGTTACTGGTAACACTGGGAGGCGATCCTCCCCTTTAAGTAGGCAGGAACATTTCTCTAAATGTATGCAGGGGGTGGAGCCTCCCCTCCCTCCTAGGCTGCTCCTCAGTCAGCACAAGCCAGAATGATTTGTTCCTCGGTGTGTTCACACCAGGTGGAGAACATCTCTCTTCAAACTTTAGTTTCTTTATTATTTTTTTGCAAATATGGAATACCACCATTAGGCGGGTTACCATGGCTGTCAAATGCCCTCTTTAAAGTGGATAGCACAGCTTCCAGGGTACTTCTGGTGGACCTTTTGCCCTGATGAGGGAACAACTTGATTTCAAGTACTTCCCTGGGGATTATCCTCTGTGGTAATTCTTTACTCATTGGTAACATGAAGACAGAAGTCCAGCAGAAAGGTGAGCCACCCTTTGAGTGCCAAAGGTCCACTTGTCCCTCAGTGTCCCTTCATTGGGCTTGTACCTGGGAGTTCTCATTGTGCACTCCAGCACTCATTGGATGTTTTTCTATATCTTGCAATATGTATGCAATGTATATGTGTATGTCTTGGGTTTTGGAGCAGTTTATGTGGGATTTAACCCTTTATCTGCTGGGTTTTCCAGTTTTATGGGAATTTTAGGATATTGCCTTGGTGAGGGAACGTTTGCTTACATAGTTCATGTGTTTGCTATGTGTTATGGAACTTTTAACTTAAGGAATAATTTTATTAGAAATTATGTTCCGGGCTTTTCCCGCATATACACCATTGCTCCTTTACTCTCTATGGGCTTACACTGTGTGGGACGTATCTCTGGAACCGCTTCACATAGCGACTTCAGAGTAGGCTCATTTTGTTTGTCTTCCCTTGCTCTATCATCCAGTTTTGTGTTTAAGTGTGTTGGGGGGCTTCGGGCACTGTTTTGGGGTACTTGGTGAGAAAAACTACTTCCCATGAGCGCTCGGTTCGCGCCCTTTTTCTGATTGGCTCCCATCGCGGCAGCCATTTTGTGAGTTCTTCTCATCGAGTATACTACGCAGGGACCGGACCTTCTCCCTCTCCTCTGCTGATTAACCCTTCACTTGCCAGATAAGTTTAGTTTAAACGTTTCTGGGGTGAATACTTTCACACTTTTATTGCGTGATTTCTGTCTGTGGGGTATATCTGATACTGTGAGTATGTCTACTCCACTGGAGCCTGGGACTAGACCTAAGACTAAGGAGGCTGGGGTATCCGTATCCCCCATTGCGTTTTGCTCCTCCTGTCATTCAGGGCTACCTAGAGAATTTTCTGGTCATTTATGCCCAGCTTGTGCGGAAGGTCAGGGCAGCAACCCAGGGCCTTCCAGCCACGCTATTGAGCCAACATGGGTGAAAGAGTTCAAGGCTGCAACTAGGGCTCTCAGATCCACTCTTCAGCTCTTTCACTCTCAGGTTCAGGGGGCTCTTCAAGTCTGGCAGACCCTCTTCACTGTCAGGACCTCCCTGCCCAAGCCACAGGGAGCCCCTGACGTATCTGATTCTTCTGAGGAAGAATTGTTGCAGGATTCTGATGTTGAGGATGGTACAATTATTGAGTCTACCAGATTGGCTGGAGACCCTTTTGAATGTGATCCTGAACTCTCTGCTGAGGGTTTGATCAGGGCTGTGCTGACCACCCTCAATCTTCCCTTGTGCCAGGAGACTCCTCTTGACCCAACGGATGTGTTTCAGAAACCTTCAAAGGCTGTTACTTGTTTTCCTACTAACCCTACTATTGAATGTTTAGTTTCTGATGCGTGGAAAAATCCTGATAAGTCCTCTTCAGTCTCAAAAAAGTTTGCCAAACTTTATCCTTTTCCTGAGACTGAATTGGCTAAATGGGTTCATCCTCCTAAGGTGGATGCTCCAGTTTCTAGGTTGTCCAAATCTACTGCCTTGGCTGTATCTGATGCTTCTGCTTTACAGGATTGGACTGACAAAAAGTTAGAGACCTGCCTTAAGTCAATTTTTGCCTCTATTGGTACTGCCATGCGTCCAACTTTCGCTGTGGCGTGGGTTAACCGGGCCATTGCGGTCTGGACTGAACAACTTACTGTGGCGGTTCGCCAAGATGCGCCAGTGTCAGAGCAGTTGCAACTACTTGCTAATATTTCTGAAGCTCAGAATTATGTTTCTGACGCTGCCTTTGATGCGGTTCGCATGATCGCGAGGTCTTCTACCTCTTCTGTGGTGGCCAGACGCGCTCTTTGGCTAAAAATTTGGTCTGCTGACAGCGCTTCCAAGAAAGTTTTGCTTTCTTTGCCCTTTCAAGGGACTTCCCTGTTTGGATCTGAGCTAAAGGAATTGATCAGCGAGGCTACTGGGGGTAAAAGTACTCTTCTACCCTCGGTCTTTAAGAAGAAATTCCCAGCTAAGCACTATCGGTCCATTCGTTCCTTCCAAATTGAGACACGCCCCACGTCCCAGGCGGTTCCGCCTGCTCCGCGCGCCTCCTCCAAGCCCAAACAGTCCTGGAAGCCCAAGGTTGCCCCCAAGGCCAAGGCTTCCAAGACTGCTTCGGCATGACTCGCCGAACCCGGGTACGCATCCGGCTGTAGGTGGGCGGCTTCACCTCTTTCGCCAGGTTTGGGAGGATTCAGTGGCGGACCCTTGGGTTCTTCAGGTGGTGTCAGAGGGATACAAGATTCCTTTCTTTTCCCTTCCTCCTTTTCGCTTCCGTTTTACTCGTCCTTTTCAGGACTCCACAAAAAGGCGACGCTATTCAGGATCTTTTGGACAAGAACGTCTTGGAACCAGTTTCTCAGGAGGACATAGGTTTAGGATTTTATTCCAACCTGTTCGTTGTGGCCAAAAAGGACGGCGGAGCTCGTCCTATTTTGGACCTCAAGGATCTCAACTCCTTTGTTGTGAGTACCCACTATCGACAGGAATCTCTGCACACTGTGATCGCTGCTATGTCTCCGGGGGAATTCCTTGCTTCCCTGGACCTTCTGGATGCATATCTACACATCCCTATCCATCTAGAGAACAGGCGGTACCTCAGGTTTGCCTGCGACAGGTAGTCGTTTTCAGCTCTTCCCTTTGGGCTGACGACAGCTCCACAGGTTTTTCAACGAGTCCTGGGAGCATTGATAGCGGTCATCCATCGGGATGGCATCAGAGTGACTCCATACATGGACTGCTTACTCTTGAAGGCGGCATCAGCAGATATCCTTCATCAGCAGGTTCAGGCTTGCATTCAGACTCTCACTCGCCACGGATGGATTGTGAATCTGGACAAGTCAGACTTGGTTCCATCTCAGCGGATAATCTTCCTGGGTCTGCTGTTCGACACTCAGTGGTGCATGGTGTTTCTGCCGGAAGAGGTGGCTCATCAGATTGCTCTCCGGGTATCGAAGATCCTGGCCCCCGAGCTGATTCCAGTGCCGAAATTAACTTCTCTGGTGGGGAAATTCATTTCCACGATAGAGGCGGTGCCGTTTGCCATGGCACACACCAGGGAACTTCAGAGGTTCGTGATCCAGACGTGTAGGAATCGTCCAGACCATCTGAAGCTCTCTGTCCCGCTACCTCCTCATGTCGAGTTGAGCCTGGAATGGTGGTTGGATCTTTCCCATCTCCTGAAAGGGAGATCCTTCCAGATCCCTTATTGGACCACGGTCACGATGGATGCCAGCCTCCTGGGTTGGGGGGCGGTGTTGGGTCGCTTCAGTGCCCAGGGGAAGTGGGGTCTGGAGGAATCTCTTCTGTCCATCAACATTCTGGAACTTTGTGCGATCTTCCTTGCTCTACGCCATTGGGAATCTCAACTGGAGGGTTGTCCAGTCAGGGTCGAGTCTGACAACGCCACCGCAGTGGCCTACATCAACAGGCAGGGCGGAACAAGAAGTCTCGCCGCCTGGTTAGAGGTCAAGGCCATTTTGTCTTGGGCGGAAGTTCATGTTCCCGTCATTTCGGCGGTTCACATTCCAGGCGCAGACCACGTCACGTCATGTCACACAGTCGACAGCGGAGAGTGGGCTTTTCATCCGGAGGGGTTCCAACTCCTCACTCTGATGTGGGGGTTCCTGTGGTGGATCTGATGGCAACCAGACACAACAGGAACGTTTCAGTGTTCTGCTTTCGGTGGAGGGATCCACTGGCTCTGGCAGTGGACGCCTTGTCAATTTCTTGGGAATTCTTCCTAGCATACATCTTTCCTCCTCTTCCAATGTTGATCAGAGTCATACAGAAGCTGAAGATGGAGCGTTGTCCGGTTATTCTGATCGCTTCGAATTGGCCTCGTCAGTCCTGGTATCCGGACCTGATGGCCATGTCTGTGGTGGAGCC
This sequence comes from Rhinophrynus dorsalis, assembly GCA_037306005.1. Classification (NCBI taxonomy): domain Eukaryota; kingdom Metazoa; phylum Chordata; class Amphibia; order Anura; family Rhinophrynidae; genus Rhinophrynus; species Rhinophrynus dorsalis. The sequence goes on from CM074724.1 coordinate 191,025,062, forward strand.
TTTTCCGCTTCCCTCTCGTCCAGATCTTCTGCTACAAGGCTATCTGTGGAAGGAGGATGTTCATCGTCTTCATTTGATGGCTTGGAGGTTGAATCCTCAATTTTGAAGAAAAAGGGTTTTTCCTCTGCTGTGGTGTCTACAAATCTACTCACTCGTAAGCCTTTGTCTTCTAAGATTTATCACCGAGTCTGGTCGACCTTTGTAGCATGGTTTGCTGATAGGGATCTATCGCATGATTTTCATCTTCCTACTGTCCTGGCCTTTTTACAGGACAGTGTTGATAAGGGACTCAGTCTGAGTTCTCTTAAGGTCCAGACTTCAGCGCTTTCTGTCTTTTTCCAGGAGTGCATTGCTGTTATTCCTGACGTCAAAGTTTTCTTCCAAGGTGTGGCTCATGTTCGTCCCGCCTTCAGGAGTCCGGCTCCTCAGTGGGATCTCAATCTAGTTTTGGGAGCTCTCCAACGACCCCCCTTTGAGTCCTTGGCTACTATTCCTTTGCGCCTTTTGTCCTGGAAGATGGCCTTCCTTTTGGCCATTGTATCAGTTCGCCGGGTGGCAGAATTACAAGCTTTGTCTTGTAAACCACCGTATCTGGTGTTCCATAAGGATAAGGCTGTGCTTCGCACTTCCAAGGAGTTTTTGCCTAAAGTTGTCTCCGAATTTCACATCAATCAGGAGATTGTGGTGCCCTCTTTCTGCCCCAACCCTTCCTCTGACAAGGAGAGGGATCTTCATTTGTTGGATGTTGTGCGTTGTCTCAAGTTTTATGTTCATCGCACTGAGTCTATCAGGAAGTCTGATGCTCTGTTTGTCATTCCTGAGGGACCTAGGGCGGGGAGACCGGCATCCAAGGTGACTATTGCATCTTGGATAAAATCTACCATTCGTAAAGCTTACGAATTGCGGAATAAGCATGTGCCCTTTCGGGTCACTGTTCATTCTACCAGATCAATCAAGCGTCAGCTGATCAGCTGTGCCGGGCGGCCACTTGGTCCTCGGTGCACACTTTCTCGAAGCACTACCATGTGGATGTGCTGGCTTCGGCTGATGCCAGCTTTGGGAGGAAGGTCCTGGAGGCAGTCTTGCCTGTCTAGGATCTTCTCCTTCTGAGGTTCTTAGTGCTTCCTTACTGTTGAGTCCTGTTGGCTCTGTTTCAGTGTGCTGTGTTTGTTTTTTGGGGTTTTTCCCCTAGTTGGTGTCTGTTGACACTTCCGTTAGTTGGGATCTCTGACCGGTTGGTTCATAGAGGTTCTGGTGACTCTGGGGGCCTTGCGCCTGGTCCTTGCCTTCTTCCCGCCTCTGGGAAACTCAATGTTTGGACATCCCAGTGTTACCAGTAACCTGTATTGGACGACAGTGAAAATAGGATTTTAGTCTTACCTCTTAAATCCTTTTCACTTAGTCCATACAGGTTACTGGTCTCCCACCCTGTCAAGAGACCATGCTTGGCTCTCCTGTGGCATTCTGTGGGAGTCCTTTGGGGCATGCTCACATGGGTCTTCTTCCTCTCTTCTATCTCTGGTCAGTGTTAGTGTCTCAAATCATTCTGGCTTGTGCTGACTGAGGAACAGCCTAGGAGGGAGGGGAGGCTCCACCCCCTGCATACATTGAGAGAAATGTTCCTGCCTACTTAAAGGGGTGGATCGCCTCCCAGTGTTACCAGTAACCTGAATGGACTAAGTGAAAAGGATTTAACAGGTAAGACTAAAATCCTATTATCCCTTATCACACTACAATTTCCCTTAAAAAAAACAACAAGAAAAGAGAAAGGTTTTGCACTCTAGAAATTAAAAACCTGTGCCTTCTAAAATAGCACCCTGTAGAAGTCCACTATTCGTGGTTGCCAATTATGTGGTAATTATTAATGTAAATGTACCTATACATAATAAATACACACAGTTCAATGGTTTATTTTCTTATGGGCAGTATTTACTATAGAAGTAAAAACACAGATATTTACATTCAGAGTGCAATTCCTTCAAACTATACTAGGCAAACCCCTTGTTTCATCAAGTACCCACAATCAAACACAATGTTACCTGATAATCCAAACTGTCCACCAAACAGAGGGGATGGGAAGGCAAGAAACGGGGGCGGGGAGAAGACACAGGAGGGCAGACACAGCCTGGAATTCACAGGATCAGAAGAGAACTCCCTTGAGCAGCTGTGTGCTCTCTGATTTAACAACTTCGTAGCACCACCCCTTATTTCCTATTGGCTAAATGATGTGATGTCACAAAACACACCCCCATCCATTTTCATCATGTGGACAGATCACCACACCTGCTTTAAACACACAGTTTCAGAATTTCTGCCAAAGCGTGATTAGTGTGTCACAAGAACAAGGAGTCATGATCAGCAGCATCTCTTTGAGGAATCGGATTCTGTCAAGGAGTGGAGGGTTGCATTGTGGAGGTTGAGAAGAAGACAGTTGGGACCAAAAAGAAAAAAAAAACTTCTAGAAAGCATAGTGAAAAGGAATGAAAGCAAAGGGTTTATACTAGCAGCAGCTACATCAGAATGGGCATGGGATGTTCTGGTTGATGAACACAGGGAGATTCATGGGTCTCTGGAGTGGCAATCAAACATTTGTACTGTTGGAGGCACATCTTTGTGGGACTTGCTCCGTGAGTATTGCTTGGTAACTGATGCATAAGAAAACTCTGTAGCTCCCATGTGAGATGGTTTCAGCATACTTGCTGGTTAGCTACATTCTGGGCAGAAATTAACCAGTAGACTACTGGCAAACAAAACAATTTGGGTGGCCACTGCCAGCACTGGCTCATACCACAGTGGAAATCCTAATTTCTCTCTCCTGACTGGGTCTCTCTAAGCTCTTTCTTTTAATGGTAATCTGAAGAAAGAAGTCAAGTAAAAGGTGAGCAACGCTTTGACTGCCATGGTCCACTTGTCCCACTGTTCCCCTCTATACAGGTGTCTCATTGGAGTAGAAAACTCTAGCACTCATTCTGGGTATCTTATTTGGTTTGATACCAGGGTTTTTGGAGCTTAGATTGCTGCATTTTATGTATTTAACACCTTCCCTGATGGTTTCTCCTGGTTATGGGGCTCATTTTGGCTTTTCCTTCCAGGATTACCTGTTTTAATTCTCCCTACATGTTACCTTGGGTTTTTGAGTAACTGTATTCACTTTTGTAAAATTTTTATTTTTGCGCAGTTTACAACTTGCTCAATTGACTTCTATGGAACAAACTGTTTTGGGACATATCTCTGCAACTGTTTGACTTACAGAGTGGTTTGGTTTTGGGGGTCTTGAATCGGCCTCCCTTTGAGTCCTTGGCTACCATTCCTCTACGCCTTCTGACATGGAAGATGGCCTTTCTTCTGGCTATGGTCTCTGTCCGCAGAGTAGCTGAATTGCAGGCCTTGTCCTGCAAACCACCTTTACTGGTTTTTCACAAGGATAAGGCCATTCTTCTACCTCCCAGGAATTAATTCCTAAGGTGGTCTCTGAGTTCCACATCAATCAGGAGATGTTGTGCCTTCATTTTGTTCTGAACCCAAGTCTGACAAGGAGAGGGATCGCCACTTGTTGTATGTGGTACGCCGCCTTAAGTTCTATGTGCAAAGTATGGAGTCTTTCCGTAAGACTGATTTGTCATCTCTGAGGGTCCTAGGATGGGCATGGCTGCATCCAAGTTCACTATTGTGTCTTGGATTAAGTCTACCATTCGCAAGGCTTAGCTCGAAAAGAAACCCATTCCTTTCCACATTACAGCACACTCCACCAGGTCTGTTGGGGCCTCCTGGGCCTCAGGCCTCTGCAGATCAGCTGTGCAAGTCGGACACCTGGTCCTCTGTTAACACCTTTGCCAAATGCTATCCTGTTCATGTTCTGACTTCGGCAGGAAAGTCCTGGAGGCAGTTCTTTAGGACTTTTTCATCCCTGTGCCTTATAGTTCTTTAACTATTTGAGCCCGGTTGGCTCTTGTTCTTGTGTGCTGTGATATAGTTATACTAGCAAAAGTGGCATGGCGTTGCCCATGGGAATTAAGTTCTTTGTGTGCTTGAGGGGTATTGAACGCAGTGGTTGAAAATGGTTTGGTTATGTTTGTGCCAGTGAAAAGGTTAAGTTTGAGATACAAATACAGCGCGCTCTGGAATAAGTGGACGGTTGGTGAAACACAACATTGAAAAAGTATTATAATATACTGATTTTGGGTTTACATCCTAACCTGCAGTAAGAAGGTAAAAGGGTTAAAGTTTAAAAGGTTGTTTGTTCTGGGAGTGTGTGTGTAATTAATTAAGGGTGGGGGTTTGTCAACAATCACCTGTGTAGGCCTGTATAAATCTAGGTACAGGATATAACAGTCTGATATCCCATTGGCAGACTGGAGCCAGCCAGTCAGAAGATGTTAGGATTTCACTAGTAACTCCCTGTGTGCCAGAGAAGCAAGCAGCACACCGCAAAGCAATACGCCGTGCATCCCACAGCACCCAAAAGGTCACAAAAAGAAAATTGGAAAACTGACTGTAACATAAAATAAAAGTAACTTAAATATGAAGTATTAACTGAAATGAATCCAGATGGGGGGGACATCGAGCAGAGCACACCATTTGAGGTCCACTGGGAGGTGAAGGATGACATGCTCCCAGTGGCAAGGGCTTGGGTGAACTCTGCTCGGATACGGGAGCGCACAAATACCTGGAACAAATCTTCAGGCTTCATTGGAACCTCCACTGACAGCACCTGCTTCCTGGTCACATAGATGGCCATTTTAGCCTGTGCCAGGAGCAGGTTTATGAGGAGGTCCTCAGCCCTATGGGTCCGAGCCACTGTGCGCCAAAAACAAAGAGGTGAGGGGAGAAGTGCAGCCAGAACCGCAGGAGGAGACCCCTCAGGAATGACAAGAGGGGCTGCAGTCAGCTGCAAGTGAAGTATATATGATAAACTGACTCACCCCTGCTACAGAATGGACAGGTGGCAGGGGAGTCTGTGAAATGGGCTAGGTACTCCTCAGTGCACCATGGATCACTCTCCAACTCAAATCCCTGGTGGGTCTAGGCACAAGGTAGAATAGAGTGCCCTCCACCAGGGTCTCTCGCCCACATCAAACACTAGCCTCCAGACAGTGTTTGGGCGACAGACGAGGATGAGGAAGTGCACTGTGTGGAGCTCAAGGGAATACAGCCTCTTCCTCGACATACCCCCGGCATGTTTCCGTGGCATCACCCCCAACCAGCTCAAGTTGGGGCTGGAGTAACCAAGGGGGATTGACGAGGCTTTGTTTGTATGCTCACAGCCGGAGGTGAGGGTTCCACAGGTAGATATGGCTCTCTGGCCTGTAAGGCCTCATCAGTGAAGGTGCGCGAGTCGAGGTGAATAGCAAGCTTGATCTCCTGGAGCAAACGGCACTGAACTCTGGGACTTTGGAGACCCATACGGTGCATGAGCACATCGGGCTCCACCCAGTCTGACCGTTCATAGTCCAGAAGATTCCCGACTCGGGTCATCCGAGCTTGACGAAGGCGACGACATATGCTAGGGGCTTCCAACATTTGAGCCCCCAAAGCTGGATTATAGAGCAGGGGCTCAGCGAGAATGTCTGCCCCCTGCACTGTGCCCTGCCTTGACATGGAGACCATGCTCCAGGCCTTGAGGGTTTCCTGGTAGTATGCCGGCAGCACTGAGAGGTCGCTCCCAAACCCCTCCGGCTTGATGAGGAATAGTTGCCGGTCATACCCCATATTGCACAACTGGCAAGAGAAGCTGGAGGCCAGTGCGCACCACTGTGGAAAAGGGTCCGCACACAGGTATCTCTGTAGATACTGGAGGCGGAAGGTGTGCACCTGAGTGCATATGCACACCACTCCCTGACCGCCCTCTCCCCGTGGGAGGCACGCAACACCTGCAGAGACCCAATGCTCCCCCATCCAGAGAAAGTCCAGCAGCATTCTGTGGATCTTGCTGATGAACTCGGGTCGGGCTAAGGCAGATCAGCCAGTGCTATAGCTGAGAGGCCACCAGCTGGTTGATCACCAAAGCCCTTCCCCTTAGGGAAAGCAATTTTGCAAGACCCCTCCACCGTCCCATCCGAGTGAGGACTTTTTCCTCTAGTTCTTTCCATTTTTCCATTTGGACCAGTTGATCTGAACAGAAGAGGCAATTGAATAAACCTCTTGGCATTCTTTAACCCACTCCAGATCAACTAGGTCTTGGGCCACGAGGAGTACATAGTCGGCATCAGACGAAAGGCCAACCCTCATGTCTGGCTCCTTCAGCACCAGCCCTGTGAGCCTTTTCCTCAACAAGCGTAGGAGGGGCTCCATGGCTAGTGCATATAGGTGTCCAGACAAGGGGCATCCTTGCCGTACTCCTCGTCCAAATACCAGGGGTGCCATTAGGGACCAATTGATCTTGATTAAACACTTTGCAGAGGCATACAGTGTCTTAAGGTAGCCCACAAACCGTGGGCCAAAGCCCCATGCATGCCGAGTAGCTATGAGATATCTGTGATCCACTCTGTCAAATGCCTTCTCCTGGTCTAGTGAGAGAAAGGAGAGTGATAGACCAGTCCTGTGGGCATAGCAAATTAGATCCTGAACCAGAAAGATATTATCAAAGATGGTCTGGCCTGGGATTGTATAGGACTGGTCTAAGTGGATCACCTCTGCCAGCACGGACCTGAGCCTTAAGGAGAAAGCCTTGGCTACGATCTTATAATCCGTGCTGACCAGCGAGACTGGTCACCAGTTTTCAATAAGGCCATTACTGCCCTTCGACAGGAAATGGGCCTCTCACCAGTCTCGAGGGCCTCCTTTAGGACCAGTTGGAAATGGGGTCCAAGAGTCTCCTAAAAGAACTGCAAGAACTCTACAGTCAGTCTGTCCAGCCCCGGAGATTTGCCATGGGGCATTAGACTGAGGGCTTCAGAGAGGTCAGCTAGAGAGAAGGGCTGATCCAGCCTCTCTCTTCTCCCTCGCTGACCTTTGGAAGCCCATCCCATAGCACCTCGCAGGCATCTGGGAAGATGGGATTCGGAGAGTACAGGCCTGCATAGAAACTGCGGGCCCTGTCCCGGATGCTCTCTGGATCCAAAAGAGGGGCACTGTCCTCCGCCAGGAGGCAGGTGATATGTCTACGGTTACCCCCCTCTTTTCCAGTCCATAGAAGAGGCGCGAGCTGCGATCCATCTCCCAAAGGAATCTTAAGCGGCTTCGCACAAAGGCTCCCCTGGCCTAGTGCCGTTCCAGGTGACGGAGAACCTCCTTCCTCTCTACGTATTTGTGCTGCAAGGCTTGGTTCCTGGATTCAGCAGCCAGCTTTTGCTCGAGGCCAAGCACCTCCCCCCTGAGTGCTTCAGTCTCTGCATTGTGATGACTGATCACACCCTTAGTATACTCCTGACACAAAAGTCTCAAGTGCACCTTGCCAACGTCCCACCACTAACTCAACGTGGCAAAGTCACCCTTGAAACCCCTCCAGTCTGCCCACCTCTCCTGAATCAATGCCGCAAACCCCTCGTCCTCCAATTAGATATTGTTGAAGTGCCAATACGCGGCTTTTGTCGCTGATGATGTGAGCGACAGCTTCTCGGACGCACATTTGTGGTCCGTGAACAGGGCCAACCTAATTGCACTGGATTGGGCCCACGACATGTAGTGGCTAGATACATACAGCCTGTCAATCTGGGAGTGGGACACCCTATCATCTCTCACCCTGACATAGGTGAAAGTGTCTGATGCCCTGGGTGCTGTTCCCGCCAGATGTCGACCAGGGACTAGCGGGTGATGATCTCCCTCAAGGCCAACGCAGATGGTGGATAGTGCTCTGTCCAAACACGGTCCAGAGCTTTGAGGGTGCAGTTGAAGTCACCCCCGATTACTAAACACTCATCCGCATTGACCGCCTCCAGATAGGTCGACAATCTAGCAAAGAACCTCACCCTCTCCGGTCCTGCAGAGCGGGCATACACATTCAGCAGATTAAACATGCAGCCCAGCTCTTGGACCTGAAGATGCAGCAGACGGCCTGGGATAACAGCCTTCACACTCAGCACTTCAGGCTGAAAGGACTCTGAGAACAGGGTCACCACTCCACATGACGGCGAAGTGAAGTGGCTAAAGAAAACCCTGCCTCACCACTCCAGATGCCAGTTGGCTTCAGCCTCCGGAGTGGTATGGGTCTCTTGCAGGAAGCTCACAGAGTACCCCCCTTGCTGTAGATAGGAGAGTACCTGGAACCTGCGAAACCCATCCCTACAGCCATTGGTGTTAAGATTGCTGATGTTTAGAGCCATTACTGTGTGTCAGGAAGTGCTTTCATCCCATCTCCTAGTGAGGTCTGATGGGACAGGCACAAATTTAAGAACTTACGGGTGCAGATATGTTCAGCAAACCCGAAGATCTTGGCCCGATAGCTGGCCCTAAGATATTCTCTGAGAGAGTGGATGATTAACGGCAAATCATTCCATCTCTCAAGGGCCAGGCGCACCTTCTTTTTATTTTGTCCACTAAGGGTGCTCTCAAGGAAAGCTGTTATTTCCTTGGCAGGGATGACAGGGCTAGGTGTAGATTTTGAGAGTGTGTCAGCTTCACTGCCATCCCTGGGCTCCTCCTCACTGAGTATTTTATTGACCCCCCTTCTCCTCTAAGGGGGTAAACCTTCTCAGCTTGATCTTAATGTCCCCACTTCTAGGTGTCATTGAAGTGGGGTCTAATACACGCTTCGCGACTGAACCCTGAGAAGAATCTTGTGCCCCCTTGCTAGTACTAGGGGCACACTCAGGGGTAGCTGGCTTGGTGACATGGGGAACTTTGGAGGCTTTATATGCCTCCTCAGCCTTTTCCACCACCACCACCTGCGCAGCTTGGATGACGCTTAGGTTTGGGTCAGTGGATGAAGTCGAAGAAGGGATCTCCGAGGTTGGAGCAGTCCCCTCCATGGTATTAACAGGAGGGACTGCTTGGTCACCCTCCTTCATTACCACTTCCCCTGTTGCATCACCCTCCCCTGGATTTTCCTCTACAGGGTCCTTAATGGGCGTTATGCTTAAGAGTGGCATATCCTGGGGAGTTGGTATTATCCCAGTGTCGCCACTGGAGAGTGACCCTGGATGGAGAGGCTGACTGTGGTCCCCAAAGCTCAACACCTTAGGGACACTAACTGCCCATTCTGCAGGGACTTTATTGGGCTTCCCTTCATACATCAGGGGCAAGACAATCTGCATAGCTAAAGGCTGGCCGTCTGCCCTTGTCTCCTCAGGGAGACCCTTATTCCCTTGCACATTCCCCAGACCCTTGGCCACATTATCCCCCACCAGGTCTGGGGGGGAGAGGTGTGTGGTCTGTCCCTGGCTGGCTGAGATAAATAGCCAGGTCAGACAATGTCACCACCTGAGGAGGCGATGGATGGCTCCTTTTTTTTTTTTAACTTTGGAGGGATGGGAGATAAGCTCCTCCCATTCCTCCAGTGTCCCCCTATTTGTTTTACATTTCCTCTTCCTTGGGGCGTCACCTTTAGAAGAGGAGGTGCCGCCGCTACCCGTGCCCTCTTTAGAGGGCTGGATGTTTCCTGCATCCCCCCATCCCTTACACTTGTAGATGTGTTTATACTTGGGGTGGGGGGAATGGTACTGGGGCAGCGGCAACACAGGGGGTAGTGGTGACATTTTTCTCCTCTTTCCCTTTTGCTTCATCCTCAGAGGTAGCTGCAGCTACTGATGTTTTTGATGGGGAAGAAGGAGGCATGGAGGCTGTGGTGGTGGGCCTTGGAACAGCCTCCTTATCGCTCTCTGAAAGGGGGCCTTTCCCTTTTTTAGGGGCCTGCCACAGTGATCTTAGCAGGGCTGGGTGCTGTACGTGAGGTCCCTGGTACTGGAGCCGGGGCTGGTGTTTTAGATCGCTGCCCCTTTGGGCAGCTCTGGCGTGTATGCCCCAGCTCCTTGCATGCAAAGCGTCTCACTTCCTCTGTGCTGTAAAATATGCGGTACAGCACCCCCTCAAAATGAACCCCAAAGGACCCCTCAATACTCTCTGCACCCAGAGGCAGGAGCACTTGTACCTGCCTCTTAAAAGAGAGCACATGTTTGAGTGCTCTCTCTTTGAAGGCCAGGGGAATCTTAGTGATATTTGATTTTAACTCCCCTAGGGCTTGCAAGCGGGGGCGCAGCAAAGGGTCCGGTAGGAAGGGGGGCACGTTAGATAGTACTAGCCGTGTGCCCATCCCCTCCAGGGGTTCTACAGGGATATAAGTCCCCTCCACTGTGAGCCCCCTCTGCACCAAAGTATGTGCAGCAGCCAGCGTACGTAGAAAGATAACCGCTTTGCCATACATGTTGCTGGCTGCTATAACTGCGAGGGGCTCACAACATCAGCTGCAGCCTTTACATATGCCACTATGCTATGAACCCCAGACATTATACACCTGACTCCATGCCTCCTAGTTAGCTGCTCTCCCCCAGAGTTGGAGTGACTGGGGCTGGCACTAACCACCTGTGCAAAAGATCTAGTAGTAGTTGCAACAAGGGCAGTCCCAGTAGGAGCAGCCTGAGTGGAGGCAGAGGGAGCCTGAGGTCTGGGGCTTGTTGCTTGGGACACAGCAAGGCTGCAACTAGTTTTTCCAGGATCCCTTATTCCATCTTTGGGATCCTGAGGCTTCTTTACACCCTTCCCCATTTTAAATCAGACTAAAAAGAAAGAAATAAAGGGGAAGGAAATTATTTTTATTTATATTTTTGTTTGTTTTTTGAAAGAAAGAGAGGTTGAGAGAGAGAGAGGGAGAGATGCAGTGCTCTGCACTTGGCAATGGGATGGTTAACAGAAAAAAAGGTTTTTAAATCTCTGTTCCTCCCAGCTGCTTTAATATCTCCCTCAGAATCAATTAAATCAAAAAGAAACTTAAACAAACATAAAATAAATTTTCCACGCCACTCACCAAACCAAAGTGTTCAAAAGAAAAGAAACTAAACAAATGAAATCAATTAATTAATTAGATCCACCAGTAGTGAGGGAGTTCTGCTGGAGATGAAAGCCCACAGGAAGTGAGCCCTTTCTGGGGAATAAACCGAAGCTTCCTGGGGCTTGAACTTTAAAACAAATGAAAGGAAACAAACTAAAAAAAACATTTTCTTATTAAACAAAAAGACAGAGAAAGAGGGAGAGCTTTAGTGCTATGCACTGGGAGGGTTAAAAGTAAAAAAGATGTTTAACCCCTTAGCGACCTTTGACGTACCAGGACCGTCAAGGGTAAATTTGCTCCAAGGACCCTTGACGGTCCCGGTACGTCAAGGGTTAAACTCTCCCATCGTGGCCGCACGGAGCGATGGGAGAGCGCGGGCTGCTTGTTACTAAGTGTCCCGATACCGGGACACTTAGTAACAACCAGTAGAAAGTTTGTTGCAACATGTGATTCGCTTGATGAGCGAATCACATGTTGCAAATGCTGATTGACAGGGACAGTATTTGTAAATACTGTCCCTGTCATATATCTCTGCCTCCCTCCATCTTGCACACTGCTGAGGTGGAGAGAGACAGAGACTTCGTGTCAGATTGTGTTCCAGTGTTCCTGCAAAAAAAACCTGTGAATAAAACAGAAAGTTAACCCTTTGATCACTGTTTTACAGTGATCACCAAGTTCCCCCCCATCTGATCACTTTTAGAGTGATCAATAAACTACAGATTAGCGTCTGCTGATCTGTGGGATACCCCCCATCCCCCTTGTATTCTCTGATTTTTTTTTTTTTTTTTTTTTTTTTAATTTATTTATTTTTAATTAAAAATTGATTTAAAATATAATTTAGGTAGTTTAGGTAGGTAGGTGGGTAGGTTTAGTGTAGACTTGTGTTAGGGAAAGGTTTAGGGACAGATCTAGGTTTAGGGAAACCCCCCCCCCCCCCAAAAAAAAAAAAAAATAATAATAATAAAAAAAAAAAAAAAAAAAAAAAATATATATATATATATATATATATATATATATATATATATATATAATAATAAGTATAGTTTAGATAGGTAGTTTACTTGGGTTAGGTAGGTTCTAGATATACGTAGGTTAGGGTAAGTTTTAGGGTTAGAGTTAGGTTTAGGGATAGCGTTAGAGTAAGAAAAAAAAATGTTAGTGGGCAAAATGCAGCGCAGTTATAGCGTTGAAGAGGCATATGCCTTTTTGGCATCTGACTCAGAGGCAACAGATACTGCGTCAGATTTTGATATAGAGCAGTTTTCAGAAACTGAGAGCAGCTCTACTGACGACGCTGGGCCTTCTGTCAAGAAAAGACGCACTGCCCCAAGAGCTGCCCTGGCAACTGCCCCAGCACCTGCCAAAAATCCTGCCCCAGCACCTGCCACAAATCCTGCCACAAATCCTGCCACAAGATCTGACAAAAATCCTGTCACAAGATCTGCCAAAAGACTTTGCAAAATACCTGCCAAAAGGAATGCCCCAAGAGCTGCCCTGGCAATTGCCCCAGCACCTGCAAAAAGATCTGGCCAAAGAAATGCCCCAACACCAGCCACTCCTGATCATAATGAATGGGTATCCCCAATAAATTTTTGCCCACAAATACCAGAATTTACAGGCACCCCAGGGATTCAAATTGATGTTGAGGGATTTAACTATGATAATTGTTTTGATTTATTTTTGGGGGAAGACATTTTAGGTGAAATTGTGTCCCAAACCAACTTGTATGCAGCCCAGTATACTGCCGCCAACCCTACAGCTTTTGTAGTTAAGGAAGAAATATGGAAACCCATAGACCTCTTAGAATTTAAACAATTCTGGGCCTTAATAATGGCAATGGGTATAATAAAAAAGCCAAGTATCCGATCCTACTGGAGCAAAAACCCCGTATGTGATACCCCTATATTCCCCAAGACTATGACCAGGTCCAGATTTGAAATCATTTTGCACTTTATGCATTTTAACGATAATACCCTGTGCCCCCCAAAAGAACACCCCCAGTATGATAGACTGTACAAAATTCGTCCCCTAATAAGCCATTTACAGAAAAAGTTTGCCCAAGTGTATATGCCCCAAAAAGAAATTAGTGTAGATGAATCCCTAATGAAATACAAAGGCAGGTTAGGGTTCAAGCAGTACATCCCCTCAAAGCAGTCCAAATTTGGTGTACAATTTTATAAATTGTGCGAAAGTGCCACAGGCTACACCCAGGCTTTTAGAATTTATGAGGGCAAAGACAGCAAACTTGATCCTCCTGGGTGCCCCGAATTTATGGGAACAAGTGGGAAAATAGTTTGGGATTTAATTTACCCCTTATTAAATAAAGGCTATCAATTATTTGTTGATAATTATTACACCAGCCCCCTTTTATTTAAGTCTCTGTTTTATTTTTACAACGTGGCCTGTGGCACTGTCAGACGCAATTGCAGGGAGTTTCCCAAAATACTCATAGATACCAAATTAAAAACTGGGACGTCCTCCTCTTTGTGCCAACAGGAGCTGCTGGCAGTAAAGTTTAGGGACAAAAAAGAGGTCTACATGCTGACCACAATGCATGAGGACAGATCTGTGGCAGTCACTGTTCGTGGCAGGACAGTGGTAATGAGAAAGCCAGTCTGCATCAGGGAATATAATAAAAACATGGGGGGGAGTTAATCTGAGTGATCAACTAATGCAGCCATACCTCGCAATGAGGAAGTGTAGGGCACATTATAAAAAAGTTGCCATCTATATGATGCAGACTGCTGTACATAATTCCTTTTTACTTTTAAAGCTGGCAAACCCCAATCAAAGATGTAGCTTTTTACAGTACCAGCTACAACTTATTTCCATATTTTTATTTCAAGGTGCGTCTGAAATAATTCCACCAAGACCCGGGTTAGTACATTTTATTTATAAAATCCCCCCAACTCCCCAAAAGAACAAACCACAGAAGCGCTGCAGGGTTTGCTACAGAAAGGGAATACGGACAGACACCACCACTTACTGTCCTGATTGCCCTTCCAAACCTGACCTCTGCATTGGTGACTGTTTCAAGGAATACCATTCAGGCACAATGCAGTAGTGCTGTAAAGATTCTTTTATTATTTGGCCACTTTTTCCCCCTGAAATATCCTGTTTTTTATTTTTCAAAACACATCCCTCCTTAGATCTAACACTATCAAAATTTATCTCTGATAATGGAAACACACATGTTCCCTACTGGGCCTAGTAGCTCCCCCAAACCCTGACAAACCTATGCATATGGGGCATTGCCGTACTCAGACAATGTAACTCAACACTAATGTAAAGCATTTAAAAAATCTGCAAATATGCATTTAAAAAATCTGCAAATATCATCTGATTGAAATCCAGAGCAACACTAAAATAGAAATGTGAAAAATGGTGTTTCTCTGCCTTACTGCAGATTTTGGGAGGGATTGGTGATACAGTGGCAGCGAAAAAATTGATAAGATGCAAATAGAATGAAAGCCAGGGTTGTCTACTCTTCTACAAAATATACTTTTGGGGGTAAAATTAATTGCAGCATTGCCAAACAGACCGAAATGAGACAAGGCACCAGCTGTAAAAATGGCATGTCTGTAAAAGGAAACTAACATGTTCCAACTGGGCCCAGTAGCTCCCCCAAAACCCCGACAAACCTATGTATATGGGGTATTGCCGTAATTAGATGAAGAAGCCGAACACTAATCAATGCAGTTTATAAAATCTTCACCTATTCTGTGCTTGAAATTCACATCAACATTGAAGGCAAAGCGTGAAAAATGCTGAATTTTTTTACTTACGTCAAGTTTTCACAGGCTTGGTGGTAAAATGGCTGTTTGCAAGATTTGAAAACACACCTAAAATGAAAGCCTGTGCTGTCTACTTTCAAAAAATATACACTTTTGTGGGGAAATCTTAAAAAAGAGCAGTGTTACACAGCCCAAATGAGAAATGGCACCAGTAACGCAAGCTGTGAAGATTCAAAATGTGAACCTGGAAACGCGCATGTTCCAATTTGGGACCCGTAGCTCCCACAAACCATGAAAAAGCTATCCATATGGGGTATTTCCATATTCAGAAGAAGGAGCCGAACACTAATCAATGCAGTTTATAAAATCTTCACCTGTTCTGTGCTTGAAATTCACATCAACATTGAAGGCAAAGTGTAAAAAACGCTGTTTTTTTACTTACGTCAAGTTTACGAGAAAGTGGTGGTAAAATTGCTGTGTAAAAAATTTGAAAACACACCTAAAATGAAAGCTGGAGGTGTCTACTTTCCAAAAATATACACTTTTGGGGGGAAGTCCTAAAGTGGAGCACTGGAACATAGCCCAAAATGAGTAATGGCACCAGTTAAGCAGGACTTGAAAATTCAATATTTGTTCAAAATTGGGCCCTGTAGCTCCCCCAAACCTTGAGAAACCTATGCATATGGGGTATTGCTGTACTCAGAAGAAGGAGCTGAACACTAAACAATGCATTTTTAAAAATCTTCACCTATCATGTGCTTGAAATTCACATCAACATTGAAGTGAAAGTGTGAAAAATGCTGTTTTTTAACTTACGTCAAGATTTACGAGTGATTGGTGGTAAAATGGCTGCGTAAAAAATGTGAAAACATACATAAAATGAAAGCCTGGGGTGTCTACTTTCCAAAAATATACACTTTTGGGAGGAAATTTTAAAGTGGAGCACTGTTACACAGCCCCAAATGAGACATGGCACCAGTGATGCAAGCTGTGAAAATTCAAAGTGTGAAACTGGAAACGCGCATGTTCCAATTTGAGCCCCATAGCTCCCCCAAATCTTGAGAAACCTATGCATATGGGGTATTGCCGTACTCAGAAGAAGGAGCTGAACACTAAACAATGCATTTTTAAAAATCTTCACCTATCTTGTGCTTGAAATTCAAATCAACATTGAAGTGAAAGTGTGAAAACGCTGTTTTTTTAACTTACGTCAAGATTTACGAGTGATTGGTGGTAAAATGGCAGCGTAAAAAATTTGAAAACATACATAAAATGAAAGCCTGGGGTGTCTACTTTCCAAAAATATACACTTTTGGGGGGAAATCTTAGAGTGGAGCACTGTTACACAGCCCCAAATGAGACATGGCACCAGTGATGCAAGCTGTGAAAATTCAAAGTGTGAAACTGGAAACACGCATGTTCCAATTTGGGCCCGTAGCTCCCCCAAATCTTGAGAAACCTATGAATATGGGGTATTGCCGTACTCAGAAGAAGGAGTTGAACACTAAACAATGGATATTTTTAAATTTTCAACTATCTCGTGCTTGAAATCAACAGTAATATTGAAATGTAAGTGTGAAAGCTGCAAAAAAACTAAATTTTTCCGCAATTTTGAAATTTTTTTCTGGAAAAATAGCTGCATAAAAAACTTCAAAATTCTCCTGATTATTTACCTTATGTTGTCTAGTTTTCAGAAAGATATACCTTTGTGGGACATTTTTGGTTCTGGCACCATCAACTAAGCTATGATGCTCACATGCCAATTGTTGAGAAATTACAAGTTGGAAATAATGGCATCCATCTTGTAATATTTACCTTGTAAATGTGAGGAAGTGATTGAAATACTAGGCATATGGGGTATTCTTATATTCAGGAGAAGCAAGTGAATATATTTAGGGGTATTTTTAGTCATAAACTAATTGTATGCAAATCCTGACACGAAAATATAAGCAAAATGTTGTTTTTTTTTAATTTTTTTTGCTCTTTTTTTCTATTTTAATCAAATTAAATGATGAAGTATTCATATAATTGTGGTATCAAAAGAAAGCCCTACTTGTGCTTAAAAAAACAGTATATAATTTATGTGGGTGCACAGAAGGAATTAAAGAGAAAATATGGTTGAACAAAGACATAGTCAAAAAAGTCAAAATTTCTCCAGTCCTTAAGGGGTTAAATTCTTCCCTCCCAGCTGCTTGCTTCTCTCCCTCAAATTAAATTAAATTCAAAACTAACTTAAACTAACATAAAATAAACTTTCCCACCACCCAGCCAACAAAAAAGTTTTCAAATAAATAAAAAGAATCAAATTAAATCAAAGCAGAAAAAAGACCCAGCAGTGGGGGATGGGTCAGGGGTGTGAGCTGGAGAAAAGAGCCCACAGGAAGTGAGCCCTCTTGGGCAAGAAGCTCCAGCCTCCTGGGGCTCAACTGAAACAGTGAAAAAATCAAGTAAAAATTTCCCCAAATTGCCCCCCCAAAAAAAGAAATATAACATAAACTAAATAACTCAAAAGAAAAGAAAAACTCCTCTAAAAAAGGCCTTTTTTCAGAGAGCTTTCTAACACACAACCTCTCTCCTACACCCTCAGTCACTATCTACTTACAGGATATTATAAAATGTAAATACCTTATTGGCTAGCAAAGCCAGCCAATCAGCAGATGTTACAAGTTTCACTATTAACCCCCTGAGCACAAGGGAGGTATGCAGCACACCGCAAAACAACACGCCACACACCCTCCGGCACCCAAAAGGTCATAATGTGAAAATAGAAAAACTGTAACGTAAAATAAAAATAACTTAAATATGTAATATTAATTGAAAAGAATCCAGATGGGGGGACACCGAGCAAAGCACACCATTTGAGGCCCACTGGGAGGTAAAGGATGACATACTACCAGGGGCAAGAACCTAGAATAGTATATAGAAGGGCGCCAACTTTGAAAAATTTACTTGCACCAAGTACTTTTAGTAGACATATGAAACAGATAGAAAAGTCTAAGAAATTGATGGATCCATTGGCTAGGAATCTTAGACCCATTGGGTCATATAAATGTGGTGTGTCTAAATGTTTGACATGTCCATTTATTTCACATGGGGTATCTAATTTTTCTTCAACAGTGACATCGGAGACATTTCAGGTTAAAGAGTTTATGAATTGTGGATCAAATTATGTGATCTATCTTCTCACTTGCGCGTGTGGCCTTCAATATGTGGGCCGCACTACACAAAATCTGCGCACAAGATTTGGGCAACATAGAAGGAATATACTAATGGGCTATGAGTTACATGGAGTGTCTAGGCATTTTCAAAAACATAATAGGGACCCGGAGGGTCTGAGAGTTACACCCATAGAATTCATCAAATCGTCTAATATGTATGATAGATTGACATATTTAAACAATAGGGAAGCCTATTGGATATTCAGATTGAATACAATGTTTCCATTTGGTTTGAATGAAAATATTGAGACTCCAAATTAAAAGGTTTGAATAATTTATTATAATAATGGTTCTTATATATAATAGGATTGAAGTTTAATCAGAAGCTTAATAAGTGATTATTTTAGGTTCACATGCACTAATAGTTACTAGTATATTTTTAATTTCACTATTTCAATGGGAATATATTTACAGTTATGCAAATAAATTCAATTATACAGTGGGTTTGCACAAATATTATAGTGGGATTAATCACATGATGATATATGGGTTAAATACTAAATATAAATATAGGAGCATAGATTCCAAAGATTTAATTAATTAGGATTCATACACAAATTTAATTTGAGGTATTTAGTTTTAATTAAAGATTAGAAATAATAATGTGTATTACACATAAGTTACATTCACTTGTAGTTTTAATATATTTTTTGTCTTAGGGATCAAAATGATATATGATATAGTTCTGAGTGATTCAGATATTTAGGTATTACATGGGTGTCATACGTGTGTGTATGTATGTATATATATATATATATATATATATATGTATATATATGTGTATATATATATATATATATATATATATGTGTGTGTATATATATATATATATATATATATGTTATTATTATTCACATTGTTGAGCTTATTTTATATGTGATATGTTTTAACTAAACAGTTTTTAATGTTGTGATAATAACAATATTCTCCTCCATTGTCTAATATATTTTTATGTTTTGCATTATATCATGGACGATGTGTGTAAGGTGGTGATTCAGGGCAGAAGGGTTAATTGCCTCCTAGTGAGACATTAGGACATATCGTATTTTACATACGACCCTTTTTGGGAGTTGGTAGTTATATTGGGGATTTGGTAGGTGACTGGGTATTATATTTAAGTCATATGTTTGTAAACTTTATTTTGATGTAATACATATGAGCGATTTTATTTTAATAGTCATGGTATTCGGTAGTCATGTGACCGTATGTGTTACGTGTGATGTATTACATATGAATGATCTTATTCCAATAGTCATGTGACTTGGTAGTCACGTGACCGTACGTGTTACGTGTAGATCACGTGTGCAGTGCACATATGATAATCCTTTGCGGACTAATCTGGAGGCATTTAAATAGCCGTTAGCTGGATCAACTACCTTACACGCATACTTTGGGCTTTGAGAAAGTGAGTTTGAGACTCGGGAAACGCGTTAGCCAGTGTATTTTATGTATTTTTAATACATTTATTTTATTATTTAAAATCCTTTTTTTGATACTTTGGAGGAGTATTGAGATTTTTTTAACCATTCCAACATTGAAAAACACTACGACTTGGTGATTATCAAGTGGAGACGGTAAAAAATTCTCCACATGAGAAGTAGTCAACTCTAATGTATATTAGTAGTTGACATTAAGGATACGTAAGTGCATTTCTTTTATATACATACTAGTGTAAAAGCCCGTTTACACGGGCCAAGGTCCGGAACCCTTTGAGCGCCAGATGGGTACGCAACGCATTGCTTTGTGTACCCTTCTTGCATCCAAAGGGTTAAGCGACTGCTACCTCACTGCTCCACGCGATGCAATCATGCGCAGTAGAGACTGCCAAACCTGCGCAGTCTCTACTGAGCATGACGGCTTCTGACAAACATCCTAGCGAATTATTATATAGGATATATATATATTTTACTGTATTTCACGATTCGGCGCTCCTCTCATTTTTTTCCCTTGTGGGTTTTTGGAGTTTGACTGTTCAACCATCTGGAGAGGACGAGGAGAGGAGGAGCAGCGCTATACCTGGATTGGGGCCAGTGTTAAGAACCCAAAACAATATTAAAGCTATCTGTTACATAAGTGATTGGGTAGCACATTTTGTTTGTGAGTGGGGTGTATCGGTGGAGGCATAAGAATTCCAAACTTACTACACCAGGGTGCCTTTCTTTGTTCTCTTTTTTTTTTCTGATAATCCCAGTGGCAAGGGCTTGGGTGACCCCTGCTCGGATACGGGTGCACACAAATGCCCGGAACAAATCTTCAGGCTTCATTGGAACCTTCCCTGCTTCCTGGTCACGTAGATGGCCATCTTATCCTGTGCCAGGAGCAGGTTTATGAGGAGGTCCTCAGCCCTACTAGTCTGAAACACTGTGTGCCCAAAGATAAAGAGGTGAGGGGAGAAGTGCAGCCAGAACCGCAGGAGTAGTCCCCTCAGGAATGACAAGAGGGGCTGCAGTCGGCTGCAGGTGAAATAAATATGATATACAGACTCACCCCTGCCAAAGAGTGGACAGGTGGCAGGGGAGTCTGTGAAATGGGCTAGATACTCCTCAGTGCACCATGGAGCACTCTCCAACTCAAATCCCTGATGGGTCTGGGCACGAAAGTGGAATACCGTGCCCTCCACCGGGGTCTCTCGGAAGTGCAGTGTGTGGAGCACGAGGGAATACAGCCTCTTCCTCGACATGCCACGGAAACATGCCGAGGGTATCAACCCCAACCAGCTCAAGTTGGGGGTTGGAGGAACCAAGGGGGATTGACGTGGCTTTGGTTGTATGCTCACAGCCGGAGGTGAGGGTTCCACAGGTAGATGTGGCTCTCCTGCCTGTAAGGCCTCGTCAATGAAGATGCACGAGTCAGGGTGGATGGCAAGCTTGATCTCCTGGAGCAAACGGTACGGAACTCTGGAACTTTGGAAACCCATATGGTACATAAGCACATCTGGCTCCACCCAGTCCGACTGTTCATAGTCCAGGAGATCCCAGACTCGGATCATCCGTGCTTGGCGAAGGCGACGACATATGCTAGGGGCTTCCAACATCCGAGCCCCCACAACTGGATTATATAGCAGGGGCTCCACTAGAATGTCTGCCCCCTGCACTGTGCCCTGCCTTGACATGGAGACCATGCTCCAGGCCTTGAGGGTTTCCCGGTAGTATGCCGGCAGCACTGAGAGGTCGCTCCCAAACCCCTCAGGCTTGATGAGGAATAGTTGCCGGTCACACCCCATTTTGCGCAACTGGCGATAGAAGCTGGAGGCCAGTGCGCACCACTGCGGACAAGGGTCAGCGTACAGGTATCTCTGCAGGTACTGGAGGTGGAAGGTGTGCACCTGAGTGCGTATACACACCACTCCCTGACCGCCCTCTCCCAATGGGAGGCACGCAACACCCGCAGAGACCCAATGCTTCCCCATCCAGAGAAAGTCCAGCAGCATTCTGTGGATCTTGCTGATGAACTCAGGGACAGGCTAAGGCAGCTCAGCCGGTGCTATAGCTGAGAGGCCACCATCTGGTTGATCACCAAAGCCCTCCCCCTTAGGGAAAGCAATTTTGCAAGACCCCTCCACAGTCCCATCCGAGAGAGGACTTTTTCCTTTAGTTCTTTCCAGTTTGCAGGGACTGTGGGATTCGCAGCGGACAGGTAGACTCCAAGGTATTTCAAAGCAGTAGCTTCCCATTTGATGTTACGAAAGGTGGGAAGCAGGGAGTCCACCTGTGTGGGACCCTCTAAAAGGGCTGAGCATTTGAACCAGTTGATCTGAGCAGAAGAGGCAGCTGAATAAACCCCTTGGCATTCTTTAGCCTGCTCCAGATCAACTAGGTCTTGGGCCACAAGGAGTACATCATCGGCATAAGCTGAAAGGATGACCCTCATGTCTGGCTCCTTCAGCATCAGCCCTGTGAGCCTCTTCCTCAACAAGCATAGGAAGGGCTCGATGGCTAGTGCATATAGGTGTCCACACAAGGGGCATCCTTGCCGTACTCCTCGTCCAAATACCAGGGGTGCCGTAGGGACCAATTGATCTTGATTAAATACTCTGCAGAGGCATACAGCATCTTAAGGTAGCCCACAAAGCGTGGGCCAAAGCCATATGCATGCAGAGTAGCTATGAGATAACTGTGATCCACTCTATCAAAAAGCCTTCTCCGGGTCTAGTGAGAGAAGGGCGAGTGACAGACCAGTCCTGCGAGCATAGCAGAGCAAATCCTGGGCCGGACCATCTTTGATAATATCTTTCAAAACTTAAACTAAAATAAACTTCCCCGCCACCCAGCCAACAAAAAAGTTTTCAAATAAATAAAAAGAATCAAATTAAATCAAATCAGAAAAAAGACCCAGTAGCAGGGGATGGGTCAGGGGGGTGAGCTGGAGAAAAGAGCCCGCAGGAAGTGAGCCCTCTTGGGCAAGAAGCTACAGCTTCCTGGGGCTCAATTTAAAAAGTCAAAGAATCAACTAAAAATTTCCCCAAATTCCACAAAAAAGAAATATATCATCAACTAAAGTTTCTTAAACTAAAATAAAATCAAAAGAAAAGAAAAACTCCCCTAAAACGCACAACCTCTCTCCTACACCCTCAGTCACTATCTAGGTACAGGACTCAGAGCGTGCTCACAAAGGTTTACTATGAAAGTGACGCATGTAAAGTTTTGCGTCATAAAATGATGCGTCTATTTGGTCGCGTCAATGAAAGTGTCGCAATTAAAGTTAAGAATCTTAAAGTGTAACAAATTCTAAATTTCTCTTCGTTTCAAATGGCGCATTCACCATATTGTGCGTTAACATGTCGCAGCATTAAGGATGCAATATTAATGCATTAATGACGCAAATTGGGTGCAATATGGGTGCAATAAGAACACATTAAGGATGCAATAATGGTGCAATATGCGTGCAATATTAGTGCAGTAATGACAAATTGGGTGCAATATTGGTGAAATATGGGTGCAATAATGACGCAAATTGGGTGCAATATTGGTGCAATATGGTTGCAATATGAGTGCAATAATGACGCAAATTAGGTGCAATATGTGTGCAATAAGGACGCATTAAGGATGCAATAATGGTGCAGTATGGGTGCAATAATGACAAATTGGGTGCAATATTAGTGCAATATGTGTGCAATAATTACGCAAATTGGGTGCAATATGGGTGCAATAATGATGCAAATTGGGTGCAGTATTGGTGCAATATGGGTGCAATATTGGTGCAATAATTATGCAAACTGGGTGCAATATGGGTGCAGTATTAGTGCAATAATGATGCAAATTGGGTGCAATATGGGAGCAATATGAGTGCAGTATTGGTGCAATAATTACACAAACTGGGTGCAATATGGGTGCAATAAGGACACATTAAGGATGCAATATGGGTGCTATACTGAAGCAATTTGGGTGCAATACTGAAGCAACCCAACCCAAACCCAACCCAAAACCCACTAAACACAACCCAAAACCAACCCAAGATCCAACCAAAAACCTAACAAAACATACCTAAAAACCAACCCAAAAACAACCCAAAACCCACAAAAAACAACCCAAAACCCACACAACCCAACCAATACCAACCCCAAACCCACTAAACCCAACCCAAAACCAACTCTAAACCAACAAAAACCAACCCAAAACTAAACCGAAAACCCACCAAAACCAACCCAAAACCAATATTGCACCCGTATTGCACCCGTATTGCACCTATATTGCATCCAAATTGCCCCCAATTTGCGTCATTATTGCACCAATATTGCACCCAATTGGTGTCATTATTGCATCCATATTGCACCCAATTTGCATCATTATTGCACCAATATTGCATCCATATTGCACCAATATTGTATCCAATTTGCATAATTGTTGCATCCATATTGCGCCAATATTGCACCCAATTTGCGCCATTGTTGCACCCATATTGCATCCTTAATATGTCCTTATTGCACCCATATTGCACCATTATTGCATCCATATTGCACCCAATTTGCATCATTATTGCACCTATATTGTACCCATATTGCACCGTTATTGCTCTAATATTGCACCAATATTGCTTCCATATTGCACCAGTATTGCACCCAACTTGTCAGTATTGCACGCATATTGCATCCTTAATGTGTCCTTATTGCACCCATATTGCGTCATTATTTCACCCATATTGCATCCATATTGCACCAATACTGCACCATTATTGCACCCATATTGCTTCCTTAAAGGGATAGTAATACTTCATTTTAACTTTATTTTATTTTGTAGGCATTAAAAAAGCATGAAGAATGATATAAGTCTTATCTCTGAAACCTTTCTGGTTTAAGAGATATTCACAAACAAAGTATCCCCCCCCCTGTTCAACCAGATCAGAAGGGAGATGCCCAGGTAGACTGCAGAGAGGGACAATCTTCAATTAAGATAAGGGAAGAGGCTGAAAAACTTGTCAAGGGGGGAAGGGCTTTCATTGTTTTCATACAAAGAAAATTGTCCCCTTCTGTTATCTGTACTGTCATACAACCAGACTCACATCTGAGAAGAGATGGCTTACACTAGGTAAAAGGGGCAGGGAGGGGAACTTTGCTTGTGAATATCTCATAAACCATAAAGGTTTGAGAGATAAGACTTATATCATTCTTCATGTTTTTTTAATGCCTACAAAATGAAATAAAGTTAAAACGAAGTATTATTATCCCTTTAATGTGTCCTTATTGCACCCAATATTGCTTCCATATTGTACCATTATTGCACCCATATTGCATCCATATTGCACCCACCTTGTGTCATCATTTCATCAATATTGCGTCCTTAATGCTGCGACATGTTAACATACGATATGGTAAATGCGCCATTTGGAACAACACGAATAGAATTTGTGGTCAGGGCTTACGAAATGTCAATTGATGAGGAGTACAAATTGAAGGCCATGGCATAAGAAACTGAGTGGCATAACCTGGGTCCTAGCGACCCGGTACATATGACGATGTGGCCAAGTAAGTGTAAAAATAAGGAAGGGGTGGGAAGAGGTGGGGGACAAGCGGTAGGCATCACTCTGTAGGAGAGGCTGCCAGGCTTAAGAACCCTGCAGCCCCTCCCACAAATACGGGCTCAGCCCGTACACTTGTGGTCAGGGCTTACGGGATGTTAATTGATGAGGAGTACAAATTGAAGGCAATGGCATAAGAAATGGAGAGGCATAACCTGGGTCCTAGCGACCCAGTACAGATGACGATGTGGCCGGCCTGATTGGAGGCCAAAAATAAACAGACACTATAGACGAGGCAAACTGTTTATTGATTGACATCTTTTGCAAGAGAGGAAAGGGCTAAGCGAATCTCATCCTTAGGGTCTGGAATATACCTGGAAAAACAGTGAGATTTCCATCTACCTAGTTTTTGAATTATGTGCGTGGGAACTTTATTCCGAGATGCTGCCGAGGAGGCACTTATTCGGAAGAAGTGGCCCGAAAATGAATTTGGATTGACTCCAAAATTGGCTAATATGGGTCTTATGTTGTTGAATTCAGTTGTAGACAAAGGGCCATGAGGAGTGGGCAAGAGTGGACTATTGTCTGGTTGGTTTGATAGCAGGATGGATAGCCGAGTGAGAGCATTAAAAGGGCACCAACGGTCCTGAGTGGGATAGAATGGAATGTTTGTACTGATTCCCATCTGATCGGTTTTGGATTTTGGTAAATGTAAAATTATGTGGTCATTGTGGATATGCAAGTCTGATTTCTTTGGAAATTCAGGGGATGAGTAGGAGACCAAGAATTCCCCTGGTCTTAATCCAAAGAAACCTAGATTGATAGCTGCCAGAAGGACACAACTTAGAGGGGAATTCGAAGGGTTCACTGAAAGTGTGTCGTATAAATGTCTGAATATTGGGCCAGTGATGGGTAAGCGAGTTCTGGATGGATGGTTGGAGATTTTTGAGAGACCTTTGAAAAATAGTTTAAATATGATAGCAGGACATTATGGAAGGCCTGGAAGGCTGCAGAAAAGCTTGATGGTGCTGGATACCTGCCAGATGTAGTTTGATAGTGGGAAGGGCTTTGATTGAATAGTCGGATGGAGTATGAGATAGTAAAAGAAATCGAGAAAAGGCGGACCAAGCTTTGGTGTAGGCTCGCCTTGTGTTGGGAGCGAGTGCGAGATCCATGATGGCTGCTGTGTAGGAACCGATGTGCATCATACCAGGGTCAATTCTTGGAAGGATGGGGCCAAGGACTGATGCTGACTGGCGTGAGGACATAGACTGAAAAATTCCTGGAATTGAAAATGGGACAAGGCATTAGCGGCTTGATTGGAGTGAGCAGGGATGAGGGAACTGAGGATGGTAAATTTATGGTAAAGGGATAACCAAGTGAGTTTGCGGAGGAAAAGCATGTTAGTGGAGGATGGGGATCTTCCTTTAGTAAGGACTTGGATGAGTGGAAGGGTTGGTGGTATAGAAGGTGACGGTTTGGTCTGACCAGCGATGACACCAACGGACTGCTGCAGAGATGATAGGGTAGAGATTTGCTTGTGTGGAATGATGGAAGAAATGTGGAAAATTGAAAACTTGGCGGGCCAGTGTTCTGCGAGCCATTCGGAACCGTAGATGGCTGAGTATCTGAATTCTGGGTATGAGTCTGAAAAGATGACTGGTGAGTTAGAGGAAATGGGATGGGGAAACAGAGATCTACCATTCCAATGTTGGAAAGAGGTGGACCACATGGCTAGGTCAGACTTGGCAGTGGGGCTTAAAGATATAGAGGCAGATGAGTCTTGAGGGGCAGAGAGGAGAGCTAAAAGGTAGGAAATAAAGGATTTTCCTTGTGGAATGATCCGGGTAGCAAAGTTTAAGTAACCCAGGAGGGACTGCAGTTCTGTTCTTGAACATGAATCTCGGGAGGAAAATTTGAGGACTGTGGAATGATTACGGCTAACTTTGTCAGGAGGAAGCCAAGCTTCCATTGCCTGAGAATCTAAGGTGATCCCTAAAAACTCGAGTGTAGTGGTGGGGCCAATAGTTTTGTGGGGGGCTACTGGGACCCTTAAGTCCTGAAATAATTTTGAGAGTTTGGTGAGACTGGAAGGGGGGTTGCCTGCTGGTTCAATTAAAAGAAAGTCGTCCAAGTAGTGCAGTACCCTAGGGCAATGACAGTAGTTTAGCAGTAACCATGCTAAGGTATCTGCAAAATATATGAAAATCTTGGGACTACTTTTACAACCAAAAGATAAACGGGTAGCAAAATAATACTTGTCTCTCCATTTGACCCCCTGGATGTGCCATAGAGAGGTGTGCACAGGGAGTATTTTGAAGGCGTCCTCAATGTCTATTTTGGAAAGCCAACAATTCTGCCTGGCTAGTTGTATTTGTGATATGGCGTGCTCGATGGAATGGTATTCCAGCGAATACTCTTCTGATGGGATAAGGGAATTGATACTGGGGATAGGGGAGGAGTGAGGGGCAGAAAAGTCTATTATGAGCCTTTTCTTGAGGGAGAACTTCCTGGTGGCTACACCCAAGAGATTGGTGCGCCAGATGGGAAAGGGGGGAGACTCAAAGGGGCCGAGTTCTGCGGCTAGCAATGAATCTACGACCGAGGGTTCAGCCTCGGCAGTGAGGAGATTGGGACATTCTGTGGATTGGCATGGAAGGGTAATGACGCCAGTATGAAATCCTTCTTGAAAACCATTAATGAGAAAAGAGACCAATTGACTGTCAGGGTGAGAAGAAAGCAATGATTGAAATAGACTGTAATTGAAGTTGCTTAGTCATTTATTATGATCTGGATTGCGAGGACAGATGGGACATGCATGAGACTTGCGGCATAATGTGCAAATATAAAGCATTTTACATGGGTTAAAGAAACAACCTCGTCCGTTATAATTGTTGCATATAGGTGTGGGGCCCGTGTAATGAATTGTACGTCCTAGCTTATCCTTGGTAGGCAGTGAACTGGATGGAGGAAGAGGGTTAGCTGGAAGTGATGAGGAGGCTGGAGAGCTGGCGCTATCAGAAGTACTGAAGTATTTTGGCGACAAAATAATTCTTGGTCTAACAGGCTCCAGTCAGTGACAAACTGGAATTGGTATAAAGCTGCTGCTGCCTTGGCCTAAAAATCTCAGTGATAATCATAAAAGGTAAATCCGCCATATTGATACCCTAAGTCAACCAGTGTGTACAAATACTGGTCGAGCGCCTGCCTTCTGGAGGGGAAGGAGGAGCAAAGGATATCCCTAAAGATACTAAAGGCCAGGACAAACTCAGGTATGTTCAGTTTCTTTGAAAGCCTAGGATCCCTAGATTTAAGGGTGACCTAGACGTCCCCATAGTTAATGGTACGATTTTCGGTCATGTCCTGAGTTGCTATAAGTAGGGACACCAAATTGACATCCTTTCCCTCCAGAATTTCTTTGCGTAGGTGAGCTGGTACCATATGTGCTGGAGTAATACAAGGGGCAGGAACTGAGACCGAATTACCTGGAGCGGGTTGAGTAGAGAAACTGAGTGCTGCTTGCATTGGAGGCCTGGTGATGTGTTCTAAGGAGGTCAGTCTGGACTGCATATCAGTCATTGCGGATGATACATTAGTGAGTAGCTGTGTAAGATGGTTTAACTGAGATGATTGGTCGGGCTGAGGTGCGGGCTGTGGGGTGGGGAAGGAAGGGGGGTAGTGGGGGGATGGAGGGGGGAGGAGGTGCCCTGGGGTGGAAACAGAAGGTGGAATAGTTCTGGCTTTCTTGCCGAGGCAGGGAATGGAATATGCCTGCGCAGCAATTCCACGGTAATCTTAGGAATAGTCCATTCCCTATATGACTGATTGCTGTTTCTGGGGGTAGCTGGAGGTTCTTCTGCGGGCTCCTCGTGGTCAGACGCAGCTGTTATTTTCCAAGATGGGGCTTGAAAAGAGAACAAGAGTAATTATAAGGGGGGATAAAGTGCTAGGGGAAGGGATGTGTGTTGAATGGGGAGTGCAGTCAACCTTGTTAGCAAGGAAACAGGAGCATAGCTTGCTTGATTTTCGGGCCTCCCACTGGGGGCTGGATGACACCAGGCAAAGTCGATTGCTTGGGGTCTGTTGCTGGATGGTTGCTGCGCAAGGGGCTCCCTGCAGGTCTGTATCCGGGCTGGACTGTTCACCTTAAGGACAGCCATGGATATTCAAGACCGGGGGAGACTAGAAGTGAAGAATGCTGAGGGGGGGGGGGAGGATACGGTGGCAAAGTGAAATTACAGAGGGTGAGGTAAAGGGGGGGGTGAGGAAAAAAGGGGGGGGAGGGGCTAGGGAACTAATTTTCCTGATCCTCTGACGGGAGGACTGGAGAAAAGAGTGAGGGGACCCTGCCTCTGATGGGAGGCAAGGCGTGCTGAAAGAAGATGAGGAAGTAACCAAGCTCTAGTTCAAGTGACGTGAGAGACTTGGAATCTCACACTGTATGGTGGTAAAGGAGTGAAGGAGGATTAAATGAGGTAGTGAAAGGAAAATTGCGGG